>JARYHS010008074.1:21844896-21866676 GCA_031002005.1 Vandiemenella viatica | reverse complement strand
GGAAAGACTTAGCAGAAATACTTAAAGACCAAAATGAAATCGAGGAAGCAATGGAATCAGAAAACGAAAGAAGTGATCTCACAAAGACGAATGATCCTCAGTCGACGGCTGATGAAATGGAGTGGACTCAACTGGAACTCGATAAGGCTGGTAGAAAGATACGAGCAAAGAGGAGACCCGAGACATACACTATACAGACAAGGATAAAGTCAAAAGAAGTGGAAAGTAATGAAAACACCAGAGCAAAAGGGAAGAAAATAAGAATACAAGCAAACGAAAAAATCCAACCAATGTCAATAGAAGAACTACCCTCAGATGCCAATGTGCTTTTAGAAGGAGACAAAGAAAAAGCAAACACCTATCTAAGCTGGGTAGATGACCGACCACAAGGAGAGTCAACAGAGCGTACTCAAACGTTCTGAAACCTCAGCATCCGCAAAGAACTGAAACGAAGATACAGCAATAATGGCAAAAAGAACCTGAGAAGAAAACTATATCAAGAAACTGACAGCATGATAAAAAGGAAATGCAGCAAGTACTGACAGAGATGCAAACATATTGCATAGCAACTATAAACCTAAATAGAATAACAAGCAAAAAAAAACAGAATGTTTAAAAGACTTCCTATATGCCGCTGATGTAGATCTAGCCCTCCTTCAAGAAGTTTGTAATACCAATGTCCTTGACATAACAGGATATGAATACGTATATAATCAAGGCAACGAAGCCGGAACTGCCATATTGATGAAAGAGGGGATAAATTACAATAATCTTATCACTATAGAAAATGGCAGAGGAATATCAGTCACGATTGAAGCAGTTACAATATGTAACATTCTACGAGAGATCGAACTTCTTCAAAGAAGATATGTTACCTCTCCTACCAACAAATACCAACAGTCTGATATTAGGAGGTGACTTTAACTGCGGTGCTACACCCTAAAGATCAGTTCCCAAATTTAACGCCTGCAACGATCTAAAGGTATAGTCCAGGACTCAGATTAAACGACACTTGGGAAACAAAACATGGAACTGATAGATCCTATACATACGTAACAAAGGACGCAGCAAACAGAATTGACAGGATATACATAAGCGAAGATATCATTTCCGATGTTACTAGTGCAGAGGTATGGCCTGTAAGCTTTTCAGACCACAGCGCCTACATAATACATATAAATATGAGCAGACAAGAAATTCACCGAGGAAGAGGCTACTGGAAATTTAATACTGTTTTTCTAAAAGATCGCGAACTTAATGAAATGTTCCAAGAAACATGGCAAATATCTATCAGGCAATATGAGAGATACAATAAAAAACTAGATTGGCGGTTACAATGCGCGAAACCAAAACTGCGCCGCATGCTGATAGAATACAGAAAAGTAAAGAAGCAAGAACATAAGGAAACAGCGGAATTTTATTATGCCTGTCTAAGAGATGCTTACCGGAATACGGACAGATTAATTCAAGACATAATACAAATAAAAAGAATAAAAGCGAAACTAGTAGCAATAAAACGTTTCGAACTGGAGCAAATTATGATTAGATCTAAGACCAAATATGCTGTACCAGAGGAAAAAGACTTCAATATACCACTATATGCGGGAAAAGAAAAGAGCAAGGATTAAAATTCTTAAAAACATGAGAATCAGTGAAGACACCGTTGTAACAAACCAAAATGAAATTATAAACGAAGTTCATAAGCACTTTCAGGAACTATACGATGAGGAAAGTATTGACGAGGAAGATTCCAATGACTTACTAAGTGTGGTGTGCAACAGAATCGACGCAAATACAACTGGAAAGTAGAATAACAGAAGAAGAATTAGAAGAAATTATAAAAACAAGCCCAAGGAACAAATCGCCTGGCCCTGATGGCATTCCAGTAGAAGTATACCTACAGTTCTGGCCAGCCATTCAACAACAACTGACGGAAGTACTTAATGATGTGCTTACAATACGTAATGTACCCAGCAGCTTCAAAGAAGGATTAATAGTTCTGATACCAAAAAACGACAACAACAGAAGCCTAGACGGAATGAGACCAATATCATTACTAAATTCAGACTATAAATTGTTCACTAGAATACTCACAAAAAGAATGATGCCTCTGATGAATAAAATAATTGCGGAACACCAGGTTTGTGCAGTACCTGGCAGAACAATCATGGGGACATTAAGCGAGTACAGAGACATTGCAGCCGCAGCAGTAACAGGAATAAATGCAGTTATTGTCCATCGACTTTAATAAAGCCTTCAACAGGGTCAGTCACAAGCACATACGAAAGACATTGGAGAGAATGAGATTCAGTGACTCTTTTATTAAAATTATACAGAAACTGCTCCATGAAGCAGAATCAAAAGTTCTAGTCAATGGCTTCAAAACAGAAGCAGTCCAAATAAAAAGGTCTGTAAGACAAGGTGACCCCATATCAATGGCACTGTTCTCAATTGCTTTGGAACCTCTGTTGCGATACATAAACGCCACAATATCTGGAATAAAATATGCAAACAGAAAAATCACTTGCAGAGCCTACGCCGATGACGCATGTGTAGTGGCCAGGAATGCCGAAGAAATAAAAATCATCAGGGAAAACATCTTAAAATATTGTCGTGCAACGGGGGCAAAAATAAACTTAATTAAATACAAGATGTTGAAACTAGGTAACGGCATTCCATACCAGCAGCCTCATTGGATACAAGAAAGAGAAACAATGCAAGTCTTGGGAGTAGAACTGCACACGTGCCCACTAAAAATGATAGCCAGAAACTGGAGGACAAAGCTAAATGTGATTAGAGGAGCAGTAAGAGAACATTATACCAGGAACCTAAATATGTACCAGAAAGTGGATCTTGTCAATGAATACATAGTCTCAAAACTATCATACTTAGGCAGCATTTCCCCAATTCCAGCTTCAATCGCCAAGAGAATAACCTCGTGCCTTTGTAACTTCATACTAAGAGGAAACATCTTTAAGATTAAATATGCAACAGTGACTCTTCCCAAAACGAAAGGAGATCTAGGACTAATCGACATAGAGTTGAAGTGTAGAGCATTATTTATTACCACTATGCTGAAGATCTTAAACAGCCTACCACAAAGTATAACCAGCGTACTGGCAAACGAATTACAACCAATCAGCAAAACACCACCGGTGAATGTAGAGGAATCCACTTCAAATTGAGTCATATAAAGCAATACCACCTAGAAACCAGCTACCTATCACAGAAACAAAGCCCCCAGATCAAACCAAGACACCTCCAACTAGAATGAATCGTCAAAACCAAAGGAACAGACAAGAAGAAAAATACAAAGATTGCAGCTGGTAGCAAATTTGGAAAAAAATGTCAACAATAAAACGTTAAACCTTGCAGTTAAATCCACGTGGTACAAAGTGGTCAATGATATGGTAAGCACTAAAGATGTTGTTGTTGTTGTTGTTGGTGTTTAAGGGCGCGTCGACGTCGGGGTCATTAGCGCCCTTACAATAACCAGCAATTACTGTGGCTTTAAAATGTACTAAAATACTGTCTGCATGGTCGACTGTAAAGGGGTCGGCCATACAGACAGCAAATAAAATAAAACATGAAATTACACGTGGCTTTAAAAGAGCCACCAATACTTCAAACCGTACGGCACATGGATGGCTGTAAAGGGGCCAAGATTGTTAAAAAGAGGATTAAAAACACTACACGTCTCGCTGGCTGTATAGTGGCCAGCGAGACATGAATCATAACAATATAAAAAATAATAACAATTCGCATGCATGGGTGGCTGTAAAGAGGCCACCCATCCATCTTAAAACTAGGCCGATCTGCCTAAAATTTTAGGCGCTAGACCGGCCAAAACACAAAATCTTAAAACCCTCGCTACGTTGCTGGTCTCATTGTTTAAAATGAGGGACAGATCGTTGGCCAAGCCAACATCTGCCCTCAAGTCTAAAAATAAAACACATTCAGTTAGTTGTTGTTGTTGTTATTGGGGTTTTAGGGCGCGTCGACGACGGGGTCATTAGCGCCCTAACAACAACTAGGCGTGACAACGTGGCAAAATTGCCGTCTGTGTGGCCGACTGTAAAGGGGTCGGCCACAGAGACAGCACAATAAAATACTAGAATACCAATTAAAATACCGTCTGCGTGGCCGACTGTAAAGAGATCGGCCACGCAGACAGCAACGTAGCACATAAAACTGAAAAAAGGCAATAAAATATAAAAATACATACATTAACTGGTTGGCTGTAAAAGGGCCAACCAGTTTAAAAAAAAGCGTAAGCTGGCTGGCTGTAAAGAGGCCAGCCATATAAGCAGTGTCACATGTAAAAACAGTACTTGGATTAGTGGTTGTAAATGGCCACTAATCCATTCTAAAACCTAGGCCGATCTGCCCAAAACTTTTGGGACAAGACCGGCCAAGCAACAAAACTTTAAAACCTTAGCCACGTTGTCACGATCATCGTTTAAAATAAGGGACAGATCGTTGGCTAAGCCAACGTCTGCCCTTAGATCTAAAAACAATACACATTCAGTTAAAATGTGGCGTACCGTCAAAGGTACGCCACAAGCATCACATTCCGGTGGGTCCTCTCGGCGGAGAAGAAAGCTATGCGACAGAGGACAGTGCCCTATTCGGAGGCGAGTAAGGAGAACCTCATCCCTCCTCGCCCGCTGGAAGGAGCTGCTCCACGGCTGAACGGTCGGTTTGACCAGCCGGAGCTTATTATGCTCAACTTCCAGCCACTGCCTCTGCCATACATCAAAAACAAATCTCTTCGCCGCCGAGGCAAGGTCTGACTTTGGGACCGGTTCAAAGTCGGTTCTGACCTTGTCGCAGGCTAACTTGGCAGCTTGATCAGCTGCCTCGTTCCCTCTGATTCCCACATGGCCCGGTACCCAGCAGAATAACACCTCCTTTCCACGAGATTGAAGGGAAAGGAGGGCGTCCTGGATGTCCTGGACTAGACGATCTGCTGGATACATATTTCCTACGGCCTGAATACAGCTGAGGGAATCACAGCATATGATAAACAACTTATCGCGCATTACTTTCATATGCTGGAGCGACTTCAACACGGCATAGCATTCGGCAGTGTAAACGCTGCACCTGCCGTCCAATTTGAATGTGTAAGTCGCTCGAGGGAACACTACGGAGCATCCAACTCCGTTAGCCTGCTTAGACCCATCCGTATACACCGGGGTAAACGTGTGATACTGGTTTAAAACATCTCTAAAAATACTGATAAAAACATTGTCCGCGGTACACAGCTTGTTGTGCCGCGATAATTCTAAAATTGTTCTGGGCCTCTTTAAAAGCCAGGGAGGAGATTTACTCCAACCCTGGTGATAAAAAGAAGGAAGCTCGAATCCATATTGTTCTAAAATAGCCTTTGTACGGTAGTTGAACGGTTTAGTGGCTCTATGCCGGTTGGCATAGAGCCGCTCGTAGCTGGGATGCAGAACTATGTCGTACACGGGACTGCCAGGTGTTATGGCAATATGCGTATAGTGTCGCACCATGAGGAGTTGCCGGCGGATGGTAAGTGGTGGCTCGCCCGAGTCAGCACAAATGCTGACAATAGGACTGGTGCGATATGCACCAGTGGCGAGCCGAATTCCTGCATGGTGGACACTATCCAGTATCCGAAGATAACTGTCCCGTGCCGAACCATATACGATACAACCATACTCGAGACGCGACCGTACAAAGGCTCGATAAAACTGTAGCAGGCAGGAGCGATCAGCGCCCCACGACCTGCCGCACAGACATTTTAAAATATTAAGAGCTTTTAAGGCCCTGGCTTTCACATCTTTAAGATGTGGAAGCCAGTTAAGCCTGGTGTCAAAAATGAGGCCCAGAAATCTAACTGTTTCAGTAAAACTTAAAACGGTGTTCCTCAAGGTAAGGTGAGGCTCAGCTAAAAGACTTCTGCTACGAGTAAAAAGTACACACCGGGTTTTCTCGGCAGAGAATCGAAAACCGGTGTGCACTGACCAATCATCCAGCCTGTTCAGCGCGAGTTGCAGCTGCCGCTCTGCGCTTCTCAGGCTGGACGATGCAATAAAAATTAAAAAATCGTCCACATATAAGGAGAACCGAATGGGACTCCTTATAACCAAAGATATACTGTTAATTGCGATAGCAAATAGGGTCACGCTTAAAACTGACCCCTGAGGGACACCGTTTTCCTGAATAAAAAGATCAGACACTTCACCACCGACTCGGTACCGGAAGCAACGACCAGATAAAAATGATTTTAAAAAACGGGGTAGGTTACCCCTAAAACCCCATTCATGTAACTGTTTTAAAATAACATGCCGCCAGGTAGTATCGTAAGCCTTTTCAAGATCGAAAAAAACACCCACGAGGTGTTGGCTGCGTATGAACGCATCCTGTATTGCCGCCTCCAGGAGGATCAGGTTTTCCAAGGTGGAACGGAACTTCCTGAATCCACACTGAAAGCGGCTCAGGAGATTACGGGATTCAAGACACCAGACGAGGCGGCGATTCACCATCCTCTCCAGTGTCTTCCCCACGCAGCTAGTCAAGGCAATACTACGATAACTACCTGGCAACAATTTGTCCTTGCCAGGTTTTAAAATGGGAATTAATGTTGCTTCTTTCCACGAGTCGGGGAAGTGTCCTCCGGTCCAAATGTCGTTAAAAATATCTAGAAGGTACTTTTTAGCATCCTTGCTGAGATGCCTCAGCATCTGGTACTGGATCAAATCAGGCCCTGGAGCAGTGTCATTTGCGCTGTTCAACGCACTCTCCAGCTCCCAAGATGTGAATGGGCAGTTGTAGGCCTCTGAATTCGACGAATCGAAGCACAGCGGGCGCCTCTCGGCAGCGACTCTACGTCGCTGAAACCGAGGGTCAAAGTTATCGGACGAAGTGATGGCGGCGAAGTTCTCCGCCATCAGCTGCGCTATGCTTCGTTCGTCAGTAATAATACGTCCATGATCCAGTAACCCAGATACTGGTGCGCGGGAGTACCTTCCAGATATACGGCGAATGGACTCCCATACTTTCGACGAAGGTGTGGAACGATTGATAGTGCTCACAAAGTTCTGCCATGACCTCTTCTTACTCTCCTTAATAACACGGCGCGCCTTAGCTCTTGCTATACGGAACGCTGCCAGGTTGTCGGATGTAGGATACAACCTAAAACGCCGCAACGCCCGTCTGCGACCCTGAATAGCGGAACGACATTCGTCGTTCCACCAGGGGACGGGCGTCCTTTGCAGCGTTCCGGAGCTTTTCGGCATGGAAACGTCAGCTGCACGGTGAATCACTTCCGTGAAGTGATTCACCTTCTCTTGTATACTGCCTACAAGTTGCAGTTGTACAGAGCGGCAATAGAGTTGCCAATCTGCACAACTGACGTTCCATTTGCGCCGGTTATTTCCTCCCCCACGATCGCACTCGACGTGCAACCAAATAGGGAAGTGGTCGCTTCCATGTATTGTTGTTGTTGTTGTTGGGGCTTAAGGGCGCGTCGACGGCGGGGTCATTAGCGCCCTAACAACGACCGGCTTAGCAATGTGGCTTAAATTCCAAGTTCTACCGTCTGTATGGCCGACTGTAGAGGGGTCGGCCACACAGACGGAAAATCGAGTAAAAAGCTAAAATGATGGCTGTTAAGGGGCCATTAAAATACGAACATCACAGCACATATCTGTCTGGCTGTAAAGGGGCCAGTCAGACGTAAAAACTTAAATCTAATAGTAAAACAAAAACAAAACAAGAGCTATGCACAATACATGGATGAGTGGCTGTAAAATGGACACTCATCCACATTAAAAGCTTAGGCCGGTCTTCCCAAAATTTTTGGGATAAGACCGCCCACAACACAGAATTTTAAAACTTTAGCCACATTGCTAGCTTCATTGCCTAAAATAAGGGACAGATCATTGGCTAGGCCAACGTCTGCCCTTAAGTCATAGAATAAAATACAATTAGTTAAAATGTGGCGTACCGTCAAAGGTACGCCACAGGCATCACATTCCGGTGGGTCCTCCCGGCGGAGAAGAAAGCTGTGCGTCAGAGGACAGTGCCCTATACGGAGGCGAGTAAGGAGAACCTCATCCCTCCTCGCCCGCTGGAAGGAGCTGCTCCACGGCTGAACGGTCGGTTTGACCAGCCGGAGCTTGTTATGCTCAACTTCCAGCCACTGCCTCTGCCAAACATCAAAAACAAATCTCTTCGCCGCCGAGGCAAGGTCTGACTTTGGGACCGGTACAAAGTCGTTTCTGACCTTGTCGCAGGCTGACTTGGCAGCTACATCAGCTGCCTCGTTCCCCCTGATTCCCACATGGCCCGGTACCCAGCAGAATAATACCTCCTTTCCACGAGATTGGAGGGAAAGGAGGGCGTCCTGGATGTCCTGGACTAGACGATCTGCTGGATACATGTTTCCTATGGCCTGAATACAGCTGAGGGAATCACAGCATATGATGAAAAACTTTTCGCGCATTACTTTCATATGCTGGAGCGACTTCAACACGGCATAGCATTCGGCGGTGTAAACACTGCACCTGCCGTCTAGTTTGTATGTGTAAGTCGCTCGAGGGAACACTACGGAGCAACCAACTCCGTTAGCCTGCTTAGACCCATCCGTATATACCGGGGTAAACATGTGATACTGATTTAAAATATCTCTAAATATATGAATAAAAACGCTGTCGGCGGTATGCAGTTTATTATACCGAGACAGGTCTAAAATTGTTCTGGGTCTCTTTAAAAGCCAGGGAGGAGATTTACTCCAGCCCTGGTGATAAAAGGAGGGTGTTTCGAAACCGTATTCGTCTAAAACAGCCTTTGTACGGTAGCTGAACGGTCTGGTCGCTCTATGCCGATTGGCATAAAGCCGTTCGTAATTTGGGTTCATTACTACATCGTGCACGGGACTGCCAGGTGTTGAGGCAATATGTGTATAGTGTCGCACCATGAGGAGATGCCGACGGATAAAAAGCGGCGGCTCGCCAGACTCAGCACAGATGCTGGGAATCGGGCTGGTGCGGTAAGCACCCGTGGCGAGCCGAATTCCTGCATGGTGGACACTATCCAGTATCCGTAGATAACTGTCCCGTGCCGAACCGTATACTATGGAACCGTACTCCAAGCGCGACCGTACAAAGGCTCTATAAAATTGAAGCAGGCAGGAGCGATCAGCGCCCCATGACCTGCCACATAAACATTTTAAGACATTTAAAGCTTTTAAGGCTCTGGCTTTCACATCTTTAAGATGTGGAAGCCACGTTAGCCTACTGTCGAAGATGAGACCCAGAAACCGAACAGAATCAGTAAAACTTAAAATGGTGTTCCTCAAGGTAAGGTGAGGCTCAGCTAAAAGACTTCTGCTACGAGTAAAAAGTACACACCGGGTTTTCTCGGCAGAGAACCGAAAACCGGTGTGCACTGACCATTCGTCCAGCCTGTTCAGCGCGAGTTGCAGCTGCCGCTCTGCGCTTCTCAGGCTGGACGACGCAATAAAAATTAAAAAATCGTCCACATATAAGGAGTACCGTATGGGACTCCTTATAATGGCTCCAATGCTATTTATTGCAATGGCGAAGAGAGTTACGCTTAAAACTGATCCTTGAGGAACACCATTTTCCTGAATAAAAAGATCAGACACTTCTCTACCGACTCGGTACCGGAAGCAACGTCCCGTTAAAAATGATTTTAAAAAACGTGGAAGATTTCCTCTGAAACCCCAATCGTATAACTGTTTTAAAATGACATGTCGCCAGGTAGTATCGTATGCCTTTTCGATGTCAAAAAAGACACCGACAAGGTGTTGGCTGCGGATGAACGCATCCTGGATTGCCGCCTCCAGGAGGATCAGGTTGTCCAAGGTGGAACGCGACTTCCTGAATCCACACTGGAAGCGGCTTAGCAGATTACGGGATTCAAGACACCAGATGAGGCGGCGGTTAGCCATCCTCTCCAGTGTCTTCCCAACGCAGCTAGTCAAGGCGATACTACGATAACTACCTGGCAACGATTTGTCTTTCCCTGGTTTTAAAATGGGGATTAATGTTGCTTCTTTCCACGAGTCGGGAAAGTGTCCACCAGTCCATATATCGTTAAAAATATCCAGAAGGTACTCTTTAGCATCTTTACTAAGATGCCTCAGCATCTGGTACTGGATCGAGTCAGGCCCTGGAACAGTGTCGTTGGCGCTGTTTAGCGCTGCCTCCAGTTCCCAAAATGTAAATGGGCAGTTGTAGGCCTCTGTATTCGACGAATCGAAGCACAGCGGGCGCCTCTCGGCAGCGACTCTTCGTCGCTGAAACCGAGGGTCAAAGTTAGCAGACGACGTGATGGCGGCGAAATTCTCCGCCATCAACTGCGCTATGCTTCGTTCGTCGGTAATTATACGTCCTTGATCCAGCAACCCAGATACTGGTGGGCGGGAGTACCTTCCGGATATACGGCGGATAGACTCCCATACTTTCGACGAAGGTGTGGAACGATTTATGGTGCTCACAAAGGTCTGCCATGACCTTCTCTTGCTCTCCTTAATAACACGACGCGCCTTAGCTCTGGCTATACGGAACGCTGCTAGGTTGTCAGATGATGGGCACAACCTAAAACGACGCAGCGCCCGTCGGCGACCCTGGATGGCGGATCGACATTCGTCGCTCCACCAGGGGACGGGCGTCCTTCGCAGCGTTCCGGAGCTTTTCGGCATGGAAACGTCAGCTGCACGGTGAATCACTTCCGTGAAATGATTCACCTTCTCCTGTATGCTGCCTACAAGTTGTAGGGTTACAGAGCGGCAATAGAGTTGCCAATCTGCACAACTGACGTTCCATTTGCGCCGGTTAGTTCCCCCTCCACGATCGCACTCGACGTGCAACCAAATAGGGAAGTGGTCGCTTCCATGTAGGTCGCGATCCACCTCCCATAGCACGGAGTCTGCGATTGAGGGAGAACACAAGGAAAGGTCAATGGCAGAAGACGTACCGGTAGCAGTGGTGAAATGAGTCATTTGCCCTGTATTCAGGATACAAATTTCCTCCTGCTCCATCAATCTACCAATCACTCGGCCCCGGGGGCAATCGGTGGTGGAACCCCACAACGCACTGTGGGCGTTGAAATCTCCCAAAAGGAGAAAGGGCCGAGTGAGTTGTCGCGTAATGCCAACCAGGTCGTCGTAGTCGACGGACAAACTGGGTGGCAGATAGATAGAGCATACGGTCAGTTGTATTGGACCGTGTATTTTCACCGCTACTGCTTGTAGATGAGAGGTGAGAGCGACGGGTTCGGAGTGGACAGTGTTCCGAACAAACACGGCCACTCCGCCCTTCGCTCGATCACCCTCGGTATCGTCCTTTCGGAATATGTCATAACCTCTTAGCACTGGCTGATGTTGTGGTCTAAAGTGTGTCTCCTGGAGAACGAGACACAATGGATTAGACCGTGCTAAGAGCTGGACTTCCTCTTTGTGAGCCTGGAAACCGTTTACGTTCCACTGAAGTATGGGAGCCATTCTACCTATTTAAAACCACCACCCCCCCCGGATCGGGTGGGTCTTCCTTCTCTGATAGCTGAGGAACGGAACAAGGTGCGTCCACCAGCATGATATCGTCTTCGGTGTCCGAAGACGATTTTCGTTGTGAGGCCTCGGGGTCTTGCGGATTTTTCATCCGCCGAGGCCTGTCCCTCCTCTTCTCCTTTCCAGAAGGGGATCTGGGAGGAGAAGTCGGAGGGGATTTCACAAACATAGCGGGGTCCGTTAGCTTAAATTTCGGACCCCTTACCCTTTGCACTGTTTGCCATCCGCTACCGGCAGATGGCGTTGCCGTTATCACTACTTTTGCAGTTGCTGTTTCTGCTTCAGGGGCCGCTTCTGCTGCTGCAGAGGGACCCACTGCTGTAGCGGATGGCAGTGTCTTTGCTGGTGGACATGCTGAACCTGCTGTCGATGTGGTCGGTGTTGTCAGAGTATTGCTACCGACGTGCGAGGTCCTAGGTGTAATGACCTTGATGGGTGTGGCACCACATCTGCACTGACATGAGCACATTGGACTTGTGCCCATGTCCGCGACGGACGTCTGGGTAGCAATACTTTCTTTCCTGACGGGAGTTGATAACGTCTTCGCGAAGCTGGTAGCGAAGACTGGTGGAGCCAGAGCCTTATATTTCTTTTTGGCTTCGCCATAAGAAATCCGCTCTTTCGTTTTCAACTCCTGTATCTTTTTTTCCTCCAGATACAATCGACACTCTCTGCTCCAGGCTGGATGTGCCCCGGAGCAGTTGACACACACCTGTGGGAGCGTGCAGCTCGTGCCTGGCTCATGAGCCGCCTTTCCGCACTTCCCACAGGTGGGGTTGCCCTTGCAGGTGGCCGTCGTATGACCGAACCGCTGGCACTTAAAGCAGCGCATTGGGTCCGGTACATACGGGCGAATATTCAAGTTCAAATACCCTGCCTTGATGTTTTTGGGCAACGTTGGAGTGTCGAACGTCAGGACGAAGGTGGCTGTCTTCTCAAGACTGCCGTTAACCCTTCGTTTAATCTGACGAACCTCGACCACATGTTCTGTTGACCACTCCTTAAGGAGTTCCTCGGTCTCTAAATCCATAAGGTCCCTGCTGGTGATGACACCTTTACTCGAATTTAGAGTTTTATGGAGTTCGCACTTCACTGCGAACTCCCCGAGCTTCTCGCACTTAAGGAGTTGGACAGCCTGCCTCTGGGTGGATGTTTCCATAAGCAGTGTCCCATTCCTCAGCTTTTTTACAGATTTGAGGGTACCCGCAATACCCTCTAAACCTTTCTGAACATAGAATGGAGAGACCTTCTCAAAAGATCCCTCCACCCTTGTCATAATAACGAAGGCATTGTCAATGTTACAACCCTTGCTGTTACTGTCTACATCCGGGGGAGGGCTTTCAACCCTAGCCCGTTTGTAAGAACTGGGTGTGTTTTTATTAACCTGCGACACACCCGGGCCGCAGGGGTTTTTTTGGTTTTTTTGTGGAAGGAATTTTTGTTCCCACGAGTAAAAACCAGTATAAGAAGAAATGCTTATACAACAGGGGTGCGCAGGTGCCCCTGAGGTTGCACGTTAGCGAGTGAATTTCCTCTCCACCCATACACCTCCTCGGCACGTGGCTGACCTTGAGGTTGAGGGGTTTTTTTATAGAGGTTTGTTCCGTCCTCGCGATCCGGGCGATGAAGCCAAGATCCCCGTTCTCCTAGGCACACAACGTTCCACCGCCACGCCCTACGGTGGTCGTTGAAGCATGGTAGGAGTTTACGGTGTGGGAAACTTGCGGCGCTCACAAGTTTCCAGCTCGGGCACCGCGGGTTCGCCAAACCCGTACCTGGCACTTGCGTACCAGGCCCCTGCGGGGGGACAATTTGTCTTGAGTCAACATCATGTAAACATAAGTCTCATGTAGGGTGGCGCCCATGGTATCAAATGTTGTTATTTTTAATAATTATAAAAAGGGGAAGATGAATGTTAGATTTTTATAATTCAATTCATCAAGTTTCATATGTGAAAATAAATGTCTAGTTATGTTTGTGAATCTTTTGTTCAGAGCAAATTTGACCCATTCCCCGCAAAAATTGAGATGCTTATGAAATAACAATGTAAGAAGAATTGATCTAATATTAAAATTAATATGAATGTAAAATATTAAATTTCCATAATTATCATTGCTATTTGAGCACAGAGACGGTCGGACCGTCACAATGTCAACTATAGTTTTGTAAAAAGAACACTGACAAAAATTGATGAGGTGCAAAGAGGGACAGGGGTTGTGGTTACGCAAACCAAATGTTGACAGTATTTTTCGCTTTATTTTAAAGTATACCTGTGCAATGTTTAATCGAAATCGGATAAAAAAATGTTAGTTTGTATAAAAAATAAGGGGTGTAAAAGGGTAGAGGAGGTGTTTTCTTAATGAAATTTATATGGGACCACTTCAAAGGTATACTCTATCCACTAAGAATATTTCATTTAATCGGTTCACAATTGGCCTATATAGCGCTGAACATACATAAATGTTAAAAATAATCAGGGGTTATACGTAACCGGTCAAGAAATTGTAATTCGGGGACAAGTGGAGTTGCAGCTACCACTTCTCGGTGTGAAGAGAGGGAGCAATCCGAAGGTACTCCTCCAACAACTTGTGGCGAGGCAGTATAAAACCATGGATATAATGTGCAAAGCCATGAATCGGAACGATGCATTGTCGAGAGAGAGACGCGAGGAGCAAAGTTGATGAAGTCAGTCTGCCGCTGACCGTCTGAGAGTTCGGTCATGAGTTGGCCGCTACAGTCGTATTGCATTGAGTTAGCTGCGCGCCCGGTACTAAGATTAGCTGCGCGCTCCGGCAATACGTTCGAGCAGACAAATAGGGCAACACAATGTATGTTGCAAATCACTAATAGTCTGCAATGAACTGTAGAAGAGATCGGTCGCAAATGGCAGCGCGCCTTGTAATAAGTTGGCAGCTCGCCCGTTATTATTGTGTTGAGCAGACGAAACAGTAACAGACTGTTATTTGTACGTGGCAAAGTGACAGTGCTTCGAGAAAATTAATACGCTGTTAGGAGTTCTAACAAAGTGTACAAACTGAGTTAATGATAGCGCGGTTCAGACAGTGCCGGATCAAGGGGGGGTCAAACCGGGGCGCTTGCCCCGGGCGACAATTTCAGGGGGGCGCCAAAATCATGTTTGAAGGAGCGGTAAATGGCAAATTCGTGTGGCGGTGACCTTTTTTTTTAGCTCTACTGCCCCAAGCGGTAACCATCAGGGGGCGGCAAAATCAAAGAATAGCTCTGTACCGCCCCGGACGGCAAATTTATGTTTGAAGGGGCGGAAATCTCAAGTTTTTTCCCCGACTCGGAAAATTTGTATATCCGCCACTGGGTTCAGAGCCTGCAATGTGAAGAAAAGAAGTGCCGTATTGCCTTATCCACGGTCGAAATAAAGAAGTAGAATTATTGGTGGTGGTGGACATGTGCTTGTGTGTTTGGAGAATTAATCTTAAGTGAATTTAAATGGCGACTTTATGACTTAGTAGTATTCGAACCTGCAATCAAGAAACAACCAGGCTCACAACAATTACCCTACCCCACACCAAGCTGCATTAGTGCCGGCAGCTCACTTTATCGTTACAAACTGGAAGAATATTTCCACATCAAAAACATACCGAATAATTTGAAATTACTGGTGTTACAACAATACCTAGATTTTGAGGAGAGAGTTTGGTTCAGTATTTCAAATGGATCGAAAATGTCGTATGAAAAATTTAAAAACCTAATTTTGAAAATGTACTGGTCAGAAGTGATACAGACGCAGTATCGAGGGAGTCAATGCGATCCTAAGCTTCCAAGCTGGCGATTTTGGCAGAGCATTTAGACTATCCAATGGGAAGCGGAGAATTGATCGCAGCCATAAGCACCCATTTCAAACCAGAAATTCGTTGCCATATAAACCCAACATTAATACCAACAATGCAACAGTTCTTAAGCGGCCGCTACACGGTCAATAGTATTCCCAATAATAATGAACATGTGTAGGTTAGATTGAGAGGTTGTGCAATATTATTGAGTGAATCAAAACAGTCTGAAATATATTGTGCAACCTGAAATATATTGTGCCATCTGTGGGTGATATTGCGCCATATCCCCTCATTGGTCTCGAGACACTGGCACGATCACTGGTCTCCCCTGTTATTTTGTTACTTACTGTAATATTTTTTCGTTGATTTTTTCTTCTGAAAAAATGCAAAAAGTGAAGACGGCGTTTATTATTGGGAGCAAGACTTTACCATCATTGTGGAATGTCAAAGCGTCTGAGTATAAAAACAGTCAGGAAAAAATAAGACTTACGAAATGCTGCTGCACAAATATAAAGAGAAACATGAAACTGCTACGAGGGAAACCTGCGCAAGCCTGGCGGCTAAAATGATGTCCCTAGGGAAGGGGAACATTGTTTAGCGCTAAGGCATGTTGTGAGTGGCGTGTTGAATTTATTGCTGGTCGTCTGATGGAGAACTGGGGCAAGATGTGTTTCAGGATGGTGTGAACGGACGGACCACTGAAGAAAGGCATTCGTGGCTGAGAGTTCGACGAGTCAGGTCGTTTGGAGCAGAACTTGAACCACCGCTGAGGTTGTTCGTCGATCGAGACTCGCCGGTGATGACTACCTGACGTCGACGGAGCCAGGGTGCCGCCAGGAGAGTGCAGACGTTTTCGCTACACGACGCCACATCGAGCAGTTTAAGGCAGTTCGGTGCGGCGGGTACGGACGTATAAACGGACAACTGCCGCGAAGCTCCGAGTTACAGTGGTTAAGTGTTAAAGTGTTTCAAGTAATATTCAAGAGAGTAAAGTGATATTGTAAGAAGTTGAAGAATTACAGTCATCAGGCAGGTAATCGGCCAAAGAGGTAAGCAATGGCGCATGCGAAGTTAACAAGAAAGAATACGGTGAAATTTGCGTTTGACCGTGCATATGTTAGACCAACGGCTTTTGAGATTCACGAGTGGCTATACGACAAGGTCAAACTGAATGACGAAGAAATTGTAGGAATTCAGTTAGATTCTTTTCAGAATAGTGTTTTTGTGAAAATGACAAGCGAAAAATTTTGTGAGAAAATAATTGAGCTGTACTCCGGAAATTTGAAATTCAATCACACAGACGGAAACGTTAGCAGTGTTAAAGTATCCAATGCAGGAATGGGAATTAGACATGTAAGAATACTGAATCTTCCCTTTGAAGTATCCAGTGAAACAATACTACACGCAGTTAAACCATTCGAACAGTAATAGAGATAATGGAAGATAAGTGGAGTGGGAACATAAGATACAAAAAGTCAAACGGAGTGAGAATAGCAAATATGGAAATATCTAGGCATATCCCCTCCTATATCAATGTGAGTGGTTTCCGTGCTTTGGGAGTGTATGATGGCCAGCCAAGAACTTGTGCTGTATGCAATTCCGTGGATCACATAAGAGCAAACTGCCCAAGAATTCAAACAGCAACACTGCCTTTAACGTATGTGAAGCGGACAGCTGTTCAGGAAAACAACAACGAAAGCCATTGACCGGAATACCTACAGCAATTTCCTCCACTGCAGGAAGTGAACAGCATAGGGGAAACAACAGAAATACAGTCAACATCGCTGCCACTAACATACGTGAAGCGGACAGCTGTTCAGGAAAGCAATGGAATCGATCGACACAGCAACTTCCTCCACTGCAGGGAGCTGACGGAATAGCAAAAACGACAGTAAAACCACCACTGGAAAAAGACAAAACATGGAAAATCGGAGAAACAAATCAAATAGAAGAAGATAAACTCCAAACGAAGGAGACGGAGAACATAAACTGTAAATAACAGGGAAATCCAATAAAAACACAAACAAAAAAACGGAAAGACTTAGCAGAAATACTTAAAGACCAAAATGAAATCGAGGAAGCAATGGAATCAGAAAACGAATGAAGTGATCTCACAAAGACGAATGATCCTCAGTCGACGGCTGATGAAATGGAGTGGACTCAACTGGAACTCGATAAGGCTGGTAGAAAGATACGAGCAAAGAGGAGACCCCGAGACATACACTATACAGACAAGGATAAAGTCAAAAGAAGTGGAAAGTAATGAAAACACCAGAGCAAAAGGGAAGAAAATAAGAATACAAGCAAACAAAAAAATCCAACCAATGTCGATAGAAGAACTACCCTCAGATGCCAATGTGCTTTTAGAAGGAGACAAAGAAAAAGCAAACACCTATCTATGCTGGGTAGATGACCGACCACAAGGAGAGTCAACAGAGCGTACTCAAACGTTCTGAAATCTCAGATCATCCGCAAAGAACTGAAACGAAGATACAGCAACAATGGCAAAAAGAACCTGAGAAGAAAACTATATCAAGAAACTGACAGCATGATGAAAAGGAAATGCAGCAAGTACTGACAGAGATGCAAACATATTGCATAGCAACTATAAACCTAAATAGAATAACAAGCAAAAAAAAAAAAAAAAAAAAAAAAAAACAGAATGTTTAAAAGATTTCCTATATGCCGCTGATGTAGATCTAGCCCTCGTTCAAGAAGTTTGTAATACCAATGTCCTTGACATAACAGGATATGAATACGTAAATAATCAAGGCAACGAAGCCGGAACTGCCATATTGATGAAAGAGGGGATAAATTACAATAATCTTTATAGAAAATGGCAGAGGAATATCAGTCACGATTGAAGCAGTTACAAATGAAACGAGAGATCGAACTTCTTCAAAGAAGATATGTTACCTCTCCTACCAACAAATACCAACAGTCTGATATTAGGAGGTGACTTTAACTGCGTGCTACACCCTAAAGATCAGTTCCCAAATTTTAACGCCTGCAACGATCTAAAGGTAATAGTCCAAGGACTCAGATTAAACGACACTTGGGAAACAAAACATGGAACTGATAGATCCTATACATACGTAACAAAGGACGCAGCAAACAGAATTGACAGGATATACATAAGCGAAGATATCATTTCCGATGTTACTAGTGCAGAGGTATGGCCTGTAAGCTTTTCAGACCACAGCGCCTACATAATACATATAAATATGAGCAGACAAGAAATTCACCGAGGAAGAGGCTACTGGAAATTTAATACTGTTTTTCTAAAAGATCGCGAACTTAATGAAATGTTCCAAGAAACATGGCAAATATCTATCAGGCAATATGAGAGATACAATAAAAAACTAGATTGGCGGTTACAATGCGCGAAACCAAAACTGCGCCGCATGCTGATAGAATACAGAAAAGTAAAGAAGCAAGAACATAAGGAAACAGCGGAATTTTATTATGCCTGTCTAAGAGATGTTACCGGAATACGGACAGATTAATTCAAGACATAATACAAATAAAAAGAATAAAAGCGAAACTAGTAGCAATAAAACGTTTCGAACTGGAGCAAATTATGATTAGATCTAAGACCAAATATGCTGTACCAGAGGAAAAGACTTCAATATACCACTATATGCGGGAAAAGAAAAGAGCAAGGATTAAAATTCTTAAAAACATGAGAATCAGTGAAGACACCGTTGTAACAAACCAAAATGAAATTATAAACGAAGTTCATAAGCACTTTCAGGAACTATACGATGAGGAAAGTATTGACGAGGAAGATTCCAATGACTTACTAAGTGTGGTGTGCAACAGAATCGACGCAAATGACAACACACAACTGGAAAAGTAGAATAACAGAAGAAGAATTAGAAGAAATTATAAAAACAAGCCCAAGGAACAAATCGCCTGGCCCTGATGGCATTCCAGTAGAAGTATACCTACAGTTCTGGCCAGCCATTCAACAACAACTGACGGAAGTACTTAATGATGTGCTTACAATACGTAATGTACCCAGCAGCTTCAAAGAAGGATTAATAGTTCTGATACCAAAAAACGACAACAACAGAAGCCTAGACGGAATGAGACCAATATCATTACTAAATTCAGACTATAAATTGTTCACTAGAATACTCACAAAAAGAATGATGCCTCTGATGAATAAAATAATTGCGGAACACCAGGTTTGTGCAGTACCTGGCAGAACAATCATGGGGACATTAAGCGAGTACAGAGACATCATTGCAGCCGCAGCAGTAACAGGAATAAATGCCTTCAACAGGGTTATTGTCCAATCGAACATGGAGAGAATGAGATTCAGTGACTCTTTTATTAAAATTATACAGAAACTGCTCCATGAAGCAGAATCAAAAGTTCTAGTCAATGGCTTCAAAACAGAAGCAGTCCAAATAAAAAGGTCTGTAAGACAAGGTGACCCCATATCAATGGCACTGTTCTCAATTGCTTTGGAACCTCTGTTGCGATACATAAACGCCACAATATCTGGAATAAAATATGCAAACAGAAAAATCACTTGCAGAGCCTACGCCGATGACGCATGTGTAGTGGCCAGGAATGCCGAAGAAATAAAAATCATCAGGGAAAACATCTTAAAATATTGTCGTGCAACGGGGGCAAAAATAAACTTAATTAAATACAAGATGTTGAAACTAGGTAACGGCATTCCATACCAGCAGCCTCATTGGATACAAGAAAGAGAAACAATGCAAGTCTTGGGAGTAGAACTGCACACGTGCCCACTAAAAATGATAGCCAGAAACTGGAGGACAAAGCTAAATGTGATTAGAGGAGCAGTAAGAGAACATTATACCAGGAACCTAAATATGTACCAGAAAGTGGATCTTGTCAATGAATACATAGTCTCAAAACTATCATACTTAGGCAGCATTTCCCCAATTCCAGCTTCAATCGCCAAGAGAATAACCTCGTGCCTTTGTAACTTCATACTAAGAGGAAACATCTTTAAGATTAAATATGCAACAGTGACTCTTCCCAAAACGAAAGGAGATCTAGGACTAATCGACATAGAGTTGAAGTGTAGAGCATTATTTATTACCACTATGCTGAAGATCTTAAACAGCCTACCACAAAGTATAACCAGCGTACTGGCAAACGAATTACAACCAATCAGCAAAACACCACCGGTGAATGTAGAGGAATCCACTTCAAATTGAGTCATATAAAGCAATACCACCTAGAAACCAGCTACCTATCACAGAAACAAAGCCCCCAGATCAAACCAAGACACCTCCAACTAGAATGAATCGTCAAAACCAAAGGAACAGACAAGAAGAAAAATACAAAGATTGCAGCTGGTAGCAAATTTGGAAAAAAATGTCAACAATAAAACGTTAAACCTTGCAGTTAAATCCACGTGGTACAAAGTGGTCAATGATATGGTAAGCACTAAGATGTTGTTGTTGTTGTTGTTGGTGTTTAAGGGCGCGTCGACGTCGGGGTCATTAGCGCCCTTACAATAACCAGCAATTACTGTGGCTTTAAAATGTACTAAAATACTGTCTGCATGGTCGACTGTAAAGGGGTCGGCCATACAGACAGCAAATAAAATAAAACATGAAATTACACGTGGCTTTAAAAGAGCCACCAATACTTCAAACCGTACGGCACATGGATGGCTGTAAAGGGGCCAAGATTGTTAAAAAGAGGATTAAAAACACTACACGTCTCGCTGGCTGTATAGTGGCCAGCGAGACATGAATCATAACAATATAAAAAATAATAACAATTCGCATGCATGGGTGGCTGTAAAGAGGCCACCCATCCATCTTAAAACTAGGCCGATCTGCCTAAAATTTTAGGCGCTAGACCGGCCAAAACACAAAATCTTAAAACCCTCGCTACGTTGCTGGTCTCATTGTTTAAAATGAGGGACAGATCGTTGGCCAAGCCAACATCTGCCCTCAAGTCTAAAAATAAAACACATTCAGTTAGTTGTTGTTGTTGTTATTGGGGTTTTAGGGCGCGTCGACGACGGGGTCATTAGCGCCCTAACAACAACTAGGCGTGACAACGTGGCAAAATTGCCGTCTGTGTGGCCGACTGTAAAGGGGTCGGCCACAGAGACAGCACAATAAAATACTAGAATACCAATTAAAATACCGTCTGCGTGGCCGACTGTAAAGAGATCGGCCACGCAGACAGCAACGTAGCACATAAAACTGAAAAAAGGCAATAAAATATAAAAATACATACATTAACTGGTTGGCTGTAAAAGGGCCAACCAGTTTAAAAAAAAGCGTAAGCTGGCTGGCTGTAAAGAGGCCAGCCATATAAGCAGTGTCACATGTAAAAACAGTACTTGGATTAGTGGTTGTAAATGGCCCACTAATCCATTCTAAAACCTAGGCCGATCTGCCCAAAACT
>JARYHS010008074.1:21807984-21843896 GCA_031002005.1 Vandiemenella viatica | reverse complement strand
TCGCCTCCGATAGGGCACTGTCCTCTGACGCACAGCTTTCTTCTCCGCCGAGAGGACCCTCCGGAATGTGATGCTTGTGGCGTACCTTTGACGGTACGCCACATTTTAACTGAATGTGTGTTGTTTTTAGATCTAAGGGCAGACGTTGGCTTAGCCAACGATCTGTCCCATATTTTAAACGATGATCGTGACAACGTGGCTAAGGTTTTAAAGTTTTGTTGCTTGGCCGGTCTTGTCCCAAAAGTTTTGGGCAGACCGGCCTAGGTTTTAGATTGGATTGGTGGCCTTTACAACCACCAATCAAGTACCTTTTTTACTTGTGACACTGCTTATATGGCTGGCCCTTTTATAGCCAGCCATCTACTTGTCATTTAACCTGGTTGGCCATCTACAGCCAACCATTTAATGTATGTTATTTTTATATTTTAGTCACAGTTTTATAATTTATGTGCCGTCTGTGTGGCCGACCTCTTTACAGTCGGCCACGCAGACGGTATTTTAGTTAGTATGTTAGTATTTTATTGTGCTGTCTCTGTGGCCGACCCCTTTACAGTCGGCCACACAGACGGCAAATTTCGCCACGTTGTCACGCCTGGTTTTTGTTAGGGCGCTAATGACCTCGTCGTCGACGCGCCCTAAAACCTAAACAACAACAACAAACAACAATCGTTTCTCTGCCGAGAAAAACCCGGTGTGTACTTTTTACTCGCAGCAGAAGCCTTTTACCTTGAGGAATACCGTTTTACGTTTTACTGAAACAGTTCGGTTTCTGGGCCTAATTTAGACAACAGATTAACCTGGCTGCCACATCTCAAAGATGTAAAAGCCAGAGCGTCAAAAGCTCTCAATGTTTTAAAATGTCTGTATGGCAGGTCATGGGGCGCTGACCGCTCCTGCCTGCTACAATTTTACAGAGCCTTTGTACGGTCGCGGCTGGAATACGGTTGTATCGTGTATGGTTCGGCACGGGACAGTTATCTCCGTATACTAGATAGTGTCCACCATGCTGGAATTCGGCTCGCCACGGGTGCATATCGCACCAGCCCTATTGTCAGCATTTGTGCTGACTCGGGCGAGCCGCCGCTTACCATCCGCCGGCGACTCCTCATGGTGGGGACACTACCTGCACGTTGCCATTACACCTGGCAGTCCCGTGTACGACGTAGTTCTACACCCCAACTACGAGCGGCTCTATACCAACCGGCATAGAGCCACTAAACCGTTCAGCTACCGTACAAAGGCCATTTTAGAACAATACGGATTTGAGCTTCCTTCTTTTTATCACCAGGGTTGGAGTAAATCTCCTCCCTGGCTTTTAAAGAGGCCCAGAATGATTTTAGATCTATCGCGGCACAACAAGCTGTGTACCGCGGATAATGTTTTTATTAGAATTTTTAGAGATGTCTTAAACCAGCATCATAATTCTACCCCGGTATTTACGGATGGGTCTAAGCAGGCTAACGGAGTTGGCTGCTCCGTCGTGTTCCCTCGAGCGACTTACACATATAAACTTGACGGCAGGGTGCAGCGTTTTTACTGCCGAGTGCTACGCCGTGCTAAAGTCGCTCCAGCATATGAAAGTAAATCGCGATAAGTGTTTCATCATATGCTGTGATTCCCTCAGCTGCATTCAGGCGATAGGAAATATGTATCCAGCAGATCGTCTAGTCCAGGACATCCAGGACGCCCTTCCTCTCCCTCCAATCTCGTGGAAAGGAGGTATTATTCTGCTGGGTACCGGGCCATGTGGGAATCAGGGGGAACGAGGCAGCTGATGTAGCTGCCAAGTTAGCCTGCGACAAGGTCAGAATCGACTTCGAACCGGTCCCAAAGTCAGACCTTGCCTCGGCGGCGAAGAGATTTGTTTTTGATGTTTGGCAGAGGCAGTGGCTGGAAGTTGAGCATAACAAGCTCCGGCTGGTCAAACCGACCGTTCAGCCGTGGAGCAGCTCCTTCCAGCGGGCGAGGAGGGATGAGGTTCTCCTCACTCGCCTCCGTATAGGGCACTGTCCTCTGACGCACAGCTTTCTTCTCCGCCGAGAGGACCCACCGGACTGTGATGCTTGTGGCGTACCTTTGACGGTACGCCACATTTTAAGTGATTGTATTTTATTTTTAGACTTAAGGGCAGACGTTGGCTTAGCCAACGATCTGTCCCTTATTTTAAACAATGATAGTGACAATGTGGCCAAGGTTTTAAAGTTTTGTAGCATGGCCGGTCTTGTCCCAAAAATTTTGGGCAGACCGGCCTAGGTTTTAGATTGGATTGGTGGCCTTTTACAGCCACCAATCCAAGTACTGTTTTTAGTTATGACCTTGTTTACCTGGCTGGCCCCTTTACAGACAGCCAGGTGATTCTTCGTTTCAAACTGGTTGGCCCGTTTACAGCCAACCAGTCAATGTATGTAGTTTTAGTCTGTGTGTCCTGTGTACTAACGTATTATTATTATGTTTTATTTTTTCCGTCTGTGGGCCTGACCTCTCTACAGTCAGTCATACAGACGGAATACCAGTCAGTATTTTAGTATTTTATTGTGCTGTCTCTGTGGCCGACCTTTTTACAGTCGGCCACTTAGACGGCAATTTTGTCACATTGTCACGTCTTGTATTTGTTAGGGCGCTAATAACCCCGATGTTGACGCGCCCTAAAGCACAAACAACAACAACAACAACAATCTATATTGTTTTTACTCGTGGGACCAAAATTAAGACTCACAATAAAAATAAAAAACCCTGCAGTACGGGTGTGCCGCAGAATAATCAAAATACACCCAATTCTAAGAAGAGGGTGAGGGTTGATAGCCCCCCATCTTCAGATAGTAATAGTAACAGAAAAGTTTGTTCGCTTGCGAATGCTTTTATAGTTATGCAACGAGTGGAAGGATCTTTAGAAAAAGTTTCACCTTTTTATATTTCTAAGGGTTTAGAGGGTCTGGTAGGGACCCTAAATACCATAAAAAAGCTGAGGAACGGGACGCTGCTGCTGGAAACAACTTCCAGTAGGCAAGCTACCCAACTCCTGAACTGTGAGAAGCTCGGGGAGTTCGCCGTTACCTGCGAACTCCACAAATTCCTTAACAGCAGCAAAGGCGTTGTCACCTGCCGTGACTTAGTTGACATAGGGACCGAGGAACTTGTTGAGGAGTGGAAGGAACAGAAAGTGGTCGGGGTACGTCAGATCACTCGAAGGGTAAATGGCAGTATTGAAAAGACTGCCACCTTCGTCCTGACGTTTGACACTCCAGTACTGCCAAAGAACATCAAAGCAGGGTACATTAATTTGAACGTCCGTCCGTATGTTCCGGACCCGATGCGCTGTTTCCAGTGTCAGCGGTTCGGACATACGACGGCGTCATGTAAAGGAAAACCAACCTGAGGTAATTGTGGGAAGGGCGCACATGAGCCGGGTGTTAATTGCACGCTCCCACAGGTGTGCGTCAACTGCTCCGGGTCGCACCCTGCCTGGAGTAGGGAGTGTCAAGTGTATCTTGAAGAGCGCAAGATACAGGAGCTGAAGACTAAAGAGCGGATTCCCTATGGGGAAGCTAAAAAGAGGGCCAAGTCGCTCGCCGCTCCAATTTTCGGAACTACTTTTGCTAAGATGGCTTCAGCTCCCGTCAGGAAGCAGAGTGTTGCTACCCAGACGTCAGTTGCAGACATGAGCACTAGCACAGCGTGCTCATGTGAGTGCAAATGCGGTGCAAAATCCGCTAAGATCACAACATCTACGACCGCGGACGTTGGTAGCAACACGTCTGCGTCGTCGACCACACCAGCAGCAGCGAAGAAGGATCCACCAGCACTGATACCGAAAACAACGCCACCTCCAATACCACCACGTGCTATCACGGTGGTAGCATTGCCAACTGCTACAAGTGAGAATGGAGGCAATCAGAAGATCCGTGGCCCACAGTTTAGAATGACGGACCCGACTCACTTTGTGAAATCCCCCTTTTCGTACCCTCCCAGACTACCAAGTAGTAGGGAGAAGAAGGGAAAAGGGGCGAAGAAGAAGCAGAAGAAGAAGAAGAACAGCCAGGAGTCAACTGAGTCGGAGTCGTCTGACTCTTCGGAGCCAGAAGAAATAGAAATGCTGGTGGACGAGCCTGATCCCGTTCCTCAGCAGGCAATGATCGAAGACCCACCCGAACCGAGGCGGGTGAAACCAATTTTAGGCAGATCGTTAGTAGTGATAAAAGGCGGGTGTGAGCCCACTTTTTTAATTGATGTTAATTGATTTTAATTGAATTGCGTGGGGTCCTTAATTGATTTTAATTGAATTGCGTGGGGGCCTTAATTGATTTTAATTAATGCTAATTGATTTTAATTAATGTTAATTGATTTTAATTGAGGCTAATTGAGTCTAATTGATTTTAATTGAGGCTAATTGATTTTAATTGATTTGCGGGGGAGCCTTAATTGATTTTAATTAATGTTAATTGACTCACGCCTTGGAGCGGAGGGGAGCCGAGGAACTAGGGGAGTTTAATTGAATGCGGGTTCGTAATTGAATGAGCACAGCTGCGCCACACCCTAATTATCGCTCCCCTCGCAGCTGCAGGATGCGGGTTCGTAATTGAATGAGCACAGCTGCGCCACACCCGAATTATCGCTCCCCTCGCAGCTGCAGGATGCGGGTTCGTAATTGAATGCGCACAGCTGCGCCACACTCGAATTATCGCTCCCCTCGCAGCTGCAGCCCCACCCGGCGTCAGTTTGCAGCCATGTCTCGTCTAGTGATGTTGTTCTCCTCTGTCTACCAACTCAACGCTGGTGATACGAAACGTTTGACGATAGGGTTATCGTCCAAACATGAGTTTGAACCTGTTGTTGTTCTGGAAAAAGTGGGACACAGTAAAATTGTTTTAACATACTACGAATGGAACGTCCTGATCCAGGTATTGGACGTAGTGTCCGAGTTATTCAACGCTGGCACCGACAGCATCTCGCTTGGTGAGCACGCCGTCTCCTGCCGAACGATTGCCGGGGTGAAGACTGTTTGTTTCCACCTCAATGACGATCCTGCCAGCGGCGTCTTCTTCGGCCAGTCTACATGGCGGAACTTCGTCGACGCGCAGCCAGCAGTGACCGCATCCTTGTCCAACAGGAAAAAGTGGAGCTTCAACGCATCAGCATACTACAAGGTGTTTGTGAGTGAATTGGCTGACAAAGTGTTGAGTGACTACTACACATGTACTGCCTCAGTGTCGAAGTTAATGGATATGCACATCAACAACTTTCATCCTATTCATGTGTCTTACAGTTCTACAATTGACTTTGTGCAATTAAGGAATGAAATAGTTGCATACAAAAATTTGATTGTACTTAATGATGTATGCAGAATTGTAAATGGGTTTCAGTATTTCACCTAGCAACTGGTACTTTGGCTGGTACAACGATTTTGAAAACACATATACATTTTCAAATCTAAGCCCATTTGGGTGTTCCAGCAGGGACAGCACAAGATTGGTTTTACCACAGTTTGACGGTCCACAAACTATCGCTCTCACTGTCTCGGGGAACAGAGGTCCGTTCTTCTTCCGCTTGGTGCCGGCAACATCTGCATTACTCACGGGTAATGTTGCTTGCTGCTTGACGAATCGCATTTTGACAAGGTTTCTTTGCTGCACGGGGTATATATAGACGCGCGAATACGTAAAATCATTCAGTCGATAACAATGCCTCCTACGAAGAAGAAGAAGGGCCGTGGCTTCTTAAACAAGCTCGTCGACAAAATGCCATTTGAGGCACACATTCCAACTTACCAGTTCTGTGGGACCCGGGACGAAACTTGAAAAACGTCTGAAACTCGGCCAGACGGGGATCAATCCACTAGATGCAGCATGCAGGGAGCATGACATTGCGTATGCACAGGGTGCCGACAGACGTAATGCAGACCGCATACTCGCAGAGAAGGCTTCAGTCAGAATGAAAGCCAAAGATGCAAAGTTCGGTGAACGGGCGGCCGCGTTACTAGTTAACGGCGCTATGCGTGCCAAGCTAAAGTTGGGTGCAGGGATTAAAAAGAAAAAGAAGACGAAGAAGGGTGGAATCCTCCCCTTAATCCCTATTTTTGCCGGATTGTCGGCTGCCGGAGCTCTTGCCGGTGGAGCCTCAGCCATCGCCAGAGCCGTCAAAGCTGCTAAAGAAGCAAAAAAGCAGTTGACTGAACAGAAACGACACAATGAAACCATGGAGGCAATTGCAATGAGGGGTAAAGGTCTGTATTTAAAGCCATACCGGAAAGATGGATCTGGATTAAAAAAAAAAGTCTGATCAGGCGTTGACCGATGACGATATACGTAGACATGTAAAGCGTTTGCGTATACCTCATTTTCGTGGTGTCTTCATGCGCGATGCATTACCTCAAAAAATTAGTGAACGTGAATGTGGAATTGTGAACTTGGACAGTGCTGAAAATGCTGGGACGCACTGGGTTGCGTACATCAAGTACAAGGATGGTGTAGTGAAATATTTCGATAGTTTTGGTGACTTACCTCCGCCATTGGAATTGCAGCGATACTTTGCAGGCAACAGAATACAGTACAATGTGCAACGACACCAGGAATTCGGTACGCACATATGTGGACATTTATGTTTAAAATTCCTGCATCAGAATGCATAACATCAGTCTTGCATGAACCTTAGTCGGGGTAACACATGTCTGTGACACTCTGCTTGTCCGGTAACAGTTCAGTCTTGAGCTGTGATTACTTTCCACCGATAGATTTGAGTCAAGGCGAGTATACGATCGGCTTAGTAGATTTTCAAACATACAACTCGATTCCGAACATTGATAAGTCAAATTGCAAATTTCATTACTCGAAGAATAAAGTGATAGATATTCCTACAGGATCGTATGATATTGACGACTTGGCCAGTTATTTGGCTCGGCTTACAAATAACGAGAAACTGGTTATTAAAGCAAACAACAATTCACTCAAGTGTGAGATACAAACACCTGTGGAAATAGATTTCACGAAACCAAACTCAATTGGCTCACTGCTTGGATTTTCTAAACGTGTGTTAAAACCGGGATTTCATACCTCAGACTACACTGTGCAGATCTTCAAAGTTAACGCGATAAGGATAGAGTGCAGCATATGTACGGGAAATTACGTCAACGATAAGCTGGGGCATACACTACACGAGTTTTTTCCAACAGTACCGCCAGGGTACAAGATTGTAGAAGTACCTGCAAACGTCATCTATCTTCCCATCACGGTGAAAACGCTCAACAGCATTCACATTAGAGTTGTCGATCAGGACGGCAATTTAGTGGATTTCAGAGGAGAAACTATTACTCTGAGGCTACATATAAAGAATGGGCGCTCGTTATAAGAAGAGGCAGACTCAAACAATTGTCAGTAGTGAACCGACAGTGAAACGGGTAACACCTGCTGAACCTACAGTGAAACGGTTAACTCCTGCTAACGTGCTCTTCCTACAGTCGTTAGGCTATACAGTTAAAAATCATGGATGAAGTGCTTGATATAACTTCCAGTGTGGAATTTGATGAGTCGGTGACGCGTAAACAGTTTTTGAGTCACCAACCACATACGCCCACAACATTTAATAATAATGATGAAATTCGGATACCTATTCAGAACCAGGATACATATACGCTGCCAGGGGAAAGTTTCTTGCATATTGAAGGAAGATTTCTCAAGTCAGATGGAACTGGGGCTACAAATTCAATTGTTACATCCAATGCGTTTGCGTTCCTATTTGAGGAAATTCGGTTAGAAATTAATGGAGTTGAAATAGACCGAAATAGAAATGTCGGTGTCACAAGCACAATAAAGACTCTTATTTCTGCTGGTCCTCAACAAATTGGTCTGTTGGAGAACTCAGGATGGGGGCAACGCGATCTTGGAAATGGTTACTTTGATGTATGTATTCCGCTGAGTATGCTCTTGGGTTTTTGTGAAGACTTTAAAAGGATACTTGCAAATGTAAAACAAGAACTAATACTTATTCGATCTAGGGACGATACAAATTCATATGTACAAGCCAATCCAAACCCCCAGAAAAGTAAATTCGCCATCAGTAAACTAGCATGGGTGGTGCCTCATTTACAAGTAAGTGAGAGAGAAAAACTGGCGTTGCTTAAGATTGTGGACAGTGGGAAGCCACTTAGAATTAATTTCCGAAGCTGGGATTTGTTGGAGTACCCGCTACTTCCTATAAGCAAAACTCAAATTTGGTCTTTGAAAACATCAACACAGCTGGAGAAACCTAGATTCGTTGTTCTGGGATTTCAAACAAACAGGAAACGAAATGAAGCATTAAGTGCGGCTTTATTTGACCACTGCAATCTTGCCAACGTCAAAGTGTTTCTAAATGATGTGGCGTACCCCTACGAGAACATGAATTTGGACTTTAAGAAAAATCGAACCACAGTATTGTACGATATGTATGCAAGATTCCAACAAACTTACTACGAACGGGAGCATCCTTCACCGCTACTAAACCGTGAAGATTTTGTCGCTACTGCCCCTATCACCGTAATCGACTGTTCACATCAAAATGAATCGGTAAAAACGGGACCTGTAGATATTCGTATGGAGTTTGATAGCACTGACAATTTTCCAGCCTACACCGCCGCATACTGTCTAATCCTTCACGACCGTGTTGTGGAATACGTACCGCTAACAAGTGTTGTGCGTAAGCTCGCATAAAACCAGATAGCGCCCATCATTGCCACCCAGTATCATGCCGACCATCTTCCTGGACGCTCAAGGATTCAAGACGAGAGAAGGAGTGTTTATCTTCAAAGAAGTTGCCGTCTGTGTAGTGCAATCAGACAACATTATCGCCACACATTGCATCTCTGTAAATTCACCATCACGTGGAGGTAATGAGCCAACAGTCAAATGGCTGACAAATAATTACCATGGAATACCTTGGACTGCTGCTGGTATAACCTTTAGCAAACTATGTACTATTCTACATGCAATCACAAATGAAGATGACTCCATTATTTACGTTAAAGGACGGGAGAAGGCTCGTTGGTTTCAGAAGATTATTCGCAAGAAAGTCTGCTACAATATAGAAGATTTAGGATGCCCGCCTCTACATGAACTCAAGAAAAATAATTTGATAAAACTTTGTAAAGGACATTTATTTTGTAACGCTATATGCGCTGTTGAAAATGTATTTTTAATTGCCCAATGGTGGGTGAAATAAAAGATTTAAATAAAATATATACTATCTTATTATTTAATTAGGATAGGTGAAATGACAAAAGAAAAATCTGGTAAAATGATTTTATTCTTTACTGTTTACAATTCTGCATACATCATTAAGTACAATCAAATTTTTGTATGCAACTATTTCATTCCTTAATTGCACAAAGTCAATTGTAGAACTGTAAGACACATGAATAGGATGAACGTTGTTGATGTGCATATCCATTAACTTCGACACTGAGGCAGTACATGTGTAGTAGTCACTCAACACTTTGTCAGCCAATTCACTCACAAACACCTTGTAGTATGCTGATGCGTTGAAGCTCCACTTTTTCCTGTTGGACAAGGATGCGGTCACTGCTGGCTGCGCGTCGACGAAGTTCCGCCATGTAGACTGGCCGAAGAAGACGCCGCTGGCAGGATCGTCATTGAGGTGGAAACAAACAGTCTTCACCCCGGCAATCGTTCGGCAGGAGACGGTGTGCTCACCAAGCGAGATGCTGTCGGTGCCGGCGTTGAATAACTCGGACACTACGTCCAATACCTGGATCAGGACGTTCCATTCGTAGTATGTTAAAACAATTTTATTGTGTCCCACTTTTTCCAGAACAACAACAGGTTCAAACTCGTGTTTGGACGATAACCCTATCGTCAAACGTTTCGTATCACCAGCGTTGAGTTGGTAGACAGAGGAGAACAACATCACTAGACGAGACATGGCTGCAAACTGACGCCGGGTGGGGCTGCAGCTGCGAGGGGAGCGATAATTCGAGTGTGGCGCAGCTGTGCGCATTCAATTACGAACCCGCATCCTGCAGCTGCGAGGGGAGCGATAATTCGGGTGTGGCGCAGCTGTGCTCATTCAATTACGAACCCGCATCCTGCAGCTGCGAGGGGAGCGATAATTAGGGTGTGGCGCAGCTGTGCTCATTCAATTACGAACCCGCATTCAATTAAACTCCCCTAGTTCCTCGGCTCCCCTCCGCTCCAAGGCGTGAGTCAATTAACATTAATTAAAATCAATTAAGGCTCCCCGCAAATCGATTAAAACCAATTAGCCTCAATTAAAATCAATTAGACTCAATTAAAATCAATTAGCCTCAATTAAAATCAATTAACATTAATTAGCATTAATTAAAATCAATTAAGGCCCCCACGCAATTCAATTAAAATCAATTAAGGACCCCACGCAATTCAATTAAAATCAATTAACATCAATTAAAAAAGTGGGCTCACACCCGCCTTTTATCACTACTATCGGTCCAGTTTTAAGACTGATGGGTGACCTCTTTACAGTCACCCAATCCATATGCATGGTTTTTGTTTTTTGTATTGTTATTATTCATGTCTGTCTGGCCAGTATACAGCCAGCAAGATATGCAGTGTTTTTTATCCTCTTTTGAACCTGTTTGGCCCCTTTACAGCCTTACAGGTGTTATACGGTTTAAAGTCGTTGTGGTCGCTTTAAAACCACGTCTGATTTTATGACTTATTTTATTTGCTGTCTGTATGGCCGAGCCCTTTACATTCGACCATGCAGACAGTATTTTAGTACTTTTTTAATCCACAGAGGTAGCTCAGTGTTTTTTTAAGTATTCTGTGAACCTGTTTGGCTCCTCTACAGCCATCCAGGTGTACAGCGGTCTTAGTTCCAGGCGGCCCCTTTAGGGCTACATCTTATTTTTGTTATTTGTTTTATGTGCTGTCTGTATGGTCGACCCCTTTACAGTCGACCTTGCAGACAGTACTTTTATTATGAATTTTAATCACAGCCTTTGCTGGTAATTGTTAGGGCGCTAATGACCTCGTTGTCGACGCGCCCTAAAGCCACTTAAAAAAAAAATAAAAAAAACCGTAAGATCCATCTACGAATTACTTTATCCAAACAATCAACTTACCTAAACATATTTTACTAAATAAACATTTTACTTAAAGTTTAGCAAGTACGAAGTCTTCATGTATGCGATGCAATGCTTCATGCTAGTGTTCGGGTTTGTTTTTTTGTTTTTTTTTGTTTTTTTTTTTTAACTGCTTTACGTCTCTTTTTAACATCGGGGTCTTTAGAGACGGGAAAGGATGGGGGGCAAAGAATGGGAAGGAATTCGGCCATGGCCTTTTGAAGGAAGCATCCCGGCATTTGTCTGGTGTGATTTGGGGAAACCATGGAAAACCCAAATCTGGATGCCCGGACGGGGATTCGAACCGCCGTCCTCCGGAATGCGAGGCGAGAACGCTAACCGTTACACCGTCCCGCTCGGTGCTAGTGTTCGATTGTACCGAAAGTAACGAGTACTATTCGAAAGTAACGTGTATTGATTGGTTTAGTAACGAATACCTACGGATACAGAATTTCTCGTTACTTTTACATCTCTAATAAACAGTGTTGAGGTGGTGAGGAGGTAAAGTCCACAGAGTGTGACATGGCTGATAAGAAAAAGAACTAAAAAAAACATTAAATTTGTTTGACGTGATTTATGAATGGCCTTGTTAATTCAGTATCCATGTTTCATATTATAGTGTCTTTACACTTACGAACGTCATGATGTGGATATAATCGCTTAAAGGATACAGTGCGACTCGTTTTTAGCGCGGAAGCTTGTGGAATGTAGAATTAGTGGAGATAACACGGCCGGCAGATGACTTTCCAAATCGTCCGCTAGCGACGCGTATGCTGTGGTCCGCGTGCTCGCCACGTGGTCACCGCGCATTGCCATTGGCCGATGCGGTCCCCCCTCCACGCTAGCCCGTCGCGCGCCATATATAAGGTTGAGAGAGCGCCCAACAACAACTTCTGTCTACATAGCTTTGCTGTTTATTGCTATTGGTATAGATTATCTCTAGCAGAAGACACGATGGGCAGACGTGAACAGCAACTGGCTGAGGTATGTAAAGCACAAACTGACTGACTTTACTTACTATCAGAATTACTTCCCACATGATTTCGAAAACTACAATTGACTGCCGTGGGAGCCCGTAGGTGCGATGTCTTCTTTGAAGAGTGATGGCCGCAAATTCAATTCCCGAGATGATCTGGATTTTTTATAGGCCCATATCTTTACGTCATCCATCCGCGGTTCAGATTTTGCGTTAAACTGAAGATGCCGGAGGAAAGAAACCACCTCAACTTTCTAGCGTACAATGCTTCCCAAGATCAGGGTTTTGGAGTGAGTCAAGTATTTATTACAGTTGAAGAAAACTTTCAACTACATCTCATATTATTTACTGTATTCTCAATCCGTGCCCAAAGCCAGTGTTCTGTATTTTTTAAATTAAGGTTGCAACGTAATCTTACTTAAATCAAGAATATGTTGTTAATGATAATCACAATCAGTTTCGCTTTTGGTTTATAATAAACTCCTTTTAGACTAAAATTTCATAAATTAATACCTTCTAATTACGTGTGAATTAAATTAGTTTCAACTCATCATTTGTTCGTGTGAAACTAAAATCAAGCTTCTAAAGTAAGTTGCTTTTCTTGATACAAATCTTCTCAATAATAAATATTTTTCTTTCTGTTCTGATTTTTATTGCAAGTGAACGTTATAATTTCTCATTTTATAGTACACCTTTTTCAACCCACGTTTCTACTTAGTCGTTTGTGAAAACAACGAATAAAATTTACCAGTTTGAAATCAGCATACGAGCTACGACGACCAAAAAGTGAAAGGCTGCTGATTTTGTTTAATGTAATGCTTTTCAATACGGACTTCATTCAGAACTGCAGTTAATAGTAAATATTGTTTGGTCCGCGATCTGTTATTTATGGAGGAAGAGCCATTGGTATAGTCTCTTGTATGATGTCTAAGAAAAAAATCTCTTCGTTATGTTTCACAATCATATACTGTATCGTGTGGGGAAAGCAGGAATGAGTATTTTTAATTAATACCTTGTCCATTAGAGGCAGGAAAAGACTGGGGAGTAAGTAGCGGGAAGGAATTCGGCAATGATCTTTTGGAGGAACCATCCCGGCATTTGCCTGGAATGATTTCGGGAAACCATGGAAAACTGAAATCTTAATGGTTCGACGGGAATTCGAACCTGCATACTCTCAAATATGAGGCCAGAGCGTTACCTCTCAACCATCACGCTCCGTAGTAAGGAACGAATATTACCTTCGAGTCGGCAGAAATCATCAAATTTTAGTCCCAAAACTGGGATCATCAGAATTAAATTTGCCGCATCAGTGTCGTCAACACTGCAACATTCAAAGAAAGACGTTTTACACTGTAGTGTATCATATCCCGCAGGAAATTTCTATGAACATGATACTATAACGATCACGAAGCATCAGATTTGTACGAAACTTCATATTTATTTGCCCAACTAATCGGTTTTAACAGACTCGTATTTTGTGTCCATTCTTTTCCTTAATAACCCACTCGATATAAGAAAAAATTACCTGAAAAATATTTATCCAATATTCATGGATAATTGCTGGTGTTTCATTAGAAAATTTATTGTTTGTTGCAATTAATAATAGTGTTTTGTGGGAACAATACTCTAGTAACCACCATTTAATTTCAGAGGTTTCGCCTCTTTGTTTCAATTGGAATTAAGTTTTTGCATAGGGTGATAGATTGGTTTGGTTTAGTTATGAAATTATAACTGTTCTGTTTTATGAGCATCTATATAATTCAGTTATTTTGCTGTATCCCTTCTTGCTTTAAAAATTAATATTAAAGTATCGTTGAAAATCAGCAATATGCAATTTATTAAGTATCAGTAAAGCGAAAGTTTTTATTTCGTTTTTTATTTTTACGCCTCGTCGACGACTAAGATCATTAGAGGCGGAATGGGACTGGAGACAAGGAACGGGAACGAATTCGGCCATGGCCTTTTTGAAGGAAGCATCCCGGCATTCGCCTGGAGTGATTTGTGGAAACCATGGAAAACCCAAATCTGGATGCCCGGACGGGGATTCGAACCCCCTTCCTCCCGAATGCGAGGCCAGAACGTTAACAGTTCACCCACCACGCTCGGTTTTATTTCGTGAGTCATATTTCATTCAAATAGAAATGGCCCTTTATGGTCACTAAGATACAGCGATGTAACGTTCACTTTACTTATTTCATATGATGGCGATAAAAAGGGTTGTTTCAGATTATTTTAAAGATCTACAAAGAAAATTTAATAAAGGCTGACTTTGTACTTAGCATCACAGCAGTGATAACTAAACGAAAAAACGTGTTCGAAATAGGGAAGCGGCTTTTTGACATGGATAGGAAGTAATCAGATACTGGAACAGCGAAATGTCGTGACATATTGCTTTATTTCAGTCAGTAGTTACCTCGAATGTTCATTCAAACAAATAAATTCTAATCGGAATTATAAAAATAATGCCTGATAGTCTTAAATTGAGTATAGGGGACAACATTATACCAAATGCAAGAAGAGAGGGCCAGGCAAAACCAGTTTTGCAGATTCCAGAATTGGTATTGATTCACAAAACACTTTACGCACATAGTGTTTCAAAAATTATGTTACCTTCACTTTAGGAACTTAGCCTTCAGATACCGATTCTAATCTAATGCGCATATTTTGCAGCTTAAAATCGTGGGCTACAGTTGGTTCATATAATTTTAACATTCTTACACTTTACTGATCACATAAAGTTCTCAGGATATCGCCTGTTGTACACTTGAGAGCCAGACAAGCAATACTTCTTGAAGCTTGCTCTAAGATCCGGTAACGATGATTACTGTTGACATACATGAAGCTAGCAGTGGTTATACCATAGATCGAAGAGTTTTGCAGGTGTTTCAGATGATTTGGATCGTCCCGTGGGCGTTCCCCTTATCTCGGTCAGTATTACACACACTGCTGCTTGCATAATGAACACTTGCTAGAGTGATGCGGCAGGTTTATGTAATGTGAGATAGCAACAGTCCGAGCCCCCCTCAGGGGCGTTAGTGACGCACTTTAACCTCGGTATTTCGGGCCCGTTTCTACTGTTAAGCTTATCTGTCATGACCAGAAATAGCTCCAGAAGTTAGCTGCCGGCAAGATGACCAGGAAACAGCTGTTAACCTTTTAACTTTATAAGCGAATTGATGAAGATGCTTGCTCGAAGAGAATCCAAGTAGAAATACTATACAGAAGATTACAATGATATAAAATTTCAGTGATGATGGAGAATGGTAAATGTATCATTTTGAAAAAGGCATCTAGGTCTGGAAGCGGCTGAGTTGCAGGTTATAAATCAAAACCTTTTTCTGATACCTGTAAAAATGGAATAAAGCTTACAAATCATTATGGAGGTAATAGTTTTATTTACCTACAATACTCTCACAAGCTAATATCCGTCTGCTATTTCTTCTTTGAGACTCGAAAGCAAAATATTTATTCCTCAAATTGGTTCCCAGCTGAGAGGTAGCAAGTATGGCTGTGAGGATGCTACATTGACGCTTCCACATCGGTGTTTGATTTTATGTTGAGGTTAATTCTCTTAGCCTTTGCACTTAACTCTTGATTTATTCGCTAACCACAAAAATATTTCCCGACCACCACCAATAGTTAATCTTATTAATTGACAGTGGATAAGGCAGTTCGTAATTTCTCCTACAAACAGATTCTCGCCACGCGTTACTCAGTCTAACAACGCAGCACATTCCCCTCTGACCCAAAGCGCCAAAAACAACAGTTCTTGTCTGAATTACCTTTAAAAAATAAAAAAACACATTAGGGGGCGTCCATCAATTACGTGAGGTTAAATGGGGGGGGGGGGAACGGAAATCTCACGTGAGGTTTTGAAATTCTGGAAGGATGGTAGAGCTAAAAAAAAGTCTACAAATGACGCGAAAGTCGACTTTAGGGTGAGTATAACCGCCCTTGCAAGCACGCGAGCTAAAAACAAAAGTCTAAAAAAAACTACGATGTCGATTAGCAGGGTGGAGGGGGGGGGGGGGGGTAAGCGGTCTCCATCAAAGTCTCGCTTTACTTTAGAGGGAGGAGTTCCGAATTCCAGAAAAACACCTCACGTAATTAATGGACGCCCCTTTACGCTGCATTTCCATCACTCCTTTTCCCCGTGCTACATGACGCATCCCTCTGACGACCAAAATCTGAACAAGTATGGCCAAAGGATGTCTCATAAAATCTGTCTAACTTTAAAGATGGATTTCGCGTGATGTATGTGAATGGTGGCTTCGCTGCTTTCAATAAAGCGAAAAAGTCTTTTAACTGTAGTCTCAGGATTACAGAATTTAAGTCTCCAGCTATTACGAAAGGGTAACAAGGGTGCAATGTGCAGCTGAAGTCTCCACTCTCCAGATGTAATATTGCTTGTGCTGGGGGACATAAACGGTAATAAGAATTCTTGAAAACCTATCTTACGAAATCTCGCAATTCTCAGCAGTGGAAATCTTATGCTAAGTATCAGCAGACAATAATGAAAGAAACCTGTGAAAATAGAATGAAATTAGTCTTTTAACGTACGTCTAAATTGATGTTACACAATTCGATGGACGATATATCATGTTTGCATTCCATACTTGATTGTTTTTATCGTCTGAATTCGTAGTTCTATGTATTTTAAATAACCTGAGACTTTTGCAGTATCTTTGACTTTGTTTAATATCTCTGACGGTTTCCCTTCAACAGGTATCGCTGCTGTCGTTGTGTTTAATCGTGGCGATAACAGACGGCGCTCCGAGCGCACGCCAACCCACGTGGCCGGCAGTGGTGCCGTACAACAGGAGCAGCAACGGATGTGTGAGACAGGTGACACTATTATGATTCTTGCTGACTCAAATTTAACGCAGAGGAGAACAATTTAGTAATAAGTATAAATATTACTTACAGAAAAAATTACCGTAGTACGGAAATTTTCGCGTATAAATCATTTTTCCATCCGAATTAATTGTTCATGTTCTATACTATATAATAAATTTTTAGAAAAGTTGTTTCTGTATATTAAAATCAAATGAACTCAGCAAGATGTTCATTTAATTAATAGAAAGTAACAATTTTTAGTGGGAGCGGATTATACGTTGACACATATTATAGGATTACTCTCAGAAAATTGACTTCCAGTAGATTGAAATTTTAGACTATTCTACTCTGATTGCTGATAGCTGCTTTTGAACTGAAGAGTATCTAATCCTTTTCAGAACACATTAGTCTAACTTTCTTGAATTCATTGCGATCAGTGTCTTTCGACAACCTGCTTCATCATACCACTGAGTTATCGTGCCTCAAATAGTGGCTTTTAACTGTCGGAATGGAACTAATATGATTCCGAACAGAATCCAAAACATTTTCCTCTGTCTTTTGTGACTATCATCCTTTACCTCTCATCTGGAATAACTCCACCTCCAAGCACTTTTGCATCTATCCCAATACACATTCTCATTGAATTAATAAGTAAATTTTTAGAAACATGAACTTTATATCCATAGTTCATTAAATAAAAAGAACAATTTATGTTCAGGAGAAGAAGGTGCATACTCTTCTTGATACGTTTACCCATTCTGCAGCTGATAAGTTGATCTGTAACGAGTGAAGAACAATTGTGTCATCGCATTTGAATATTGAAGTTAAGACTAAAATAACAGTTGTACACAAAAATTTATAGAAAATTGATAGTAATAATGACATAAACTACACTTATATTCTTGTGTAATAAACAATTCTTCACACAAAGTATACTTCCGTCGTTTTTCTACCGTAGACAACGTGTTATGCACACAACTGGAACTCAACTGACACTTGCACTGTTATTCTTCTGAAGGTTTACACCAAACCTGATTATTTTCGACCAAGACGCAAATTCCCTTTAAATAAATTTTAGTTATGTCTATGTTCCGCCGAATGTAAAGGGTCATTTTATAGTTAGCACGTACTTAAACACAAAATTTCAAATTTGGCAGTTCTGCCGTTGTTACTGCGGAGAGAGCAATATGTTCTTCTAACCGTTTCGCTGTTACTCCATTCTTGTTGCCATTTCGCCAATAGAAAGTTGCGCTTCCTATGCGAACCGAGAATGATTGATGTAGTAGCTTCCAAATGTGCATCTCAGATATTGCTTCGCCGCCTATAATAGGTGTTACCTTTTCTTGTTTCTCTTTTCAGAGCGAGTGCATGGCCTCGATTAGTGTTGCCCAAAATCGGTCTTGGTCTTGCAGTCTTGGTCTTGGTCTTGCATTTTTGCAAGACCAGGTGTATTGATGCAAGACCAAGACCAAGACTGGCCAAGTCTCGTCTTGTTCTTGCATTTGGGCAACACTAGTGTTGCCCAAAATCGGTCTTGGTCTTGCAGTCTTGGTCTTGGTCTTGCATTTTTGCAAGACCAAGACCAAGACCAGGTGTATTGATGCAAGACCAAGACTGGCCAAGTCTCGTCTTGTTCTTGCATTTGGGCAACACTAGCCTCGATTCCCTCGCTTCAAGGTCCAGTGGCTTGACACCAATGGCAACGGTTAAGGAATTTGTTGTCATGGTTCGGTATGCTCCTGTCAACCTTAATAGTGTTCCTCTTGGACACGACAGACTCGCTGTTTTGGCTTTATTTTTCGTAAATATTTTGCTCTCACACAGTAGCGGATCCAGGGGGGAGCACCCCTCCTTCCCGAGTCAAGCCCCCTCCCCCCCCCCCAAAAAAAATCCTGGATCCGCCACTGCTCTCACACTTGTTGAGTAGCCCGCTAAATTTTACAGGCTTATTATTTTGACTGGAACAGTGAATTTTCGTTTGTCGATATTTGATTTTATTCATGACAGCCACTGATCTTGATATTGGCTTTTCTAAGTTGGCTTCAATGTTTAAAATTTCATCCAGTTGAATACCCAAGTAGCTGCACACTGGGTTTCTACGAATTGATTAACAATAGGTTTACGAGAAACGAACTTTTTCTCCATGTTTGTGCTCAGGAGAAGAAACAGTAAGTTGCATAATCTTCTTGGTACTTTTACCCACTGTGCACTGTGCAGTTGATCTCTAATGATTAAAAGAACAATTATGTCATCGCAATGGAATATTAAATTTAAACCACAAGATAATAACTTTATAGTCTGACAGTCTAGAAGGGCCATATCACATACCGCAAACAGTTTAACGGCCTTTATCGTTCATCCTGCAGACCATGAATTGTGCAACCCCCTGTGCAAACAAGTCGGAACCTTCAAGCCGTTTGTTCAACTTTCACTATCAGAAATAATTTCCAACCGAAACCATTTCTGCTGCGTTCAGATCTTCATTATCTGCGCTGACTCAGAATCTGATGTTCCCGTTTTCGGAATGACGTGCGTCTGTCTGTGTCAACGTCTAGTAAACATGATAACTGCAGCTATATTTGTCCCAGACATTCTGTTTTGCACTTTAAATCATTGGTGTCGGCCTCATTGATTTAGGCACTTGTAGCTTTCGTATCTCATTTTTCATTTAACCCCTTAACCTACAATGACGGGCACAGCCCGCGTACGATGGTTGGGCCAGATGTGAATATTACGGGCATAGCCCGCGTACGGTGATCGGGCCAGATGTGAATATTACTTGGAATATTTGATACGCAATTACAGTCTAATGCAATAATTGTGGTAGACGCAAGTATTACGAAATGTTTATTTATACAAAACTCCAAAATATAAAATTAGTAATCTGTAATGGTATGATATATTTCAAAGCATTCTAGTACATTTAAAGGAACTTTACACTTTTTACACTCCCACGTTGTTTCTTTACGTTTTTTATTTTTGTGACAAACTGTACAACATTTTGACGGTCTTAATTTAGAGGGTGTTGGATCAATGTGCTTTGGAAATGAGCCCATTCCTTCGCGTAAAGTCTGTCTGGCGCATCTCCGGAAGATAATACGCCTCGTTCTCTATAAATCGGTTTTGGCATTTTCTTCAGTCGAGATTCGGCTATGTTGATCTTATAGTCGACATAACATTGTTTCTTTCCATCATTCAGTTTTTTCCATTAGATGAAAGAGTTAAAAAAACCAATATCAAACAGATAAAAAAAAAATTTTTTATATCCTTTCATGAATTTTCTCATCACTGGAAAACATGCTAATATTTGATCTTGGAGATCAATTCCATTCATTCTCTTGTTATACTCTGCAATACAATTTGGTTTTAGAGTGCCCTGGGATCCTTGTGAGGTCATTTCGACTGCTTCATGTTTTGTCGACAGCATATAAACATCTCGCTTGTCTTTCCATTTTATAGCGAGTATTCGGTTGCAGCTTCTTATTGCGTATTCGCCCCTTGTTTACGATTGCCCGGATTAGCGTGTTACACAAGTCGTGCGAACGTCCCGAACGCTGCGCGAGCTTGTATAAAATTTCGGCCCAACATCTTCGAATCTAAATCGTAGGTTAAGGGGTTAGATATGAATTATAGTACCTGTTCTTGCCTTGTAAGCACGAGTTCACCATTTCATTTCTCTCGGAGGAGGGAATTTTGGCGATATATAGAGGTCAACCACCATCCCGTTCCCAAACGGAATACTTTCTGAAGTCAATCTTTTTGTGAAATACTGATAATGTTTTAGTGTAAAAATGAATGTATTAGATCAACCTAGAACTGCTTGTGAAGAAGTGTTGTTAAGAGCAACCAAGTGCTCCCACTTTGTGCATCGTTCACCGAACTCCGTAAAACGCCTGCAGTTAACAGAATAGCGGAAGTCATTGTCCTTGGCGCAGTTGGAAATTTTGTTAAAGGATGTCACTTCGATCCTAGTAAAATCATTCTCCATCCCGGACTTGTTAATCGTAAAATATTTTTGCGACCCATTGAGGCTTGAAAAATTTGCTGATAATCGACACCACTTTCATTCAAAAGACCAGGAACTTGCTCGAAATATTTGAATGGAGATCCAGTGACCACTGTTCGCTCTGCCCGAAGACTGCGTCTCTAACTTTTCCGTCTTTGCAAACTCAGTGTAAATCTTCGAGGTTATTTATTATTTGTCGTATGGCTAAGCAACTAATACAATACATATAAATATATGTAATGATAAGAACGTTGTTAGCGGTCCAAGTTGATATCCACTTCTTCCAGCCATTCTATAAAGGAACTTGTAGTTCCAAAAACATCTTCAAATGGTCCATCATACTTCCGTAGAGGGCATTCCCTGATAATATGCTCCACACTCTGGGAAGGAGCACCGCAGTCACATGCAGGAGAATCCTGAAGACCCCACTTAGACAACATGGCGCTGCATTTCGCATGGCCTGTTCTTAAGCGATTTAGTTTGACCCACTGGAAGTCCAGTAGGGGGATCTTTGATATCTGGATGTTTTACGGATGCGGAGTTCAAGCTTTGTCGCCATTTTTCCGTTACATCAAAGTCAAATACATCTTGCCATACCGGATTTCTGGATTTAAGATGAGTGGGGGATAAGTCATTTAGGACCTCGTGGATTGAGAGATCCTGTGGATGATCAGGATGGTGTAGTTTTATCCACTCACGTGCCGTTCTTCTTGACGTCTTATCTCTGGAGGTGGTATTTTGCTGATTAGGTGTAACCAGGGGACTGGGGTGGATTTTAGGGTGCCAGTTATTACTCTCATACACTCCTTCAGGTGGACGTCGATTTTTCTAGTATGAGTACTACGTTGCCACACTGGAGCACAGTACTCAGCAACAGGGTATACCATGGTGAGAGCGGTTGTTCGAAGTGTATCCGCATCAGCTCCCCACGAAGTACCAGCTAGTTTCTTCATGATATTGTTTCGTGTTTTCAGTTTCTGACTTGTGTTTTTCGAGTTTTTAAATGTTAAGGAACGGTATAAGGTGATGCCAAGATACTTAGGATAGAAATTATGTTTCGCCCTCTGGTGGCAGAAGTTCACTTTAAGTTGCTGATGTGCTATTCTATTGCTCAAATCTTGAAGGTGAATAACAGTAAATGCGTGTGGTATTATTGGCCGCAATATGCCAGTAGGTTTCAGCCGCTTAGTGACAGTTTTTTCGAGTCGCCGTGCACGCTTTCCTGTCTGTTGTATTTTTTTATACATATGTTGCATCTATGTCGTATTTATAGCTATCGGACTTGCTCTTTATAGCTTTGTTTTCGGTCGCCAGGGTTACAAATCTCGTTAAATCTCCAAATTTATCAATTTAATCTTTTATATTTGAATAATAACAAACTTTCATATCATTTCTTATCTTATTTGTTCAGGCTGCATTCAAAAGTTACCCGAAGATATAATTGAAGCACTAATAAACAGTTATACAAAGCTTAAACGATTCCCAACAGGTGGCAACTCTCGCTACCACATCCTAAGGTTATTTGTTCTCAAATATCTCGTAGTTTGCGTAAGTAAAAGCTAATCTAAATGAGGGAATTATTCTTGCATGTTGAGTGGTCCATATATGGAATTTGAATAAATTCGAATTCGCTTAAAAAAAGGGGAGGGGGAAGGTAAAAACATTTTTTAAATAAAATTTCAATAGAGTTTATTATTAGTTTTGTGAACATGTTTTCAAACGGTATGTATAAATCAAAAAGAAGGAAAATAATTGTAGGGGATCTTTGAAAAATGTTGATAATTTTCGAAAATGTATTTTCATTATGTATCCATCATTCGATTCGTGAAGTTTTGTATGTAATAATATATATGACTTTTTTCTGAGAAAATTACTCCCGCAGTTTTCTTGCCAGAAACATAATCTCCAGAAAGATCAGTACTAAGGAATTAGATTTATTTGTGGTTTTTCGACAAAAACTGGTACAAATAGTGGAATAAGAAAATTCAAACTTTTCAGAGTTGACGGGTTGTCAACTTTTATTTGATAACCGCGACGACTATCTAAAAAAATTCTACTTCAACCTCCCACTAAATCCTCTATAATGATTTTCAGCCCTTTTTTTAACGATATGCAAACGATATGGCAGAGTAAGAACTGAAACAAATTAATTTCTAAATTACAAGGTTCAGAAGCTATGAGACTGCTATCCTGTGACAGACAGACAGATGAGTTCTAAATGGTACGAAATCCTAAAAGATGGAAGTTAGAGTGATTTTTGGAAAGTAAACCAATAAGTTTTGATCGCAACCACACTCACGTCTGAAACCGTCGTCCCAACATAGGAATAGTCGAAGTGATTACAGCATTGCCCTGGAGACTTAATTAATATATGTCAGTAACTAGATATCAATCACGCTTATGACCAGTGTCATGTTACAGCGGCAGATAGCTGAGCTCACTCTAACCGGATCGCATAGATCTAAATCCGGCGCAGAGGTTGGGACAGTTGATAACCCGAGAGTTCTACAGTCCAGTGGTCACTCGCATTCGTCACATCTGCAGTCAACCGCACCCGGATGTATAGTTAGATCTCTCTTCAGAGTACGAAAAGACCTGGCAACCGAGTCAGAATCATCGCTGTTCGTTGTTTCCTTTTAGTCAGTCAAACGAATCCACTGCATATAAATAACATGTAGTGATCTGTGGGAAATACTAAAGAGCCGAGTCCAAATTCCATTGCCTTACACGTGGCGGATTTAGGTGACTTTCCATAATCTTCCCCAATGAACACCGAGATGTTCCCCAATTTCCGCCTCAAACATACGAGCATAGACAGTTTCCAGCGAGTGGCCAGATCTGTCTCTTTAAATGTTTTTTGGCCGACCCCGGCAGCGTGCTATCCTCACGTTGCAAGGGTCGCCGGTTCGAGTCCGGCCTGATTATTGGGTGGTTTTAATTAAGTGTTGTTTTTCTTCATTCGTCAAAGAAATTCATCACACTTTCACAAAATATTTTTTATGTTTCATTTTTAATGTTATATATTTCTGTCAACGTGCGTTTAGTATAATTAAATAATAGCAAACACAATAATAACTCATCTTTCAATTTTTCACTCCAAAAAAAAGTCTCTAGTGGGGATATATAATTTTATATGCGGCCCGTGGAGTTACGATGCACTTCCTAAGTGGCCCGCCAGATCGTTTGGGTTGGCCAACCCTGGTCTATACCGTGCTGAGTATACACTCAGTGCACCCAGAAATACTTACGAATTACATAACTAGAGGAAAGTGCCCAAAAGCGGACCCCCATTTTGTTTTTTATTAACTATATATATAAATTAGTAAAAAAAAAATCTGTTTTTAAAGCATGAAATATTTACTTCACTATTCTACGCAACTTTTACATTCTAATTTCAAAACTTATCTCTATGATTACAAAAAAAAAATCTAAAAAAATACCTTACACTTTTGCGATTTGAAAAATAGTTTCCTAACTCGAACCCCTCATAAAAGTTATGAAAATTACACTAAATAAAATTATTAAACGAACTGAATCACAAAAAAAACATGATATAGTTTTAAGGCCCACTTGTAATATGATAATTACAGGGTTTTATTTTTTTTTTTTAAATACAAATATATCCTATATATAGATTACAATATTAGAAGACAGAAAATACAACATAAATTAAATTGTTTAGCGGCAAAAGTCACAGATGTACACGTCCTATTCAGCACCAGCACAATCCACATTGGCCCAAAACGAACATATAACGCACATTACCCATAGTTCTCCTTCTGAATCTTCGGAAAACCAAGCGTAATTATCTTTGGATGGGGACACTCCAGGAAGAAGCTCCAATTCCGATGATCCAGAGGATGCACTCATTTCATCCCCAGTGCTTGATCCTTTCACATTCTTTTCAAAAGTAAGGCGCTTTTTCACCTGCTGTTTCTCTTTTCTAGAAAGCCCTACTGCTAAAACATGCCTCCGTCCGCGGCTACTTTTGCATCCTCGATCATGATTACGTGCTTGCTGTTGAGTTTCAGTGACTTCTTTAGCTTTTTTAGGTCCCATCATTTGGCCTTTATAAGGCGTAGATGTTATGATTATAGAAATGCAGGCCTTTCGCCCTCTATTTGAGATATAGGCAGACTTATAAGCATGAAAAAGAAGGGGCCGGTTTAGGCAACTCAAGTGGGTCCACTTTGCGCAACCCTACCTTTTATTTTGTTAATCCAATAGATTTTTAACCTAACGTTTGGACAAGACAGTTCAGTGATAAACATTAATATAAAACTAATTACTATTTAGTAAATACGCCAATACAACTGTTGTTGGATATTCTTTATTTTTCGGACGCGTTTCGCCTCTCGTCGAGGTATCTTCAGCGTACAATGTTTTATTTACATTTTGAGGTGTGGTAGTTGGTCTTCTGTGACATCAACAAGCATGCTGTTTCCACTATTGTATTTAGTTATACAGTTTGATATAGTGTGGTTCTTATGCCTCCACGGGTAGTCAACTTTGAAGCACAGTTTTATGCACATCATTATCAACATTCAGTTTTGTATAAAAGCTTATCATTTAAGAGTGTATATTGGTTGGAAAGCTTACCTGCCAATTTCCACGAGAAATTAAAAAAATACAGCACACTGTAAAAACTTGGTTCACTGACAAAACACGTAATGGCGATTTGGCGATCAACAAATGAAGTGAGCAACACGAGCTCTCTGTTACAGAATGGTAGAAGCCAAAACTGCTATTTACACTTGTAATAATCTCATTTGGTGGGGGTGGCTCTATTTTTGAAACTTTTTAGACACCCTGTATAGCGTCAGCAATTAAAACCTTTCTTTATCAACATGTTAATATTAAGCCCCGCACATGACACGTCTCAGGGGTTACAAGACCATAAAGAAAATGGGTTCACAAAAGACATGACTTTATTGACCAAACTAAAGACACAAATCTGACATGTGAAGTTTTACGGATGGTTAGCTCAGTTGAATATTTTAAACAAGTATCCAGCTAATCAGGGTAGCTTCTCAGGGGTATTTTCCGGGCTCTTGATATGTTGCACTAAGTCTCACTTTTATAGGCACATTACCGTGTCCGCGCACTGTTCACTGCCGGGGACGGGAAATGAACCTCAGGCCCACAGAGGATGGCGGTGGTCTCGCAGTCCCTCTTCTCACCTCGACATACAGTCCAGAAGTCTCGTCTCCACTCCCCCTCCGAGCAGCATTCCATGCAACAGGATACAAGAATATCCGAGTGGCGGGTCACTATTGCCTGTAGGTTGGCTGTCCCTGCTGTTATTGTCAACAGCGCAGCGGGAGGTTTGACGAACGGGCTCGAGGCTTCCGCTCGCCGAAAAATAGCCCTCGCTTTATCTGTGCACACTGCGTCGCCTTGGAAACGCGACTTATTACACACTTGATTCCGCTAGAGTTCAGTACAATGCAGAGACTGGAGACCGGGGGTCCTCTTTAGGAGGAGGGGTCCGGGATAGGGCACTTTCCTCTACATACTGCCGGCTGGCTAACAAATGCTATTTTTTAAAAAATAATAATAATGTTTTCGTCCTTTCAACCTTCTTCCTCTACCATTATTGCCCATTTAACTCCTCTATATTGCATTCTTTCCCGTATCCAATTCAATGTCGTCCTCGACAGCTCTTTCTTTCCAGTTTTTTACTAAATATTATCCTTGAAACACTCTTCGGTTGTCAGTTTCGTATATCCATACCACAGCATTCTTGATCTATTTGTTTTGTCATGTACGAATTTCTCTTTTTCTGCTTTCCTTACATTTCAATTCGCAGCTTGTCTTGCTGCTCTGATCCAACTCCTTTGAATTTTCATTCCCGTGGCCTAGATGGTAACTAGATTAGATCATTGCATTGCTGTTCTTCGGGACTACGTCAGTACGCTCTCACAGTATATCCTAGAGATAATTCGTTTGCACTTCTGTGGCTTCTCCCAGATCAAAATCAGTCCTCCGACACAAAGACGTTTCACGACCACGGAACCCAACAGTACATACATTACGGTATATAGGTCACGGTCAGCTGACGACACTACTCTCCTTTTAATCAAATCGACAACTATGTTCTTTACTGTTGACAGATACAGGTTATACTTTTTACTTTACGTATAATGTTCCAAAGTTTAACAAGAATGTAAGACTATAGAAAGTCTGTACGACATCTCCACAACCGTTACTATTTACACACAGTATTTCTTCTGTCATATTCATTTTTACTTTATCTCGAAATATTGTATGCACTATTTTGAACCCTACACGGCATACATATTTTCCGGCATTTCAATGCGATTCGACAAAGATTTTTAACTTGTGTCACACTATTCGTCTTCATAAAAATTGTAGATGTGAAAAATTTTAACTTCTTGATAGAAAACAGTTATACAGGTGCCATGATTTTTTCGTTTCACCAGCAACAATCACTCCACAAATTGTCGTAATCACATCAGACCCTAACATATTGTCCTTTATCTTCCCTACCGAATACTGAAATAATGTTATCGATTGTTAGGCCGGGTTTACACGATGCGAGTTGACTGGAACGGCAGTTGGCCAGACCGTCGGTGGTGGGGGTAAGAGAGTGGACTAGCATGCTAGTAATAATTAGAAGACAGTTCCGAGCTGCTACTAGCGTGTATTCTTGAGGTGGCCCACATTCTCCTCGTTGATATATGCCGTCAGCTCAATACTTAGGAATATTATATCCAAAAAAATTTCTGCTTGAAAAATGATTGATTTATTAAGTACTTTAATACATTGACACGATTACATTTAGTTGCACTCTCTCGTGGCGTACTGCCACCCACTGACTTCCCGGCCTCTGCAGTCGCCCTGCCCTGCGCCTCCATGACAAAAAAACACAGACAGGCTCCCCCAAACAAACACTCTCGCCTGTCATCTCATCTGTTAATGGTCACATATTATTACTTAATATAAACACTACGCTACCCCGGTTTCTACACATGTTACTATCTGTGGAACTCCATTTACAAATTATTACAATTATTAATATTAATTATAATCAGAATATTATTAAATGCACATTATAAATACAAATTTAATTATTTGTGGAGCAAAGAGACCAAATTAAACTATTGTACCAAACGTCAGACGTAAATGTCACACAGTGCACTGTCCACTGTCAAGTTCTCTTACATTGTGATCCTGTTGAAAATAGTATGTCCATATTACAGGAAGGAATTAACATCGTGGCTAATTTGTTGATTATAATGTTGAATGATATGAAGAATAACAAAATAACACGTAGAAAATGGTTAAAAGAGTGAATACTAAAAAGAAATGCTTTAAATGCCTCAGCCCCCCTTTTCTTTAATAAAGTTGCAATTGAAAATATAGAGTTGCATCATTTAAGACTAACTGTATCTCAATTTGAAGAGCTATTGTGAAATATTTTTTTCCCGTACATAAAAGATGACACCGCTATGAAGCAATTTTTTTGATAGCAGAGTCTCTAAAATCCTTGATCTTATAATTTATATTCTTAAAATTCTACGAAATTTCCTCACTTTCATGCAGTTCTAAAGATTTTACTGCTTCTGTTTCACTACGCTTTCTCGACTTATTAGTTGTCTCCATCTTGATTTTTGAAGTCGCACGCCAAAAGTTGGTTGTGAACCGAGTCCACTATCCTCAGTCAACTGTCTGTCTTGTACCTGCTGATACGAGGAGAGTGGACTATCCAGTGCTGCGCGCGCAGCAAGACAGTACACTCGTTCCAGTCAACTCGCACCGTGTAAGCGAGGCATTAGCCTCTAGTCGGGAGATTGTTATTTTTTTTTAAATATATTTGAAATTAAATGAAGCTACTATATTGTTCATAATAAGATCACTGCTCACTGTGTTTATAAAACTGTGAAGGTAAAAACATATTAATAAATTTCACAATAAAATCTCTGCTCACTCACTGTGTTTAAAAAATTGTAGCGGTAAAATCATATTTATAAAATTTTTATAAACCTATAAATCTAATAAAAGAGAGTTAAATCTTAAGTAACTTGAACCGGAAATGTTATTTACGGACTAATAACATTAAATACATGTATTTATTTATTAATGTGTCATTTGAACAATATCCATAGAATCAGCTCTTAACAAGTACAAAAGCTGATCTATTAATCAATGAAATGCAGAATACAATTACATTTCGATATAACACCGGTACAAAAAATGTCTAACAAATCATAAATTATATGTGAGGTCCTGAAAACGTTCCTGTCTTTGTTGGTAAGACGCAACCATGTGTCAAAAAAGATTCTTCAGTTGTTACGCTGTTTGGTGGTTTCGTCTTGGACATCCGAAGAACAGATGAATTATATCTCTTAAGTCATCAAATTAACATTGATGGGTGGTCACCAAATTTAGTCTTTATAGCGTTGCATTTTAGTTAACTTTCATATTTACCGTATAGAATTAAATTAATATGGAGTTTACATCAGAATTTTAAGATCACGTTGAAACTGAATAATTTGTTGTAATGTACTTTGCTCTAATTCAGTACAATGAATTGTTGAATTTTCTTGTTCCTGCAGGAGACTGTGCAGCAGTTGTGCCAGCTATGCGCGCACGCTACCAAGTCCCATACGGTATACCCGATGTGCTGTGATAACCTGGACGAGGTGCGGCCTTGGTGTCAGAAGTACATAACATTCGGCATCCGCCTGCCCTCGTCGGCTTCCGCATTCTCTTGGGCCTCGGATGACGCGTGACCGAGTTGCAGAAAAAGACAGTCCACTGTGCTGAGGAAACATTAGTGAACCTGAAGATACAATTGCTACAGAATTACCAAAATCTGCAGGACTTGTACACATTTTACAACAGATTTTGTGTACATTGTGCTCGTTGCCCTAATCACACTATTTGAGGGTAGGGATTTCTTGTGAGAGATGGTGAACAAATATGAACAATACTTTTTTGCTGTAGGTGATATCTACCAAATGAGTGGATTTATGTCATGCCTCCTATGCAAACTACACTATATGTCTAAGAGGATAAACTAGAATCCCAGTCTTCGCCCGTAATTAAACGCCCGGAGTTATGGGAGTATTCAAACATGTTTAGTTGATGATTATAACAGTCTCTACTTTTCAGTTTTATGGATCGATCTCCGTGCGAAAAAAATATGATTTATGTAAATTTCAAATAAAAGGCCGTGGTTAATTGAGCGCACAAAAATCTACGGTGTTTACATATTTACTTTAATCTCTTTGGCTGTAGAAAACACTATGAAAGAGTTAAACACATTCCAAGTGGACTCTCCAGTTATAACGACGAACATAAAACACAAAATACATCTATGTGCATTGCGAATTTACGAAGTAAAAGATGCTTCAGATAACGAAGATGCTCGATAAATTTCTAGTTTTTCTGGAAATCACTCGAAGATGAAATATCAGTAACTAATCCTGACCAAAATATCGAATATAGGTCTTTGTTCTTGATTAAAGTCCTCCCACTTATCATTTATGAAACAGTTAATTGTAGCAACAGAATATTAAACGTTTTTTTCGCAAAAACGTTTTCTTTTATTCTTAAACCTGATAATATAATGTACTCATTCCCGTATTGCTTAGTAGTTCGTCGACTACATGTTTTTGAAATTTTCATATAAATGCCCTACACTGAGGCAAAATCGTAGCATTTGACTTAATTTTTATAAACCTGTATACTCGGATAGGTATTCAGATACTCTTTGTTAAACAACAAAACAATTTCATTTGAACCATTATTTTGTAGTTTTAAGAAATGGAGGGAGTGTCTTATCTGGAATGACAGCTAAGCAAGAATAAGCCCTGTTTTATATAACCCAAAATGTGCATTACTGACAGCTATTTTATTGACAAATATCTGTTATAAGTTACATATGGAGGTAGAATCGTCAAAAACAAAAAGTTGTCTTGGGATGTCGCAGGTCCTTAAGATCTGGAAACTTGGCAACCTTGCTACCACAATCTTTAGGCCTAGTCCTTAGGTAAAATATCCCTGTAACAGTTTATGATTAAAGTATCTTGGAAACAACAGGCTGTGAATAATATAATTAATAAAAATACAAGATGCTTTAGAAATTGTTTATGGTGTTTCATGAAAGTCAAGAAAAGATCATAATCAGTTTCTGGTATAATTTTGTTCTTTTTCTGTGTGTGTGAAGTCTATATTTCTATTTATTTATCTTGCTAACTTTATTTATACGTGTTATTTGTATGAACTAGTAATGTCGATATGTTCAAAACAATTCGACCAAAGAGCCATCCATAAACTGCGTCATATAAACTTCACCTTTTCTCCCTGCCCCTGTTTTTAACGCCAGGTAACCGTTCATATTTTGCAATTTAAAACTTAGAACTTATTCCACTCCCCCTTTGTCACAACATATTGTGGAAATACCTTCGCCCACTCCCCCGCCCCCGTCACCGCTTTTTCCTCCGTTACCGTGTGAGGTATTTTATTGATGGCCCCAAATACGTGATTCGTTAATAAGTGTTACGATAGCGTAGAGAAATATGTCGTTAGTCTGAAACTGAAATGTTTAGTGGATAACATAATATGAGTCCATTTTTGTTATTCAGATCTCAAATGTGAACATATAGACTTTATTTTTGTAATCAATTTATTTTTAACACTAAATTTGTGTTTTATTGTCTGTGATAATTGTACCAAAAATAAAATGTTTTCTTTGTACCAGTTTATTTAATTGTACCAAAAATAAAATTCTTTCCTATATACCAGATTATTAATTTAGACCAAACAATAGATACTATATTGTTGCTAACAAGGATGTTTGACAAATAACTTCACGTTTCATAATGTGCCTGGGAAATGATACAATGAAAGAAGTCAAATTAACAGTTAATCTAACGACAGTATAACTGGTGTCTGATCGTTTTTATTTCACGAATGCTTCTTCTACTGAAGATTTTCAGACATTGATGCATTTATACTCTTCTGTACACTATATAATATCAGACTATCATATAAAATTGTATTGCACTTTTATTTATTTCTACATCAACTTACCTGCATATTTTGGTACTAGTGTTTGCGGATAAATATGAAAACTATAGCACTCTAAATTTAACGTCACATACCTCAAGATACAGGAAATAATAATGATAATAAAAAAATCTATTTATAAATGCCAACAGAAACAATCCACTATTAATATTAAAAGAATGGATCAATTATTAAATGATAGGTTTAAATGATTTGCCGACTTAGCAATAACTTTTAATAATGCTAGATTGGAAAAGGTGCTTACATTTTTTTAATAACATCAGATATGAAATACTGATATAAAAGACTAATTTGAAATATATGTAACAATCTGGTATAAATGTTGAAAGAAACAAACAATGCCTAATCTATCACCACTGATACTTGTATGTAGTAAAAACAATAAAGGAAAAATGTTACCGAGGCCCAAAGATTCATGGAGAAAAAATTCTCTGTTTTGTGATCTTTTATATCATTGATCATAAGAGACTATGGTATCGGAGATACAACAAATGTAATACCTTATCATCAAATAGTAGATGTGAAACAAAAGATAACAGATAGCCCGAACGGGCATTCAGATTTGGGTTTTCCATGGTTTCCCCAAATCACTCCAGGCAAATGCCGGGATGCTTCCTTCAAAAGGCCATGGCCGAATTCCTTCCCATTCCTTGCCCCCATCCTTGCCCCCCATCCTTTCCCGTCTCTAAAGACCTCGATGTTAAAAAGAGACGTAAAGCAGTTACAAAAAAAAAAAAAAAAAAAAATAGCCCATATAAATATTATTATTTGTCAGCTATTAAATATTTTCAGGTGCTTTCTCAAGAAAAACTCTACAATTTAATTAAAAATTAATATCAAGAATCTCACTTATTGTTGAAAAATAAAGGTAAAAAATTTGAGTGATATGTAATTTGAAAGATAACACTATTATAACAGTAAAAAGTTAATTCATTGGAGCGATTTTTGCAGGAATTACAAATCCAACTCGATAAAACAAACTCGAAAACATAAGCCCCCAATGAGCTGATTCATAAAGAAAAATGTATTTAAAAGTAACCCACCGACCAGCCAATAGTTTGTGTACTGAGTTCTTATCCCAGTAACGTTGATTACAGAGTCGTTCAGCCATCAACCGAGATACAAACAGCGTTCTCTAAGTGTTCTGAAAATTACCCTTTGGCAAGAAGTTCTATACTACACTATAACCGATAGATCAGTTAGCACATTTGTTAACACTTCGACGGTTCTCCATGACCCAAAACTGAAGTAAATCACAAGCGCAACTTGCTGCTGTGGTTGCCACCTTTTTTTATTGCAATAAAAGTACATTGGTTATGAAAGGTAAGAAAAAAAGTACATAGGGACAAAATATAGTACAATTTATTTTTCGTTATTATTATGTTTAAAAACATATTTTTTATTGTTTTTTTGCAAGTTTTATGAAATTATTATCACTGCTAAATAATTGCAAAGCATCTTTACAGTCAGTATTTAAGTTAAAGTAAATAAGTAATTCCTTTTTTTATCATATTCAGAGACGCTTTGTTTCTTTCGCCTCGCCATTTGCTATTCATTACAGAAAAAACTCTCTCTTTGAATGCTGACGTGACGGGAATAGATAGTAAAAATTAAATACTATATACAAGTTTGAAAAATTATCATCAATCTTATTAAATACTTTCTACAATTTTCGTGCAGTAGATAATTCCGCAAAACCTTCAGAACTATATATCTTAATAAAGCAATTTCTTCATAAAGATCATCCATATCTATAATAAGTTTTTGCAGTTTTAAATTTTCTATTATGTTAATAATGTTATCAAATTCAACAGTACTCTTTTATATTGCCAAATGTAAATAACCAGTCAAACCATTCATTTAGGTGTTCTAAGGCTTTGTCAAGAAATAATAATAAATTCGTGTGAGTTTCCCTAGTCAGTTCGGGTGAAGACAATAGTTTAAATTTTTTGCCTGTTTCATAGCCAAATAAGAGATCTTGTTTCCTTTGTGCTAATCCATCTCTAAGATTAACCCTAACACCATAAATATCTAAAATTGTAATGCAATTGCCTTCTAGACATTTTACGGCTTTATTAAATAAATTTAACATGTGGCTACAAAAATGGAAATAAATTTCAATCATGTCATTTTTAGTGTTGTTGAGCATCAATAAATAATTTTGAAAAACCATTGGACAGTTGTCTAAACTTACAAAATAACTTCTAATAGGTGACCAATTTAATAATAATGTATAAATGCATGGAAAAAGGGAGAGCATCTTATTCATACCTGGCGTTTTACTTCATGAAAATCTCCATCGACTGACACTACAAATATTTTCAATTCTTGTCTTCTTACAGCAGGATGAGAAAAATGAGCGTAAATTTTCGAAATCACGTTTTCTATGTCATATGATACAAAGGTCATGGCTAAGCCCCGGATTTTTAGGTTCTAAAAAACCAAATTTAGGTTTATTAAACTCGCGTTTTAGGATTTTATAGGTTTTTAAAATTCTGATTTAGGAACTTACACATTTTTAAGGGAAATAAAATTTAAAACACGCAATATATACTGCCATGGTGTTAAAAACATTGTGACTTTATAGTACTCCTTAAAAACTTCTAACATGACATTGCTCGATCACATTAAAACATGCGAAATAAACCACTATAATGTTCAAAACATTTCGCCTTTATTGTGTATGGTAAACAACTCATTTAAAACTTCTAATATGACACTGAACAATGAAATATTTTGACTGATTTTCAGGAGTAAACCTTCCTCTCTCTTCCGTTAAAATTCTCTTGAATGCGAAAGAACTACGCTCTACTTCACATGTGATCAGAGGTGCGAACTTCATATCAGCGATTTCCTTAGGATTCCAAGGCAACATAGAGGACACGGCCTACGTATTCCATCCTCTTGAAATCTGGACTGTGGGCTAAAACAGATTCCTGCTTCTTAGCGATAGACACCCCAACTGGTCAGGAGCCACTTTGGCCTTCACTTCTTGGATTTGAAGTGCTTCTGTCAACGGTAGAGTGCCTCCTTCCAAATTCTTGATAAAAATTCTAGGTTGTAAAAATTTGCCTTTATATATGGCAACTCCTGTACAGCTGGTTCTGAGTGCAACACTTTCTTTGCATTTACTATAGCAATAGCTTCGCTTTCAACTAATGATTCGATGACCTCCGTGATGCTCTCATAGTTTTCTGCATAATATATTGCGGCTGAGAACCAGGTCGCCCATCGTGTCATCACTGGCTCGGGAGGAAGCTTTTCCCTGGAAGTAACGACTCGACTTGACGCTTTCAGGAATATTTTCTTCAGCTGAAGAAATTATTTCGTTAACTACAGGGTGCTGTTCCCGAATTTTTTTCAGCTACCAGGTTGAGTCCCATGAGCTAGACAGGCTTACATGGGTCATTCGAGGATGGAATGCCTTCAAACACTACCCTACTTTTATCATATAAGCTGCACTGTCTGTCACTAACAACTGCAACTTATCCTCGTGTTTTGGATCTGGCCTCCAACACCTTTAATGCATCAATTACAGCAAATTGCCATTATGTAATGGTTTGTCATTGGAAGTTCTCTGCACATAATGACATGGGGTATACTAGGTTCTTTACATGCGAGCTTGCCCATAACAACGCTGGCTACGTATCTGCCGCAGGCATCTGTCGTCTCATCTACACTTAACCAGATGAAGTGGTCAGCAATGTTCGCCCGTATTTCTTATTTCTTCAATGATTTTCTCATACATCTGAGTCAAGTAATTCTTTCTTAAAGTGGATTCATCTGATATTTTTCTGGTACAAAATTCTTCCAAAAAGATTTTCAGGACTGCATTCTGGAGTATTGAAACTGGTATATTAGCGGCAGTGAGAACTTCACATAGACGCAGGTTAAACGAATCTTCTGTACCCAGCTTTGAACTTGTAATGTAACTCTACTTCTGTTCG
>JARYHS010008074.1:21760613-21806984 GCA_031002005.1 Vandiemenella viatica | reverse complement strand
ATCTTTACCTCTCATCTGGAATAACTCCACCTCCAAGCACTTTTGCATCTATCGCAATACACATTCTCATTGAATTAATAAGTAAATTTTTATAAACAGGAACTTTATATCCATAGTTCATTAAATAAAAAGAACAATTTATGTTCAGGAGAAGAAGGTTCATACTCTTCTTGATACGTTTACCCATTCTGCAGCTGATAAGTTGATCTGTAACGAGTGAAGAACAATGTGTCATCGCATTTGAATATTGAATTTAAGACCAAAATCACAGTTGTACACAAAAACTTATAGAAAATTGATAGTAATAACGACATAAACTACACTTATATTCTTGTGTAATAAACAATTCTTCACACAAAGTATACTTCCGTCGTTTTTCTACCGTAGACAACGTGTTATGCACACAACTGGAACTCAACTGACACTTGCACTGTTATTCTTCTGATGGTTTACACAAAACCTGATTATTTTCGACCAAGACGCAAATTACCTTTAAATAAATTTTAGTTATGTCTATGTTCCGCCGAATGTAAAGGGTCATTTTATACTTAGCACGTACTTAAACACAAAATTTCAAATTTGGCAGTTCTGCCGTTGTTACTGCGGGAGGGCAATATGTTCTTCTAACCGTTTCGCTGTTACTCCATTCTTGTTGCCATTTCGCCAATAGAAAGTTGCGCTTCCTATGCGAACCGAGAATGATTGATGTAGTAGCTTCCAAATGTGCATCTCAGATATTGCTTCGCCGCCTATAATAGGTGTTACCTTTTCTTGTTTCCCTTTTCAGAGCGAGTGCATGGCCTCGATTCCCTCGCTTCAATGTCCAGTGGCTTGACACCAATGGCAACGGTTAAGGAATTTGCTGCCATGGTTCGGTATGCTCCTGTCAACCTTAATAGTGTTCCTCTTGGACACGACAGACTCGCTGTTTTGGCTTTATTTTTCGTAAATGTTTTGCTCTCACACTTGTTGAGTAGCCAGCTAAATTTTACAGGCTTATTATTTTGACTGGAACGTTTGTCGATATTTGATTTTATTCATGACAGCCACTGATCTTGATATTGGCTTTTCTAAATTGGCTTCAAAGTTTAAGATTTCATCCAGTTGAATACCCAAGTAGCTGCACACTGGGTTTCTACGAATTGATTAACAATAGGTTTACGAGAAACGGACCGAGCGTGGCGGTGTAACGGTTAGCATTCTCGCCTCGCATTCGGGAGGACGGCGGTTCGAATCCCCGTCCGGGCATCCAGATTTGGGATTTCAATGGTTTCCCAAATCACTCCAGGCAAATGCCGGGATGCTTCCTTCAAAGGGCCATGGCCGAATTTCTTCCCATTCCTTGCCCCCCAGGCAGTGGCTGGAAGTAGAGCATAATAAGCTCCGGCTGGTCAAACCGACCGTTCAGCCGTGGAGCAGTTCCTTCCAGCGGGCGAGGAGGGATGAAGTTATCCTTACTCGCCTCCGTATAGGGCACTATCCTCTGACTCATGGTTTCCTTCTGCGCCGAGAGGACCCTCCGGAATGCGATGCTTGTGGCGTACCGTTGACGGTGCGCCAAATTTTAACTGACTGTGTACTTTTTTAAAACGTAAGGGCGGATGTTGGCTTAGCTAATGATCTGCCTGTTATTTTAAACAATGACAATGTGGGGAAGGTTTTAAAATTTTGCAATTTGGCCGGTCTCGTCGCTTCAGTGTTCGTTAAAGCTGATTGGCTCCTCTACAGCCAACCAGCCAGTACTATTTGTTTGTGCATTTAAGGCCATTTTACAGCCACTGTTTTAGTATTTTACTCAATCCTGTTGTCTGCATGGTCGACCCCTTAACAGTCTACCATGCGGGCTGTGTTTTTATCACTATTTTTGTATTTTATTGTGCTGTCTATTGTACCCTAAAGCCCTAAAAACAACAACAACAACCTTGCCCCCCCATCCTTTCCCGTCTCTAAAGACCTCTCTGTTGAGAGACGTAAAGCAGTTAAAAAAAAAAAAAAAACGAACTTTTTCTCTATGTTTGTGCTCAAGAGAAGAAACAGTAAGTTGCATAATCTTCTTGGTACTTTTACCCATTGTGTACTGTGCAGTTGATCTCTAATGATTAAAATAACAATTATGTCATCGCAATGGAATATTAAATTTAAACCACAAGATAATAACTTTATAGTCTGACAGTCTAGAAGGACCATATCACATACCGCAAACAGTTTAGCGGCCTTTATCGTTGATCCTGCAGACCATGAATTGTGCAACCCCCTGTGCAAACAAGTCGGAACCTTCAAGCCGCTTGTTCAACTTTCACTATCAGAAATGATGTCCAACCGAAACCATTTCTGCTGCGTGCAGATCTTCATTATCTGCGCTGACTCAGAATCTGATGTTCCCGTTTTCGGAATGACGTGCGTCTGTCTGTGTCAACGTCTAGTAAACATGATAACTGCAGCTATATTTGTCCCAGACCCCCGCAGGGGCCTGGTACGCAAGTGCCAGGTACGGGTTTGGCGAACCCGCGGTGCCCGAGCTGGAAACTTGTGAGCGCCGCAAGTTTCCCACACCGTAAACTCCTACCATGCTTCAACGACCACCGTAGGGCGTGGCGGTGGAACGTTGTGTGCCTAGGAGAACGGGGATCTTGGCTTCATCGCCCGGATCGCGAGGACGGTACAAACCTCTATAAAAAACCCCTCAACCTCAAGGTGAGTAACGTGCCGAGGAGGTGGATGGGTGGTGAGGCAAACCACCCGCTAGCGTGCAACCTCAGGGGCACCTGCCGCACCCCTGTTGTATTGGGCTTGGTGGCGTGATGCGGGGGCTCCACGTCACTCGACATTTAGTTCCTCCGAACTCGTGGGACAAAAACGAGAAATAACAAAAAACCAAACTCTTCCTCCTGCGGCTTGGGCACGCCGCGGGAGCAATGTCACTCCAACGCCCAAAAAACTGGTAAGCGGGCCAGGGTGGAAAGCCCTCCCCGTGACCAGGAAAACAACAGTAACGGGAAGGGTTATTTACTGGATAATGCCTTCATTGTCATGGAAAGGCTGGAGGGATCTTTTGAGAAGGTCTCTCCATTTTACATACAAAAGGGTTTAGAGGGTATAGCGGGAACCCTAAAATCAGTCAAAAAGCTGAGGAACGGAACCTTGCTGCTTGAAACGTCAACTCACAAGCAGGCTGTCCTGCTCCTTAAGTCTGAGAGGCTCGGGGAGTTCGCAGTAAAATGCGAACCCCATAAGACTCTGAATTCAAGCAAAGGCGTGATCACCTGCCGGGATCTAATTGATTTAGAGTCCGAGGTACTCCTTAAGGAGTGGGCATCCGAACATGTGGTCGAGGTTCGTCAGATAAAGCGAAGGGTAAACGGCAGTCTTGAAAAGACGGCCACCTTCGTCCTGACGTTCGACACTCCAACGTTGCCCAATGACATCAAAGCAGGGTATTTAAAACTTAATGTACGCCCGTATGTACCGGACCCCATGCGCTGCTTCAAGTGCCAGAGGTTCGGTCATACGACGGCGACCTGCAAGGGCAACCCCACCTGTGGGAAATGTGGAAAGGCTGCACACGAGCCAGGTATTAGTTGTACCCTCCCACAGGTGTGTGTCAACTGCTCCGGGGCACATCCAGCCTGGAGCAGGGAGTGTCGATTGTATCTTGAAGAGAAAAAGATACAGGAGTTAAAAACAAAAGAGCGAATCCCTTACGGCGAAGCGAAGAAGCGGTACAAGGCGCTAGCACCACCCATCTTTGCTAGCAGCTTCGCTAAGACTCTTTCAACTCCCGTCAGGAAAGAAAGTGTTGCCACCCAGACGACAGTTGCGGACATGGGCACAAGTACAACGTGCTCATGTCAATGCAATTGTGGCGCCAATGCCACAAAGGTCATAACACCTAGGACCTCTGACGTCGGCAGCAACACTTTTGTAAACCCGACCACAAATGCAACAGGTTCAGTAAGTCCATCAGCGAAAGCACAGTCATCTGCTGCAAAGGTTACAATGGTTAGTGCTTCTGCAACAGCAGAAGTAGCGCCTGTAAATGATGTAGCATCCACATCAGAAACAGCATCGGCAACGCCATCTGCCGGCAGCGGATGGCAGACAGTGCAAAAGGTTCGGGGTCCGAAATTCAAACATACGGATCCCAGTATGTTTGTCAAGTCTCCTTCATCTTCTCCCCCCAGGGCACAGACTGGCGGAGAAGGAAGGGGGGCGAAGGTCTCGGCGGAAGAAAGAACCGCCAGGCACCGAGGCCTTACAAAATGCAGATTCGTCTTCGGACCCCGAAGACGTTCTAATGCTGGTGGACGAACCTGGTTCCGTTCGTCAGCTACCATCATCGGAGGACCCACCCGATCCGGGGCGGGTGATTTTAAAATAGTTAGAATGGCTCCCATACTTCAGTGGAACGTAAACGGATTTCAGGCTCACAAAGAGGAAGTCCACCTCTTAGCACGGTCTAATCCATTGTGTCTCTGTATTCAAGAGACACATTTTAGACCACTACACCAACCAGTGCTAAGAGGATACGACATTTATAGAAAGGACGATACCGAGGGTGATCGAGCGAAGGGAGGAGTGGCTGTGTTTGTTCGGAACACTGTCCACTCCGAACCCGTTGCTCTCACCTCCCATCTACAAGCAGTAGCGGTGAAAATACACGGTCCAATCCAACTGACCGTATGCTCTCTCTACCTGCCACCCAGTTTGTCTGTCGACTACGACGACCTGGTTGGCATCATACGACAACTCACTCGGCCCTTTCTCCTTTGGGAGATTTCAACGCCCACAGTGCGTTGTGGGGTTCTACCACCGATTGCCCCCGGGGCCGAGTGGTTGGTAGATTGATAGAGCAGGAGGACATTTGTATCCTAAATACAGGGCAAATGACTCATTTCACCACTGCTTCCGGATCGTCCTCTGCCATCGACCTTTCATTGTGCTCCCCCTCAATCGCGGACTCCGTGCATTGGGGAGGTGGATCGCGACCTTCATGGGAGTGACCACTTCCCAATCTGGATGCACGTAGAGTTTGAACGCGGAGGAGGGAGTAACCGACGTAAATGGAACGTCAGCAAAGCCGACTGGAAACTTTACCAGCACTCCATTACTCTCAAGGAGTACAATAGTATTGAGGAGAAGGTGAATCACCTTACACAGGTGATTCACCAGGCAGCTGACGTTTCCATGCCGAAAAGCTCCGGAACGCTGCGAAAGGACGGCCCGTCCCCTGGTGGAACGACGAATGTCGTTCCGCTATTCAGGGTCGTAGACGGGCGTTGCGTCATTTTAGGTTGCACCCAACTTCAGACAACCTGGCAGCGTTCCGTATTGCAAGAGCAAAGGCGCGTCCGTGTTATTAAGGAGAGCAAGAAAAGGTCATGGCAGGACTTTGTGAGCAACATTAACCGTTCCACACCTTCGTCGAAAGTATGGGAGTCCATTCGCCGTATATCTGGAAGGTACTCCCGCCACCAGTGTCTGGTTTACTGGATCAAGGACGTGTAATTACCGACGAACGAAGCATAGCGCAGCTGATGGCGGAGAATTTCGCTGCCATCACTTCATCTGCCAGTTTTGATCCTCGGTTTCAGCAACGAAGGGTTGCTGCCGAGAGGCGAGCGCTGTGCTTCGATTCGTCGAATACAGAGGCCTACAACTGCCCATTTACAACTTGGGAGCTGGAGTCGGCATTAAACAGTGCCAATGACACCGCTCCAGGGCCTGATATGATCCAGTACCAGATGCTGAGGCATCTTAGTAATGATGCTAAGGAGTACCTTTTAGATATTTTTAATCAGATCTGGACCGAAGGACACTTCCCCGACTCGTGGAAAGAAGCAACGCTTATCCCAATTTTAAAACCTGGAAAGGATAAATTATTGCCAGGTAGCTATCGTAGCATCGCCCTTACAAGCTGCGTGGGTAAGACGCTAGAGAGGATGGTAAACCGCCGCCTCGTCTGGCGTCTGGAATCCCAAAATCTTCTCTGCCGCTTTCAGTGTGGATTCAGGAAGTCCCATTCCACCTTGGACAACCTGATCCTACTGGAAGCTGCAATCCAAGACGCTTTCGTCCGCAGCCAACACCTCATAGGTGTCTTTTTCGATATCGAGAAAGCATACGATACTACCTGGCGACACATAATTTTAAAACAACTACATGAATGGGGTTTTAGAGGAAAACTTCCCCGCTTTTTAAAAATCATTTTTATCACGACGTTGCTTCCGGTACCGAGTTGGTGGCGAAGTGTCAGATCTTTTTATCCAGGAAAACGGTGTCCCTCAGGGGTCAGTTTTAAGTGTTACATTGTTTGCAATTGCAATTAATAGTATTGCAGCCACAATAAGGAGTCCCATACGGTACTCCTTATATGTGGATGACTTTTTAATTTTTATTGCATCTTCCAGCCTGAGAAGCGCTGAGCGGCAGTTGCAGCTCGCGTTGAACAGGCTGGATGAATGGTCAGTACACACCGGTTTTCGTTTCTCCGCTGAGAAAACCCGGTGTGTACTTTTTACTCGTAATAGAAGTCTTTTACCAGAGCCCCACCTTACCTTGAGGAACACCGTTTTAACTTTTACTGATACAGTTCGGTTTCTGGGCCTTATCCTAGACACAAGGCTCAGCTGGCTGCCTCATCTTAAAGATGTGAAAGCCAGGGCCTTGAAAGTTCTGAATATTTTAAAATGTCTTTGTGGCAGGTCATGGGGCGCTGATCGCTCCTGCCTGCTGCAATTTTATAGAGCCTTTGTACGGTCGCGTTTAGAGTACGGTTGCATAGTATACGGTTCGGCACGGGACAGTTATCTACGGATACTGGATAGTGTCCACCATGCAGGAATCCGGCTCGCCACTGGTGCTTACCGCACCAGCCCCATACCCAGCATCTGTGCTGAGTCTGGCGAGCCGCCGCTTTCCACCCGGCGGCATCTCCTCATGGTGCGACACTATGTACATATTGCCACAACTCCTGGTAGTCCCGTGCACGACGTAGTGATGCGTCCGAACTTTGAACGGCTATATGCCAATCGATGTAGAGCGACCAAACCGTTCAGCCACCGTACAAAGGCTATTTTAGAAGAATATGGTTGTGAGCTGCCCGCTTTTTATCACCAGGGATGGAGTAAATCTCCTCCCTGGCTTTTAACGAGGCCCAGAATAATTTTAAATCTTTGTCGGTATAATAAATTGTTTACCGATAATAATGTTTTTGTTAATGTTTTTACCGATATCCTAAATCAGTATCACACATTCACCCCGGTATATACGGATGGGTCTAAGCAGGCTAACGGAGTAGGATGCTCCGTAGTGTTCCCTCGAGCGACTTATACATTCAAACTGGACGGCAAGTGCAGCGTTTTTACTGCCGAGTGCTACGCCGTGCTAAAGTCGCTCCAGCATATGAAAGTAAATCCCGATAAGTGTTTCATCATATGCTGTGATTCCCTCAGCTGTATTCAGGCCATAGGTAATATGTACCCAGCAGACCGTCTAGTCCAGGACATCCAGGACGCCCTCCTTTCCCTCCAATCTCGTGGAAAGGAGGTATTATTCTGCTGGGTACCGGGCCATGTGGGAATCAGGGGGAACGAGGCAGCAGATGAAGCTGCCAAGTTAGCCTGTGACAAGGTCCAGAATCGACTTTGCACCGGTCCCAAAGTCAGACCTTGCCTCGGCGGTGAAGAGATTTATCTTTGATATCTGGCAGAGGCAGTGGCTGGAAGTCGAGCATAATAAGCTCCGGCAGGTCAAAGCGACCGTTCAGCCGTGGAGCAGCTCCTTCCAGCGGGCGAGGAGGGATGAGGTTCTCCTTACTCGCCTCCGTATAGGGCACTGTCCTCTTACTCATAGATTCCTTCTCCGCCGAGAGGACCCTCCGGAATGTGATGCTTGTGGTGTACCTTTGACGGTACGCCACATTTTAACCGAATGTATATTGTTTTTAGATTTAAGGGCAGACGTTGGCTTAGGCAACGATCTGTCCCTTATTTTAAGCGATGACCGTGACAACGTGGCTAAGGTTTTAAAGTTTTGCAGTCTGGCCGGTCTTGTCCCAAAAATTTTGGGCAGATCGGCCTAGGTTTTATATTGGATTAGTGGCCATTTACAGCCACTAATCCAAGCACTGTTTTTACTTGTGACACTGCTTATATGGCTGGCCTCTTTACAGCCAGCCAGCTTACGCGCTTTTTAAACTGGTTGGCCCCTTTTACAGCCAACCAGTTACTATATGTATTTTTATAATTTACTGCCTATTTTAAGTTTTATGTTTTACATTGCTGTCTGCGTGGCCGATCTCCTTACAGTCGGCCACGCAGACGGTATTTTAATTAGTATGCTAGTATTTTATTGTGCTGTCTCTGTGGCCGACCCCTTTACAGTCGGCCACACAGACGGCAATTTGCCACGTTGTCACGCCTGGTTGTTGTTAGGGCGCTAATGACCCCGTCGTCGACGCGCCCTAAAACCCGAAAAACAACAACAACAACAACTGTCCCAGACATTCTGTTTTGCACTTTAAATCATTGGTGTCGGCCTCATTGATTTAGGCACTTGTAGCTTTCGTATCTCAGTTTTCATTTCAATATGAATTATAGTTCCTGTTCTTTCTTGTCTTGTAAGTACGAGTTCATCATTTCGTTTCTCTTGGAGGAGGTTTTTTTTTTTTAATGGTATTTGGCCTAGTTAGCCAAACAGCCAGCTCAACGTGTGTGTTTCTCTTACAATGTATACATTTCAGTGTGATTAATTTACAGCTTCTGTAAGGACGACACAGGACGAACACAACACTTAATTAAAACCACCCATGCCCTCGGCCGGACTCGAACCGGCGACCCCTGCAACGCGAAGCAAGGACGCTACCCCTACGCTGCCGGGGTCGGCAGGAGGGTATTTTGGCGATATATAGAGATCAACCACCATCCCGTTCCCAAACGGAATATTTTCTGAAGTCAATCTTTTTGTGAAATACTGATAATGTTTTAGTGTAAAAATGAATGTATTAGATCAACCTAGAGCTGCTTGTGAAGAAGTGTAGTTAAGAGCAACCAAGTGCTCCCACTTTGTGTATCGTTCACCGAACTCCGTAAACGCGTGGAGTGAACAGAATAGCGGAAGTCATTGTCCTTGGCGCAGTTGGAAATTTTGTTAAAGGATGTCACTTAGATCCTAGTAAAATCATTCTCCTTCCCGGACTTGTTAATCGTAAAATATTTTTGCGACCCATTGAGGCTTGAAAAATTTGCTGATAATCGACACCACTTTCATTCAAAAGACCAGGAACTTGCTCGAAATATTTGAATGGAGATCCAGCGACCACTGATCGCTCTGCTCGAAGACTGCGTCTAACTTTTCCGTCTTCGCCAACTCAGTGTAAATCTTCGAGGTTATTTATTTATTTGTCGTATGGCTAAGCAACTAATACAATACATATAAATATGTATAATGACAAGAACGTTGGTAGCGGTCACAAGTTGATATCCACTTCTTCCAGCCATTCTATGAAGGAACTTGTAGCTCCAAAAACATCTTCAAATGGTCCATCATACTTCCGTAGAGGGCATTCCCTCATAATATGCCCCACACTCTAGGAAAGAACACCGCAGTCATATGCAGGAGAATCCTGAAGACCCCACTTAGACAACATGGCGCTGCATTTCTCATGGTCTGTTCTTAAGCGATTTAGTTTGACCCACTGGAAGTCCATTTGTGGGATCTTTGATATCTGGATGTTTTACAGATGCAGAGTTCAAGCTTTGTCGCCATTTTTCCGTGACATCAAAGTCAAATAAATCTTGCCATACCGGATTTATGGATTTAAGATGAGTGGGGGATAAGTCATTTAGGACCTCGTGGATTGAGAGATCCTGTGGATGATCAGGATGGTGTAGTTTTATCCATTCACGTGCCGTTGCTTCTTGGCGTCTTATCTCTGGAGGTGGTATTTTGCTGATTAGGTGTAACCAGGGGACTGGGGTGGATTTTAGGGTGCCAGTTATTACTCTCATACACTCATTCAGGTGGACGTCGATTTTTCTAGTATGAGCACTAAGTTTCCACACTGGAGCACAGTACTCAGCAACAGGGTAAACCATGGTGAGAGCGGTTGTTCGTAGTGTGTCCGTATCAGCTCCCCACGAAGTACCAGCCAGTTTCGTTTTTTAAGTTTCTGACTTGTGTTTTCGAGTTTTTGAATGTTAAGGAACGGTTTAAGGTGATGCCAAGATAGTTAGGATAGAAATTATGTTTCACCCTCTGGTGACAGAAGTTCACTTTGAGTTGCTGATGTGCTATTCTATTGCTCAAATCATGAAGGTGAATAAAAGTAAATGCGTGTGGTATTGTTGGCCGCAATATGCCAGAAGGTTTCAGCCGCTTAGTGACAGTTTTTTCGAGTCGCCGCGCACGCTTTCCTGTTGTATTTGTTTATACGTATGTTGCATCTATGTCGTATTTATAGCTATCGGACTTGCTCTTTATAGCTTTGTTTTCGGTCGCCAGGGTTACAAATCTCGTTAAATCTCCAAATTTATCAATTTAATCTTTTATATTTGAATAATAACAAACTTTCATATCATTTCTTATCTTATTTGTTCAGGCTGCATTCAAAAGTTACCCCAAGATATAATTGAAGCACTAATAAACAGTTATACAAAGCTTAAACGATTCCCAAACAGATGGCAACTCTCGCTACCACATCCTAAGCTTATTTGTTCTCAAATATCCCTTGGTTTACGTAAGTAAAAGCTAATCTAAATGAGGGAATTATTCTTGCAGGTTGAGTGGTCCATATATGGAATTTGAATAAATTCGAATTCGCTTAAAAAAAGGGGAGAGTGGAGGTAAAAACATTTTTTAAATAAAATTTAAATAGAGTTTATTATTCGTTTTGTGAACATGTTTTCAAACGGTATATATAAATCAAAAAGAATGGAAATAATTATAGAGGATCTTTGATAAATGTCGATAATTTTCGAAAATGTATTTTCATTATGTATTCATCATTCGATTCGTGAATTTTTTTATGTAATAATATATATGACTTTATTCTGAGAAAATTACTTACTGAAGAATGGGATTGGTTGAAATTACTCCCGTAGTTATCTCGCCAAAAACATAGTCTCCAGAAAGATCAATACTAAGTAATTAGATTTATTTATGGTTTTTCGACAAAAACTGGTACAAATAGTGGAATAAGAAAATTCAAACGTTTCAGTGTTGACGGGTTGTCAACTTTCATTTGATAAAAAAAAAAAAAAAATACTTCAACCTCCCACTAAATCCTCTATAATTATTTTCAGCCCTTTTTTTACGATATAATTGTGTGTGGCAGAGTAAGAACTGAAACATATTAATTTCTAAATTACAAGGTTCAGAAGCTATGAGTCTGCGATCCTGCGACAGACAGACTGACAGACAGACAGATGAGTTCTAAATGGTACGAAATCCTAAAAGATGGAAGTTAGAGTGATTTTTGGAAAGTAAACCAATAAGTTTTGATCGCAACCACACTCACGTCTGAAACCGTGGTCCCAACATAGGAATAGTCGAAGTGATGCAGCATTTCCCTGGAGACTTAATTAATATATGTCAGTAACTAGATATCAATCACGCTTATGACCAGTGTCATGTTACAGCGGCAGATAGCTGAGCTCACTCTAACCGGATCGCATAGATCTAAATCCGGCGCAGAGGTTGGGACAGTTGATAACCCGAGAGTTCTAGAGTCCAGTGGTCACGCGCATTCGTCACATCTGCAGTCAACCGCACCCGGATGTACAGTTAGATCTCTCTTCAGAGTACGAAAAGGCCTGGCAACTGAGTCGGAATCATCGCTGTTCATTGTTTGGGGGCGTCCATAAATTACGTGAGGTGAAATAGGGGGGGGGGGGGGGGTCCGGCGAAATCTCACCAGATCTCACCAAGGGGGAGGGGGGGGTCTACGGAAATCTCACGTGAGATTTTGCGTAAAAAAATGTGGACAGTAGAGCTAAAGTTTCGAGATCTCACCAGAGGGGGGGGGGGGTCCAGCAAGATCTCACGAAATCTCACCAAGGGGGAGGGGGGGTCAAGAAATCCGGAAAAACACCTCACGTAATTTGTGGATGCCCCCTAATTCCTATTAGTCAGTCAACGAATCCACTGCATATAAATGACATGTAGTGATCTGTGGGAAAGACTATAGAACCGAGTTCAAATGCCATCGCCGTATACGTGGTGGATTTAGGTGACTTTCCATAATTTTCCCCAATTATCTCCGAGATGTTCCCCAATTTCCGCCTCAAACATACGAGCGTAGACAGATTCCAGCGAGTGGCCAGATCTGTCTCTCTAAATGTCTTTTGGCCGACCCCGGCAGCGTGCTATCCTCGCGTTGCAAGGGTCGCCGGTTCGAGTCCGGCCTGATTATTGGGTGGTTTTAATTAAGTGTTGTTTTTCTTCATTCGTCTATACCAGGGGTGGCCAACCCGCGGCCCGCCTTCAACATTTTTCTGGCCAGCGAGATTCATCACACTTTCACAAAATACTTTTTATGTTTTATTTTTAGTGTTATATATTTCTGTCAATGTGCGTTTAGTATCATCATCATTGAATTATCTATGTTTACATGTAAGAATAATCCAAATACAATAATAACTCATCTTTCAACTTCACACTCCAAAAAAAATGTCTCTAGTGGGGATATATAATTTTATATGCGGCCCGCGGAGTTAGGATGCACTTCCAAAGTGGCCCTCCAGATCATTTGGGTTGGCCAACCCTGGTCTATACCGTTCTGAATATACACTCATTGCACTTAGAAATACTTGCGAATTACATAACTAGAGGAAAGTGCCCAAAAGCGGACTCCCATTTTGTTTTTTATTAACTGTATATATAAATTAGTAAAAAAAAATCTGTTTTTAAAGCATGAAATATTTACTTCACTATTTTACGCAACTTTCACATTCTAATTTAAAAACTTATCTCTATAAATGATTACCAAAAAAAAAATCTAAAAAAAAAACACCTTACACTTGCGATTTGAAAAATAGTTGCCTAAATCGAACCCCTCATAAAAGTTATGAAAATTACACTAAATAAAATTATGAAATGAACTGAATCACAAAAAAGCATGAAATAGTTTTAAGGCACACTTGTAATATGATAATTACAGGGTTTTATTATTTTTTTAAATGCAAATATATCCTATATATAGATTACAATATGAGAAGACAGAAAATACAACATAAATTAAATTGTTTGGCGGCAAAAGTCACAGATGTACACGTCCTATTCAGCCCCAGCACAATCCACATGGGCCCAAAACGAACATATAACGCACATTACCCATAGTTCTCCTTCTGAATCTTCGGAAAACATGCACCAAGCGTCATTATCTTTGGATGTGGACACTCCAGGAAGAAGCTCCAATTCCGATGATCCAGAAGATGCACTCATTTCATCCCCAGTGCTTGATTCTTTCACATTCTTTTCAAAAGTAAGACGTTTTTTCACCTGCTCTTTTTCTTTCTAGAAAGCCCTACTGCTAAACCATGCCTAGGTCCGCGGCTACTTTTGCATCCTCGATCATGATAACGTGCTTGCTGTTGAGTTTCATTGACTTCTTTAGCTGTTTTAGCTTTCATCAATTGGGCTTTATAAGGCGTAGATGTTATGATCATAGAAATGCAGGCCTTTCGCCCTCTATTTGAGATATAGGCAGACTTGTAAGCATGAAAAAGAAGGGGTCTGGTTTAGGCAACTCACGGGGGCCCGCTTTGCGCAACCCTAGCTTGTATTTTGTTAACACAATAGATTTTTAACCTAACGTTTGGACAAGACAGTTCAATGATAAACATTAATATAAAACTAATTACTATTTAGTAAATACGCCAATACAACTGTTGTTGGATATTCTTTATTTTTCGGACGCGTTTCGCCTCTCGTCGAGGTATCTTCAGCGTACAATGTTTTATTTACATTTTGAGGTGTGGTAGTTGGTCTTCTGTGACCTCAACCAGCATGCTGTTTCCACTATTGTATTTAGTTATACAGTTTGATATAGTGTGGTTCTTATGTCTCCACTGGTAGTCAACTTTGAAGCACAGTTTTATGCACATCATTATCAACCTTCAGTTTTGTATAAAACCTTATCATTTAATAGTGTATATTGCTGCCAGTTTCCACGAGAAATTCAAAAAATATAGCACACTGTAAAAACTTGGTTCACTGACAAAACACGTAATGGCGATTTGGCGATTAACAAATAAAGTGAGCAACACGAGCTCTCTGTTAACAGAATGGTAGAAGCCAAAACTGCTATTTATACTTGATTCCGCTACAGTACAATGCAGAGGCAGGAGACCGGGGGTCCTCTTTAGGGAGAGGGGTCCGGAATAGGGCACTTTCCTCTACATACTGCCGGTTGGCTGACAAATGCTATTTTTAAAAAAATAATAATAATGTTTTCGTCCTTTCAACCTTCTTCCTCTACCATTATTGCCCATTTAACTCCTCTATATTGCATTCTTTCCCGTATCCAATTCAATGTCGTCCTCGACAGCTCTTTCTTTCCAGCTTTTTACTAAATATTATCCTTGAAACACTCTTCGGTTGTCAACTTCGTATATCCATACCACAGCATTCTTGATCTATTTGTTTTGTCATGTACGAATTTCTCTTTTTCTGCTTTCCTTACATTTCAATTCGCAGCTTGTCTTGCTGCTCTGATACAACTCCTTTGAATTTTCATTTCCGTGGCCTAGATGGTAACTATATTAGATCATTTCATTGCTGTGCTTCGGGACTACGTCAGTACGCTCTCACAGTATATCCTAGAGATAATTCGTTTGCACTTCTGTGGCTCCTCCCAGATCCAAATCAGTCCTCCGACACAAAGACGTTTCACGATCACGGAACCCAACAGTACATACATTACGGTATATAGGTCACGGTCAGCTGACGACACTACTCTCCTTTAAATCAAATCGTCAACTATGTTCTTTACTGTTGACAGATATAGGTTATACTTTTTACTTTACGTATAATGTTGAACATACTGTTCCAAAGTTTAACAAGAATGTAAGACTATAGAAAGTCTGTAGGATATCTCCACAACCGTTACTATTTACACACAGTATTTCTTCTGTCATATTCATTTTTACTTTACCTCGAAATATTGTATGTACTATTTTGAACCCTACACGGCATACACATTTTACGGCATTTCAATGCGATTCGACAAAGATTTTTAACTTGTGTCACACTATTCGTCTGCATAAAAATTGTAGATGTGAAAAATAAATTTTAACTTCTTGATAGAAAACAGTTATGCAGGTGCCATGAATTTTTCGTTTCACTAGCAACAATCACTCCACAAATTGTCGTAATCACACCAGACCCTAAAGCCGGGTCCACACGCTTGCCAAACCTTGTCAAACTATCACAAATTGAAACGTGAGGATAGGGCGCTTGGCTTGGCTTGACTAGGCTTGCAGGCACGTAGCTGATCCTACCGTGTGTCGGTTTTTTTGGCACAAATCAAAGGCGTTTGCGGCAAATGCTTGCGAAGCGGCTACACGTTTGTGTGGACTTTTTACTGTTTGTGCCCTGACGGCGGACAAAACGTGCTTTTCTTTTTGTTGTATAAAAGTGCTGCAAGAGAAATGAATAACTTGTCCAACGAGGATATTTTAAAATTCCCTGAATGCTGTCAAGTAGAACTATGCAAAGACCTAAAAAAGTGGCTCATGTTTGGAGTCGTCTTAGTGAAGTTTTAAATAAAACTATCATGTAGAAAGAATTTCTTACTATCACATTTCGTAAACATTTAAAGAAAAAAAAAAGATTCTATTCGCTCTGGTTCAGGTATAAATTTATCAATTTAGCTGGTATAGTACAGCTTCTCTGAGTTGAATTTTCTTTAGAAGTCATAGGTGAAATTTATTCAGCGAATATTCAGAATCAGCATAGCTCATCCGGCAGAAGTTATCAAACTGATCAGATGGCTCAAAAAGAAGCTCATTAAAAATGTTTCTTCTATAAATTCTCTGCATTCAAAAATTAATGGATAAATACATTATAATTCCGTTAAAACAATAATTATTTTATAATTCTAATTATAAAACAATATACTTATATCAAATGAAATACATATATGCAGCTACATAGTAATCATAGTTGCATGAATGAAATTACAATGATTAAAAAGTACGGTTTCTATGGATTTTTAACATCCACGATCTTCTTTGCCGTCTTTCTCGTTTTTTAATTATTATTTTTTTTTTTTTTTGATAAAAATGGGTTAGGCTAAAAGTTATGGCCGACACAACCTAGACGTCCGACATGCTTGCTTCTCCAAAACATACAAGCGCACAAGCAAGCGTGTGGATGACTATGTTTGGCTCCCCAAAATTAACCAAGCGTTTGTAGAGGCTTGGAGTTTGTGACAAGTGCCAAGCGTGTGGTCCCGGGGTAACATATTGTCCTTTATCTTCACTAACGAATACTGAAATAATGTTATCTATTGTTAGGCCGGGTTTACACGATGCGAGTTAACTGGGACGACAGTTGGCCGAGTCGGTGGTGGGGGTAAGAGAGTGAACTAGCATGCTAGAAATAATTAGAAGACAGTGCACTGTCCACTGTCAAATTCTCTACTCATACATTGTGATCTTGTTGAAAATAGTATGTCCATATTACAGGAAGGAATTAACATCGTGGCTAATTTGTTGATTATAATGTCGAATGATATGAAGAATAACAAAATAAAACGTAGAAAATGGTTAAAAGAGTGAATATAAAAAGAAATGCTTTAATTGCCTCAGCCCCCCTTTTCTTTATTAAAGTTGCAATTGAAAATATAGAGTTGCATCATTTAAGACTAACTGTATCTCAATTTGAAGAGCTATTGTGAAATATTTTTTTGCGGTACATAAAAGATGACACCGTTATGAAGCAATTTTTTTGATAGAGTCTCTAAAATCCTTGATCTTATAATTTATATTATTAAAAATCCACGGAATTTCCTCACTTTCATGCAGTTCTAAAGATTTTAAAACCTCTGCTTCACTCCGCTTACGCGACTTGTTAGTTGTCGCTATCTATATTGTTGAACTCGAACGCCAAAAGTTGGTCGTGAACCGAGTCCACTATCCCCAGTCAACTATCTGTCGTGTACCTGTTGACCGGAGGAGAGTGGACTATCCAGTGCTGCGCGCGCAGCAAGACAGTACACTCGTTCCAGTCAACTCGCACCGTGTAAGCGAGACGTTAGCCTCTAGTCTGGAGAATGTTTCTTTTTTAAAAAAAGTTTGAAATTAAATGAAGCTACTATATTGTTCATAACAAGATCACTGCTCACTGTGTTTATAAAACTGTGAAGGTAAAAACATATTAATAAATTTCACAATAAAATCTCTGCTCACTCACTGTGTTTACAAAATTGTAGCGGTAAAATCATATTTATAAACCTATAAATCTAATAAAAGAGAGTTAAATCTTAAGTCAATTGAACCGGAAATGTTATTTACGGACTAATAACATTAAATACATTTATTTATTTATTAATGTGCCATTTGAACAATATTCATACAATCAGCTCTTAACAAGTACAAAAGCTGATCTATTAATCAATGAAATGCAGAACACAATTACATTTCGATATAATGAAATGCAGAACACAATTACATTTCGATATAACACAGGTACAAAAAATTGTCTAACAAATCATAAATTATATGTGAGGTCCTGAATAACGTTCCTGTCTTTGTTGGTAAGATGCAGCCATGTGTCAAAAAGATTCTTCATTAGACACGCTGTTTGGTGGTTTCGTCTTGGACATCCGAATAACAGATGAATTATATCTCTTAAGTCATCAAATTTACATTGATGGGTGGTCACCGAATTTAGTCTTTATAGCGTTGCATTTTAGGTAACTTTCATATTTACCGTATATAATTAAAATAATATGGAGTTTACATCAGAATTTTAAGATCACGTTGAAACTGATTAATTGTTTTAATGTACTTTTCTCTGATTTAGTACAGTGAATTGTTGAATTTTCTTGTTCCTGCAGGAGTCGGTGCAGCAGTTGTGCCAGCTGTGCGCGCACGCTACCAAGTCCCATACGGTATACCCGATGTGCTGTGATAACCTGGACGAGGTGCGGCCTTGGTGTCAGAAGTACATAACATTCGGCATCCGCCTGCCCTCGTCGGCTTCCGCATTCTCTTGGGCCTCGGATGACGCGTGACCGAGTTGCAGAAAAAGACAGTCCACTGTGCTGAGGAAACATTAGTGAACCTGAAGATACAATTGCTACAGAATTACCAAAATCTGCAGGACTTGTACACATTTTACAACAGATTTTGTCTACATTGTGCTCGTTGCCCTAATCACACTATTTGAGGGTAGGGATTTCTTGTGAGAGATGGTGAACAAATATGAACAATACTTTTTTGCTGTAGGTGATACCTACCAAATGAGTGGATTTATGTCATGCCTCCTATGCAAACTACACAATAAAGTGTCCTTACTAAATGTCTAAGAGGATAAACTAGAGTCCCAGTCTTCGCCCGTAATTAAACGCCCGGAGTTACGGGAGTATTCAAACATGTTTAGTTGATGATTATAACAGTCTCTACTTTTCAGTTTTATGGATCGATCTCCGTGCGAAAAAAATGTGATTTATGTAAATTTCAAATAAAAGGCCGTGGTTAATTGAACGCACAAAAATCTACGGTGTTTACATATTTACTTTAATCTCTTTGGCTGTAGAAAACACTATGAAAGAGTTAAACACATTCCAAGTGGACTCTCCAGTTATAACGACGAACATAAAACACAAAATACATCTATGTGCATTGCGAATTTACGAAGTAAAAGATGCTTCAGATAACGGGGTATATAACAAGTGAAGATGCTCGATAAATTTCCAGTTTTTCTGGAAATCATTCGAAGATGAAATATCAGTAACTAATTCTGACCAAAATATCGAATATAGGTCTTTGTTCTTGATTAAAGTCCTCCCACTTATCATTTATGAAATAGTTAATTGTAGCAACAGAATATTAAACGTTTTTATCGCAAAAACGTTTTCTTTTATTCTGAAACCTGATAATATAATATACTTATTCCCGTATTGCTTAGTAGTTCGTCGACTACATGTTCTTGAAATTTTCATATAAATGCCCTACACTGAGGCAAAATCGTAGCATTTGACTTAATTTTTATAAACCTGTATGCTCAGATAGGTATTCAGATCTGGATAATCTTTGTTAAACAACAAAACAATTTCATTTGAACCATTATTTTGTAGTTTTAAGAAATGGAGGGAGTGTCTTATCTGGAATGACAGCTAAGCAAGAATAAGCCCTGTTTTATATAACCCAAAATGTGCATTGCTGACAGCTATTTTATTGACAAATATCTGTTATAAGTTACATATGGAGGTAGAATCGTCAAAAACAAAAAGTTGTCTTAGGATGTCGCAGGTTCTTAAGATCTGGAAACTTTGCAACCTTGCTACCACAATCTTCAGACCTAGCCCTTAGGTAAAATATCCTTGCAACAGTTTATGATTAAAGTATCTTGGAAACAACAGGCTGTGAATAATATAATTAATAAAAATACAAGATGCTTTAGAAATTGTTTATGGTGTTTCATGAAAGTCAAGAAAAGATCATAATCAGTTTCTGGTATAATTTTGTTCTTTTTCTGTGTGTGTGAAGTCTATATTTCTATTTATTTATCTTGCTAACTTTATTTAGACGTGTTATTTGTATGAACTAGTAATGTCGATATGTTCAAAACAATTCGACCAAAGAGCCATCCATAAACTGCGTCACATAAACTTCACCTTTTCACCCTGCCCCTGTTTTTAACGCCAGGAAACCTTTCATATTTTGCAATTTAAAAGTTAGAACTTATTCCACTCCCCCTTTGTCACAACATATTGTGGAAATAGCTTCGCCCCCCCCCCCCCCCGTCACCGCTTTTTCCTCCGTTACCGTGTGAGGTATTTTATTGATGGCCCCAAATACGTGATTCGTTAATAAGTGTTACGATAGCGTAGAGAAATATGTCGTTAGTCTGAAACTGAAATGTTTAGTGGATAACATAATATGAGTCCATTTTTGTTATTCAGATCTCAAATGTGAACATATAGACTTTATTTTTGTAATCAATTTATCTTTAACACTAAATTTGTGTTTTATTGTCTGTGATAATTGTACCAAAAATAAAATGTTTTCTTTGTACCAGTTTATTTAATTGTACCAAAAATAAAATTATTCCCTATATACCTGATAATTAATTTAGACCAAACAATAGATACTATATTGTTGCTAACAAAGATGTCTGACAAATAACTTCATGTTTCATAATGTGCCTGGGAAATGATACAATGAAATAAGTCAAATTAACAGTTAATTTAACGATAGTATAACTGGTGTCTGATCGTTTTTATTTCACGAATGCTTCTTCTACTGAAGATTTTCAGACATTGATGCATTTATACTCTTCAGTACACAATATAAATTCAGACTATCATATAAAATTATATTGCACTTTTATTTATTTCTACATCAACTTACCTGCAGATTTTGATACTAGTGTTTGCGGATAAATATGAAAACTATAGCACTCTAAATTTAATGTCACATACCTCAAGATACAGGAAATAATAATGATAATAAAAAAATCTATTATTATTATTATTCTCGTGTCAAAAACATCAAAATACACAGTTAAATACATTTTGTAAATCAACAACTTTAAATACACTTGGCCCAGTACTTCGCAACCTCAATCGCATTGTGTGTTGCTTGAAACAGGTCTTCGTTGTTGCAGGATGATGGGCACATAGGGCACTCGAGCATATGGTTCATAGTTTGGTCTTCTCCGCATTCGCATTTAATACTGGTAGTATCAGTATAACCCCATCTCATTAGGTTTTCCTTGGACCTGCCCACTCCTGTTCGCAATCGATTTAAGGACCGCCAGACGTTCCAGTCTTCTTCATGGCCAGGTGGCAAGCGCTCTGCAACTGTCAGTGGTCCCGAGATGTTGGGAACCCTCATTTTCCATAACTGTACTCTTGCCTTATCAGGTGACCCAATTAGTTCCCGTGATGTTCTGAGGAAGCTTTTCCTGGATTTGAGTCTCTGGGCTGGTGGTATATGGCCGTGCAGTGGATGAGCGCTTTTCCGTTCTACTTTGGTCCTCTCCTTGTTCACAGCAACTTCTCTCCGGATACTGGGTGGTGCAATGCCCGAAAGCTGGTAAAGCCTATCAACTGGGGTAGGCTTTAAGCAACCTGTCACTAGCCTACAGGTGTTATTGAGGGCTACATCCACCTGTTTGGTATGAGATGATGAGTACCAAACTGGGCATGCATATTCTGCAACAGAATAACAAAGGGCCATTGCCGATGTACAGTCTTTGACATTACTTCTGACCGCCGGTGAAAAATTCTATCACTCAATAAAAGTTTCTCGGGAGTCCAGCCGGCTGGACTCCCGAGAAACTTTTATTGAATCAATACGCCGGGAAAGTCTCCATTTACATATCAAATTCTATCACTCTTATTTTGCACAATCTGGCATCAATGTCTTCCCAGGCAACAGTAACGCAATACTGGCTCCGCCTCCTCGCAATTTCATTGGTGGATATTTTATTCAGAGCCATCTATACTGCAGATTTTTCATTTCCTTAAGTCAATGCAGGAAACAATTGGCCAACAGGTAGGAATTAAGCTCCTCCCACTGACGATTCTTATTGGCTGAACAGTTCATCATCCTACCATTACATTTCTATAATACTTTACCAAAATTCAGATCTTGAAACGTTTGCCAAAAGTTCTAATTAACGGGATTGCATTAAAGTGAGGCAGGAAACAGGCTCAATGCTGTATATTACTACGGTTGATTAGCATAAAACTATAACGATCAGATTGTTATACTCATTTTGATAATTCCTTCGGATAATATTTCACTCATATATCTGGTCAGTCCACAAACCAAGGGATAATCATGTTCCATGAGGTAGAATTTTTAGTACTACGAAACTACAGAAACAAGAAATTATTTCGGAAGTGTCTACATGTGTAGCTTTTGATTCTCATTAAGTGTATAATATGTTTTCACTGTCCCAGTTTACAGGCAACACAAGAAAAACACTCATAAAACCACTTTTGCCTGCGGCCTGACTCGAACCGTGGAACCGCGAGACACCGCACTAGCTTCCGGGAACAGCATGGCACCCGCGAATCTGAGCCACTTACAGTAACATTCTTTCTGGATTACCAGAGAGGTAACAACAACTTATAACGAGACTGGCATTATCTTTCCTCCTTCCTCAAATTTCCTGTTTCTTTCTTGCAATTTCAGATTTCGGAAACAAGGTTATCATGTCGTTATATTGAGGATATACATCAATTATATCATTACTGATCACTAGTAGGAGCAGCATTTTGTCAAATACGGAACCTCTCATTAGCATGTTATTCGTCAATGATGATTTTTTGTTTTCGTAAGAATAACTACTCACATTTTCAATTCTGGTTTGCTTGCTAATACCAGGAACGTTAGCTACAAAAACCGCACATTAGTTTGATTTAGGTCCTTGTTTATTTTTAAACAGCCATCATTGCCCCAATTATCAATCTCCCGCCTTTGCACTAGAAAAAAAATGGTTAAGTTGAGTGGCACAAATCGTAATGGTTAAATTAAATTTATTGGAAAACTGGCTTTCAGTTCCTACTCACGCATCATGCATTGACACTTTCTCATTTCAGCCAAACATTAATTTTATGATTCATTTCCGCTGTTCCGATTGCCAAGAAATATATATAAACTTACTTATATGATATGTATTTTGCAACAAGTGAAAAGGAGATAAAGAATGAAAAAAAAAAAATAACAGCACCTGGGCTTGAACCGAGAACCAGCACTTTGACAGCCCAGCGCGTTACCACTAGGACACCTGGACTCACAGAATCTAGTGCCTCATAAATTATATGACCAAAGAAAAAATATACATATAGATACAACAATCCGTGATTGAATAGTAATCTGTATACAGAATCGAACTGTTGCAAGAGAAGTAATCAGTTAAATGAAAATATTCTAGATGAGACTGGAACATAAATAATTTTTCATTTCGCCTATGTGTGTGTCCAGCTATGAGACACTATTTCTGGTATAGGGAAATTGCTACAGCGCTCCTACTAGGCAGAACATCGTGGCAACATCGCAGAAAGTAAATATGGCAACGCTTACCAGAAAAAGTCTTAACTTTCCTACTTCCTTCGGCAAGGAAGAATACCTTTATAAAGCGTAAATAATACACGTAATAATTTAACACGAGTAGCACATTTGGCAAAAGTTTTTGTTGGTTTCAGAATTATCCAACTTACAGCTGGCAATTGAAAATACGGTGGGAATCCATGTTAACTGCATGAGGGCAATACAAAAAGTAACGTCTCCCAAGAATCAAATTAATTTATTTACAGTTTTAGAGGTTGAACAAATATCTATTTTTCTACATCATTACCATTTCGGAACACACGTTGGTCGTTGCTGTAAATGACAATGGTTCGAATCCAAGTTCGGCCATGCATATTTGTGGTTTCCAAGGTTTCCCCAAATCACTCCATATGAATACCGGAATAGGTTCTTTACAAGGGCATGGCCGAAATCCTTGCCACTACTCCTATCCAGCCAATAATCACCTCTATGTCGACGAGGCGTAAAATCATAAGAATTTTTAAATTTATTGAGGAGGTCGCAGCTGGCTTGAAATCGATTAACAATACCTTCTCCCTATCCTTATTTTTTTGTTTATTGCTTTACGTTTCATCGATGTTGAAGTTATTACAGTAGGGAACGGCCATGGCCTTCTATAAGAATCGTCCCAGCATTTGCCTGGAGCCAGAACGTTACCGCTCACACGCCACGCTCGGTCTTCCGGTCTTTAGACATCATCAACCTTACTTTACCGGTAGACTGTGTTTGTTTGAATCCTTGAGACCTAGGCGATTATGGAGTCGATTATGACGGGTGACAAAACTTGAGCGTTCCACTTTATACCGGAGACTAAAGAACAATCACGCGAACGGCGACATCCTCATTCGCCAAATGCTTGTATTTATTTATGTTATTCCAAACAAAGAATAACGCAGGTAATTTCACGCCTTGTTAAGTAATGAGCATTTAGACCCAGTATTTAATAAATCCCAATGCTGTAAAGATCATGAAGTAATAGTGTCAACAACTAACAGCATTGTAGAAAACGGGAAAAACGGTCATTTAAGAACTCCCTGTCTTTAAGACCGATTCTCGATTAACTTTAATTACTTACACCAGTTATAAAAGAATTTATTTTTGTCCTACGATAATAATCTGGTTGTAAATTTTTTAGTGACAATGGTCGTTTAATTTGTTGCGGTGCTAATATTTAGTTCTGCGCGATTAACTCTCATTTATTTATATAGTGCATAATCATTATCGTCCACCTACAAAGAGAGCAATAATTCCTCTTGTAATTTTTTTTTTTTTTAACAGTTTAACGTCCCTTTTAACCACGTGGTCTTTAGAGACGGGAAAGGATGGGGGGCAAGGAATGGGAAGGAATTCGGCCATGGCCTTTTGAAGGAAGCATCCCGGCATTCACCTGGAGTGATTTGGGGAAACCATGGAAAACCCAAATCTGGATGCCCGGACGGGGATTCGAACCGCTGTCCTCCCGAATGCGAGGCCAGAACGCTATCCATTACACCACCACGCTCGGTCCTTGTAAATTATTTCTTTCTGAAACGCGATGATCGTTCTACTGTGAAATAAATATATTGGAAACATGTGTGTCGTTTGAAAAGGGACAGATGATATGATTTCGGCGCGGCTTGAAACCCGTGTAGATTTTCGTCAGTTCTGCTGCCGCAAATCTTTCATGCTTACGTCGGCTATTAGTTACGAAACATTGGGTAGTTTCGCAGATGTTTATCTTATTTCCTGACGCAGTTAGGAAAGAACCATGGATACCTTATACTAATAAGCAATGTGCAGTTTCGGTACGCTTAAAAATAAAATACAAGTAAAGATAGATTTCTAAATTTAAAAAAATAATAATAATAAGAACTACTTGGATTTGAACTCGGAACCGCTCGCTCAGCAACCCAGAACGCTAACTATAGGACCACTGCAAGCTCGGTGTTACGTTCCTCGAATAGGCGTATACAACGCAGCGTAGGAAGACTGTTTCATTCAATCCATCTTGGAGAGAGACACTTCGAAATAATTTCTTGTTTCTGTAGTTTCGTAGTACTAAAAATTCTACCTCATGGAACATGATTATCCCTTGGTTTGTGGACTGACCAGATATATGAGTGAAATATTATCCGAAGGAATTATCAAAATGAGTATAACAATCTTATCGTTATAGTTTTATGCTAATCAACCGTAGTAATATACAGCATTGAGCCTGTTTCCTGCCTCACTTTAATGCAATCCCGTTAATTAGAACTTTTGGCAAACGTTTCAAGATCTGAATTTTGGTAAAGTATTATAGAAATGTAATGGTAGGATGATGAACTGTTCAGCCAATAAGAATCGTCAGTGGGAGGAGCTTAATTCCTACCTGTTGGCCAATTGTTTCCTGCATTGACTTAAGGAAATGAAAAATCTGCAGTATAGATGGCTCTGAATAAAATATCCACCAATGAAATTGCGAGGAGGCGGAGCCAGTATTGCGTTACTGTTGCCTGGGATGACATTGATGCCAGATTGTGCAAAATAAGAGTGATAGAGGTGACGAGTTCGAGGAGATGCGTGACATCAAACGTCCGAAACTTACATTGACAAGGCAATATAATATTTACCCACTCCCCCAACCTCCCTTACCCCAAGACCACTCATAGTGTAAATAGGCCCCTCTACTGTTATGAGTAGGTCCTAAATGATTCCAAAACAGACCCTCCATTACGTTAGTAGTGCAATATATTAATGATAGGTTCCCGTGTAACAATTAAAATTTATTAAACATCCTCCAACAGGTTATTAGGTCCCTTGTAAATATCCTCATGTAAATATTCCCTACAATAGTATTAGCAAAAGTGTTTAACTTAAATGCTCATAAATTAGTCTTAGAATATATTTATTAATATTAGGATTGTACAAAATTATGTAGGTGCCCTGGCTTTGAAAGGCTGACGGGTTTGCCAAACCAGTGTGACAATTGTTCAAGACATGACATTACAAAAGCCATGTCCAGCAAACCAAATATCCGACAGCAGCAGAAGGAAGTTTCCTGGAACTGTATCCTCACAATAGCAGATGCTACCCAGATGATGCTGTGCTGTGCTGAGCCCAAGTGGAAGTAACACCAAGAATAAATTTCACTTTCTTGGAAATATTAGGTGTGGACACTAAAAAAGTAATAGATTTTGTTCGTGACATTGGATTCATCGGCACAATTTTTTATTTTTGTCCAAAATGTGATCGGCCTATGAAACTAGTGAACGTGTGCGAATAGCGCACGCAGGAAACGGAGTCATCTGGCGTTGTCGCCAAGGTAATGGTATGGCGGTCCATCCGCGAGGGTACATGGTTTGAGTGAGCAAAATTGTCCAAGTCTGATGTGTTGAAAATTACGTATTGTTTTTGTCATCGTCTCCGTGTAAAGTATGCTGCGCGTGAAGTTGTATGTAGTGTGCAAACAGTAATAGATTGGTTTTCATTTTGTAAAGAAATTTGTTCAGCTAGTGTCCAAAATATAGGGAAATTGGATGGGCCCAATAAAATAGTGGAGGTAGATGAAAGTTGCTTCAGGAAAAGAAAATATCGCAGGAGGAGGGCGGGGAGTGATTGGGGTTTCGGTGCTGTCGAACAGGGGGGGGAATCTTTTTAAAAGTTATCAAAAGTAAAACTAAATATACACTGATTCCTATGATTGTTGAAAACGTTTTAGAAGGCACAACAATATTTTCAGACAAATGGGCAGCTTATGGGGGATTACAAAGTGCAGGATTCATCCACGCTTCCGTTAATCATAGGTTACAGTTTAAAGATTACGCCACAGGAGGTTGCACAAATACAATAGAATCACAATGGTCTGCTATTAAATCGCCGGCCTCGGTAGCGTAGGGGCTAGAGTGCTAGCTCCACGTGCCGAAGGTCGCCGGTTCGAATCCGGCCGCGGGCATGGATGTTAAGTGTTGTGTGTCTGTGTGAATGTCCTGTCTGTCCTGTGGTGTCCATACATAGAAAGATACGATGTACACTGGATGACTAATTGTTCACTGGAAGCTAAAAATATGATCACATTGAGCTGGCTGAATGGCCTTAGCCGCCGAAAGCCATTTAAATAAAAAATAAATAAATAAAAAAAAATGCTATTAAATCGCATATAGGGAAGGGGAAGTGCCGGAAACAGCGTTTACAGACACATGAGAATGAATGTGTCTTTCGTAAATTTCTTCGTTTTATCGTGTCCGTGTACCCACCGTGTAATAGATATGTGACGTCTAATTAATGTTTTTTATTTATCTGTGTTTTACTACTTTTTTCATATTAATATGTGTAATTTTTTAAAAAGTAATACATATTATTTTATCTCTATTGTATGTGCTTTAAATTTTGCGCTCAACCTTGTGCCCCAAGATTTTCGCCTTTTCTGATTCTTAAGTTTCCCAGGTATTATTCGTATATAATTCGTTTGGATTATAAGTAATTGTATTATTTCTTATTTTGTGTTTTAATCGTTGGTTTGCTCTATGCTAATGTATTTCTACTGATTATCAGAATTTTCTAATTCGAAAAGTTTCAGATTACACTGTTTTCTGTATGGTAGTAGATATTACACGTTTAAATCATATGTATTTCAATTTTTCATAATACTGTACTTCCGAAATTTGTAGAATCTAACAAGAATCTCAAATTACTAAAATACTGATATGTTTCACTATTAGTTACATTTTAAAATTCCCAATGATGTAAGGTAAAGAGTTTATAGATTTACATACATGAACTATACTGTCCGTACCTATATGCAACACATAAAATACTCAGGACCGCATCTAGGCTTGGTGGTCCCTCAGGATACATGTAAGTCGTAGGATCAGCACAAGGCCTCAACAGCAGCCGCTTTATAGGCACTAGAATCCGTAACGATGACGTCGTCCGCATACGCAACCAGATAGAAGGATGTCGGTCCCCTCTTCCGACATTTTTTGTAACAGTTGGGAGCTGACGACCGTCATTCCCTTGCAGTTATGTTGAAGAATGTTGAGGCATGCGGTGTCCGTCCTCGGGTTTTGTCTCTGATCTGCTCCTGGTGAATTGTTACCAGCCATAGTTGGTTTTATTAGCCTGGTCCCGGACTGCCGCCTTGTATGCCGCACACTGGTCCGACACTATCCTGTGGTTGTGTGTCAGGTTGTACCTCTTAACGGCTGCACATTTGGCTGTCGTCCCAGTGTTGTTCGGGTACTGCCGATGGCTGTGCTCTCCGGTGCATATGGAGCAAGTCTCTGTGGCTGCCCTGAAGTACTTGGCCACATGACCGTAGGTCTGACATCTGAAACATCTTACGACGTCTGAGTAGTCTTTAATCCTGCATCTCTCGAACTCGATGAAGATTCTGTCTGACTTTCGGAGAAGGTGTCTGATCTTGGCGCTGCATTCTATGACCCTGTGGGCTCTACCCGCGTCATTCCTTGCTGGCATCTGGTGCATACTGAAAAGTCCTTTTTTACACTCCTCAGGCTGTACGTCCTCCATGGATAGATTCTGACTATAGATACATTCCTTGACTCCCACGATTACTAGTTCTCTCAGGACGTCGTATATCATGATTTTGGGATTTTTCTTACGGGGGCATTCCGCAGTGATACCTCTGTTTCGGAGAGACTTGCATGCCGCAATCTTGTCCAGTTCGCTCTGTCTCGACTAATAGACCGTCTTGTGCTACCTTTCTGATTCCCTTAACCTGGATAGCCTGGGCGCTAAGTTTTATGGCTTCCCATTCTCACTGCTGACCTCCGAGGCCGTTGTGTCTGATTAATCTTCCTCACTATCTGTTTTATTCCCGGAGGGTGGGAATTTGTTTATACCCAGCGGTAGGGAGGATGCATGGTTAAGGGTGTTCCCCTGTATTTGGGTGTCCTTGGCGTGTTCCCGGTCGTCCATGGCCTCGCTATCCGCGGCGCTGCTCTGGCGGCGCTGCAGGGGCCCCTTCTGCTTGGATTTTTTCTTTTTAGTGTGGGTTGGATCCCGGTCGCCGTTCCCCATTTCGTGGGGGGGGGGGCAAGTCTAGTTTGTCAGGGTAGGTTTGATGCTCAGTTCTTCGCTATCTATTTGCCGAGAAGTTGCAGTGAGCGTGGCGCAGCCCCTTCCTATTACTGACCGTGCTGATGGCCAGCCGGTCCCGAACTGCGGGTGGGGTGGGTCTTGTTGCACGTCCTGGAGTTAGGCTGGGTGGGGCATGTTTATAAACCCTCCACCACCCCTGTCTTTCGAGTTCATACTCATATCGACAGGCTTCTTCTAATATATCTATAAATATTGATGTCATCCATTTACCACAACACCTTCCTGGGTCAATCTACCCATATTTGCCACTCAGGCTATGTCCAATCTACTTATCATCGCAAACCAATTTATCATACTTCTCCTCTCAAATATTACTAGTTACCACCTCTTCTATCTTCTGTCTGCTTGTCTTCTAACTTCTTTCTGCACCTTCTTCTCTCGTCCATCTTCTGGTCTTCTATTCTTCTGTCTTCTAATCTTCACTTCTTCTCTTTTTATTTCTTATAATCTTCTTACTTCTGTCTTCTGCCTTCAGGTCTTCTGTTCTTAAAATACTTTTCACCAACACCCTTTCTTCTTCAAGCATTCTCACCATCCTCTCGAACCTCGTCTTCTCCCAATAACAGTACACAATGTCACATACTTAGTCCAAACGTCTCTTCCACCCTCAACTATCCCACTTGGGGAAAATTGTAATACTAAATTTGCCAAGAGCGTCCGAAATTCCCGTCGAATATTTTCATACTTCCCACAATCATACAGTACATGTCTGGCGGACTCCTCCACCTCCACCTGACACACCAAACACTGCCTCCGTTCCGCCAGCCGAAACCGTGCTAAATATGCCTTAAAATTCCCATGTTCAGTCACAAACTGCACTGTATAATGATTTAAGGATATCGACCGCTGATTCACTCTCAATTCAACCTGCGGAAAATAACTCCTTGTTTCCGCTGCTAAGGTCGACTCCGTCTAACGCACTTGCCATGATATCAGTGATCTCTCTCTCTCTTCTGTCTTGATCACCTCCACGCGCGTTTGCTCTTCACGTTGTCGCTCCCATATTCTTGCACGCTCCTCAGCCAACAGATCACACGGCAAAACACCAGCGACTACCGGCAACGCCACTGTGGACACCGTCCGGTATTCAGATGTTAGTAATAACAGTGTAATCCTCTGTGCACGTAAGAATTTGGCTCCGTTTTTCCCTTGGCCAAGACTCCCACTCCAAGCAGGACAACCGTAACTTAAGATGGGCTCAACCACACCCTGATAGAGCGTTCGAAGTGTCCAAAAATTAACAACTCGCCGCAACTTTGCCACAAAATTTACCATCTTCTGTTACAATCCCTCAAAGTGTGGTCCAAAGTTCATATTTTCTCCAATACACACCCCCAAGTATATATTGGAAGTAACATACTGAATCCTCCTCTCCTGTAACTTCACTACAGGTGGTCTACGAGTGTCCAACCTTCTGATCCGACCGCCTCTCCCTCCTCGCACTCCCGGGAAACTTCTCACGTACTCTGCCTTCAGGAACATCATTCTTGTCTTCTCTGGGGCAAACTGCAGTCGCATCGTTTTTCCCCCATTCCTCTAATATCCTCATCACCTCATTGGCCTTCATCTGGGTGGGCATGGAGTACCCAGAACAGTGGCTGATCAACGGGTTGTCCTGGCCTTTCGGCCTTATGCACGCCCTCACAGACCCTCTGGTATCCACCACCCAGCATCCGCCACCACCTCGGGAGGTGAGACTCTTCCGAACTACCCGCCATCACAGCGGGGACGGTGAGCAAGACGCGCTTAGCCACCCATAACAGGTGCCCACGGGGAGGTGCGCGGAACCAGCGCCTGCCACGACCAGGCCGAAGACCCTCCAGAAAACCTGGCCGTATAGCTAATGCTCCTCTGCGCATCCAACGCGCACCTGGCCCCGCTCGCCCCCGCAGGGGCATGTTTATTTGGGGTCGCCCCCATAAACCCTCCACCACCCCTGCCTTTCGAGTACGAGACTCATATCGGCAGGCATCTTGCTACTATTCAGTTTAATTCTGTTTATCTATAGTACATGTCCCGGGCCAAACTGCCCAATGCCACTCGGGTACTATATTCAAGTGGCCAGCTTTCCAACATCTGCAAACTCTACATTGACTTCAACCAATATTACTTCTCTCTTGAACTTCATACTGGATCCGCCTTCTTAATCTTCTGTCTTGATCTTCTTCACCCGTCTTCTTAATCTTCTTCTTTGCCAACGTCTTCTTTCTTGAGCTTCCTACTGGATCCACTTTCTTAATCTTCTGTCTTGATCTTCTTTCAGATGTGTTCTAGTTCTTCTTCTCCGCGCGTCTTTCTCCGCACGACACCAACTTGATCTTCTTGCTTCTTCTGCTCTTCCAACTGGTATACCTGGAACGTTCTCGCCTTGACAGTTTTCTGCGCCAAGCGACTAATCCTCACGGCGGGTTGACGTGATCTTCATCACGAGCATCTTCTTCGCGCCTGCGCCCAATCAGAGTGCAAGTTTTCACCAACAACCTCTATACATCGCCTCCACCATCTTGAATTCCACTCGTCGAGAATGGTAGCCCGAGTTGGATCAGGGCCTCCCGAAGAACCCTACGATCTACCACATATTTTTTGCAGGAAAACAAAGCGTGCCTAGAAGTGTCACTCACGCCACAATCCCTACAGAGCCCTTCCTCCGACAGACAAAACCGCTCTAGGTACGCATTAAAATTGCCATGTCCGGTGACATACTGGGTGACATAATGATTTAAATAAATCCATGAGCTCTCCATTCTCCTTCCAACTATTGGGAAAAACTCCCTTGTCTCTGAGCCATGTACCTCCTGTGACCATCTTCCTTGCCATATGTCCAGCGTCCGTTCCCTCTCTTCTCTTTCCAGATCCACGAGTTTAATTGGCTCCCCTCGTTGTCGGCGCCAGACCCTAACCCTTTCTTCTACGAGCAAGTCACCTGGCAGAACACCCGCCACAACCGGAAGTGCCGCAGTAGACGTCGTTCTATAAGCAGACGTGAGCAGTAAAAGGGCAATCCTTCGCACTCGTAAAAATGTCGACCTGTTTCCGCCAAGTACTAAACTGTCAGCCCACACTGGGCACGCATACAGCATGATGGGCTCAATCACAACCCCGATACTAGGTCCTGATAGTCCAATAATTTAATCCCCATGTCGCACGCACAACTCGCCTCAACTTCGCCACCAAATTGCTATCTTCAAAGAGAGGTTCCTAAAGTGGGGAGTAAAACTCAAGTTTTCCCCCATACACACTCCCAGGTAGGTGTGGGAGGTAACATATTGTACCTTTCTCCCACGCATCTTCACAGTCGGGGGGCCTCTTGGTGTCCAACCTTCTCGCTAACCCACCTCTTCCACCCCTCACTCCAGGGCCTCTCCTAATATACTCTGCCTTTAGAAACATCATCCGAGTCTTGTCTGGAGTAAATTCTAAACGCATTTCCTTTGCCCAAGCCAAAAGAATCTGTAGTACCTCATTCGCCTTCTCTTCAATCTCGAGCCGACTAGACCCCTGTATCAGGATCAATCCGTCATCCGCATAGGCCAAAGATACCACCCCAGGGCCAAAAACTAGTTCTAAAAATCCATTAAACACAACAATCCATAGTTGTGGCCCAAGCACTGATCCCTGGGGGCAACCTTGTGTCACTTTTTTCCAAGTAATTTTGCCATTGTTATTAATGAACACACTCCGATCACTCAGGTAATTCTTAATTAGCAGAAATAAATTCTTATTGCATCCCAGCCTTTTCAAACACATCAATATCCCAGGCCACCAAGCGTTATCAAAAGCGCCAGAGATGTCCAGGAAAATGGCCAACACGTACGGAGATGTCGAGCCTCTTACTACCTCCACCATTTTTAGTAGTGCGTCAACTGTACTTTTTCCCTTAACAAAACCAAATTGCCTGTCAGAGACAGCATTTTTCTCTTCTAAGAACCTGATCAGCCTCCCTTTGATGACACGCTCCATTATCTTTCCCAGGATCGGAAGCAACGTTATCGGCCTATATGACTTTGCCACTGTGGGGTCCTTGTCCCTCCCTTTTGGTATTAGCTTGATTTCCCCTACCTTCCATCTTCTAGGGAAGGAACTCTCCTGCAACATCCTGTTTCCGAGGGACACCAGGGCCCCTCCAATATATCGGTATGCTCTCTTGATAACTGCAGCCGTGATTCCATCCGGATCAGGTGCCTTGTTGATCTTAGTTGCCCGTATTGCACTAACAAATTCCCCAGCTGTAAAGAGCTCCATGTCATTCGTTTTTGGGGCCTCCCGAATCTGCTCCCTAGTACACATGTGGCTAAAAGTGTCTTTACCAACATCATCGTCAGGAATAAGTTCCCTCAACAACTGTTCTATGTTTTCCTGACTATCGGTGATAAACCTGTCACCAGTGCCGAGACGACTAAAAACATGGCCACGCTTGAACTTGCCTGTGACCAGCTTGTACACAATCCCCCAGGGGTCAGCCGATGAGTTTTCTGTCATAAACTCTTGCCAGGATTTCTTCTTCGCCAGTCTTATGGCCATAGTATATCCATTCCTGAGTCGCCGATATTCGTCCCAGTCATCGGGAGCCTTGGACCGCCTGTATCTCCTTAGTGCCGCTTTCAGTTGGCTTCTTCGAATATCCAAATCCCCAGACCACCATCGCACTCTTCGCTGCCTCGGTTGTATGGCAGGGATCGCCATCCTGCATGCTTCCATTATCGCCGACTCGATGTCTTCCGCGGAGTCTTCCACCGACCTACCAGGATGAAACATTGCCACCCTGCGGGCCAGAGTTCTATCAAAAAGAGCCCAGTTAGCCTTTCTCATGCAAAACCTTACATCCAGTGGATAATCGCCACGTGGAACTGACACTTCGCCACTAAACACAACTTGCATGACTAACAGCCGATGGTCACTGTGTACTTCATCTGTAATGGTCCAATCGCTAACTCGGTTCACCAAATTGCTAGTGGACAAGGTCACGTCCACATTTGTTGCTTGACCCCTTGGGCCTATATTGTCTCTGGCTGGCCCTGCCTATTATGTACAATTAGGTCATTTACTGTAATAAACTCCTCCAGGATTTCACCTTTGTCATCTGTATTTGGACAATGCCAAAGTATAGAGTGTGCATTTACGTCGGCACCAAACAGGATCTTAGCCCCAGGTAACGACTGTATGACATGTTCCAGATGTTGCACATGTCTCACTGTATCGTGGCTATACTGAAAGTAGGCGCTGACGATATATATTGACTCGTTGTGAGTCCCTATCTGAACACACGACACATATTCATTACTCAGATGGTCTAAAAACATAACCTGAAGCTCGGGGTTCACTATATAGACCGCTGCCTGGGGAACACCTCTCCTGACAGAACACATCACCGTCCTCCCCGTGACTGGTATCATCCCATCGACTGAGTATGGTTCCTGAAGCATAACGAGATCAAACTCTCTCCTTAGGGATACCACCGCGAGCTTGTCTAAAACAGCCTGTGACCGCCGCGCATTTAGCTGACCGATATTAAGGGCCATAATTGGTCCTTAACGTGTCCTCCGCCACGGCCCTCTTGTAAGCGCCACAACTATCCCCCCCCCCCCCAATTTGATGATCAAACGGTTTCTTAAATCTCTTGCATGCAGCGCACTTACGAGCATTCAAATTGCCTTTCTCAGGGCAATCATTTCCACTGAGAGCTTCAGCACAATAAGGTCTCGGTCTGCTCCCTACAATATTTAGCAACATGTCCAAATGCTTGGCACTTGAAACAACGAACTACGGTACAATAATCTTTAATTCTGCACCTTTGATATTCTATGTAAACTATCTGTGCGTCTCAATAGATTCCTTACTTTAGGGGCACATTCTACAACCCAGTGGTAACTCCCTTCTTGGGCCCGAGACTTAATTTTATGCACATAATACAAACCATTTAAAAATTCCTGTCTAGACAACTCTGTGCCCTCAATATTCTGAACAAACAGGCACTCCTTAATGTCGTCATCTGACATAGTGCCTGGAACATCATAGGAACATCATGGGATAGCGTTTTCGTGGTCTTTCAACACTTATGCCCTGTCTTTTTAACTCCTCACACCCAACGACCTTTTCAATGTCCTCCTCTCTCCCGGTTTCCAACAAGATTCGGCCCTGCTTTATGCGGCGCAAATTTTTCACTTGAATCGCCTGTTGCCGTGGAACAATTGCTGACTTCAGGGCCGATTTGACTTGATCAGAGGTCAGGGGCAGGGCGGAAGCCGTAGCGACCAGGCAACAGCGCACGCCACGCCCAGCCACGCCCCCCAACGATCGACCAGCAGCACAAAGCCGCCCTCCGTCCACCAGGGCACGCGACAGAGACAGGCCCCGGCATGCTTCCCCCGCACGCCAACCATCAGTACGATTGCCTCTCTGAAGGGCGCGGGTTCTACACACCAGGACCACACAGAGTACCGTCATAGTGCACGATCGCGCCGGAGCGCTCAATTGGTGTCGCTGCCCCACCTGGGTCAGATTTCCGGACCCTTGCACTATCAGTCCTCACATATAAGAGGAGCTACTTTGGCAGCAAATGGCTCATACCGGCGGCAAGGGGAGCACAAGTTCATTGATCACTGATCACCGGTCCCAGCGAGGGCCATTCTATACAATCTGAAGATGACCCCGGCCGTTGCCAGATCACGCCACCTTACCGGTACCGAACTTCGCCTCCCATCAGAGTCGCGTCACCTCTCTGCACCCGGGTCCTACTGCCGTGATCCTTCGGTCTTACTGCCCGGGCGTTGGCAATGAGTGCTACCGGCGGGAAGGCTGCAACCATGTCACCCCACAATGATCCCAGTCTTCCAAAGACCAAGATCCCCGGTCCGTTTGGTTGGTCCATACCGGTGGCAGGGGGAACCACTTCACCTGATCACCGAAGCCCGCCTCAGCAGCGGCCGCTCCCGAGAACCGGGAATTCGACCCCACCTTCTAGCGACAGACACCGGCTACCGGTACCGTTTGAGTGCAAGCGTTCGGCAGGGTACACACTCATCTCCCTGAACCCCGTCCGGCTTTAAGTCGGATATAACCGAGGCATCGGCACAGTGTGCATTCCCAGTGGCAGGGTGCACCACACCCCTGGGTCCGCCCGGTCTACCCGGGAGGGACCTCTGGTACCATCCGCTAGGCACCCACAACGCGGCTGACAGAGACCTCCTCACCACTTACTGGTACTGTCTCCTAGGCGTGGCAGCGCCGCGGACTCTCAATCCTCCGCGCTGAGGGTGCCCTCGGCGTGGATTTGCGGACCTTCCTCCCTAATTACTTGGGCAGTTTACACGTCGAGCTCGGGGCCCCGGGTTCGCCATGCCCGTATCCCAGCCCTAAAGAAGGCCGGAAACCCCTGAGTATCGTCTGGCGCCCCAGGAAGCTCATACCGACCAAAGTCGCCCTGGTACTCTTGTTAGCGAAGCTACCTCCGCAACGTTTGAAGAGTTACCGTTCGGGGACACTTTCGTGATACCCTACCGCACATTTTGTTCCAGCCCGGGATCCCGTTACCCAGATACCTGGGATAGGTTAGTCAACCCGACTGTTTTACGGGTTTCCGCCGCGGATATCTGGGTGGGACATGTAAGTTGTAGGATCAGCACAAGGCCTCACCAGCAGCCGCTTCATCAGCGCTAGAATCCGTCATCAGGGGTACTCGAATTAATTCATCACCCCCTCAGGAATCATACTGCAACCATCCGACTACTTCACTACACCCCCGCCGCGGAAAGACTCGGGCTCGGTCGAACTACCCGCCATCACAGCAGGGACGGTGAGACAAGGCGCCTTCAGCCACCCCTTATGGATGCCCACGGGGACCAGCGTGGAGGCGGCGCCCGCCACGAACCGGGCCGAAGACCCTTCGAAAATCCCGGCCGTATAGCAAAGTCTCTCTGTGTCCCTCACACACGCCCCCGGTCCCACCCAACCCCTCAGGGCGGGCGGAAGCCGTAGCAACCAGGGGCCATGCAAGGAACCCCCCCGGCGAGTTCTGCCACGCCAGTGACCGAACGTATCGTCCCCGACGAAGCATCCCACGCCAGAAGAGGGTAGCCCCTGGGACGCTTTCCCCACCACCCGCAGGACACCCAAGTCCAACACGGGCGGAAGTTCCCACGCCCCAGTCACAGCACCACAGAAAACCGTCGTAGCACACATCTACATATATACTCTGCAATTCACAAAATTGTGGGTGGCAGAGGGTGCTCTGCACCAAAGCTAATCTCTTTGCTGTGCATTCCAATCCCTAATGGTACGAGACAAAATAAAAATTCATATAAGAATCAGTCCGGCACCTTATTTCTCTAATTCCGCCGTGGAGCCCAAGGACCCCACAACGTTCACAAGGTGTATGTTGCCCCACCCCTGGCGAGCCAGTGCGCTTCCGGTTCACACTTATATAGTGAACCCACTATAGCAACAAAGAGTCGTGTGCTCACCAGCAGATATGCTGTCCTGAGCCACAGTGGTTCATTCCATCGTAGAAGAGTGTTTTGGAGTTGGGTTTTCCTGCACTTATGTTCTATGAGCACAGGTTGTTTCATTTCTGCTTCGTCATTCTGCTGCAACCATCATCAGTGCTCACTGCAGTTTCTTGTCTTCAACTAGTTAGTGGTAAGTAGGACACTGCCGTCGCCTGGGGACTCCAACCACCTGGACTTGGATGTAACGTTTCATTGCTGACTTCACTGACGAATCAATTCCTGGTATTGTAGACGATGGATAGTGCTGGAAGTAATTATTCCATAATCATGTTTGCCATTCTTAGCCTGCTGTTTTCGCGTATTTCAAAGACAGTTCGGGCAAATTCCGTGAAAGCCTGGAAGGCCTCTGCACTGTCAAGCAGCCGTCTCCTCCAGTTGTCAGCTTGGAGTTCCACCTTTGTCTGGAGCTGTCGCCGAGCGCCGTCATACTTCGGGTATTCCTTTATCATGTGTTCAGCAGTTTCGATTTGCCCGCAGTGGCAAGCGGTTCGACGGCTCGAGGCCTCTTTCGTACAGTAGGTTTATGAGGCACGTTACAGGGTAGGACATTTGAGTGGTTCTTCTCCAGCCATCGCCCCATTCTGTTGTGGACTCAATCCATTGGTATATGTGCCTACCCGTCTCGCTCTGCTCCCATCGAGCTTGCCAGGCCTCTTGCAGTCGGGAGTCCAACCGCCGGATGACTTGTCGACGCCATTGTTTGAATGGTGCACTGCCTTTTGCTAGTTCCGTTCCTGGAGTCCGGAAACCAGCAATTTCTGCAGCCAGGCCGCGGCGGATGCTGTAATGCAGTGCTCTCTTGACCACCTCTAGGTCAAGTGGCATACAGCTAGTAAGTGTCTGAAGGGCATTGTTAGATACTGTACAACATGCCCTACCCATCATGAGTAAATATTTCCTTTGTATTGAGAGGAGCAGTCGTTGTTGGTGGCTCTGAACCGCTTTGTGCCCCCCTGCATAATGGGAATACAAATGTCTTTATACATGAGGTTCACCACTCCTCTTTTTAACACCAACTCCTTTCTAGTGATTCTTTGGAGACCAGCAGCAGCAACAGACATCTTGTCCCGCATTTCCTTCAAGTGGGGGAGAAATGATCTTGTATCATCCAGTCCCACTCCTAGGTACTTTGCTTGCTTTACAAATTTGATCTTGTGACCATCGACCCTGATGATTGGCTGTCGACCTGCGTTGAGACCGCCCTGGAGGAATAAAGCTTGTGTCTTCTGGGACGATATGTTTATCTTATGCTTCTACAACCACTGGGATATTTGAGCCAGTGCCTGCTCTGCCAGTGTCTCGATTTGATGTCGGCTTCCCTGTACGACAACGGCTAGGTCGTCTGCGTATGCAATAATGTCCCATGGTTTCCCCTCGTGTTCCTCCAGGAGCTCGTCCAGCACAATGTTCCAGAAGAAAGGGCCGAAGATCGATCCCTGCGGGCAACCCTTTGTGACGTTTTTACGGCATTCCTGTGTATTGCTTGCGACTCTAATCGATCTTTCCCTAAAATAGTCCTTCACCATGCAGTACAAGGTATTATTGCAATTTGCACGCCTAAGTGCGCAATATGCTGGGCCACCATACATTGTCAAATGCTCCGGCAATGTAAATAAAGATGGCCACAGCATGTGAGCGCCTTCTGTTTCGACGCGGTGTTTGCAGCAGCGCCTTGATGGCATCCTCTGAACCCATATTGTCTGTTGGATACCAGGCCAGCTGCCTCATAAATCCGTTGTAGTCGGTCAACCATAATTCTTTCTGTGACCTTCCCTAGTATAGGGAGAAGGCTGATCGGCCGATAGGATTTTGGCTGATCTCGAGGTTTTTCTTGTGACTTGAGCCGGACACACAATTTCCCTTGCTTCCAAGCCTTTGGGAAGATTTTTTCTCTGAAACATTGGTTTATTGTTTGTTCAATAATTTCTGGATGTGAGCGCCACAGTCGTTTGATTGTAACGACATCGATATTGTCCGGGCCAGGCGCCTTCCCTGTCTTGCATGCCCGGATAGCCTTATCTATTTCCTGTGGGGAGGTTTGCACGTCCCCTTCTTCACCCTCATAGGTATCATTATTCCTCCTTATTTCTTCCTGTTCTGGAGTTTCAATACCCGAGTCGTTTGGGATGAGGGTATTCAATATGAGATTCATTGAGTCCCTCCATGTGGTGGAGTGGACACCATCCTCATTCTGGGTCGTGTGATACACATGCCTTGCTGTGAGTTTATTTCTTACGACCTTGTTGACGACGCCCCATGGATTAGTGTTGCCATCTTCTGTGACTAGTCGCCTCCAAGATCTCTCTTTTTTGTGTCTGATGGACCTAGTGTAGTTTAGCTTTGCGATGGAGTATCGATTTTCGGCGGTAGTTATGGCGTTTGGATCGCCATTTGCCCTGCTTCGTTGTAGGGCTTTCTTCAATCTGGCGACCTCCTTGCGTTGATTCGTTAATTCATCATCCCACCATGGCATCACCTTTGGTTTCCTCCTTATTTTAGGCATTGTGGCACTACATAGATCAGTGATATCCTTCTGCAGTTTGTCCACCATTTTTACCGCAGTTAGTGTGCTGACGTGATTGAGGTATGCTGGAGTGAACTTTCTCCGTGCCAATCTATCGAATTTCCGCCATTTGGCCTTTCGAGTATTGAATCTCTCGGTTATCTGTTCACGAGGGATTTCTGATGTGGTCTGGAGATTGAACGTAATGCAGCGGTGATCACTGGAAGTCCATTCTTCTCTAACTGACCAACTTTGTACTAGATCTGCGGTTGGCATTGTACACAGTGTAACGTCAATGTTCGACTCACCCTGCGTCGTCGAGTAGGTCGTTAGATTAGATCTCCTGTTTATTACCACCAAGTTGTGCTGCATTAGTAATTCCTCGAGAGCAGCACCTCTTTCATCTGTTTCGGGGCTGAACCATAAAGGCGAGTGGGCATTCACATCGGCCGCTATTATTATTAGTTGGCCATTTAGTGCCCGCAGGATGGCGTCAATTTTGGTGAGGTATACATCTATTGGGTGACTGTATTGGAAATAGGCACTAACCATGTAAACCGTGCCGAATCCGCCGGTTATTGCAGCACAAATGACATGGTTATCCGATAAATGATCAAGGACCAAGATCGTCCAGAGCCGGGTTTCTTACTATGATTGCTGCCATTGGTGCTTGGTTCGCCTTAGCGCTGGATAAAACTCGGACACTGGGTCCATATCCAGCTATTACTCCAAAGGATGAGAGTGGTTTCCTGGAGAAGCAATATATCCGTATCTTCTGCCGCCATGCGGTCCATTATTTGTCTAGGGACTTCTTTGCTTCTTCTTCCATTTAGTTGTATGATTCTAAGGTCATTTGACCGTTGTGGTTCGTGATGTGCTTGGGCCTCTCCGGCCCTTCTTTCCGGAATTCGATTATCCATTTTATTGTGTGTTTATTGTTCAAATGCAATATCTATATGCTTCCATAAAAGTTCAGTTACTATCTTACATAATTGCCTATGTATGAAGTCTAGGCTTTACACTGACCTCAGTCGGCCTTGGTCAATAAACGCCAGTTCCTTGGTTGTGCTAATTTACTAAAGGTGAGTCACTTGTCTCACTTAACACACGCCACTAAAAGTACGTCACTTTTACTCACGAGTCCCGGGGATTCTACACTGCGTTGAGTTTACCCGTGAGACTTATCCTCAGGGTGTGCCCGAGTCTTGTTGGTTGAAGTGAGCACTTGCTGCAAATCTCTTCGATCAGGGGATACTCGTGGTTCTCGGGGATGTCTGGGTCACTCCATAGAGCATCCCACTGTTGAGCACCACACGCACCTCACTGCCTGGATCTGAAACAGGTGATTGAAGTGTCTTTGTATGCATTTGTGCATGTTTTACGCTATAGCGCTGCACGGAGAAGTTTTCATCGTGGGCTGTTGTTACAACCTGGACGTGGTGTTGTCCTGTGGCTTACGGAAGATAAAGCCTGGTTAGTTCTCAGCAAGTTACCTTTTCTTACCAGCAGCACCCTCAGTGTTGCTGCGACGTTCAAGAGTCTTGACTGGGCTCTCTACTTCCATAGTGCGCCGCACACATTCAACTTCTTACACCCAACGAGGCCTTTGGCTACCTTAAGAGTATTTAGATGTTGAAGGGAGAGCGACCATTGGTTTCTTACTGTCTTGCTCGTTTCATTTAACTTTTTACCAAAATTTCAACCATTTCGCGATATCTCAACTCCTTCCCCACTTTTTTCCGCCCCTCAAGTAAACTTGCCGGTTTTGAGTACCGGCCGTGCCGCCCTCACTTTCGGCCATCTCAATTTCCTTGGGACTCAAATCCTTCGCGGGCGTAACCTCCGAGGCCGCCGGCATGCCAGAGGCCTCCGGAACATCTTGTCCCTTTTCTCCCTTGCTACGTATCGGTTGCATATATAGGGACACACGTGGTCCATGTGTCCAGCGAAAGATATTAAAATACAGCGGCAGCCCCGCCCGCAGGCTTCACCCACACGCCGTCCCACGTGGATTGGAAGCTCCCTACGTCCCATAGTGCATACTGTGCCATCATAAGTGCAACCGCACCCTCGGCGTGTGCGGCTCTGTCGCCCCTGTCTGCCACGCATCGGGCAGTTTTACTGCTTGTCAGTCAGCTCCGCTATCCATCAGACTAGTAGAGAGAAGTCCGCGTTTATCAGAAACTACAATGCTCCAATGGGGGCACACAGCGCCTCACTAATACTTTGGACGCTTTGAGTCACCCCGGCCGACGAGGCCTTAGGCTACCTTAAGAAAATTTGGATTTTGAGCGGAGAGATCCCATTGGCTCCCCAATGGCTCGCTCTGTTTTTTTAACTTTTCCAAAATTTCAACCATTTCCCGATATCTCCACTCCTTCCCCACTTTTTTCGCCCCTTAAGTTTAGAGCTTGCTGGTTGTAGTACCGGCCGCACCGCCCTAACTTTCGGCCATCTCACTTTCCTTGGGACTCAAATCTTTCGCGGTCATGCCCTCCGAGGTCGCCGGCATGCCAACGGCCTCCGGAACATCTTGTCCCGTTTCTCCCCATCTACATATCGGTTGCTTATATAGGGACACACCCATGTCGTGTGTCCGGCGAAAGACATATGATACGGCGGCAGCCACACCCGCAGCTCCGCCCCACCACCGTCCCACATGGTTTGGACATTCCAGAACATCCCACAGAGCACACTAAGCATCCCCTAGTGTGTCGGTCCCACGGCCCATATGCGGCTCTGTCTCACCCGATATCTACGTATCGGTCGGTCCCGCAACGTGTCAGACCGTTCCGCAAACCAATGAAATAGGTAAATCAAGATTTCTCCGCATGTTCTGGACGATCTAAGCGTCCTGGAAAGCACACTGTGCATACCTTAGTGCATATGCCTGGGTCTCAACCAGGTCTGCCGCTAATGCACGGCTACTTCGGTTTGTCGCTTGCGCGAAATGAAACAAGAAAAATTTCTAACTCTCCTGAAAGTAAAAATTTCATTGGTTAGGCAGGGCGATTGCACTGTTTGAGATTCTACAATGCTTCGTACATACCAGGAGAAAAGCCTGTTGTTGTATGTGTGAAAGTTCAATAACGGATGCCCCGCCCCTGCCATTCGGCCCCAACCGGCCCGGCCCCCCTCAGTTGTCAGTGCAACGCCTTATTGGAATGTAAAGAACTCAGAAAAGGATCGGAAAAGAAGGCCCTATCGGCTACCAGCTGCGGGGGCGCGACTCCCCGATCTCACCGCACCGCACCCGTATGGGGACGGTGTTGAGAGATGTGGTGCAGACCCCTTCAGTCCATCCAGGGATTTGTGTAGTCCATCCAGGGATTTTGTGTAGTGCGATTCGTTACTGGCGGCAAGGGCGCACTAACCCTTAGGCGCTTGGTCTTCTTTCACCAGGACGCCTCCAGCACCGGAGCGGCCAGGGCAAGGTTGCTCATTGCACTTGTGCTGCGGCAAACGCCATGGCGCGCCTAGCTGCAGCTTGACTACCCAAAGCCTACCGTCCAGCAGAGGAAGCGATCCCTCCTGAACCCCCGGCCTCAAGCCAGGGGCGACGGGACTGTAGGCATCGGTAATAGGTCCCGGAGGCGGCGATGGCGGTGCTGCCCGCCATCTTCAACCGCCCGCTACTAGGGACCAATTCCGAAGCCCAGCAATGTCCTCCCTCTTGAGGCGCAACAGGTACAAGACCGAGACTAGTGGCTTCATAGTTTGCCGTTCATCATGATTCAGATCAAGGCCATTACATACACCTCCAGCTCAGTCAACCTGCCGCATCCTCCAGAAGGAGAAAAGTTTTCCCGACACTCGAACTAGCACCTATAAGGATGCAAGAAAGGCGTCAGGGAAGCTCGGGACCCCCGGGTGCGCCAGACCCGTATCCCAATCTCCCCGAAGGGAGGCCCAGACCCCGGGAATCCCGTTAATCCGGCCGGGCTTACCCTCACGGGGAAAGCCATCCGAAAAGGCCCCCACTCGACCGAAGTCGACCCGCCGCCGTGGCAATTAAGCGCGCCCTGTGACTCGCACTAAAGCTCCTTTTAAGGTTGAGAAGTCCAGCTCCTCAACCTCTGGGTTCTGGTCGATAGACTATAAAAATGCTTAACAACTGTAAACATATAAAAATTTAATAAATAATTAAAAGCTAGATAAACTTTGAAGAAGTAACGGTGACCAGATTTGCCCGGGTGGAGCTTTAGGCTGACGGGTGTCATTCGGAGGTGTACACTTCACATCCCGGCAAGAGGGGACCATCGTAATCCATGAAAATGTGGTACATTTCCAATGAATTACGCAGCGCCATCAGGCTAATGGTCTTGAGGCTGCTGTGGTCAGACAACCCCAGCTTCTTAAGAGCTAGTGTTTTTTGACTTGACATGGCCCCTCTTGTGCCTACCACTATTGGCAGGACTTCTCCTGAGCTTGCAGCAAAATCAAAGGCACTCAGCAGCGACGGCAAGAGATTCTGATATTTCTCAATCTTTTCTCTACGAGCAAGATCAAGGTAATTCCCATCCTCGTGGCGGATAGTTATGTCGACCACAAGGACCCTTTCCTGGCGGATTATTACCAGGTCCGGTTTGAGTTTCCCCACCCCCGGCTCGTTAAATTCAGGCTCTCTAGATATTAGTGCCGTCTTGTCCCTCTCGAAGACCGTCTTCTCTGTGAAACCGACAATTTCGTCGTGGCGGTGGATCCTCATGGGCTTAATGTTGTCGCACATGCCGAGTATGTGGCTAAGCGTCTCTTGATTTACCCTGCATTTGCGACAGTTAATGTCTTGTTGTCTTTCAACCCTGTTGAGTGCCGTTCTGTTGGCAGCCGTGTTGGTTCTCATTCTCAAAGCCGTGTTGAATCTATTAGGCTTAAGCAGGGTAGGATCTCTCATTGTTGAATTTCCTATTTTATCTCCGGTGAGGGACGCCACCGCTTTCCCCTGCGATGTAAGTTGGGACCATTGCTTGAGGTCTATTTTTCGGCCCGCTTCTTGTAATTCTTAATGTCCTGTGCTGTGTACGGCACAGGTATGCGGGCCGCGCGGGCATATTTCTCTAGACGGTGGAGAAATCCCGTCTTCACAGCTTTGGTTTCTTTTTAGGCCAGCATCTAATGTCTGAAACACCATTTGGTGCTCCAGTCGTTTCACACCCAATCACCCGTCTTTGTTTTCGCAGTGTATCATTCCGTCTGCTGTGCACTGGCTGAGATGGAACATCTCCTTGACTGTGACTCTTAATTCGCGGTCCATTTCCCTCCACGTGGTAATGGTGGTAATGGGAGGGACTGCTGCCTTCAGTTTGTGGAGAAAGTGGGGGATTAGGTGCGTGGTGAGCAAATGTAATTTTTGGTAGGGCTTCAAAGCCATTTGGTTAACTGCCGATAGCACCCTGCTGAAGTCTTTCCTGACGGCCTTATTATTAATGCCACTCCAAGGAGAGACTTCAACCCCGAGGTATGATAGAGTGTCCTCGGGCCCGGCCATCGGCAGTTGCTCGCCATTATTCAGACTCAATTTAGGATCTAGTAAATGCCAAGAGTCTTCGGTGGATTGTATCTGGAACGCGAAGCTCTTACTCCCCGCGATGCTCATTCCCAGATCGCCTAAATACTTATCCGTCGCATTTAGTAGCGCCCTTGCCTCTCTGTGACGTCTGATGCTAACAGTATCTGATCGTCTGCAAAGACAAGGGACGATATACTGACGCCTGTGCCTATCTTTAGCCCTGCCATACCTTCCAATTTCAGTAGCAGGGGTCCATTACTAAGTTGAAGATCAGGGGCGACATGGGGTCCCCGTGCTTCACATCTCTCCGAAGGGTAATATCTACAAACCGGCCATTCTGGCATCTGATCCTGGTCTTAGCATTGCAGTATGCCTTCCTCACCAAGTCCGCGACTTGAGAAGGCAACCCTTTACGTCGAAGAGCGAGCGAGATGGAACTATGCGGCACAGTGTCGAATGTCTTTGAGATATCTAACTGTACCGCTACCATCCCGTTCGTGATCTTCG
>JARYHS010008074.1:21740979-21759613 GCA_031002005.1 Vandiemenella viatica | reverse complement strand
CACTGACGATCAGCTCAGTCGTCAGTCGGCTATTCTGGGGACTCCTTGACGAAAGGGTAAGAAGGGTAACAAAGATCTGCCCTCGCCAGAAAGGGTTCGTCTGAGAAGCGGGTTGTTTCAACAACATAATGAGACAGGCGAAGATCACGAACGGGATGGTAGCGGTACAGTTAGATGTCTCAAAAGGCATTCGACACTGTGCCGCATAGCGCCATCTCGCTCGCTCTTCGACGTAAAGGGTTGCCTTCTCAAGTCGCGGACTTTGTGACGAAGGCATACTGCAATGCTAAGACCAGGATCAGATGCCACAATGGCCGGTTTGTAGATATTACCCTTCGGAGAGATGTGAAGCAGGGGGACCCCATGTCGCCCCTGATCTTCAACTTAATAATGGAACCCCTGCTACTGAAACTGGAAGGTATGACTGGGCTAAAGATAGGCACAGGCGTCAGTATATCGTCCCTTGCCTTTGCAGACGATCTGATACTGTTAGCATCAGACGTCGCAGAGGCAAGGGCGCTACTAAATGCGACGGATAAGTATTTAGGAGATCTGGGAATGAGCATCGCGGGGAGTAAGAGCTTCGTGTACCAGATACAATCCACCAAAGACTCTTGGCATTTAGTAGATCCTAAATTGAGTCTGAATAATGGTGAGCAACTGCCGATGGCCGGGCCCGAGGACACTCTATCATACCTCGGGGTTGAAGTCTCTCCTTGGAGTGGCATTAATAATAAGGCCGTCAGGAAAGACTTCAGCAGGGTGCTATCGGCAGTTAACCAAATGGCTTTGAAGCCCTACCAAAAATTACATTTGCTCACCACGCACCTAATCCCCCACTTTCTCCACAAACTGAAGGCAGCAGTCCCTCCCATCACCACGTTGAGGGAGATGGGCCGCGAAATAAGAGTCACAGTCAAGTAGATGTTCCATCTCAGCCAGTGCACAGCAGACGGAATGATACTCTGCGCAAAGAAAGACGGGGGATTGGGTGTGAAACGATTATAGCACCAAGTGGTGTTTCAGACATTAGATGCTGGCCTAAAAAGAAACCAAAGCTGTGAAGACGGGATTTCTCCACCGTCGAGAGAAATAAGCCCGCGCGGCCCGCATACCTGTGCCGTACACAGCACAGGACATTAAGAATTACAAGAAGCGGGCCGAAAAATAGACCTCAAGCAATGGTCCCAACTTACATCGCAGGGGAAAGCGGTGGCGTCCCTCACCGGAGATAAAATAGGAAATTCAACAATGAGTGATCCTACCCTGCTTAAGCCTAATAGATTCAACACGGCTTTGAGAATGAGAACCAACACGGCTGCCAACAGAACGGCACTCAACAGGGCTGAAAGACAACAAGACATTAACTGTCGCAAATGCAGGGTAAATCAAGAGACGCTTAGCCACATACTCGGCATGTGCGACAACATTAAGTCCATGAGGATCCACCGCCACGACGAAATTGTCGATTTCACAGAGAAGACGGTCTTCGAGAGGGACAAGACGGCACTAATATCTAGAGAGCCTGAATTTAACGAGCCGGGGGTGGGGAAACTCAAAGCGGACCTGGTAATAATCCGCCAGGAAAGGGTCCTTGTGGTCGACATAACTATCCGCCACGAGGATGGGAATTACCTTGATCTTGCTCGTAGAGAAAAGATTGAGAAATATCAGAATCTCTTGCCGTCGCTGCTGAGTGCCTTTGATTTTGCTGCAAGCTCAGGAGAAGTCCTGCCAATAGTGGTAGGCACAAGAGGGGCCATGCCAAGGCAGAAAACACTAGCTCTTAAGAAGCTGGGGTTGTCTGACCACAGCAGCCTCAAGACCATTAGCCTGATGGCGCTGCGTAATTCATTGGAAATGTACGACATTTTCATGGATTATGATGGTCCCCTCTTGCCGGGATGTGAAGTGTACACCTCCGAATGACACCCGTCAGCCTAAAGCTCCACCACGGGCAAACTGGTCACCGTTATCTTCTTCAAAGTTTATCTAGCTTTATAATATTTATTAAATTTTTATATGTTTATAGTTGTTAAGCATTTTTATAGTCTATCGACCAGAACCCAGAGGTTGAGGAGCTGGACTTCTGAACCTTAAAAGGAGCTTTAGTGCGAGTCATAAGGCGCGCTTAATTGCCACGGCGGCGGGTCGACTTCGGTCGAGTGGGGGCCTTTTCGATGGCTTTCCCCGTGAGGGTAAGCCCGGCCGGATTAACGGGATTCCCGGGGTCTGGGCCTCCCTTAGGGGAGATTGGGATACGGGTCTGGCGCACCCGGGGGTCCCGAGCTTCCCCGACGCCTTTCTTGCATCCTTATAGGTGCTAGTTCGAGTGTCGGGAAAAATTTTCTCCTTCTGGAGGATGCGGCAGGTTGACTGAGCTGGAGGTGTATGTAATGGCCTTGATCTGAATCATGATGAACGGCAAACAATGAAGCCACTGGTCTTAGTCTTGTACCTGTTGCGCCTCTAAGAGGGAGGACATTGCTGGGCTTCGGAATTGGGTCCCTAGTAGGGGGCGGTTGAAGATGGCGGGCAAGCACCGCCATCGCCGCCTCCGGGACCTATTACCGGTGCCTACAGTCCCGTCGCCCCTGGCTTAGGCCGGGGTTTCAGGAGGGATCGCTTCCTCTGCTGGACGGTAGGCTTGTGGGTACTCAAGCTGCAGCTAGACACGCCATGGCGTTTGCCGCAGCACAAGTGCAATGAGCAACCTTGCCCTGGCCGCTCCGGTGCTGGAGGCGTCCTGATGAAAGAAGACCAAGCGCCTAAGGATTAGTGCACCCTTGCCGCCAGTAATCGAACCACACACAAAATCCCTAGATGGACTGAAGGGGTCGCACCACATCTCTCAACACCGTCCCCATACGGGTGCGGTGCGGTGAGATCGGGGAGTCGCGCCCCCGCAGCTGGTAGCCGATAGGGCCTTCTTTTCCGATCCTTTTCTGAGTTCTTTACATTCCAATAAGGCGTTGCACTGACAACTGAGGGGGGCCGGGCCGGTTGGGGCCGAATGGCCGGGGCGGGGCATCCGTTATTGAACTTTCACACACACAACAACAGGCTTTCTCCTGGTATGTACGAAGCATTGTAGAATCTCAAACAGTGCAATCGCTCTGCCTAACCAATAAAATTTTTACTTTCAGGAGAGTTAGAAATTTTTCTTGTTTCATTTCGCGCAAGCGACAGAACGAAGTAGCCGTGCATTAGCTGCAGACCTGGTTGAGACCCAGGCATATGCACTAAGGTATGCACAGTGTGCTTTCCAGGACGCTTAGATCGACCAGAACATGCGGAGAAATCTTGATTTACCTATTTCATTGGTTGCGGAACGGTCTGACACGTTGCGGGACCTACCGATATGTAGATATCGGGTGAGACAGAGCCGCATATGGGCCGTGGGACCGACACACTAGGGGATGCTTAGTGTGATCTGTGGGATTTTCTGGAATGTCCAAACTATGTGGGACGGTGGTGGGCGGAGCTGCGGGTGTGGCTGCCGCCGTATCATATGTCTTTCGCCGGACACACGACATGGGTGTCCCTATATAAGCAACCGATACGTAGATGGGGAGAAACGGGACAAGATGTTCCGGAGGCCGTTGGCATGCCGGCGACCTCGGAGGGCATGTCCCGCGAAATAATTTGAGTCCCATGGAAAGTGAGATGGTCGAAAGTGAGGGCGGTGCGGCCGGTACTCTAAACCGGCAAGCCCTAAACTTAAGGGGCGAAAAAAAAAAGTGGGGAAGGAGTGGAGATATCGGGAAATGGTTGAAATTTTGAAAAGTTAAACAAACAGAGCGAGCCATTGGGAGCCAATGGGATCTCTCCGCTCAAAATCCAAATTCTAGCCTAAAGCTTCGTCGGCCGGGGCGACTCAAATCGTCCAAAGTATTAGGGAGGCGCTGTGTGCCCCCATTGGGGCATTGTAGTGTCTGATAAACTCGGACTTCTCTCTACTAGTCTGATGGATCGCGGAGCTGACTGACAAGCAGTAAAACTGCCCGATGCGTGGCAGACAGGGGCGACAGAGCCGCACACGCCGAGAGTGCGGTGCACTTAGGATGGCACAGTATGCCCTATGGGACGTAGGGAGCGTCCAATCCACGTGGGACGGCGTGTGGGTGAAGCCTGCGGGCGGGGCTGCCGCTGTATTTTAATATCTTTCGCTGGACACACGGACCACGTGTGTCCATATATATGCAACCGATACGTAGCAAGGGAGAAAAGGGACAAGATGTTCCGGAGGCCTCGGAGGGTACGCCCGCGAAGGATTTGAGTCCCAAGGAAATTGAGATGGCCGAAAGTGAGGGCGGCACGGCCGGTACTCAAAACCGGCAAGCCCTAAACTTGAGGGGCGGAAAAAGTGAGGAAGGAGATGAGATATCGCGAAATGGTTGAAATTTTGGAAAAGTTAAATGAAACGAGCAAAACAGTAAGAAACCAATGGTCGCTCTCCCTTCAACTTCTAAATAATCTTAAGGTAGCCAAAGGCCTCGTTGGGTGTAAGAAGTTGAATGTGTGCGGCGCACTATGGAAGTAGAGAGCCCAGTCAAGACTCCTGAACGTCGCAGCAACACTGAGGGTGCTGTTGGTAAGAAAAGGTAATTTGCTGAGAACTAACCAGGCTTTATCTTCCGTAAGCCACAGGACAACACCACGTCCAGGTGCAACAACAGCCCACGATGATATCTTCTCCGTGCAGCGCTATAGCGTAAACATGCACAAATGCATACAAAGACACTTCAATCACCTGTTTCAGATCCAGGCAGTGAGGTGCGTGTGGTGCTCAACAGTGGGATGCTCTATGGAGTGACCCAGACATCCCCGAGAACCACGAGTATCGCCTGATCGAAGAGATTTGCAGCAAGTGCTCACTTCAACCAACAAGACTCGGGCACACCCTGAGGATAAGTCTCACGGGTAACTCAACGCAGTGTAGAATCCCCGGGTCTCGTGAGTAAAAGTGACGTACTTTTAGTGGCGTGTGTTAAGTGAGACAAGTGACTCACCTTTAGTAAATTAGCACAACCAAGGAACTGGCGTTTATTGACCAAGGCCGACTGAGGTCAGTGTAAAGCCTAGACTTCATACATAGGCAATTATGTAAGATAGTAACTGAACTTTTATGGAAGCATATAGATATTGCATTTGAACAATAAACACACAATAAAATGGATAATCGAATTCCGGAAAGAAGGGCCGGAGAGGCCCAAGCACATCACGAACCACAACGGTCAAATGACCTTAGAATCATACAACTAAATGGAAGAAGAAGCAAAGAAGTCCCTAGACAAATAATGGACCGCATGGCTGCAGAAGATAGGGATATATTGCTTCTCCAGGAACCACACTCATCCTTTGGAGTAATAGCTGGATATGGACCCAGTGTCCGAGTTTTATCCAGCGCTAAGGCGAACCAAGCACCAATGGCAGCAATCATAGTAAGAAACCCGGCTCTGGACGATCTTGGTCCTTGATCATTTATCGGATAACCATGTCATTTGTGCTGCAATAACCGGCGGATTCGGCACGGTTTACATGGTTAGTGCCTATTTCCAATACAGTCACCCAATAGATGTATACCTCACCAAAATTGACGCCATCCTGCGGGCACTAAATGGCCAACTAATAATAATAGCGGCCGATGTGAATGCCCACTCGCCTTTATGGTTCAGCCCCGAAACAGATGAAAGAGGTGCTGCTCTCGAGGAATTACTAATGCAGCACAACTTGGTGGTAATAAACAGGAGATCTAATCTAACGACCTACTCGACGACGCAGGGTGAGTCGAACATTGACGTTACACTGTGTACAATGCCAACCGCAGATCTGGTACAAAGTTGGTCAGTTAGAGAAGAATGGACTTCCAGTGATCACCGCTGCATTACGTTCAATCTCCAGACCACATCAGAAAACCCTCGTGAACAGATAACCGAGAGATTCAATACTCGAAAGGCCAAATGGGGGAAATTCGATAGATTGGCACGGAGAAAGTTCACTCCAGCATACCTCAATCACGTCAGCACAATAACTGCGGTACAAATGGTGGACAAACTGCAGAAGGATATCACTGATCTATGTAGTGCCACAATGCCTAAAATAAGGAGGAAACCAAAGGCGATGCCATGATGGGATGATGAATTAACGAATCAAGGCAAGGAGGTCGCCAGATTGAAAAAAGCCCTACAACGAAGCAGGGCAAATGGCGATCCAAACTCCATAACTACCGCCAAAAATCGATACTCCACCGCAAAGCTAAACTACACTAGGTCCATCAGACACAAAAAAGAGAGATCTTGGAGGCGACTAGTCACAGAAGATGGCAACATTAACCCATGGGGCGTCGTCAACAAGGTCGTAAGAAATAAACTCACAGCAAGGCATGTGTATCACACCATCCAGAATGAGGATGGTGTCCACTCCACCACATGGAGGGACTCAATGAATCTCATATTGAATACCCTCATTCCAGACGACTCGGGTATTGAAACACCAGAACAGGAAGAAATAAGGAGGAATAATGATACCTATGAGGGTGAAGAAGGGGACGTGCAAACCTCCCCACAGGAAATAGATAAGGCTATCCGGGCATGTAAGACAGGGAAGGCGCCTGGCCCGGACAATATCGATGTCGTTACAATCAAACGACTGTGGCGCTCACATCCAGAAATAATTGAACAAACAATAAACCAATGTTTCAGAGAAAAAATCTTCCCAAAGGTTTGGAAGCAAGGGAAATTGTGTGTCCGGCTCAAGTCACAAGAAAAACCTCGAGATCAGCCAAAATCCTATCGGCCGATCAGCCTTCTCTCTATACTAGGGAAGGTCACAGAAAGAATTATGGTTGACCGACTACAACGGATTTATGAGGCAGCTGGCCTGGTATCCAACAGACAATATGGGTTCAGAGGATGCCATCAAGGCGCTGCTGCAATCACCGCGTCCAAACAGAAGGCGCTCACATGCTGTGGCCATCTTTATTGACATTGCCGGAGCATTTGACAATGTATGGTGGCCCAGCATATTGCGCACTCAGGCGTGCAAATTGCAATAATACCTTGTACTGCATGGTGAAGGACTATTTTAGGGAAAGATCGATTAGAGTCGCAAGCAATACACAGGAATGCCGTAAAAACGTCACAAAGGGTTGCCCGCAGGGATCGATCTTCGGCCCTTTCTTCTGGAACATTGTGCTGGACGAGCTCCTGGAGGAACACGAGGGGAAACCATGGGACATTATTGCATACGCAGACGACCTAGCCGTTGTCGTACAGGGAAGCCGACATCAAATCCAGACACTGGCAGAGCAGGCACTGGCTCAAATATCCCAGTGGTTGTAGAAGCATAAGATAAACATATCGTCCCAGAAGACACAAGCTTTATTCCTCCCGGGCGGTCTCAACGCAGGTCGACAGCCAATCATCAGGGTTGATGGTCACAAGATCAAATTTGTAAAGCAAGCAAAGTACCTAGGAGTGGTACTGGATGATACAAGATCATTTCTTCCCCACTTGAAGGAAATGTGGGACAAGATGTCTGTTGCTGCTGCTGGTCTCCAAAGAATCACTAGAAACGAGTGGTGAACCTCATGTATAAAGACATTTGTATTCCCATTATGACATACGGGGCGGCTGCATGGGGGCACAAAGCGGTTCAGAGCCACCAACAACGACTGCTCCTCTCAATACAAAGGAAATATTTACTCATGATGGGTAGGGCATATTGTACAGTATCTAACAATGCCCTTCAGACACTTACTAGCTGTATGCCACTTGACCTAGAGGTGGTCAAGAGAGCACTGCATTACAGCATCCGCCGCGGCCTGGCTGCAGAAATTGCTGGTTTCCGGACTCCAGGAATGGAACTAGCAAAAGGCAGTGCACCATTCAAACAATGGCGTCGACAAGTCATCCGGCGGTTGGACTCCCGACTGCAAGAGGCCTGGCAAGCTCGATGGGAGCAGAGCGAGACGGGTAGGCACATATACCAATGGATTGAGTCCACAACAGAATGGGGCATGGCTGGAGAAGAACCACTCAAATGTCCTACCCTGTAACGTGCCTCATCACAGGTCATGGCCTCCTAAACCTACTGTACGAAAGAGGCCTCGAGCCGTCGAACCGCTTGCCACTGCGGGCAAATCGAAACTGCTGAACACATGATAAAGGAATGCCCGAAGTATGACGGCGCTCGGCGACAGCTCCAGACAAAGGTGGAACTCCAAGCTGACAACTGGAGGAGACGGCTGCTTGACAATGCAGAGGCCTTCCAGGCTTTCACGGAATTTGCCCGAACTGTCTTTGAAATACGCGAAAACAGCAAGCTAAGAATGGCAAACATGATTATGGAATAATTACTTCCAGCACTATCCATCGTCTAATACCAGGTGCTATTCGTCAGTGAAGTCAGCAATGAAACGTTACATCCAAGTCCAGGTGGTTGGAGTCCCCAGGCGATCGGCAGTGTCCTACTTACCACTAATCTAGTGAAGACACAAGAAACTGCAGTGAGCACCGATGATGGTTGCAGCAGAATGACGAAGCAGAAATGAAACAACCTGTGCTCATAGAACATAAGTGCAGGAAAACCCAACTCCAAAACATACTCTACGATGGATGAACCACTGTGGCTCAGGACAGCATACTGCTGGTGAGCACACGACTCTATGTTGCCATAGTAGGTTCACTATATAAGTGTGAACCGGTAGCACACTGGCTCGCCAGGGGTGGAGCAACATACACCTTGTGAACGTTGTGGGGTCTGGGCTCCACGGCGGAATCGTGCGCTACGACGGTTTTCTGTGGTGCCGTGACTGGGGCGTGTTGGACTTGGGTGTCCTGCGGGTGGTGGGGAAAGCGTCCCAGGGGCTACCCTCTTCTGGCGTGGGATGCTTCGTCGGGGACGATACGTTCGGTCACTGGCGCGGCGGAACTCGCCGGGTGGGGGGGGGGGGTTCCTTGCATGGCCCCTGATTGCTACGGCTTCCGCCCGCCCTGAGGGGTTGGGTGGGACCGGGGGCGTTATGAGGGACACAGAGAGACTTTTGCTATACGGCCGGGTTTTCTGAAGGGTCTTCGGCCCGGTTCGTGGCGGGTGCCGCCTCCACGCGGTCCCCGTGGGCATCCATAAGGGGTGGCTGAAGGCGCCTTGTCTCACCTTCCCTGCTGTGATGGCGGGTAGTTCGACCGGCCCGAGTCTTTCCGCGGCGGGGGTGTAGTGAAGTAGTCGGATGGTTGCAGTATGATTCCTGAGGGGGTAATGGATTAATTCGAGTACCCCTGATGACGGATTCTAGCGCTGATGAAGCGGCTGCTGGTGAGGCCTTGTGCTGATCCTACAACTTACATGGCCCACCCAGATATCCGCGGCGGAAACTCGTAAAACAGTCGGGTTGACTAACCTATCCCAGGTATCTGGGTAACGGGATCCCGGGCTGGAACAAAATGTGCGGTAGGGGTATCACAAAGTGTCCCCGAACGGGAACTCTTCAAACGTTGCGGAGGTAGCTTCGCTAACAAGAGTACCAGGGCGACTTTGGTCGGTATGAGCTTCCTGGGGCGCCAGACGATACTCAGGGGTTTCCGGCCTTCTTTAGGGCTGGGATACGGGCATGGCGAACCCGGGGCCCCGAGCTCGACGTGGAAACTGCCCAAGTAATTAGGGAGGAAGGTCCGCAAATCCACGCCGAGGGCACCCTCAGCGCGGAGGATTGAGAGTCCGCGGCGCTGCCACGCCTAGGAGACAGTACCAGTAAGTGGTGAGGAGGTCTCTGTCAGCCGCGTTGTGGGTGCCTAGCGGATGGTACCAGAGGTCCCTCCCGGGTAGACCGGGCGGACCCAGGGGTGTGGTGCACCCTGCCACTGGGAATGCACACTATGCCGATGCCTCGGTTATATCCGACTTAAAGCCGGACGGGGTTCTGGGAGATGAGTGTGTACCCTGCCGAACGGTTGCACTCAAACGGTACCGGTAGCCGGTGTCTGTCGCTAGAAGGTGGGGTCGAATTCCCGGTTCTCGGGAGCGGCCGCTGCTGAGGCGGGCTTCGGTGATCAGGTGAAGTGGTTCCCCCTGCCACCGGTATGGACCAACCAAACGGACCGGGGATCTTGGTCTTTGGAAGACTGGGATCATTGTGGGGTGACATGGTTGCAGCCTTCCCGCCGGTAGCACTCATTGCCAATGCCCGGGCAGTAAGACCGAAGGATCACGGCAGTAGGACCCGGGTGCAGAGAGGTGACGCGACTCTGATGGGAGGCGAAGTTCGTTACCGGTAAGGTGGCGTGATCTGGCAATGGCCGGGGTCATCTTCAGATTGTATAGAATGGCCCTCGCTGGGACCGGTGATCAGTGATCAATGAACTTGTGCTCCCCTTGCCGCCGGTATGAGCCATTTGCTGCCAAAGTAGCTCCTCTTATATGTGAGGACTGATAGTGCAAGGGTCCGGACATCTGACCCAGGTGGGGCAGCGACACCAATTGAGCGCTCCGGCGCGATCGTGCACTATGACGGTACTCTGTGTGGTCCTGGTGTGTAGAACCCGCGCCCTTCAGAGAGGCAATCATGCTGATGGTTGGCGTGCGGGGGAAGCATGCCGGGGCCTGTCTCTGTCGCGTGCCCTGGTGGACGGCGGGCGGCTTTGTGCTGCTGGTCGATCGTTGGGGGGCGTGGCTGGGCGTGGCGTGCGCTGTTGCCTCGTCGCTACGGCTTCCACCCTGCCCCTGCGGGGCCCGAGAGACTAGTGAATATTGCCCGTATTGTGCTGAGCCCCACAGTGGGAAAGATTGTCCTGATAAGGCCAATGTTGCAGCATTTAAATGCGCGGCGTGCAAACGGTTTAAGAAACCATATGACCATAAAATAGGTGGAGACAAATGTGGGGCGTACAGGCGGGCAGTGATGGAGGACACTCAAAGAACCAATTATGGCTCTTAAAGTAAGACAGTTGGACAGTTAAACGCTAGGCGTTCCCAGGCTGTACTAGATGAAATGGTGGTGGCTGCGATCGAACATGGACTTGACTTTGTGATGCTCCAAGAGTCTTATTCAGCGGAAGGGATTATACTGGTTACGGGTAGATCAATGGTATGTGCTGTGAAAAATGGTTTTCCTCAGGCAGCAATCTATATTTTGAACCCTGATCTGAGGGTTTTGTTTTTGGAGCATCTAAGTAATGAGCACGTAAGTTGCGCACAAATAGGTGTGGGAGAGGAAGTGTTATATTTTGTTAGTTCATATTTTCAGTACAGCCATGAAACTTTCAGACATGTGGAACACTTGGAGCGAATCCTGCAAGCACTGCCCAGGGCTAGAATACTTATTGGCGCCGACGTGAATGCGCATTCCGTTCTTTGGCATTGCCCAGACACGGATGATCGGGGACAGTAGTCGAGGAGATGATCACCGCTTATGATTTGATAGTGCACAATCAGGCGGGACAGTTGGAAACATATATAGGTCCTCGTGGGGAAGCTACAAATGTAGACGTTACACTAACTACTAGTAACCTCTTGAATAATGTAAGAAATTGGACAGTTACTTAGGAGACACATAGTGACCATCAGTTAATAATGATGCAAGTGGAACTTGCTGCAGGCTTCCGAGAGTCGCAAAGGTTGGCGCAGGTCACCCCAAGATTTTGTTGCAAAAAGCAAATTGGGCCGGTTTTGATCAAGTGTTTGCTCAAAAAAAATTGTTGGTTCTGCAGACGGATGGGTCAGTTGACGAAATTGCTGCAGGGTTGGAGTTGGCGATAGGGGAAGCTTGCAGGTTGGCAATTCCCATTACGTCAAGGCAAAGAAGAGCTGTACCTTGGTGGTCTTCGGACTTAGAGACACAGCGGCGACAATTGAAGACCAAACTGAGGAGGTATCGGCGGACAAGATCCCCTGAGGATTGGGATGAATATCGACGATGTCGGAATGTCTATATCCTGGCAATAAGAGTTGGTAAGAAGACCTCGTGGCAGCAGTTTGTTACGGAGAATTCGTCCACTGATCCATGGGGTATAGTGTATAAATTGGTCACTGGAAAATTTAAGAGAGGACTGGTATACAGTGGCCTAAGTACTGAAATTGGACATATCATGGATAGTAGGGAAAACATGGAGCGGCTGTTGCAGGAACTCATGCCTGACGATGATGAGACAAAGGATTCACCCGGACATCGAGAGGTTAGAACGGAGGCGGCAGTTGCCCCAGAGACCCCGGATATAGAGCCGTTTACTGTGGGGGAGATTGCTAGTGCTATAAGACTAACAAAAAATAGAAAAGCCCCTGGCCCTGATGGTATTACCGCTGAGATAATTAAACGTGCGCAAGGGAGGATAGGTGGGATACTTGAGATTTTGGCAAACAAGATGCTGTTGGAGGGCTGTTTCCCAAACAGATGGAAGATCGGGGAAGTCATAATAATACCAAAGGGGCAGGATAAGGACCCCACTCGTGTTAAATCCTATCGGCCAATAACCCTGCTGCCGGTATTGGGGAAAGTTATGGAAAGAGTAATAAATGGTCGTCTGACCAAGTTTTATAAGGATAATAATACAATATCTGAAAGGCAGTTTGGATTTGTGCAGGGCAGGGGAACCACGGAGGCACTAGTAGAGATGGCTAAGGTGGTGAGAGACTCTGGGTATCCTTATGTTTTGGCCATATTCTTAGATATTGCGGGAGCATTTGACAACGCTTGGTGGCCAGATATCTTGGCTCGGCTGAAGAGAGCAAATTGCCCGAAGAATCTGTATTTATTGATTAGAAATTATCTCAGTGACCGCAAGGTGTTTGTGAACAATAAAGGAAAACGGGTTTGGAAACGTATTTCGCAGGGTTGCCCACAGGGTTCAGTTTTGGGGCCGCAACTATGGATAATATTATTTAACGGCTTTTTGGAGTTAGTATTTGGCCCTGGAGTCATAAGTTTGGCTTATGCGGATAATGGCTTGATTTTAATTCAGGGAAATAGCAGATATGATATTGAGAATAAGGCCAATGAGGTCATGAGGATCCTGCTGGAGTGGGGAAGAATGATGCGTCTGCAGTTTGCCCCTGATAAGACAAGGATGATGTTTTTGAAGGCGGGATACGTGAGAGGTGGCCCAGGTGTACGTGGTGGCAGAGGTGGACTGTTAAGAAGATTAGATACTCGAAGACCTCCTGTTGTGAAAATAATGGATCAGCGGATCAAATACGTTAAATCCCACACTTATTTGGGGGTTAGTATAGGAGAGAATATGGGTTTTAGTCCACACTTTGAGGTCCTGTCACAAAGAATGGTGAATCTGATGGTAAAGTTGCGACGAGTGGTTAAGGCCTCGTGGGGCCTTAATTTCTGGACATTACAAATTTTGTACCATGGGGTGGTGGAGCCCATCCTAAGTTATGGTAAGCTGTCCGGCGTGGGCTGACAGTCTTGGACATGGCAAGAACAGGGATATGCTTTTGCGGGCACAGAGAATCGCCCTGCTGTTATTGACATCTGCATATAGAACGGTGTTGACCGTCGCACTGCCAGTGATCGCCGGGGTTTTGCCGATTGACTTGTTGGCAGAAGAGCGTGCAAGGATTTGGTTACGGCGGAATGAAGAAAATATTCGGCTGGTGGAGCTAAAGGTGGAAGAGAGGACCAGAGTGTTGATGCGATGGCAAGAGCGCTGGGCGCAAACTACGATGGGTGCGGAAACTAAGAGTTATTTTCCGCTGGTGGACGTTAGGGTTGAAGAGAGTTGGTAGACATATGAATCATTACGTGGTGCAGTTCTTGAGTGGTCACGGAAACTTCAAAGCTTATCTCGCAAGATTTGGGCTGACAGTGCAAGGAATATGCCGGGTGTGTTTGGCAGAGGAAACAGCAAAACATGTACTTTTCGACTGTTCGAAGTATAGGGAGGTGCGTGGGGAATTTAAAGTGACTTTAGAAACACTTGGACAAAAATTTTCCCCGCGTGGGATAGTTGAGGGTGGAAGAGATGTTTGGAGGAAATTTGTAAGATTGTGTATTGTTCTTGGAAGATTACGGGAGGAGTAGGCCCGAGACGAAGAAAACTTAGTTGCTGAGATCGATTGAGATGGAGGAGAGCTGGTGTACTGATATACTGGCACTAAAGGTAGAAGGATTAAGAAGCAAGCACATTGCCGTTAGGTAGTGGTCACAGGGGTAGAGGGGAAGATGGAAAAATGGAAGAGATACAGAACTTGCATTTAGAAGAATAGAAGATTAAGGACCACATGACAGGGTGTTTGAAGATTAGAAGACCAAGAATTGAAGTTTAGAAGACTTGGGGTAGGAAGAAGGAAGATACGAAGACAGAAGATTAGAAGAATTGAGTTAGAAGATTGGTGTTGGAAGAAGGAAGATATGAAGACAGAAGATTAGAAGAATCGAAGTTTAGAAGATTTGGTGTTGGAAGAAGGAAGATAAGAAGACAGAAGATTAGAAGAATTAAGTTGGAGGATCTGAAGAATGGAAGATGGTGGAAGAGAAGAAAGAAGATTAGAAGAACTGAAGATACAAGATTTGAAGTTTGGAAGATGGAAGATAAGATAGAGAAGATAGAAGATCAGAAGAGTTGCATCTGTGGGAGAAGATGGGTATGGTGACGTGAGGTTTGTGGTGGAAGAACTGGATAAGACAGCCTGAGGGGCACTTTTGGGTAATATGACCCAGGACATGTTGATTGGAACAAAGAATGATCAAACGTGACAAGAGATCAGAAATAGAAGCCTGTCGATATGAGTTCTAACTCGAAAGACAGGGGTGGTGGAGGGTTTATGGGGGGCAACCCCAATAAAACGTGCCCCTGCGGGGGCGGGCGGGGCCAGGTGCGCGTTGGATGCGCAGAGGAGCATTAGCTATACGGCCAGGTTTTCTGGAGGGTCTTCGGCCTGGTCGTGTCAGGCGCTGGTTGCGCGCACCTCCCCGTGGGCACCTGTAATGGGTGGCTAAGCGCGTCTTGCTCACCGTCCCCGCTGTGATGGCGGGTAGTTCGGAAGAGTCTCACCTCCCGAGGTGGTGGTGGATGCTGGGTGGTGGATACCAGAGGGTCTGTGAGGGCGTGCATAAGGCCGAAAGGCCAGGACAACCCGTTGATCAGCCACTGTTCTGGGTACTCCATGCCCACCCAAATGAAGGCCAATGAGGTGATGAGGATATTAGTGGAATGGGGAAAAACGATGCGACTGCAGTTTGCCCCAGAGAAGACAAGAATGATGTTCCTGAAGGCGGAGTACGTGAGAAGTTGCCCGGGAGTGCGAGGAGGGAGAGGCGGTCGGATCAGAAGGTTGGACACTCGTAGACCACCTGTAGTGAAGTTACAGGAGAGGAGGATTTAGTATGTTACTTCCCATATATATTTGGGGGTGTGTATTGGAGAAAATATGAACTTTGGACCACACTTTGAGGGATTGTCACAGAAGATGGTAAATTTTGTGGCAAAGTTGCGGCGAGTTGTTAAGGCCTCTTGGGGCCTTAATTTTTGGACACTTCGAACGCTCTATCAAGGTGTGGTTGAGCCCATCTTAAGTTACAGTTGTCCTGCTTGGAGTGGGAGTCTTGGCCAAGGGAAAAACAGAGCCAAATTCTTACGTGCACAGAGGATTACACTGTTATTACTAACATCTGCATACCGGACGGTGTCCACAGTGGCGTTGCCGGTAGTCGCTGGTGTTTTGCCGTGTGATCTGTTGGGTGAGGAGCGTGCAAGAATATGGGAGCGACAACGTGAAGAGCAAACGCGCGTGGAGGTGATCAAGACAGAAGAGAGAGAGAGATCACTGATATCATGGCAAGTGCGTTAGGCGGAGGCGACCTTAGCAGCGGAAACAAGGAGTTATTTTCCGCAGGTTGAATTGAGAGTGAATCAGCGGTGGATATCCTTAAATCATTATACAGTGCAGTTTTTGACTGGACATGGAAATTTTAAGGCATATTTAGCACGGTTTCGGCTGGCGGAACGGGGGCAGTGTTTGGTGTGTCAGGTGGAGGAGTCCGCCAGACATGTACTGTATGATTGTGGGAAGTATGAAGATATTCGACGGGAATTTCGGACGCTCTTGGCAAATTTAGGATTACAATTTTCCCCAAGTGGGATAGTTGAGGGTGGAAGAGACGTTTGGACTAAGTATGTGACATTGTGTACTGTTATTGGGAGAATACGAGAAGACGAGGTTCGAGAGGATGGTGAGAATGCTTGAAGAAGAAAGGGTGTTGGTGAAAAGTATTTTAAGAACAGAAGACCTGAAGGCAGAAGACAGAAGTAAGAAGATTAGAAGAAATAAAAAGAGAAGAAGTGAAGATTAGAAGACAGAAGAATAGAAGACCAGAAGATGGACGAGAGAAGAAGGTGCAGAAAGAAGTTAGAAGACAAGCAAACAGAAGATAGAAGAGGTGATAACTAGTAATATTTGAGAGGAGAAGTATGATAAATTGGTTTGCGATGATAAGTAGATTGGACATAGCCTGAGTGGGAAATGTGGGTAGATTGACCCAGGAAGGTGTTGTGGTAAATGGATGACATCAATGTTTATAGATACGTTAGAAGAAGCCTGTCGATATGAGTATGAACTCGAAAGACAGGGGTGGTGGAGGGTTTATGGGGGTGACCCCCAAATAAACATACCCCACCCAGCCTAACTCCAGGACGTGCAACAAGACCCACTCCACCCGCAGTTCGGGACCGGCTGGCCGTCAGCACGGTCAGTAATAGGAAGGGGCTGCGCCACGCTCACTGCAACTTCTCGGCAAATAGATAGCGAAGAACTGAGCGTCAAACCTACCCTGACAAACTAGACTTGCCCCCCCCCCCACGAAATGGGGAACGGCGACCAGGATCCAACCCACACTAAAAAGAAAAAATCCAAGCAGAAGGGGCCCCTGATGCGCCCCCAGAGCAGCGCCGCGGATAGCGAGGCCATGGACGACCGGGAACACGCCAAGGACGCCCAAATACAGGGGAACACCCTTAACCATGCATCCTCCCTACCGCTGGGTATAAACAAATTCCCACCCTCCGGGAATAAAACAGATAGTGAGGAAGAGGAATCAGACACAACTGCCTCGGAGGTCAGCAGTGAGAATGGGAAGCCATAAAATCTAGCGCCCAGGCTATCCAGGTTAAGGGAATCAGAAAGGTAGCACAAGACGGTCTATTAGTCGAGACAGAGCGACCTGGACAAGATTGCGGCATGCAAGTCTCTCCGAAACAGAGGTATCACTGCGGAATGCCCCCGTAAGAAAAATCCCAAAATCATGATATACTAGTCGGACAGAATCTTCATCGAGTTCGAGAGATGCAGGATTAAAGACTACTCAGACGTCGTAAGATGTTTCAGATGTCAGACCTACGGTCATGTGGCCAAGTACTGCAGGGCAGCCACGGAGACTTGCTCCATATGCACCGGAGAGCACAGCCATCGGCAGTGCCCGAACAACACTGGGACGACAGCCAAATGTGCAGCCTGTAAGAGGTACAACCTGACACACAACCACAGTATAGGGTCGGACTAGTGTTCGGCATCCAAGGCGGCAGTCCGGGACCAGGCTAATAAAACCAACTATGGCTGGTAACAATTCACCAGGAGCAGATCAGAGACAAAACCCGAGGACGGACACCGCATGCCTCAACATTCTTCAACATAACTGCAAGGGAATGACGGTCGTCAGCTCCCAACTGTTACAAAAAATGTCGGAAGAGGGGACCGACATACTTCTATTACAGGACCCTTACGTGACAAACAACCGCGTGTATGGGTATGGAGCGCGGACCAGGATCCTGACGGGGTCAAAGGCAGGGGAGCGACCGGCAGCGGCCATTGTGCTATACAACGAAACGCTAGACGCGCTCCTCCTGTCGCAGTTCTCTGACACCCACTGTGTTTGCGCGGCAATCACGGGAGACTTCGGTACCACCTACTCCGTTAGCGCCTACTTCCAGTACAGGGACCCAGTAGAGATACATATCGCGAAACTGGAGAAAATACTGAATCACCTTAAAGGCAAGCCTTTCATCATAGGGGCTGATGCAAACGCCTCCTCCCCTCTGTGGTATGGGCGAGTAACAAACGCCAAAGGGGCAAAGCTGGAAGAGCTTATAGCGCAGGCCAGGCTTCACATAGTGAATCAGCCCTCCAGGCTCACGACATTTACGTCGGACACAGGTGATACTAACATCGATGTCACCCTCTGTACAAGGAGCCTCGAAGATCAAATGAGAGGATGGGAGGTTATGGAGGAATGGACATCCAGCGATCACAGGTGCATCCGTTACCAGGTCCAAACCACGCGAGCGGTCAGAACGACCACGCTACTGAACAGATATAATCTGCGCACGGCAAACTGGCCAAATTTTACAGACTGGGAAACCGCAAATTCAACGCCCCGGCAATGCAGGCTTATGAACAATACGAGTGCGATGAGCTGGTGGACAAAATCACCGGCGACATCCAGGACAGAGAGGGAAATGAGAACCCCTGGGGGATTGTAAGGAAGATCCTCCGCGGCAAGATTAGACCCGCCACCATCTTGCATACAATAGAAGTGGCCAACGGCGTACACGCCACGACATGGGAGCATACTGTTAAGGCGATTCTTGAAGTATTAGTGCCTGACGAAGATGTTACGGCAGAAACAGAAGATGAC
>JARYHS010008074.1:21498246-21739979 GCA_031002005.1 Vandiemenella viatica | reverse complement strand
AGTCACGTGGTGTGGGTACCCCGGGCTACGCTGCGTCAGCAACGAAGTGAAGTCTCGTTATTCACGCAGACAACACGCGCTCGTTAGCGAATATCGGAGAGTCCAAAACAACCAGCAACTCCCGACACACTCATTCAGCTCAAGAACGGCTTCCATTGTGAAAGACAGAAACTTAATTGAAAATCAGTTGGACATCAGTCAGTATTGGAGAAGGGAATGGGAGAAATCGTCACCACCGCAATTAGGTGATATCCAGTTTATATCACTTGGTTTTGACATATCCATAACACCGTGGAATGTCTGAATAGCATTCTATCCCGGGTTACAAGTGGAATATGACTTCATTCCCACAACACACAAGGCCACTTCACGGGTTTCTTGAATGCGAGTGACACTGCCATTCATTGTGTTTGTATTCTACATATAAGCTTGTAACAGTAACTGTTGTTTATTCTTTTACAATTATTTTCTGGTGTATTGTGTGCTGACGTGTTATTTGTACAAATTTAATTCACTTAATAAACTCCTTCTATCCACGCATCCTGTATTGATCGGTTTCATTACGCAATAATATCTTAAGCAAGTTGGCCGTATCTAGCTGGGGAGCTAACCCAAGCGTCATCCGCACCTCTGCCTTAGCGTTAAGGTACGGTTCCGAACACGACTGCAGTCCGCAGACAGCAGGTAGCGGACGGCCGACCTTGAAGGCCGACCACAGGCGTCACCACTGGTTTCAATGGTTTTCTACGAAATGCGTTCGGAACACGGCAACAGCGTCGCCTGTAGCTGAGCCCTGCCGGCGACGCTGACCGCGCTACTGCGCACGAACCAGTAGTGCCGCCAGCCGCACGCACAAGGAAAGCATTTATTTGGTGACGATGAGTTTTTCTGCTAACGAAGAAGAAAATTTAATAAATTCTGTGCAAAAGTATCCAGTGATTTATGATGCAGGTCACACTGAGTACCGCAATGTCTTAATTAAAGAGAATGTTTGGAAGGCTATAGCACAAGAACTAAATAAAACAAGTAAGTATTTTAAGGTTGTGCTTTTACTTATAAATATATTTAAATGTAAAATGTTCATACATATAAAATTACATTATTTATCATACATAGTGAGCAAAATAATGAATAATAAGAATTTACTAAAGGGTAACGTCTGTCCGCCAAGAGTATATATTTACTTATTATTTGTTATAAATCAGTCTTTATGATACATTATTAATTAATTCCTCTTGCCACATCACTGAACCGTATTCACTGCAGAAGAAATCTTTCAATTTGTCTCTAATCTCAAATCCTTGGCTGTTTAAAAATCCTCCAAACCGAGAAAAGCTTAACATATTTTCCTGGCTTCTAGCTTCATTATTAATGTAAGTATAAAATGGAGTATTTTTTTCTTCAAGGTAACTTTCGCGTAATAAATTGTGTAAGCAACACGCTGACAATATCAGATCATCAACGACATCTGGAGCAACAGAAATGGGAGTATAAAAAACTCTAAACACTTGGCTTATTAGCCCAAAAGCATTTTCCGTCACACGTCGTCCACGGCATAATCTATAATTGTAAATTTGTTTTTCTCTTTCTAATCGTGCAACTCTTTTTGAATATGGCTTCATCATATATTCACTCAGGGCAAACGCTTCGTCTCCAATCAAAAAATGGGGTAACACCACAGTTGAGCCTGGCAAACATTTTGGTGGAGGAATATCAAATGTCTTTGTTGCTATTTTTTTCCCCATGGCTGATTTTTGAAATATGCAGTTATCAGATTCTTTTCCATAAGCACCGACATCAACGGCTATGAATTTATAATTTGCATCCACGATAGCCAACAAAACAATTGAAAAGTAATTTTTGTAATTAAAAAACAGTGAACCTGTGTTATTTGGCGCTCTTACGCGAACATGTTTGCCATCTATACCACCTACACAATTAGGTATATTCCATTTCTGCCAAAATTCTTGTTCGATACGTTTGAAATCACTTTGCGTAGGAGAAGGCATCAATATTGGCATCAATTTCAGTCTTAGAACTCTAAGCACATGTTTCACAATACGTGATATGTACGATCGTGATATACGATAAGCAAATGATAGGGATTGGTAGCTTTCACCTGTAGCCAAAAATCTGAAACAAAACGAAACATGTTACTCATATATTTTCTATTTGCAGGTAATGACTGCAAGAAGAAATGGAAATTCATCAGAGATGGTTACCAGAGATTCAAAAAGAGAAGTAAATTAGGAACAGGCTCTGCTGCCTCAAAAAATTCTAAGAATACGAGACACCTGCAGCTGTCGTTCCTAGACGGCGTATCTCAGCACAGATCCGGTGGATCGAATATTCCAGCAATAGAAATTGAAGAGGATACAGAAAATACACCGGAAACCGAAGAGAAAGATCTTGGAATGGAACATTCGGTATTACAGAATGACAAATTTCTGAATACCGATATAGAAGAAAATGATGAAACAACTGAGTTACCCAACGTTAAAGAAAAAGTACCAGTGCAGTATCGAAAACAAAGACGCCATAGAAGTTGCAGTGACGATAAACTTATACAAATGTGGAAAGAAAGGGACGAGAAGAGGCAAAATTTATTGAAAAGTATTATTAAAAAGAAGAATGATGATGTTGAATTATTTTGCAGTCATATTGCAGAAGTTTTAAGGAGTTTGCCACCAGTCTATAAGGCAGAAGCCAAAAAAAAAATATCGGCGTAATGATTTCCGATTATGAAATAATGGCAGCGAGGTCCCATCCTAATCAAAGTTCAAGAGATGGTAGCGCTCCTTCAACGCCAAGCTCTTCATCATCAGAAAATGTACACGACACGCCAGGTCCTAGTAATTGCATCACGACATGACAAAGTACTTTTTACAAATGGAACAATGGATTATATGTCAGGTGACTCTGTTGTCAGCCTTGCGTCTCCAGAACCGACAGATCTGACAATCCAGAAGACTAAAGAAAATGATAAATTTACAAATTTGTAGACTTACCTTAAAGTTAAGAATAATTTTTCTTCTGCACTTACAGCAGCTCTTAAACATTGTGGTTTAATTTCGTCACAAATAAAACTGAGTACAAAATTAAACTGTCTCTTATTTAAACGACAATAGCTCCTGAATATTGTTTCGTCACTCAAAATATGTTGTTTTAATGAGTACTGAATAAGTTCCTTCTTCTGCTCTGTTTTTGTACAAAGGCATTGCGAGCTTTCTCCTTTTGTTGGTGCTATTCAATAGCAAAACATCATCATCATCTTCCTCTTCCAACAGAACTTCAATGATCGCAGCAGAAATATCACACATCTTGCCACGCGTAGCACTTAAGGTACTGTTAAGAGCGGACTGCACGGCTGACCTGTTGCGGAGTTCCGAACACCCCCGACCACAGGCGACAGCAGGTATGCAGTTTTTGTTTGCTACCTGGGGTTGGCGTCCGACGCTGCAGCCGTGTTCGGAACCCTACCTTTATGCTACTCTGCAGCAGAGTATGCATGACCTGTGTGGCAAAAGTCAAGTCGTGCTAAGACAGTAGACGTTGCGCTCTACAGAACATGCCGGCTCATCACAGGTTGCCTCGGACCATCGCCTGTGCGGAAAGTGGAGATACTAGCTGGCATCGCCCCCTGGAGACATACGCCGGGAAGTTGCCACTGGTGTGGCAAAGCTCACAGTGAACGAAGATGCCTGACACTCTCTATATGGCTATACACCAGCGCCATCGAGACTAAAGTCTCAATCAAGCTTCCTGCGGACTTTAAAGCCACTAAATAGAGCACCAAGCAATGAAAGAATATTGGCTTTGGAGAAGAGAGTGTGTAGCGGGAGGTGCCGGGAGGGAGGTAAGGGTGAAAACGTTTTACTTCTTTTTATAATTCAAAGAAACCCTAGGCTGCTAATTTATTGGGTACTCATAATGGCGTACAGGCGAGGCTTATTTATCTTTAACATTGACACATTGAAATATTAACAAAAGGAACTAAGCAAAGCCTCTTCTTACAATTGCCAACATATTAACAAACAAACAAAGCATTAAAACACCATCACATTTAAAATTGATCTTGAAGCAAACTCCCAATATTAATTGGCAAGCAAGAGAGCTTCACACTTGGTTTTTAAGTGAAAGTTCCCTTCATAACAATCGGGAATCATAAATCAAATACAGTATTAACATTGACTGTATCCGATCTCAAATGCAGGGCGCCAGGATAATTTAAATTATCCACCAAGTGTGGCTTTAAGAAAGTCTGCTCCAGCTAGCTCAATATTTGGGAGGAGCGAGAACTCATAATCATTCAGAGGTCGTTACAGGGCTGTACCCAATGACCGAATAAAAGTACCACACTGCACTGTAGAAATATTACCGTGACGGCGATGTATTTCCCGCGACGGCGGAATTATTACAGCCCCTTGGCTATAGCGGACAGTGCACCACGTCCTTCAGTCAGCGAACTGAATGAGTGCAAAGTGACCTCACTATACAGGACGCTCGTGTCGACCCTAAGGTTCGATTCCAAGACGGAGCGATCTCCAACCTCGGAAGATCCGCTCCTTCCAGTCTGAAGACTCCGCGTCAAGTCCTCTCCAGCGTCCGCCGGAAAAAGCCTCCTCCCGTTGCTCGTGGTTTACATAGAGCAAAAATACACCGGCATTACAAAATGCAAAGGATTGTCTCTCTTGATTGGTTCTGCCTTTTCAAGCTCCCCCTACCGGCTGTGACGATAGGCGAACATTGTCTTTTTCGATTCGTGTGAACTCGGCATAGCCTCGGACTTATTAGTCAGCTGTGACCTCCAAATTGCCCGCTCGGGGACCTGGGATGGCATACGAGCATTCACCCCAGTAAGCCCATTTCTCGGAGCTAAGGGATTATACCCTTGACCAAATCCGTTAGAAAGGGTAGCTGGTGTTCATTGTCCCTGGCAGCCGCCGGCCTGGCGCGACAATCTGGCGCGTCTAACTGAGGTCCCACAATCACTGACAATCCTCTCCAATAATTTCTTTCTTATTCTTTTTATATATAAAAATGTACGGAATGACCCATATTTGGTCATTCTGTTAAAAGTGCAACATGCTTTCAAGTGGATCAAACCAAAAGAGGGTCTACCACCTGGGTCTGAACAACCATGGCCCATATGGAAGTCGTTAAAGAGGCTTCGAGTTGGAGTTGGCCGCTGCAAAAATACACTTGCCACTTGGGGATACCTGGGAGAACAGTCAGATAACACATGTTCGTGCGGGGAGAGAGGCACCATGGTACTTGAATCAAGGCACAAATCGGAGTGAATGTATCCCAGTTTTACGTCCAATCAGCTACTGACAAAGCGATCGCATTGGCGGAAAAACTACCTCATATTTGATGCTTTCATCGACACGAGAAAAAGATGAGATTCTAGACATAATACTTCCATGATATCGCACACAATGTATGGTGATATAACACTGAAATTTTAAGATTAAAAACAGGAAATCATGAATTGGGAAGTTGACACTGGATAACAGTCTATCGCAGTTTATTTACGTATTAGGAGCAAACTGTAACACCATAACTCAAATGTCTCTATTCACAAAATCGTCTATTCCGGAAAAGTCCATACTTCTAAGTCAGTACATTTATCATTTCAGAAACCTTCGTTATGAACTGGCTCATTCATTCTGTTTTGCGATTGTGTGTAGATTATTTAAAAGTTAAATTCTGCAGTAGTTTCCTACATTTATATTGAACTATGCTATCCGTCTTCCTTGTAGAAAAAGATCTCACAGACGTTTTTCGCTCAGAAAATGCAATCTCGCAGAAAAATGCAAACATCCGTGAGTTCTGCTAAGTCTTTCGCCACGACACAACCAACAAATTACTCGGTTGCATAAGCAGTAGGCGACGGAGTAGTTGACAAAGTGAGCGACACAATGAGAAGGAAGTATCCGCTAATGTAATAGCAAACGGTTGTCAAGTAATGGCTCCACGTAACTCGACGAGAAACAAACTACGTGTCTTCTTTAGAAACGCTAATGAGTTTAGAAAATATTATCATCCATGAAGCCTAGTACTAAAAATAATATGAATCATAGAATCTCTCGGGCGAAGGATCTTATTCCTGTTTAGGCTCCCTCTTCCTAGAGGCGTCGTTTAAGGAGCGTCCATAAACTACATACTTCCGTCTAGGGGGGGGGGAAGGGTTGGCTGTAAAGGTACGCTGTGCTTCGTGGGGGGGGGGGGAGAGGAGGGGGGGGGGTTTCAAGCCAAACCACGTAGCCTCTTATTCATATATTCATATTATTTGGCACGGTTAAAATAAGGTACAGAACACACAACAGCATTTGAATACTTATTTCTGTCATTTAAATATCTTCGTATGTAATTTACGATAGTCTGGCAAGAGAAAACAGTACAAAATATCTTCTGGAATCAATAGGGAAAAACCCTACGTGCTGCATGGAGAAGAGGGGGGGGAGGTCGAGGTAAAAGCCACGTCATGCGACTTGGGGGGGGGGGGGGTAGGAGGGGTACACAGGAGGCCAAAATGGAGCTACGTGGTTTATGGACGCTCCCTTATGAAGAAACAGAACAGAAAATATCCAGTTATGTGCTGTTGAACCTTTTATATATATCTCCCAATCACGAGTTCTTTGATCTGCCAACAGATGGTTCCTTGTGTTTTCCCTACGTTATTGACGCTTGGAACCTTTTCCTTTGATCCTCATGACATATCCCAGATATTGCGTTTTCCTCTTTTTTTCGTTGAATGTAGTTCCTTATGATCTGTATGCGATTAATAATGAAATTGTTGGGGATTCTTTATGTGCACTATATACGACAGTGTAAAATACCAGCCGATATAAGCATTTAAAATCGAGCTTTCGTAACGTAACGAAACAACAGAGAATATATAGCGTTTAGTGATGCGAGTACAGAGATGGTGGGTGATGTCGGATCTGAAAAAAAATTCTTCGTCCTTATTGTCTTCTTGTTTGTCCTATCTTACCTCTTTTTGTGAGTCACTGTAATAATTCAAAACGGCTCCCAAGTTTTTTATTCAGAGAGTTTGTACGTTCTCTCGTTTCCGAAACTGCAACCTCTTCTGTTTAGGACTCATTAAGAGACGCGACAAACTTTTCTTCGTTGAATATCACGTGTGGCACCCCAGGCGGAACCTTTATTGTGATTGGGTGGTCAGCGTTTCTGATGGTCAGTACTTCTCTAAGCGTACTGACAATCTGTCCTTTATTTCGAACACCGTAGACGTAGATAGATTTCTGAGTTTCTTTGTCACTTATGGTCTTCTTTCAAAATAGTTTACACCTTAAAACCGAGCGTGGTGGGTGAGTGCTTAACGCTCTGGCCTCGCATTCAGGAGGACGGCGGTTCGAATCCCCTTCTGGGCATCCAGATTTGGGTTTTCCATAATTTCCCCAAATCACTCCAGGCGAATGCCGGGATGCTTTCTTCAGTAGACCATGGCCGAATTCCCTCTCTTCCTTGTCTAGTCCCATCCCGCCCCTAATGACCTCGGCGTCGACGATGCGTAAAGCCATAAGTATAAAAAAAATTTACACGGTAACGTAGCCTTTTAATACCTAAGTAACCTGTTTGGTTTTGCTACAACCTACTCCACACAATTATATTATTACACACACTTCCTTTCGATTAGATCTCTTGATGAACTCATTGTAGACCACTTGGAATTGATTAGCCGGTTTTTTTTTTAAATAGAAAGAAAATGTGAATCATTTCGTAGTTTGCATCTATAAGACCTTGTGGTCTAGCTGCAGATCGTAATTTTTTACATAGTGTTTTGACACTTGCTCACGTATTCAGCGCTGGTCATTGTTTAGTCATTGTTTAGTTTGGAATTTGTATCCTTCATTACCTGTTTGTCTCTTATTTTCTTTGATTGTTTTTGAGCCTTCAACAAATACCTTCATTCTGTACAAAAGTATATTCTTATTTTCATTGTTATTGTTAATGTGAATAGATATTACATCAATGGTCGGGAAACACGGAAGAGCAGTTCCGATGGCTAAGTGACAGAATTTCAATATGCCGCTCAGTCCGCTTCTGTCGTCACTACATTAGGGAATCTACTTGTTTTGCATGGAATCTGAACCAGCGGTCATTTTAAAGTATTTCTTGGGACCAAAGCTTTGACAGAGATTGTCAAATTTAAGGGCCTGTAGGTATCTAGCCTGTCAATACCCACGGAATCGCTTGAACCGTTGTTTTTATGATTTTTACTGGCTCTTTCTCAGGCGTGTCAGTCTTCAGTTTATATTCATTTTGGTGTTCGGCTGTCGTTAGAGGAATATGGTTGAAGAATCAGCACTGGTGACCTAACTGTCGACGCACCCCTTAATTCCAAAAGCAGATACAGCGTCATTATTTTAACCTCCCACTTTCGTCTATTAGTGCAGCAGTTAGTGTTCGGAATATACGTGAAAATAGCAGTATTTGCACCTCAAGACTGTTAAGGACGGGCTGCCGAGCCGCCTTGGCCGCTGTCCCAGCTCCCATCGACCACGCGTCTCACGTACAGAGCGGACGTTAGCTGCCTCCACAGTCGCTTCTTCAAATGCGGGACGTGGCTCACTTTCTTGTTTCGCAATGAAACATGCTCTCCCTTTCTGGCAGACATACTTTCCGTTTCCAAACGTATATTTTCACCATTACCCAAACCAGTTACAGCGCTCGTATTTAAACTATTTTTTTTCTGGGTTGTTTCTCCTTGTAAAGGGTGGAGTCACGAGAGATAATACGTCTACTAAATAACCCCAAAGAGGCTAGACCACGGCTGCAACAATTCTGAACTCTAACACTACCGTCTGCCTTATAGCACATGCGTGCTGGATTGCTTGGTTTGCTTGGTTTGCTCTTATTAAATGCGTTCAGATATTCTTCCGAGTACACTATCCTCCACAATAACTTTTTTTTTTTTTTTAAATATGGCCTTCGGTCTTTGCGACCATTTAGCCAGCTCGAATTTGTTTTTGTACCATCTGTTGTATCAGGCATTAATCATGATATTGTAGACACTATAGTAAGGACAGCACAAGACGAACACAACACTTAATTAAAACCACCCATGCCCGCGGCCGGACTCGAACCGGCGACCCTTACAATGCGAGGCCAGCGTGCTACCCCTACACTGCCAGGGCCGGCACAATAACATTTAACCAAGGAAATACACTTCACAACAAAATGCACTCAATAGAACCATCTGCCCCATCAAACATTCTGTACATATCCGATCCTGGTTACTCAAGTGTATGCAGTGTACTTTGTTAGAATGGTCATTAACGGCGAATTAATTACAGACAATTGTTGAAATACAAAAAAATTATGAAACAATTACAGAGAAATAAAAAAGATGCTGAATACTGATGTGATCCTCCGGAATCGCTTTTTTCTTGTTTTCAAATCTGATCATATCTAGACCGCTTAGAATTTAAATTACGGCTTTTGTTGCCTTTTTTTCCGCTTTTTGAATATTATCAATCTGGGCCTATTTTTAGTTTTCTGTCCTGGAATCTGAGGTTGTGTTTTCATCTCCTAAACTCTTTTCTGCTGTACACCATTTCTTCTGCGTCCGTCTAATGCTACAACAAAAAATTTGAAGAGCTTTTTTACAATATGTGGGTACATTTTCACCAAATGTCCCTAGAATTTCAATCGTTTCTGCATAGTATACGCGATTGTTTTTGTCTATATATGATGTCAGATCCATTATTTTCTGTGGTCTTGAGTAAATTACAGAAAGAAAAGTTTATCTTCTCTTCTTATCCATCTCTTACAAGTTCACTCTGTTATTCACTGCGCCATTATATGCTGCAGAAGCCTCTGGATTACTACTGTATTGTACTGCACGATTTTCGTCTTGAAGGATATTCCCCCGTTTTCACATGTATTCTGCGTTAGCAAGGAGGCCATTTATTTGGTTGCATTTTTATCAAGACCGTTTGAAGATTACTTTAATACAGGGAAGCTGGCATGCTACAAGCTCTGTTACGTCGATTACTAATAACAGTCCTCATCTGTTACGGGTAAGAGACGATATTAATTTCTTTACAAATGACAGAAGTCGTTAAAGCAGTTAACAGAACTAGCGTGATACGACGATGTGAAATGTCTTCCGTGACCCGTGGATCTGGGACACACACTACTTAACACTCCACTTGCTCGAGCTTAGCGGTTATGAGAATTTAATAACACACCTGTCTGACTGCAACTTGGGTATAGCCAGTATATACAGGTCGGCAGCAACTAAGTGTTCGCACGCTTTCACGTTAAACACCGCCTGCTTCATCGAACTGTGGCTCCTCTGCTCGGACAGGTTTCCTATTAGAGGGACTGTATGTAGTAACACTTCAGTACAAGTTTACAAAGTTCGCATGCATGACATCTCCATTCAGTTTTGTTCCAAGAACTATTCGATTGAACCATCTCTTGGCGCATTAAATGAATGCTGATTTCATTTCGCAAAAATGTTTGTGGTTATTTTTAAAAACAATTATGAGTAAAGGTCTGCTTTATTTTTACACAAAGTAACACCGCAGTACGAGTTAAGTATCGCAATCACATCGAATAACAGATCTAATTGTTTTTTAGGTAGACTGTTGGATGGAAGATACATAGAACGGGATACCACATACAATGGAAGGTTTAGCCAAGTCATCAGATGAAACGTAAACAGTTTCTAAAGTAATGATTAGAACTGAACCGAGAGAAATGTGACAATCTAATGCTGTAGGTGCCAACTTTAACATCGGATCCAGGACGGCTTGGTAGACTTTTTGAATGGATGACCATTACGGCAAGAAACTCATCCCAACCTCAATGCCATAAGAAAAATTAATCTTTAGAACAATTGGATCTCTTAGGCGTTCGGTTGAGAATATTTGCAACAGTTTTGCTTTGCATTGAGATCTGAGCCGCAATAGACATTTCGTCTACTACAACTTCTACGAAGAGAGTAATACAGGATGATCTTAAACTCTTAATCGCAGTTTAGCTGAAGACAGTGACAACTGCCATCATTCATCTGTAAGTTGTTCATTGCTGCAAACAGTCTTCTTTCGCTGCCGTATTAGCTGAATGCTGGGATGACTAAATTTCTGTGATGTGTTATAAACGACAAATGCCATTCCACCGTTGTTACTAGTGGTATATGATCAGTCACTCGTTCTGTGTAATATGGTTACTTACAGTGGCTGCCTTTCTCAGGGAGACGCACCTTTGAGGAGGCAGCCAGTTTCACCTCACTGCTGATATAGTCGCCTATATGCCAGGAGTTGGCTTTACTGCGTGCGAGATACGCCTGTATTAACGGCAGCCCGTTTCACCATACTGCTTACATATTTGCCTGTATGCCAGGAACTGTCTTAGCTGCGAGTGAGATGAGTACATTTATTTCGGAATCTGCGAAACGTTCGTATATTGTTGTTAATCGAGTGCAGTCGGCTGTGTTAAACTTTGTTTGCTGATTAATTTCCTACAAGCTGATATAAAGCCAAAGCACTATTCCGTTAAAGTGAATCTACTTTGGTAACATTTTAAACTTTTCGCGGTCGTCGAAGCACCTAGATTTAATTACTTCACGGATTTTTCTGCCGCATTTCTCTTTTTATTTTTTTCCGATGTGGAAACCGAATCCGCGACACAAAGAAAAGGAAGGAGGCAGCACAAAAACCCCCAAATTAAATCTCCGTTACAGGTGAAAATAAGCCTGATGCCGGTAAGTACAAGATTGCTTTTGTCTGCGTCTTGTTGTTAACCACCGTGGCTGGTGTGTTGAATCAGTATTAACGTTTCACATCTGGACAAAATCCATATCCACATCTGGTATCGTACAATCTTTCACGTTTGTGCATTACATACGGTTTCATTACTAAACTGCAATTTGTGACGGTATGTAGTATTAAAGTCAGAAATTTGAGAAAAGTGTGTTGATTACCTACTTATTGTCTTTTTAAGAGCGTTAGTGTCTGAACGAATAAAGAGAGATAAGGCGTACACTAGCCTTGATTTTTTGTTGTGTAGAGCAGTGTTATGATAAAATTAGCTAACTGGATTGCCTTGGTCTTGTTGCAGGTGAGGAGCTATATCTTACGTTCCTGTAGACATCCGGTTCGACCTTGCAATAGCCTGAACAGGTTAGTATTGGAGAGAGCTACGGATCGGTGTTTAGAAAATCGCTTCACTGCTTACTAGGGAGCGTCCATAAACCACGTAGCTCCATTTTGGTCTCCTGTGAACCCCCCCCCCCCACGTAGCCCGACGTGGCTTTTGCTTCTACCCCTCCTCCCTCCCCTCCCCCTCCTCGTAGCACGTAGCTTCTTTTCTCTATTGATTCCAGAAGACATTTTCTACTGTTTTCTGTTGTCAGACTATCGTAAATTACATACGGAGATAATTAAATGACGGAAATAAATATTCACATCACGCTGCTGTGTGTTCTGTACCTCATTTTTATTGTGACCAATAATATGAATGGAAAGCTACGTGGGCTGGCTCTGAAACCTCTCTCCCCCCTCCTCGTAGCCCAGCGTAGTTATCTACCCAACCTCTCCCTCCCTAGGCTTAACCACGTAGTTTATGGACGTTCCCCTAACACTTGTTCACTGCAATAGAATAAGTTGGATACTTGTGAAATGAACCGAATGAATGTGTTTTGTTTATTGTATAATATGTGTTTATTTTCAATGGGTTTGGACCTGGCATCGGAAGATGACATCTCCTCTGGTAAAGTAAGTTTTTCGCTAGACCGCAGCAGTAAGGTTGGTAATAAAGTAAGGAGAGAGAGGGGAGGCGTAAGTAAAGACGCGTTCCCACGATCCGAACATTTGCAGGCCTTTCATCTTTACCGCCTGGCGACGAATAGAGGCATATGCGGCAAAGATGAAAGGCCCCCAAAACCACGCGCCGTGGGAACACAGCTTGTTATCACTGCTTGAATCCACAGTTATTCCCAAGCATAGTCCTGGTAAGCGATGCGATGCTTCTGATGTTACACGTTATTGGTTTACTGGAGATGAATATTTTTGTGCCACAGAACTAAAGAAGTAAATGTTAGGAGACTACTTACAGTTTCAGTGTTCGATTTTCAGAGAAATATATACGTTATTTATAATCTTAGTGACTGTCAAATATCAAGAAACTGATTTATAAATTGACTGTACGTATTGCAGATTCCGTTATTGTCATTGGTTTCTTATCTCTTGAATCTACTCCTGTACACCTGGCTGAAAATTCATTTTGTGAGTATCTTGTCGATTCTCGTCTGACTAACGAACTCTACCCATTCTAATATTATCGCTTTCTTCGGTCTTTAAAGTTCTATGTGTCTACCTTCAGAGATATTTGCAACATACTGCACATGTGAGGTTTTACCCTTTACCTTATGGAATCTTTTATGTTTGATTAAAGCTTTCCATACTATTAGCATCCTTGGTACTCGTATTGTTAGCTTTATATGTAACGCAGGTTCGGGTGAAGTCCTTTTACCGATTCCGGTTTTTAAGTTTAAATTGCTATGAGATCTGTCCCTTGCATTTCACTCCCGACTTTGCTCTAAGGGTGTTTATGTAGATGGATTTTTGGTTATTACAAAACGTTTTGATTTTTCTTGCCGTTAATGGCAACGTAAGAACACTTGCAACTATGCGTATGAAACTATGTTTTGCACATTGTTTAAACGTAATGAAGCAAATCTGAATGACCTGCCGACCTAATGACGGGGTTTGATTTGCAGCGCTTTCCACCTGTGTCACGGCTGGCTTTTATCATTTTCTTAGCATTACTTCAAATTTATGCACCCATTTTTTAATTTTGTAGACACTATCTTTAGCTACCTTCTATATCTTAGGGAAAAAGCTGTAATTCTGGGTTTTGTGAGCATCAAGATAGTCGCGATTAAATTTATGGAATTTTGCACACCATCAAACGAATGTTTACTTAATGATTGTTGTTTAAAGTCCCTCTCACGTTTAAATGGAATACTTTAGATCTGACAGTGAATTATTTGTAGAATCAGTGGCAACGTACTTCTCATGAATAAAGATTTCTAACGTTTTATCTTGAGACAAACGGTGATTATTCTCCACCAATCTGTTATTGTGTTCTAATTTCTTTCATGTGGGCTTTTCCTTTTATAACCCATGATCATAGGTTTTTTTACCTTCCCTCTCATTCGTAATAAGCGCCTCGTTTACTCCTCACATGATTGCAATTTTCCAAAATGGTTGATTTATTTACCGTTCATATTATACAAATACTATTTAACCTGAATCAGTGGCTCTAATTTTTTGTTAATGGTTGTTATTCTTTTTCCTGTGGGTACCTTGAGTAGCTGTCCGTAATCCATATAATAATTGTCCTGCTTAATCTTGATAACCCTGACACTAGTTTGCAGTTGTTGACATAATTTTTGTGGTGGTTATAGAAACTGGCTTAACCTTGGGGAAAGGTTCTCTTCTGTGTTGACGGAGCATACACAGAGAGCGAGATTAGCTGGAAGGTGCTCGCGACAGAGTAACAGTAAAAAGCTCAGCCCATTCATAAGGCAGGTGACGCGTTCACAGTCGACCATTACGCAGCATACCATTCAGTCAATGTTTTCTGCTGACTCATAGCTTTCCAGGAATGACTATTCGTTACTATGACAGTAATTATTGATGAAAGCTGCCCCTTACTGGCTAATTTTCAAGTACTGCCTTACCTGTTGCGTGGTTGCCACCTCGAAGAGAACAGTGATATTGTGTGTTGAGCTCTAGTAGTAGGTAAAAGTTTTTAGATTCGTCTGCCGTACATGCTCCCTACCGTCAATGAAAGATGCAAGAACTAGGTTCAGCACACACTGTATTTAATACGTAGGTAGCAGATATTATTTCACAATCTTCGCAATATTTAGTGCTAAAGTTGATTGATAACTTGCGACACTGATATTGTAATAATAGTCTTTGGACTTATTACTTAAAACTGTCCTGAATTGCGACAAGCGGACGTTAAGTTAAATGGCGCTGCATGTTCGTACTCTCTAAAATTCCGATTTGGACACCACTCTAAAAGAAAGGTGAACCATTAATATTTTCTACATTTTCCCGCAACTAGCCTCCTTCGATCCTATAATATTGACCTGTAACACTGTCCATTTTTTTTACACTATGGCAGCTTTTATGGAGTACTTCAAACCTGTCTATTTTTTGATGATCTCGTTCTAAATGTCCATAGGGTGGCTACATTTTCTTCCAAGCTCCATTCACTATTCGATACAGTTAAATTGTAAGCAAACAAGGTAACGTTGTTCTTAATCTAGTTCTAGAGGATCCTGACATGGTGATCAGCTTAGTTACTCAACCGAACACATATTGTCCTCAATCACTATTATGCTGACTTATCTCGACGTACTTACGCAGCTGTTTCACGTAACAATATGGACAACATATCAGACACTACTGGTACAAATTCTCAAAACTACTCGAAATATAGAAATGACGCACTAGTAAGAAGGTATTTGATTTGAAATATCGGAAGAAACGTGTTTGTTGGGTGACATTCGAGCCCTGCAGTTGTGAGGAGGCTGGTTCGTTAAGCGTTACGGCCATTGGTTTCCAGAAACCTCTCTAGGTCAATGCAAGGGTGGTTACTTCAAAAGTTCCTTCACGTTGCTTGTCCACAATAGTCTAGAGGACGTCAACGAACGGTAAGTAAATCAATTAATCAATCATACCTTTACATTGCTGCTTTACATTTAAAGCAAAGATATGTCGGATCTGGAGTAGGGGGATAGCTACTAGATGGAGCCACAGACGCAGCGAGCAGGATGCCAGCGCCACAGTGACTGCAGTCACAACTACGAAGGGCTACTTAAAGGGCAGCGCACAGCACACGAGTTTCTCTTCCTGCCTGACCATCGAGACATCACTCAGCTATCTATCATTGTGTATTGTGAGCCTGAGTCTAATAAACCTACATCCTTGTGTCAGCTGTGTTACTCTCCACTGTCCGAGGGATATCCACAGCCTACCTCCGCTAATGAGCCATCTACCTCGAGCGGGAACGCCATTCGACTCACCCGACTCCTGATCTTTCCCAGATGGATCCGACAGATTTATTTTGTGAAATACATCTCATTCCTTTTAACCCGTTTGGCTACAGTAACATGTTATTCTCGTGATCGGGTTTTCGAGCCAAAACTGATTGTCACGGGCGTGGCCCGTGGTACACCGGTCGGGCTAAATGAAGAAACCGCGAAAAATGTTACCGGTTGAAGATTATTAATTTTAGTAAAAACGCTAATTTTGTGCATTGAGAATTTATTCAGGTATTGGACTTAAATATTATTGATTTCAAGATGATAAATCTTCTGTTATATATTTACTTCAGTTATTAACCTTTACTGTTTGTTTTTTAATATATCATTTAGTTTTAATCATTGGTTTGTTTTTAATTTTTCATTTGTGTTTTTGTAATTGATTAAATTAATTTTTCCCAAATTATATTCTAATAGGTACGACACCCCACGTGTGCGATTGGTACAACTTTTCACACATTTGCCGAGCCGTGGAATGGCTCGGCAGTATTGTTTACGTTTTGAGGCCCCGCTATTGAATCTTAAATCCCAGGGCAAGTGGCTGATCACCTGTACTTCATAGTCATTAATACCGTCTTAACTTGGCGCTAGCACGGAGATATGATTGCCACTATACGGAATATTTTTTAATTCAGTGTGAGACATTATTGCATAATAAAAATATTTATTGAAGTATTACAACATGTATACATTAATAAATAAAAACTTAACAAATAAATGTAAACTTGCTATGCAAGTAATAACCCAACTTAGAAAAACTGTTCGACTTGAAACATAAACAGCTGTTTTGGTGTTTTGTACAAATGCGGCCCTTAAAATCACTGAGGTAGTCCAGACTGCAACGGACTTGTTACATTATTACTTTAAATCGTCATTCAGAAAGAACAGCCTCTTCCTTGTAGAACGAGCTGCACATCAAAGTAACAAAGGGTTCCTTCTGATGTTATAATGTGTACACACCTATATCTTACGACCTTTAGACAAGTTTAAGTGTTTTCTTCTGTCTATACTACCACAAAAATTTGTTCATTTTGGTTTGTAGATATAAATAATCCTATTTTATTTTCACAGTTCAGGAAAGCTAACTGTAACTAAAATTACGCTGTACTGGCCTTACATTACTAAACCTCCCACCTAGCATTATTGGGCGGTGAACCTTATCAGTATTTCATTTCTTATTGGTGATAATAGACATGGTCATAGGAAGTGTTGCAACAGAGGATGGCTACTGTTATTCGTATTTTTTGTATGACATAGATGTATACATGAGATGTATGAAAACTATGTATAATTTTGTATATGAGGCTCTACGAGCGAAGTATTTTGTAGCCATGAATTGTGGTCAGCTGTGTCGGTAGCCGGCCTCGATAGCGAGAAGGGATTCTCGCTTGCCACACGTCCTTCTGATGTGATCTAGACAGATCGTCATACTGAACGATTCGTTAGCTGCTGTATGTAACAGTTTATTGCCACGCCGTGTGTTTGTGTTGAATAAGTGAGTTGTAAAGTGCTTGTTCTAAAGAGTGAGAATCACCATCAGTACCATTTCTTTTAAGTCAGATTCAAAGTGATAGTATTGCAAGAAAATGTTGAAATTTATTTTCTTAAATCGTTCACAGTCGAAGTTCTGAATTTATTTGAAACAACGTGAAATTTACCAATGGGTACAGCAAACGAACCCCTCACATTTGTTACAGCGGCGTTTCTCAACTTTTTTTTAACCCGAGGATCAGTAAAATGTCAAAAATAATTCTGCGGAGCATTGAATTATGGGGGCCTTGGTTTTTTTACCCATGTGTAAATTATTAACATTTTGGAAATATTGTGTTGTATCATCATAACATGTATCTATGAACATGTTTTAAATTCCAGCTGAGACTCGCTTATGAAATTACAAGTGAACTGTTAAAAGTGAAATAAATATAAAACATGCTTCATATTTAGTAATCAGATGAATAATAAAGGCCTGTCCACTAACCACATGTTGAGAAACACTGTGTCGGAGCTTTCTGTTGTGTAGTAGCGTGGAACTTACTTACTGTACTGAAGAAATGTGTTTGCTGCCAGTTTTAACTGTGAGAAGTGCGCTACCTTCTGTTAACAATACTGCGATTTACCTAAAAATTTGATTGTTTAGAATGGGGCGAATGCAATGAAACTTTGCTGATGGTAGGAGGGTAACAAGATACAGCATTGCTTCCGCGACCGTTTGGAATTTAAACTAACGATTGTATCGAATGTTTTATTTCTGCATCGTAGTTTGGTCGGATTTGCCGCAGGTACCGCGCCCTACCGTCTGCACGTAAATTCTTTCTGTTACGTATTTGAAATCCGGAGTTAGTGGTCGGATTTGATAGACATGTAAGTCTAGCATCCAGTGATAGGTGGCTGTAGGATGCTAGATCAAGCTAGTAGAAGAATATAAATACATGGGTGCGTTCGCACGGGGTTATGGCACGGCCGAAGTATGTTCAGCCAGAATCTGAGAGTTGGTTACGAGTGATCACAGATGTAGTCGACGCCTTTGGAGTCGATATGGAGATCGATCGATTGACGCGATGTGCACTGGCTCCTGCTACCGCCCCCCTGTAGTTGGCCATGCGCCTGCGGACCTGGTTGGTCTCGACAGCTCCGGAGGTCTCCTTGCCGAGGCGGCCCCAGTCCTCTTTGATCATGTCCGCCGCCTTCTCGGCGATCATGTAGACGGGCGCGTTGGTGTGCGCGGAGGGGATGACGGGTATGACGGAGGCGTCCACCACCCTGGCCCCGTGATGCCGCGCACCCTCAGCCGGGGGTCTACCACGGCGTCGGCGTCGGAGGCGGGGCCCATCTTACAGGTGCCCGACTGGTGGTAGATGGTGAAGGTCAGGTGCCTCGCCGCGCACTCCCAGTACCTGCAACACGAGCGTCATGTTCGTAAAATTGCATTTACTTTTTACGGGTTTAGGGTTGCTTCAACAATGTTGTTACTTCAACGTAACGCCGCCCAACCAGAACCTTCCTTGCGGCTATTTCGGGCTGCTTATATCCTGCTGGTTACACCACCTCATCGTTCACCTGCACGCTAGGTACATTGTTTTCATTTCTCACTGAAGATGGCTCCAGGTTGGGTGTCGAAACGTTGGTAGTAACGTCATCATCGAAGTACCGCTAAACAGACATGAATTAAATGCAAATTTACAATCAACAACGAGATTATTTTTGAATTGCATTGAATAACCAACTAATTTTTTTGATACTGCTTTATTCAAATATATTAAGCTAGTCCAGTATTACTGATAATTACAAACGGAATAACAGCAGAAGACGGACTGAACATTCAATTGAACCCACTCTTACCCTAGACCAGACTGTTCCATTGCGAAGCCGACTTGCTAACTTCACGCTGGCACATGTTGGTCATATTTTAATTTATTATAAAAATAGTTAAATTACTGAAATTGAAATATCTATTAATAGCTATTAGGAGGACCCTGAAAATTCGATATATTTAATAAATACCTTGAATTTGAAATTTGTATTTATACCGTTGTCTCGTATATGTTAATTTGGTAAGCATTTGAAAGAAGTGGAGTAATTTTTTCGTTTCACCCTCATGAAAATTAAACAATTTCTTGCCTATTTCAATGATAAATGTTTTCCTATATAAAATGTTATCGGGCCCTCCTGTGGGAGAAAACGTCTATCTGATGCTGCGTTTCGAAGCCGTTCTTCGATTTTATCTTCAGGCGAAGTGCCAGGCTCACGGAGAGTCCGTCCTTATATAGCCCGCGCCGTGCAACGGTTGCAAGTGACGTCACGGTCACGTGAGCCGAGTGCCTTCGGAACGTCGCATCAGATTGACGCTCTCCTCCGGTGGAGAGCCCGAGAACATTTTATACATTTGATACTCAAGGAAAGCCTCCACTGATTCAAATGTTTACCTGTTTAGTTTAGTTCAGATGTCCTCATAAGAGGCTACCAGCTTTTTACTAGGCACCTTGTCTTGACGGCTATTTCATATAACCTGGCGTTGCTTACTTGTCCGAGTTGAAGCCGAACTTGGCGCAGGCGGGGATGGGGATGTCGTGGAGCTTGGAGTTGAACCTGCGGAAGGGCGCGGTGTCGGCGAGCTGGATGGCCTTGCGGACGCCGCGCACCATGGTGTCGACGTCCTGCTGGTGCGCGAAGTAGTTGTGGAAGATGCGCGGCTTGCTGGCGGGGTCCCTGTTGCGCAGCATGATGCGGCCCCGGCTCAGCGGCCGCATCAGCATCGGCAGCACCATCCACGTGTGCGCCTGCTCGATGGGCGCGAACACCGCCTCGTACAGCGCGTCGTCGATGCCGAAGTTGCGCCGCAGCGTCGCCTCCGACACGATCGAGCCGCCCTGCCGCACAGCGCACAGTGTTAACACACACACACACACACACACACACACACACACACACACACACACACATACATATATATGTATATATAACCTCAAGTTTGATGCACATAGTGCATCAGTACACTATTCCGCCACCAAGAGCGCCAGCGTAGTGCACTGTTAAAATGGCTGCTTTCACTGGTGCGGTACGTGCTCGCTGTGTGTTTTGGTTTCATAAAACGAATTCTGAAACAACTGGTGTTTCATTAAAGATCTTGTGTATGTCCCTCCCCAACGAAACAATTTGGCCGACCTGAAGAATCGAATCTACGATGCCGTTGCCCAAGGGTATATATAGGGTGAGCCAAAAAGTAGTTTGGAACTTTGGAATGATATAGAAATTTACTGAGATAACTTATAGGGCGGACCATTAATTATGTGAGTTGATATAAGGGGGGAGAATCTCACCAAAAGTCACGAAAGGGGGTGTCGAGTCGACGGAAATCTCATGTGAGCTTTTGAAATTTATGAAGGAGGGTATAAGGTCTAGAAACAATGCAAATATCGCGTTTTTTGAGGTTATAACCGCTATCTGTAGCAGGAGAACTGCAAAAAAGTCTAATAAAACTACGAGGTCGATCAGCGGGGGGAGGGTTCCGTCAACGTTTCACGTCATCTTACCAAATATCACTATAAAAGGGGGGGGGGGTTCCGGAATAACACCTCACGTAATTAATTGACGCCCCCTTACAGAATCGGGAGATGTCATTTTGTAGCAAACAACCTCAAGTTTCACATGAAATTGTCAAGTGTCATTTTGGTTTGATGTGACTACCATTTGTCATGCGGCAAACATCCCACCGGTAGTCAATTTATTGACACTCTAGCCTCGTACCCGCGACTTCGTACGCGTGGATTAAGAATTTTTTTGCCAGAATTAAATATTAAAAGTTGTTGGTAACGAATGATTGGTCCCAAACAATATCGAGTCGGCATAATATGACAGGAAAGCTATCACTATATCATTCTACCCTCGAACCTGCCTCTTGAAGAAAATCAATTTCCAACATATTTCTGTAACTATTCGATAAGATTTCAAAATTTCGTGACTACAACTGTTAATCATACTGGAAAAAATATCCTGTGCCCTTCATACAGCTTTCTTTATAAAATTCCATCACAACGATATAGCCATATAGTCGTCAAAAGTAACAAAAAGACAGAGACTTACTTCCGTATTTATATTAGTATTACTGTGGTTCACACTCACACACTGACTGCGAACAACACCTGAGGAATCATTATAACGTAAAAAAGTGTACACCAACAAAATTGCAAGACTACCTACGATTTGCCTCGCATTGCACCCCTAACTTTATAATATCTACAGTTTAACATGCAATTCGAATAACCTACGGCCCAGGCCTGACTCTTACACTGAAAAACAATTTTTAAAAATCTTAGCCTCTACGGAGATTTGAACCGGAGACCACAACGTTGGTAAGCAAGCGCTTCAGCCACTAAGCTGCCAGCCCACTACACGGAAACACGGTACGGAGGCGACCATATCCAACGTGATGTCTATCGCCGTATTTCGAAGTTATGAGACAACTTGTGTTATTTATACAGGTAATTTGTCAACCAAATGTAGACAGTATTTTTCTCCTTGTTTCAAAGGATAAGTGTGCAAAGTTTCATCGAGATCGGATGAAAACTGTGGATTTGTATGAAGAACAAACAAACCAACAAACAAACAAACAAACAAACATACATTCATCTTTATATATAAAGATTCGTTGCAGCAAATCTGGCGTAGCTTGTGCAACGGCAACGTAAATTCGATTTTTCAGTTCAGCCAAATTGTTTGGTAGTGGAGGAACATAAACAACATATGTAATGACACCCCAGGTGTTGCAGAGTTCGTTTTATGAAACAAAAACACCCAGCGCGCACGCTCAGTACCAATGAAAGTACCCGTTTTAACTGTGCACTACGCTGGCGGTGTTAGTGGCGGTATAGTGTTCTGATGACTTACGTGCATCAAACTTGAGGTTGTTTGCTGCAAAATGACACATTTGCCGATTATGTAAGTTATCTCAGCAAATTTACGTTTCCCTTCCAAAGTTGTAAACACCTTTTTTACTTACCCTATATATATGCATTTGGTTACAAGGCCATACAGGTAGTTACTAAGTAATTTGTAACTATTTACTGGATCATTCATTCTAGCATTGCGAAGTATTAACAATACATGACCAACAAAACACTTAATCAAAACCACCCGAAGAACTGATAGTGTGCAATACATCCATCAGTGAAAATCCCTGTAGTCGATGAAGGGGTCAGTGACACTGCTGCGGGTGCCGGGATTGGGGTTGGTTCGCCGCTCACGAGCGTGGTGCTTGAGGAGGGGGGGGGGGGTGGAAGCTTAGCCTCTTTCCTTCTACAATAAGGCCTTTGTCTACGTGGGTGGGGACTGGTAATGCATGCGTTTTACCCGGCTGCGGGAGCATCACCCTGTGAGCGCTGTGGGCCTCTGCAGCAGGATCGTTGTCTACGGTGGTGCTCTGTGGAGCTTGACAAGTTCGTGGGAACCCTCGTATAGTGACGCTTTGCGCGTCGGTTGCGTGCGGGGAAAAGCGCGCTAGGAGCGCGCCGTAGTGTGGAAAACCGCGTCATTCAGTGCCGCTGTGCCCAGTCGGTTGGCGCGGTGGATTAAGTGACGGGGCCTACCTGCGTGGCGCCTTCCGCTGCGGGGACGGGAGAGCCCGGGTGTGTGCGTGGGAATCTCAGAGAGGCTTATGGTATACTGCCAGGTTTTATAGGGTCTTCGGCCTGGTTCGTGGTGGGCGCTGCATCCACGCTGCTCCCCGTGGGCACCCTTAATGGGTGGCGAAACGCGCTTTGCTGTAATGGCGAGCGATTCGGAAGAGTCTAATTCCGCGGCGGGGGCGAAGTGATGTAGTAAGGTAGATTGGTGTGGTTGGGGCGGCAGATGAAGGGCTTCGGCCCAGTTACTGAATACGCTTCAACCCGGTCGTTGGTCCAAACATCTGTACTTACTCATGTGGACACAGAAACGCATTGAGGCCCCTTTTTATTTTTGGTTTTCGAAAGTGTTCTCGCTGTGTTCTACATTATTATACTGTACAGATTACCTCATTAAAGATATGTAAGGTTATAAGATTTTCCCTACGGGAAGACCCACAAGTAAGATAACAGGACCATTTATTTTTAATTTCCGCCAACGATCCTATTAACATTAACAGCAGTAAAGGGTGTATCTCTTTGTGATATAACCTTCCCTATTTTCAACGTTTTCGTTGATGTAATTACCTAACGGAACATCGATTACATGATGTTATTATGTAAACAGGGTGTGTTGAAGATACACTACTTAACCGCTTGAGCTATCCTCTAATGTATTGAATCTACTTGTGTGGATTCAAACTGCGTAGAATGCAATACACGTTTAAAATCCCGTAACTCACCCTGATACGTCCAGGACTGGTCTCCTGTGGGAAGCGAGTTCATCCCGGTGCCCCTGTCCAGATTTTGGTACCGAGCGTGGTGGTGTAAAGGCTAGCGTTCTGGCCTCGCATTCGGCAGGACGGCGTTTCGAATCCCCGTCCGGGCATCCAGATTTGGGTTTTCCATGGTTTCCCAAATCACTGCAGGCAAATGCCGGGATGCTTTCTTCAAAAGGCCATGGCCGAATTCTTTCCCATTCCTTGTCCCCCATCATTTCCCGTCTCTAAAGACCTCGCTGTTAGAGGGACGTTAAGCAGATAAAAAAAAAAAACGGATTTTGGTTTTACCTCGCTTCCTTCGGTATGCGCTTCTTAAAAGCTATGACAGTTATAGTTCGCATTCAGTGTCTATAGTTCTTGCCCAACTCTAATAACCACATCGTCAACGAGGCATTAAATATCACTTAAAAAAGGTACTGTAACTAGTCCCTGCTTTCTGAATTACGTGAAGAAAGCGAAATAAAATTCGATGTTGCCAGAATTCATACTTATCAAAATAAATTCCAGTTCAGACTCATCTTTCAATCGTTTATTGTAATTATATTCTGATTCAAGATATTGCTGTATCCCAGACGTCACATTTTGTTGTATTTTTCATATTATAATGTTCATGATGAAAAAGTTTTCTTACATTACCTGATTATGTTATGCGTAGTACATCATCGACATAATAACATATACCGACTCTTAGTTCCTTCAAAAACAGGTGTTGCGTAATTACTGTCTTGTATCTTGGTGGCTACTTTTGCCCGCCCTTGCTTTGTCGTTGTCCTTGATTGGCAGTAAACTTGTTTCATCTCCAGTGCGTTTACAGTTCTTTTTTCCCCCTATATTACCACTAAAATGACCGGGAGAGCCACTTTTTGCAGGATGTCGCTTACGCACTCGCCGTCCTTGATGAAATGCTCGTATGTTCAACTCTGTTCGCAAAACGGAATGTGTACCACAGGGCGTAGGGCGCAGTGCGTGATGGTAGACGCCCTCTGTAGCCCGAAATGAAGGTTGTATAATGGCTTTTGATCAGATCTAATTGGTCTTTAACGTGTTGTATATTGTAGTAGCAGAATTTTTGCGATTTTATTCATATAATGTCTGAATTTAAATTTCGAAGTAGTGTTTCAATTTACCTTTGTTCTATTGTGTTCCTTGTTTTTGGCTTTATGTAGTTATGCATGTTATATGTAGAAGAAGCAATGAAGAAAGTCAAAAAAAATTTCCATGTGGCATAACTTTTCAGGGAGAAAAAATCAGTATGCTACGATTTGCTGATGACATTGTCTTGTTAGCAGAGAGGGCTGAGGATATAGAGAAGTTACTGAATGGCATGAACAAAATACTGAAGGAAGATTTTGGACTGAATATAAATCAAAGCAAGACAAAAGTGATGAAATGTAGCAGAAATGATACCAATACTAGTAGATAAAATATAAAAATAGGATCGGATGCAATAGGAGAAGTAAGAGAATTCTGTTACTTGGGAAGTAAAATAACAACTGATGGACGAAGCAGGAATGATGTTAAAAGCAGAATAGCACTAGCAAAAAGAGCCTTCATGAAAAAGAGAAACCTTTTAGTTTCAAATATTGATCTAGGAATTAGAAAGAACTTTTTAAAACTCTTTGTGTGGAGCACAGCACTTTATGGTAGCGAACATGGACTTTAGGAATACCGGAAATAAAGAAACTTGAAGCATTTGAAATGTGGTGCTACAGAAGAATGCTGAAAATTAAGTGGACAGACAAAGTAAGAAATGAGCGAGTTTTGGAAATAATGGGTGAGAAAAGAAGTTTGTGGAAGAAGCTTACAGAAAGAAGAGACAGGCTGGTAGGTCATATTTTGAGACATGCTGGATTGGTTAATTTGTAAATGGAGGGAACAGTGGAGGGTAAGAACTGTAGAGGAAGACAGAGATTAGAATATATGAAACAGATAATTGAGGTCGTGGGCTGTAAGGGGTATGTAGAAATGAAGAAGGTAGCACAGGATAGGAAAGGATGGAGGATTGTATCAAACCAGTCGAAAGACTGACGACAGCAAAAAAAAAAAAAAGTTATATAAAAGGAACAAAACAATAGAAGACACTAGACAGCTGCGGAATGATCTAGATAGGATAACTAACTGGGTGAGTCAACATGGGATGAAGATAAAAGCAAAGAAGAACCAGCTTATTAGGTACGCAGATAAAAATATGAGGTTGATTATGATTATAAAGTGGGGAAGGAGCTACTTATTGAAGACTCGAAATGTAAATACCTCGGCATAACATTTGATAGCAGACCTAACCGGTGCAGGACACATTGGACAGGCAGTAGGAAAAGGGTTAAAAACCCTTCACCTGTTGGAAACAGTGATGAGGGGATGCACTAGAGATGTAAGGGAATCGGGGTACAATACTTTGGTCAGACCACTGCTGGAATGTGGTAGTGTAGTATGGGACCCACATTTTGGGTATCAAATACAGGAGTTGGAAGTGGTGCAAAAAAGGGCTGCCAGATTTGTGTTTGGAAATTACCGCAAAACACCATCGGTAACTAATATGATAAAAGGAGAATACGAGGAGGGTGAAGAGACTCGTGACAGTGTACAAGGCGTATATAGGTGATGAAGCGTGGAAAGATATTGGAGAGAAAATTAAAAGCGGTGCATGGAAGGGTAAAGATGACCATGGCCTCAAGCTGGCACTTGATTTCAGGCATTAAGGTGTGGGAAAATTTTCTTTCGTAGGAAAGGGTGTAAGGGATTGGAATAAAGTGGCAATCGAATTGGTAAATAATTTACCAAAATCACTGAAAGAATTTAAAGTAAAAATTAGTTGATGGCAAAAGTAGGTTGGAAGAGGAAAGGAGAAAGACGGGTGAGTAGGGAGATTGTCAGAGGAGCGGCCGAGCCATCGCAATTTTATCAATTATTATTATTATTTCTCCAAGCTGAAGTATGTAGCATTATTGATCGAAATGTAAAACTAGTCATGTGTATGTTCGAACATCCATCTGCAGTTGTTGAAGATTTTTCATCGCCTAATCAGAAGGTTCTGAGATGGAATTTTAGGGTGTATAACATTAAGGAATCATACATCAATCAGCGATTTTGTAGCGATGCACCTTTCCCTGTAGAAACGATACTACTGTGGTGTGCGCCATATTTTTCCCATAATACGCTGCAACCTGTAGCGTTTATTCAATATACGTTCTCGTTTTATTTAGAAACAGAGCCAGTACTACCACATTTCGACGCATCATTTTGCCATCCGTTGGCAAAGGGTTTGAATACTCCTATTTTTCTTGATGGGTCAAACAGGCCTATGTTGACAATATATTTAATTTAATATAACGGTATGAATAATAATGATTATTAATCGGACTATACATTTGAGATGCGGTACTACTCTGTGCAATGCCGAGAAAAATAAAAGGAATAAAGAGATAATCATGATCAGGGCAAGGCAAGAGGAATGATAGAGGAGTTTTCATGTTGAGAGAGAGAGAGAGACCGAATTAAATATGAAGAACACTATGAGATACCGCAGATAATTAGTTCTCTATGTTAAAATGGTAATTTATGTTGTGAAAATGGCTGTGCTGTGTTTATACTGTAAAGTGATGTACTGAAGTTTTGCACAACGAAAGAATAAATATACCGTTTACTGTCAAATGCAGAGTAAATCAATATAGAGAGATAACTGAGGCAAAATAGTAAGTATTGGAATGATAAGTATTCTATTCCATGTTGTTCGAAGCCGAATTTGGACTAGAACCAGCAATGTAATACATCTGTGGAGACAAAGATGATGATCTTCGGGTTTAGTAGATGGCACTTCAAGATAAATACATCAATTTTATTTTGAGATCTGGGCATTTCAGAAGGGGCAGTTTGTTTTGGAGGCGTTTTATCAATGTAAATGTATCTGACATTTCGGAAGGTTCCGCTCTTTCTTTTATCAGCAATTTAAAAATAATCTGCCTAGGTCTGCGTAGATCTAATAGAGCACACCGTTCACCGAAACGCTGAAATAGGTTGGAAATTTTTTCTGGGCTTCAGCTTTTGCTACCAACCCGAAAAATTGTTCCCATCACTAGGCGCTTACTAGACTCAAACTATATTGAAATCAGATCGACGGCGCTACTTTCCCGTTGCACGAGGTTTTTTTTGTTCTGTTTTGTTCGTAACGAAGTTTGTCGTTACTACTGACGAGAGATGTGGAATATGGGTTCATAACACTAGCTTAACCTACTGCCAGTTTGTTAAGATATTTTGAAAACCACTGACGACTCATGGCTATCGTGTTATACGTAATGTTGCTTTTATTGAATTTCGTATGCGTTAAGAGGGATTTGTGTATCGTGATCCATTGTTTACACAATTCCGCGGCTGTTCTTAACAGACGCCAGGATATTGTGGTCGTGACGTCACGCTCGTAGCATAGCTGGTTGGCTAACTGCATGAGATCAGCCTAGACACTTTGTACAGTACGACTCTCATATCATAGGCTGTTCAAAACTTTCTGCTAATGACGCCACTGGTTGTCGTTAGAAGGAAAACTTTAATTTTGGTGTGAGCGGAGAGCAAATTGGCTAACTCTGGTGGCCCACGATCAAGATCTTTGTTAAATGTAAGCAAATGGTTGCAGACATTGCTTCGGAATAGAATTATCCGCACCTTGGCTTACGTGGGAATGTTTAGCCTTCACATTGCCAAGAATCCACGTTCAGGTAAGATTTTTAAGGCCGTCTACTCCAAACCAACCTACAAAGTTGTTTTCCTTGGCTTATTGCACGTATTAAAATAAAACTGTGACTTGCTCCTTCTGAATTTCGAACTCTGCTCTAACTTGAGTAAATTCAACCATTTTCTTGCTGCATGCAAACGTTGTGCACTCTAAAGTAGAACACATACTGTAATCGCCGAGCGTGAAGTCAAATCAACTTGTTAAGTCATCAGCTGAAATAATTTGGACGATACTCATCTGCTAAGACTCCAGTCGCCATTTTTTACGAGAAAACGACATTTAGATCTAGCTTTGACAAATTGTAGCTTTCTAGTTAAGTCTGGAGTCGACGATGATTAATTCTATCAGCATTACAATGCACTCAATCATGAAAATGCAACTGTGAGGCAATGGTCTGTGAACAATAACAATTAGAGATGCCAGGAATAGTGATTTTGCCGAATACCGAATATTCGGCCATGCTCTCGGCCGAAGCCCCGAATAATCGGCAGCCGAATGTTCGGCAAAAATGTGTACCGTGGAGCTTTCGCGGGTGACGGGCTATGACCTGTCTCATGGGGGCATCCATAAATCACGTGCTCCATTTTGGCCTCCGGTGAACCCCCCTCCCACCACGTAGTCCGACGTGGCTTTTGCCTCCCTCAGCTTGTAGTGAAGTTCTCATTCTCAATAAATTTGGTATTTCAACAATGTGACGATATGTGGAATCACTTCAGAGATGTAGGAAATACCTGAGCTGGTTATTGTCGTAATCTCTTCGAACGGCTTCAGGAGCTTGATACATTGTTCCATTAGGTGCCACTGAAAAGGTGTTAAATTGATTAAACACTCGTGATCAGTTATGAACAAAGAACCAGCTCGCTTTTGTTCTAATGATCTCTCCACTAAATAATGTGTGGAATTCAATCGAGTGCTTACATCTTGTACTAGTTGGCGGTTTGGAAAGTCAAGTTCTTGGCGAATGAATTTACCGCTTGTAATTAATTTTTTTTTTTTTTAATTTCAACTTTTCTTGTACAATACCAGAGTGGTCAAAATGGGTAGCAATTCGTCTTGCTGCAAATGAGATTGATTTTTATTTGAAAACTGTTCGCCTACATCGGACGGCAGACCCTTAAAAGTGGTGGTCAGCAAACGAACGCTGAACAGTATCCAAGACTGACAGAATTCGCTCGGATTTATTTATCGTCTCCTGGCAGGACGGTATATAGTGAGAGGCTATTTTCAGAAGCAGGTTTACTTTATGAGGAAAAGTGCAACCGTTTTCTTTCAAAAAATGCTGAAACAATTGTTTTCATACATCACAACTTACCGCTGGTAGATTTTCAGTATTAAATGTAATAATTTGGAATTAGAATAAATACATTTTTGGGTAATATGTGAGTTTTCTTTTTTCATGATTTGGTATTCGGCCGAATAGTACGCAACATTCGGCTGAATACCGAATATGGAAAAAAAGTGGCCGAATAGGCCGAATACCGAATAGTACCCGAATATTCGTGGCATCTCTAATAACATTCCTGTAATGGATCGGCCTGCCCAGAGTCCCAACTTGAACCCAATGGAACACCTTCGCTTCAGACGCCAGCGTCCACACTGAGCGTGGTGGGTGAGTGGATAACGCTCTCACCTCCCGTTCGGGAGGAGGTGGGTTCGAATCCCCGTCCGGGCATGCAAATTTGGGCTTTCCGGATCACTCCATGTGAATGCCGGGATGATTCCTTCAAACGACCAAGGCCTAATTCATTCCCATTCCTTACCTCCTGTCCGTCCCCCTCCCCCCATGATGACCTCGACGAGGCGTAAAGCCATAAGCAAAAATATATATCCAGCGTCCATCATCGCTATCTTCTGTGGTTTGAGCTCTTGAGGAAGAGTTGACTGCCATTCCTCCATTAAAAGGCTCCCCAGTAGAGTTAAAGCCGTCATAAAGGAAAAGCGTGTTCCACTCCATATTAATTATCAATAATAGAGAACGTTACACGATTGATATCTAACTAGGAGAGGTCTTCATTATGGAAATCGCGATCGTAGAAGGAAAATGTGTGATAAATAGTACGTCACCTCTAGTTTCTCACACCAAAGCAGTTCTGCCTGGTGGGCCTCCGTTTAAAGAACTGCTTTGGGGTAAGAAACCAGAGGTGACGTACTATTTACTAGACTACGATCGCGATTTCCACACTGAAAACATCTCCTAGCAAATGCAGTTTCAGATGGGTGTCCAGATAGCTACTGCATGTAGGACATGGTGTTAGGTGTAGTGTGTGCGTAATTTGTGTGTGTGTGTGTGTTTTGTCTCTGTGTTTTTTGTCTGTGCGTGTGTGTCTGTTTTTTGTCTGTGTTTTTTGTCTGTGTTTGTGTGTGTTTTTTGTCTGTGCGTGTGTGTGTTTGTGCGTGTTTTGTGCGTGTGTTTGTGTTTTGTCTGTGTGTGTTTTGTGTGTGTGTGTTTTGTGCGTCTGTGTGTTTTTTGTCTGTGTGTGTGTGTGTGTTTTGTCTGTGTGTGTTTTTTGTCTGTGTGTGTTTTGTCTGTGTGTGTTTTGTCTGTGTGTGTGTTTGTCTCTGTGTGTTTTGTCTGTCTGTGTGTTTGTCTGTGTGTGTGTGTTCACCTGGAAGAGCAGCTCCATGTCGGCGTGTCCGTCGGGGTCGTTCTCGTTGTTGAGGTCGTAGAGGGCGAGCGCCTCGCAGCCCCCGGGCACGGCGAGTGGGCCGCGGTGGTACGCCAGGTAGTCGACGAGGTTCTCGCGCTTCCCCAGGATGGTCTCCGTGCGCAGCGACACGCTCTCGTTCACCACGAACGTCAGTCCGCCCAGCGCGATGTGGTCCATCAGGTTATACCCCACCTGACACAGCACAACACAAACAAACGCTGCTGCATTACATCTTATAAGACTCAGTTTTGCTTTATATGTATTGATTTGGTGGCTCAGTGATTAGGGCCTTTAAATGGATATCGAAAGGTCCCCGGTTCGAATCCCTGTCTCGGCGGAGGTTTTCTTAGGAATTTAACTCGACCTTCAACTCTGGCACAACATGCAGTGTAATGTGAAGTACGCCACAAACATTACCTTGATTTGGATTCGACGTTAAACTGTAGCTTCCTTTTAAAACCAACTAACTTTATCCTCAACCCGAAGGTTGGTTGAATCCTCCTGAAGAAGGTACACTAAGCCATTGTGTCGGAGGTTGGACGACCAGTTCCTTTCCTCTTGGAAACGTGGAATCCGAACGACGGAACGCCCTGCCGTAGCTTATATCACTAAACTCAAGTCCTAAACATTCCTGGCCCTGCCGAGATTTCGATCCCGAACCGGTCCACCAACTTTTGAAAGCATTTGCCTTAACCACTGAGCTACCAGACCAGTCAGTTCCTCTTTACCCGGTAGGATTACCGAGTTAAGTTATGTGAGGAGGATAAGAGCCTTGCCATCCTACCTTCAATACCAGCCAAGGAAACCTCCTTACGGACGGTGCAACCAACCTTCGAGTTGAATTCCAAGCCTACCTTAGCTTTGTTATCATACGTACTAAGCTTGCGTCCAGAACTATCTCCACTTTAACTCATTTGAAGGCTATGTCATAGCTGATATTGATTGTAAAGTAAAAATTCGAAAACAATTAACGACAGTGTGCATTTATTATTTAAAAAGAAAAAAAATGTGATTACTGCTATCAATGATGCCCACTATAAAGAGTAAAGGGGAATCTAATACAAATCACTTTTCGATGTTTTATATCAATCCTAATTTTGTATTTACTTCTACCACCTGTATTAGTAATATTTTCTCAATTCCTATATTAAATTTATTTACTTAATACTGGAAAAATAAATTTGACTAAAACCTGATCACTTGCCTTTTCAGCCCAGTCTCTTCCGTGTTTTTTTCCTCTTCTGGAGCTTCCAAAAATAAACTCTTTTTTTTACCATGACTATTAGGCGTTTTGCTCCCGAACATTGCTGTTTTATTTTCTCTGTTAGGGAATAACGTGTAAAATTTCGTAATATATCCGACCGATCTACTTGAAATAGTTGTATGTTAAGATGCTCGCATGGTACAAACATGTTAGAAAATTTTCGGTTTCACGAAAAAAAGTTACTTACGCAGAAAATCTTGAGCTTGGATTTCTCCTTAATGAGGTAGCTACCTAAGCGCTTAGCCGTGAGGTTGGTTGCCTACGGTATCAGGCACTTTTTATAATGCGGAATCTCTGAATAAGCAGTAACGGTTTGTGCCTCTGGAGTTGTCAAGGTCAGAACCGTAGTAACCAGGCCAATGTTCCGAAAGTGCGCTGCAACGGACATGTATTCAGTTGAATTGGGATTCGAATTCCTGTGCAGCAAATCAGATTTCATTTTTGATATATTTCCAAGATGCCCGTATGTATCTTCGATAGACACCCAGAATCTTTCTGTCCAGTAACAGTTGATATGTAATGATTTGTTGCTTAAGGAGCATCTAGTCCCAACAAAGATCGAAATGCGTTATGTTTAAATTTGATGTGACCAGGCGTGGTGGGTGAGTGGTTAACGCTCTGGCCTCGCATTCGGAAGGACGCCTGTTCGAATTCCCGTCCGGGCTTCCAGATTTGAGTTTTCCACGGTTTTCTCCAAACAACTCCAGGCGAATGCCAAGATGCTTCCTTCGAAGGGCCATGGCCGAAGTACTTCCCGATCCTTATTCCCAATCCCATCCTACCTCTACTGACCTCGACATCAACGAGGAGTAAAGGCATAAGTAAAAAAAAAAAAGTGAACTTGGTGTGATTTTACGAGCTTTTGATGGTTTAGTTAAAGTTGAATGAAAAACCTTGCCCTAAATTACAATGGAGACTTAACTTCAGTATTGCGCAGTGTTTATACTGAGTCACTACTTCTGAATCGTTGAATACACTACAAATAAGCCGTATCGATAGGGATCTTGCTGTCATACTTCTTGTTTCACTGTTCTACTAGCTGACAGTAATTCAGCAATTAATTGGGACATTCAGAACTTAGTTGGTTGGATCTGAGAAAAATTCAGCATTGTTATGTATGAGTTATTCCTTTCACCGATTTGTTTCCCTCTCATTAAGGGAGACCGCAGAATATTTCCAACCTGAGTTGGTACCACAAACAGTCACTCTACCTACTAATCTAAACAGTTCGCCTATTCCCTCTGATACGGTAAGTTTCGCTAAATTTTTTCTGAATTAATCTTCTTCTTCTTCTTCTTCTTCTTGCTATCCAGCTGGTGGCCTGTTATGGTCTCAATCCGTTTTCTTGATGGTCTTCGCATATATTTCCTGTCTCTGGGATGGTATTCCACGATGTTTCGTCTTCATCCGTAGTACATGGTCAGTCCCAGATGTTCTGCAGTTTTGGGCAGCTTGGAGAACTGGATTAACTTTGAGTTCCTTAAGCATCTCATTGATATTTTTCTGTCCTGTAGTGGGTAACCAGCTGTTCTCACGAATTGCAGCTCAGCGGTAATTAGTCGACGTTTATAGCCTGATTCTTGTGCGCCGTTGAACAAAATTACAAACCATTACAATATAACTCTATTAATAACACCAACCTATAACCTAATAGTCTAAGTTAGTTCTCGGATATAATGTATGATTAAAATTAAAAAATTTAAAATGATTACCAAACGGACTGTAGTATCGTGACGTCATTTAAAGCTTTTGTACCTGCAGTTTAAAACTCAATTGTTTCAGTTTGGTTTAATGTCTTTGGTCCAGATGAAGTCAAAATTTCATTTATTACTGAAAATTTATCTTTTTTCATTCCGGTTTTTTGCAGTACAAGAACATGATGTAATAAGTTCGCTTAATTACTCGTATGTGTATATGGTACAACTTAACGTTTGTAATGTCTGTATTTGTCCGATGACTGTGTTGGGTATTCTGTACTTCATTAAATTCGTTTTTTTAATGTTTCCCTAAGACTAGCGAAGCATTTCTTCTTCTTTGTACTGCTGTTCTTCTTCTGTTAACTGATATCTAAACTTTGCCTGCAAGGGATTTGAGAATCATACGGTTTCTTTTGCTCTAGCCGAATCAAATAGTGAAGCCGCTATAGTCCATGTTTATTGCAACTTACTTAATGGTTCAGTTATAAGTAAAAATACATCTGTGGACTCCACGCGACGTAATGTGAGCAAAGCCTACGTTTCTGCATTAGAAAACATTCTAAGAGAGATAGTCGAACGCGCATTGGCGGGTGCTAGCGGCGATAGATCGATAGACGTTCCGAGGCAGTGCCTGCCGCTACCGTAGATCAGATACAAGTGAGAAAAATTACAGGTTGTTCGCTGCAAGGTGAACTAAGCAGCGCGTGCGATTTCAGCCTCACGCGGCGTATTTGTTGAGCTGACGGCTGCATTTCCCGTTAGGTCTGAACCAGCGCTTTGTCTCGTGTGCTCCACCGAGGCTCAGATTAGGTGAAGGTAATAAAAAAATATAAAAGGATTAAATATGCCCTCTACATGTTGTTTGAGCAGTTGGGAGGATTATCTTTGGGATCCCAGAGATTTCACAAGATAGTGTTGCAGGAGCAACACGTGTTTCAAAGGTGGGGGAGTTGTAAGTGGACTAAATAACCCACAGTAATATTCAGTAAAAGTGAAGTGAATTTTAACTCGTTATTAGTGACAGAAGCACGTTGGTTGCCGCGTAACGCGATGCTTTCACGTGATAAGGCGTCAGCACTTCTCCCGCGAGTGCTTATGTACTCGGGCAATCGCCTCGCAGTTCGCGATTTACTAGCAACAGTACCACTTTGTACCCTATTTCGGCAACTGGAGTCTAAATTGTAGATAGCGGCGGTACAGCTAACATATTGCGTGGGATAGGAGTTACGTTCAGTGTTTGTGAAACTGTCATTGTATCAAAGAAGCTGCAATATAACCGGAAGTTTGCTGTAACTATTGTTTCTTTACGTACAACCTTTCTAATCCTTATCAGGCTAATAACACACTAGCCACGCAGAACTTACGCAGTCTTTCTATAAAAAAATTATAACATCTATAACAGACCTTGTTGTGTTCGCAGTCTGGTAATACTGCCTTATCAACAACTACCTGGTGCGAAGACAGAAGACCGTCACCCTGACGACATATCATCAAGAAGAGGGTAGTGATTTCACATCCGATAGGCAATAAATCGAGATCCACTCGGCCACCCAAACAGAACTCTGGTGTCATCTGCGGGACTCAAACCCTGCGCCACACACACCACAGTGGATTATCTTTGGGATTTGTAGTTGGCCCGTGCTCGTCGTGATTACAGGTAGTGACTGTGCGCACCTTGAGGTCCCTGAGGACGGGTATCCTGAGCTGCTCGAGGTGCTGCCTGGGCCCCACGCCGGACAGCATCGCAGTGAGGGGCTGTTGATGGCGCCCGCAGACAGGATCACCTCCCGCTTGGCGCGCACGTAGTAGCGGCGGCCGTCGCGCAGGAACTCGACGCCCCTCGCCGTGTTGGTCGCGGGGTCGATGTCCACCCGCGTCACCAGCGACCTCTTCTTCACGTGCAGGTTGCGGCGGTTGCGGGCTGGGTGCAGGAAGGCTCGAGACGCCGACCACCTGGTCCCGTTCCGTATAGTGCCTGCCCAGAGAGGAAAAAATAGGAAATATTAATATAGAACAAGCTAATATAAGCCAAGTAAGAGTCTTCAAATTGGTTTGAAGTACAATTACTGATGACTTGAGATGCAGCGAAGGAAGTTGTCTGTAGGAAGAGTAGACCATTAACCGGAAGACTATATAAAACATCGAGGAAAAGAATTGGCAAGTGTTTTTATGTTGAGTGGCACTTTATAGGGAAGAGACATGGACACTGAGATGAGAGGATGAAAAAAGGATAAAAGCGTGGATGTAGAGGAGACTCGAGAGGATAAGATGGATGGAAAAAAGTGATTAATGCTGGAAAGGGTTGGTGAGAGGGGAAACTACTGCAAATTGGCGTCACGTTCTGGAGGACAGTGGTTCGCATCCCCGTCTGGACATCCAGATTTGGGTTTTCCACGGTTTCCCCAAATCACTCCAGGTGAATGCCGGGATGCTTCCTTCAAAATCGCCATGGCCGAATTCCTTGTTCTTTGTCCCCAGTCCTTTCCCGCCTCTAATGACATCGACGAAGAAAATTGAATAACTTTCTTGTGGTTTGACTTACAGCGTTCATTTTCAGTCTTCTAGCGGTTCGTCTTGCTCAATTTTCATTAATACTGAGCGACCCGGTAGCTCATTGGTTAAGGCGTTAAGGTCCCCGGTTCGAATCGCTGTCTCAGTTAGTATTTTCAACGCCCTTTAACCCTGCCTTCATTTCTGGCACAGCTTGCTGTGTAATATTAAGTATGGCAGCACGCTTTCTCGATTTGGACTCCACGTTAAACTGTAGATGCGCATATTGCCGGTAGGACTTCCGGGTTAGGTTAAGTGGCCCCGATAAGGGCGGAGTTCATTCTGTAAGAAACCTTGTCACTAGATCATTACGACCACACGTTATTACTTAATTACTCATTAACACTTGCTGCAATAGTACAGATCAAATATTTTTCCGGAGGGTGACAACTGATCAGAATGAGACCTTACTGCATCACGTCATCGTACTTGAAATTTTCAGCATCCGGTAGCCAATCGGAACAGACCCCTTCATATAAGCTGCTAATTGTACACGAAACTCGTAAAAAAAAAGAGATAGTAAAATGATTTAAAGTGTTTCGCCTACATTCGGACTGCAAGCATTAAGATTGTATGACAAAAATTCTTCTCGGTATTCTGCCGGATAAGTTCTTCTGTCCACAACGTTTCGGTAGCAACCTCCGCTGCCTTCATCAGGTGTGATGTCATAGCGAAGATACCACTGCGACGACGCAGCAGAGAAACGTTTGTGGACAGAAGAACTTAACCGGCATAATACCCGAGAAGATTTTTGTTATCCATACGCCGGGAAAACTTAATTCTCACATTAAGACGGTATGTTGAGTTTTCTAAAACAAGTTTCTGCTTGTGGAAGTTATTATGAGGACCGTCTTACTGCGATTTCCAGTGGAATATGGTGGCCGTGCATCTAATTAGGATCATAAACGTACGCTACATGTTTCACATTGAGAGCCCGCAGATACATGCAACTTGCTTCATAGCTAAAACTGTAACCCGCATGCTGGTGTCACTGACCGGCAAGGTAAACAAAAACGTTGACCCTGTTATATGCAAGATGCACGTTTATGCCGGATAATTATTTCAGTGTAGCGTGAAAGTCACAACAATTTCTGCTTACTGCCACAAACTGTAAATAAACGAACTTAGGTTTCTGATCGGTTGAGGTTCATTACCGGGAAAAGCATGGAGGGAATGATTCAACGACTGTACTCCGATATGAGTGAGGTCAGTAACTTCAACGGAAAATTATTAATCACAGCTATTGACTAAGTGCAGTATACACAATCTTCGAGTCTGCGTGTCTTCTCTCTCCCAAATATCTGTCCTGCCTTTTAGTCTACTAATCATGAGACGCTCAGATGCCATTAGCTTTTGGGTGCGTGAGGAATCACCTAGATTCTACGTAAATGCCGTAAATGTGGAAGGTACTCTGCCTCTGTTTATGTTTTCACGACTAAACGGCTAAACCGATCGTGATGAAATTTGACAAGGAAATCATCATGTATCATTAGGACGGAAATTGGATACTTTTTTGGGTAAATATATATATTTTGTCAACAAATTTTAAAACTAACCGAACGGTGGCAGACAGATGGATTGCGTATAAGGATTGCAATCCAGCAAAGCGGGATCCCGCAATCCCGCGGGATCCCGCATCATTAGACAGTCTGGCGGATCCCGCACAAAATTAAGCGGATCCGCAATCCGCAAAATGCGGATAAAACGCGTGTCAGTGCGTGACTCGCTGCCCCACTCGATCTCTATCGGATGTATTGCACTGTTTGCCTGTACCCTTCCAGTTGGCATTTGACGCGTGTGAACAAACTTTTGTTTTTGTCAACCTTCGTCATTCGTAGTAATAGATACACTTTACGTATTCATTTTCGAGTACCTATTTCTGTAATTTGAGTTATGTTGCGTATTTAGTACGATTTTCTAACTATATAATTATTTTTTATGTGTTGTAAACGTTATCTGAAATACAAAGTTACAGCTTTTTATTCACGGTTTCATTATTCCCATTTTCTGTATTGGCAGATAAAGTTATTGTGACAATTTTCTTTTTTGCGGCTGAAAATTTGATTATTCGTTGATTGGAAACTAATGTTATCGTAATTTTAATCGCATACCTATTTATTTAGCAGCTATCAAAAGGAAATTGTATATACTTTGACTTATTGTTGTTTCGGCCGCTGCCTCAATGCGTTTCTTTGTTATTATTTTGACTAAAGGCAAAAAAAAGTATAATGAAGTTTTCAAGGGTGTATCGACGAATTGTGTTGTAGGAACACCATACTTCGACGGCTGCCTCCGCCGTCTCCCTCACGTGTGAAATCTTGTGTTATTACAACGAAATCCGGAGATACTACCTATGAAAACTTCACTGCAATTATTCGCCGAGAAAGTCTCCTTTCTTACTAAAAAGTAATAATTTCCACTATTAAAACGTCGTTACGCCACATATGTAAAATTTAAATACTTGACAGTTTAGGTGTTGGTGAGTAGTTTCCTTAAATAACATTGAATCAACCGTAAGATCAATCAAGGAATCAGGAGATATAATAATGAATCCCACAAAAACTTTTGTAAAAAAAAAAAAAAAAAGCCAAGTCTCGTGCTTGTGCAGTGACAAAAGGTTATGAGATCTTGTTCTGAGCCAAGTCTACACTTTACAGAGTATATTCACTTCACTTTGTGAAATGGAATGCTTTCTCTCGGTGTTTATTTAGAATTTAAAAAAAAAAAAAGAAGAAAACTCTTGTAACTTGGCCACTAAGCAAACCATGTTTTTAAATTCATGTGATGTATTTATTGTAAGGCACATAATATGACCTAACACTGAATATTTTTCATTTTTTTTATTTATTTAAAAATTGGTTTAGATTTTTTTTTTTGCTGTCGTCAGTCTTTAGACTGGTTTGATGCAATCCTCCATCCCTTTCTATCCTGTGCTAACCTTTTCGTTTCTACATACCCCTTACAACCCACGTCCTCATATATTTGCTTCATATATTCTAATCTCTGTTTTCCTCTACAGTTCTTACCTTCAACTGTTCCCTCCACTAACAAATTAACCAATCCAGCATGTCTCAAAATATGACCTACCAGCCTGTCTCTTCTTCCCGTAAGCTTCTTCCATAAACTTCTTTTCTCACCCATCATTTCCAAAACTCGTTCATTTCTTACTTTGTCTGTCCACCTAATTTTTAGCATTCTTCTGTAGCACCACATTTCAAATGCTTCAAGTTTCTTTCTTTCCGGTATTCCTAAAGTCCATGTTTCGCTACCGTAAAGTGCTGTGCTCCACACAAAGAGTTTTAAAAAGTTCTTTCTAATTCCTAGATCAATATTTGAAACTAAAAGGTTTCTCTTTTTCATGAAGGCTCTTTTAGCTAGTGCTATTCTGCTTTTAACATCCTTCCTACTTCGGCCATCGGTTGTAATTTTGCTTCCCAAGTAACAGAACTCACTCACTTCTCCTATAGCATCCGATCCTATTTTTATATTTAAACTGCTACTATTGGTATCATTTCTGCTACATTTCATCACTTTTGTCTTACTTTGATTTATATTCAGTCCAAAATCTTCCTTCAGTATTTTGTTCATGCCATTCAATAACTTCTCAATATCCTCAGCCCTCTCTGCTAACAAGACAATGTCATCAGCAAATCGTAGCATACTGATTTTTTCTCCCTGAAAACTTATGTCGCATGGAAATTTTTCTTTGACTTTCTTCATTGCTTCTTCCACATACAAGTTGAATATTACCGGGGATAGACTACAACCTTGTCTCACACCCTTTTTAACCGATGCATGTCTCTCGTGATTCTCTTTTATTACAGCCACTTGATTCTTATATAGTTTATAGAGTATTCTTCTATCTCGATACTTTAGACCTGACTTCTTTAAAATTTTGAACATCTTGTCCCACCTAACATTATCAAAAGCTTTTTCTAAATCAACAAATGCCATAAAAGTTTCTTTGTTTTTCTTGATCCGCCCTTCAAGTATTAATCTTAAAGACAGAATTGCTTCCCTTGTACCGCGATTTTTCCTAAACCCAAACTGATCTTCTCCTACTATCTCTTCTACTACCCTTTCCATCCTTCTGTATATTATTCTGGTTAGTAATTTTGAAGCATGTGATGTTAGACTAATGGTGCGATAATTCTCACATTTGTCGGCTTGTGCTTTCTTTGGAAGTGTGAAGATGATATTTCTGTTAAAATCAGTTGGAATTTCTCCTGTTTCATAACTTTTTGATATCAGCTTGAATAATCTTTCGATTCCTTCCTCTCCTAGAGATTTAAGAAGTTCTGCAGGGATCTCATCAATACCAACTGCCTTATTTGCTTTCAAATCATTCAGAGCTTTATTAAATTCTGTTCTCAAAACAGGATCTCCTAAGTCATCAATGTCGACATCGCCTTCCTTTTCCAATACACTATTGTTCAAGTCGTCCCCATCATACAGTTTCTCAATGTATTCCTTCCATCGATTAGCTCTTTCTTCTGAGCTTAAAAGAGGTTTCCCATCGGCAGCTTTAATGTTCATACCTCTTTTCTTCATTTCTCCAAAATTCTGTTTGATTTTTCTATATGCAACATCTACTTTTCCTTTGACCATTTCCTTTTCTACTTCTTCACACTTTTCTTGTAGCCATTTTTCTTTTGCTATTTTGCATTTCCTATTTATTTGATTTCTAAATTGCCTGTACTGCTCTCTTCCTGCTTCATCCTGAGCATTTTTGTACCTTCTCCTCTGATCCATCAGCTCCAAAATTTCTTCTGTGATCCAAGGTTTTCGGGCAGTTTGTTCCCTAAAGCCTAATGTTTCTTTGCCAGCTTTCATTATTTCGGTCTTTAATGCATTCCATTCGTCCTCGGTTGAGCTCCTTTCACAGTTACTTCTTAGGTGTAAGTCTGCCATTTCTGCAAATTTTTCTCTTGTGCTAAATTGTTTCAGCTTATTCACTGCCAGTCTGTTCTGCTTATGCTGCTTCCTTATTCGCTTGAATTTCAGCCTGCACTTCATTACTATCAAATTATGGTCCGAGTCTATGTCTGCTCCTGGGTACGCTTTACAGTCTAGAACTTGATTCCTGAATCTCTGTTTGACCATGATTTAATCTAGCTGATATCTGCCTGTATCCCCAGGATGTTTCCAGGTGTATGTTCTTCTTGCATGGTTCTTAAACAGTGTGTTCGCCACTACTAGCTTATATCTTTCACAAAATTCTAGCAACCTGCTTCCTCGCTCATTTCTTTCTCCTAGACCATAACTTCCTATAGTATTTCCCTCTTTTCCTTCTCCCACTATTGCATTCCAATCACCCATGATTATTAGATTTTCCTCCCCTTTCACATATTGGATTAATTCTTCAATTTCAGCGTATATTTTTTCTATTTCTTCGTCATCTTCCTGTGACGTTGGCATATATACTTGTACTAATGTGGTTGGGACGGGCTTAGTTTCTAACCTCATCAAAATAATCCTGTCACTAAACTGTTCATAATAACTCACCCGTTTCCCTACTTTCTTGTTCATTACAAATCCTACACCAGTGATTCCATTGACAGCTTGTGTGCTAATTATCCTGTGTTCCCCAGACCAGAAATCCAGTGCGTCCTTCCATTTAATCTCACTAATCCCAACAACATCTAACTTAAGTTGTTCCATCTCCCTTTTTAAGTTTTCTAACCTACCTGCCCTATTCAGACTTCTAACATTCCACGCTCCGACTTGTAGAATGTTTCTATCCATTCTGATGACTCCTCCCTGAGCAGTCCCCACCCGGAGATCCGATTGGGGGACTATTTTCCCTCCGGAATATTTTACCCAGGAAGAAGCCATCATGATATATGTAATTTGAGAGGATTACATGTCCTCGGGATACCCTTTGGGTCTTTAATGCAGTGGTTTCCCGTTGCCTTCTGCATCCCCATGCCGTTGATCATTTCTGATTCATCCGCCTTTAGGGGCCGTTTCCAACCCCAAGGGCAAGAGGGTGCCCTGAACCACTCCCCGCTCTTCCGCCCTCCTTTTGGAGGCCGTTGGCAAGCAGTGGGTGACTCCTTATACTGGGAATCTTTCAGTCGCCAGAGCCTCGTCCGTGCAAACAGGGTGCACCACGTGAAGGAGAGGTTGACATTTGGTTGGATAAGACTAGTATTGTCTCTCCCAAACCCTTACACCCCGAGACAGACATAAAATATTATAATATTTATGTTAAGCCTAGGCCCTACTACATAATTATAGAATTGTTACATATTAAAACCAGTAATTCTGAACAATTGGGCATATCTTAAGGTTATGTATTGCTGTTAATAATAATAATAATAATAATAATAGCATAATGTTTGCCAATTAATTTTGTAAATGGGGTTTGTAAACTAACATTTGGCTTAACTTACTATTTGTACACATGTAAGACTATAACCTTAATTTCTGACATTTTTTTTTTTTTTTTTTTCAGGTTTGCAGAAAACATTTCAAAGAGAGTGACATACTCATGTCATAATCCTATGTGGATTGGAAAACTGGAAAGACAATAACTTTGCCTTTGATAAGACACCCATTAAAAGAAGATGCAGTTCCTGAACTCCTTTCTAATTGTCCAAATTATCTATCTTCTAATACTTCAAGAAGAGAGGCTCCAGAAAAAAGAAGAGAGAGATTGGAAGCTGATGTTCTTCAAAGTGCAATTTTGGAAAGTGAAAAACATGCAGAGGAATACAATAAGAAGCATTTTTATAAAAATTTTCAAGAATTTAATGAAAGATTGCAATATGTGTCATTGAGTGAGAATAGGTGTGTTGTGCCTAAAAAGTGTTTTGTGTTATTCATATATGTCGATTTAGAAGATTGTTCTCATAATGCCTACTTTACTGTCTCTGAAGACCTCAGCATTAAAGTATTTCTTAAAGGAGTTGAAATTATAATGGAAGAAGTTTCAAAAATTGTTACATCTACAGCTGAAGTAGAATCTACAATGAGAAGTGCAGAAATCCTGTTAAACAAAGGTAAGGAGAATGCAGTTGATTTTGTCAGTATCATAGTAGATTTACTACAACATATTACCTGCGAGGGAAAGAAAAAGAAAGTTGTAGATTTTGTTGTATCTCAAATGTTGCTTATCAACAAGGCAAAGGAAAGACACAAGTTTGAATTTGACATAATGATTTCATCCTCCATTCTATTTTTGATTTCCAGACAAGCTTACAGATTTCTAAGAAACAGTAGCTATATCATTTTACCTCATCCCAACACCATTAAAAATGTAATATCCCCTATTACTGCAGAAAATTCTAATTTGCTATCTTACATAAAACAGAAGAAAAGTTTCCTAAAACCTTGTGACCTAGCTGTTAACTTAATGATAGATGAAATTCACATTAAACCCTATTTGGACTATAAAGGTGGTAATATTGTTGGAATGGCCTATGACAGCACTGATACTGCAACTACTACACCTACTTTCATGATTCAATGTATTATGACTCCTTTCAAGGATGTTATTCACATTCTGCCAGTGAGTAAAACTGATGCTGTACAATCATAGTTCCACATTTTTTTTTTTTTTTTTTTTTTTTTTTTTTGGCTGTCTGTATGGTTGACCCCTTTACCGTTTACCATGCAGACAGTATTTTAGTACATTCTTAAGCCACAGTAATAGCTGGTAATATTTAGGGCACTAATGACCTCACTGTTGACGCACCCTGAATCAACAACAACATGATGGCGGCTTACCACTCAACAACTCAAAATACATTGCAAGTGCGTCCATGTCATCCATTCAAAAAAATTGCAGACAAAATAACTGATTCTAGATACCGACAGATTTTCATCAAATGATCTCTGCAGATAAATATCACAAATTCATTTTTAATATCTTTATATTTTGGTATTAAAAACAACAAAAATCATACAATAACAAGAATCAATAACAATGCCGCTCTAGTTAAGTAATCTTGTGGTTGTATTATATAAGTCACGTGTATTGCAGTACATAAAAGCTATTGCGTTCATCATATGTTTTTACAGATGCAATACCGAAATTTGGAAAATTTTCTAATCAAGTCAACGACAGTTTTTCATTATTTGTGTACTCATCATTAAATGATACTAATAGTAGCAGATTAAATATAAAAATAGGATCGGATGCTATAGGAGAAGTAAGTGAGTTTTGTTACTTGGGAAGCAAAATTACAACCGATGGCGGAAGCAGGAATGATGTTAAAAGCAGAATAGCTCTAGCAAAAATAGCCTTCATGAAAAAGAGAAACCTTTTAGTTTCAAATATTGATCTAGGAATTAGAAAGAACTTTTTGACACTCTATGTGTGGAGCACAGCACTTTATGGTAGCGAAACATGGACTTTAGGATTACTGGAAAGAAAGAAACTTGAAGCATTTGAAATGTGGTGCTACAGAAGAATGCTAAAAATTAGGTGGCCAGACTAAGTAAGAAATGAACGAGTTTTGGAAATGATGGGTGATAAAAGAAGTTTATGGAAGAAGCTTACAGGAAGAAGAGACAGGCTTTTAGGTCACATTTTGAGACATGCTGGATTGGTTAATTTGTTAGTGGAGGGAACAGTCAAAGGTAAGAACTGTAGAGGAAGACAGAGATTAGAATATATGAAGCAGATATATGAGGACGTGGGTTGTAAGGGGTATGCAGAAACAAAAAGGTTAGCACAGGATAGGAAGGGATGAAGGATTGCGTCAAACCAGTCTAAAGACTGACGACAGCAAAAAAAAAAAAAAAAAAAAAAAAAACATTTAACTGATATACTTGATTATGTGACACCTACTTTCTTAGATCCTTAAACATTTCTTACTTATGAACGTGCAACAAAATGACATAATTTCGCATTAAAACTGTCATTGATTTTTGTGGAAGCTGGTTGGATAATAGACAAATTTCTGTATAATGTATAACTTGTAGGACTGGGGGTAACCATCCCAGTTGGTAGAAAAACTGATCATAATCTGGACTCGAATACCGACAAGGTCAAATATTTTTCAAAAAAGACTAAATCTTCTCGAATGGATAAGTTACCATAATGTTGCATTGATTACGCCACATGGACTTTTTTCAAAAAGTAATAGGGAGCTCTGTCCCCCCGAACCAAACTAAATAGGCTTTTAGAGGATTCGAGATACAATCATAGACTAGAAACTATAGATCACGTTAATATGGTGTCATACGTCCTGAAAACAACGGAATACTCCTGTGCTTCAGGAAACGACAATCTCAAAATCTGATCATTACTACAAATTTCTTACTGGAGATTATGGTCGTAGACAGAAATATGAAGATTTTGCTAAATGAATTAGTCATTTTGTAGCTGCTCGCCGTGTGAAATGTTTATTAGAGCCGCATCACTGCGACTTTTAGACTTAAGTCCTCCCCTCTCCTGTAACACGCGTATTCGCAAGTCATCAGACAGTTTCACGTAACTGGCTGTTATCTGGTGAAGCGCGGCGGTAGCCACATAGATCTACCTCCTGAACAACAGGTGCTGCACACTCAGGGAAATTCCAGCGTTAGCTAACTATATAAGAGGATTCAGATCTCGTCGTATGCTATGAGTCCATCTACTAGTTTGATGTTATCCTTTCCGGACATGCGCTAGTACAGTCATCGTCTACCCATTACACCTAACATACTCTTACTATAATCTGCTTCAAATACTCTAACTTTGCTCTCCTCTTACAGTTTGTGATTTCAATTTCCACTTCTGCTACCAAATTATATAATGCCGATGTCTCAAGTTCCGACGGGCCTTGCCGACTTTTCTTTCTGTAACATTAGCTTTCGTCCAAAAAACACCTTTCTTCATCGACCAGCTCAAAGAATAGATCTCTTAATTTTTAGGGGAATGTTTTTGAAGAATTCTTAAAGTGCAATAATCTTTATATACATCTGTAGTGGGGCGTTATATCTGTTTGTTATGGCATCACGCACATACTACCGAACAGATTCTGATGGCTTTCATAGTTTGAAAGCTTAAGATCTACTTTAAATTCTGCGGCGTGTTTTACGATTCTACGTCTACTGACACCGGACCTGAAATTTAATTCTTAGTGTCATATTCCATTTAACTTCTGTACGTTGCAAGGAGAGGACTTGAATGTAAACATGGAAATAGTATGGCACCTCAGGTATCTGAGATAATGCTGTCCGTCTTGGTGAGTCTTCGTTTAGGGAAAATCAAAGGTTAAAACTCATCAGTTACAGTTTTCTGAATGTACACCGCACACAGGGGTATTTGACACAAAAAGTCGATCAAAATTATTTCTACATAATTTGGATTTTTGTTTCGCTTCTTTTGTATATTAGAACTTATAACTGTGAAGTAGGAGTAATAATAAAAATCACGTACTGTGTTCATACACTTTATAACATATTAAGCGAATATTTACAGAATATCTAAACGATAATCATACATGTACACTAGAATATCATTCTGACGAACCGTCCCATCCTTCGTCGTCGGAACCTTCACCTTATTGCTCGTTCTCTTCTTGAGTAGCCTACTCGGGTCCCATTAAAGTAATATTTTAATAGTTTCTAGATTGTATGATTTAGATGTTTTAGGTGTTTTGTGCCTGATGAAGCTCAAATACGGATCCTAAGTTAATGAAAGCCTATTAATGACATCTGTGTTGCACTAAACCCAACTAAGTTTTCTGGAGTGTCTCTCCCTAAATCGTCGAAAATATTTGTTTCTAGCTTCTGCTGCTGCTTCTGACAGATTGCCTATCGGCAAAAGTGCATACTTTATTATAAGTGGGCCCTCAATAAATACTTCTTGTATACGTGACATTGGAAGCAACTAGTACAGTTCAGTGTACAGTACATCTTAAATTTTTCGTGGCAGTGGGGAGTTTTATATATATATATATATATATTTCTTGTGCCCACTATATATCATTCACATAATAGTATAAAACCTGTCAATCAATGTTTTGTTAATACCTATTATCTCAGCGGACATCATTTGCTAAAATCGGTCAAATCATCGAAAGATTTTCTAGGCCGACCCACAGTGGTAGGATTGGATTTTATGGGGATTTCGATACATCTTTTGAACCAATCATGATATTTCTTTAAAAAAACACACTCTCAGTTCTCTTAGCAGCCTGCCATTTTCTTTAATTTCACATTTAAGCCTTGAAAACGTTTGTTCGTGCTGTTGCGTTTGTTCGACCGTGAATGTTGGTTGATTTAAAATACTTTCCTCGACTAATTACAACTTTTGCACAAAATCATTTCCTTTATCGTATTTAATCATATCATAAATAACTTTTCGGGTCATGAGCATGATACCAGAAGAGCCCATAACAAAGAAAATCGTAGATGAATTAATGTGACCGAAGAAAAGTAGGTTTGTTTCATTGTAAATAATCTAGATTTTTTCGAATAAATAGACGTTTGGCACTTTTTGGCACCTAATTTCCAATGAAACACCAAGATAGTACACTAAACTAATCCCATACAAGAAATCAGACTCGTGAAAGGTCCGGAAATATAACAAAATCACTCTTTAATACTTTTAGTAATAAAATAATCAGTACAAAATGAGTCAGCTTACAAAAATGTACAGAAATAAGGTTGTGCGATACTTTTGGATGTATGTTACTATTATTTCAGTTCTAGGTACCTGGCTGAACAATATCCATGATTAAAATCACCACTACTCACTTAACGTCACTAATAAATTAAATTGGTACAACTTATAATTTTCTTGTATTTGCTTGGTAACAGTATGTGGGTCTTGGAATGTGCTCAGAAGATGACTGTTCACGGGATGGGGAATGAAGCTTATCTAAAAAATATAGCTGATTGTTATTCTATATACATTTGCCTCGAGTCAGGTATATACGGGTTCTTGGAATTTGCTAAAAAAAAAATTTGACTTTTGATCGGCTTTTTGTATCAAATACCCCTGTGTGCACCGGTAGAAAATCTGACAGATGATGTTAGCTGAAGGGTTGCGTGCGTTGAGGCTGGGCGTTAGTTTACTAAAAGTCGCACGTTTGACACCCACCCGGAAGAATTTACTTTTTTTCTGCGTGCGTTCTTGTTTGTTACAATTCGATGTTTGTGGCATCTCAAATTTATTTTTACAGAAATTCATCAGATTAAACCTTTTTTTTTAATCGTGATAACAGTCTTTTTATTTAACTCTTTGGATTCTTTTCTTTTACTTTCTGCTCTTTAAATGAGCTATGCAAATTCACACGTACTTTTACGTAACTTCGATTACTTACTTCTTCAATTTTCTGAGCATGCTGAAGAGATGTATTTCACTTTGTAGAGAACTTAAAAAAGCAGCAAATTAGCTGAGAAGGAAAAATTAAGAACGATGCGAAACACCAGGCAGCATTTAGGCACAGGCTACATAGGCTGTAGCCTAGGGGCCGGCACCACATGCAAAAATGAAAAATAAAAAATATATTAGTCGTTGTCTTCCTGTTGACATGCTTGTATTAATAATCAATATTGTTAATATATTTTTCTCGGGCTTCCAGCCGTGTTAATATATCATATTTGCGGGACGTTTCGAAGGCGTCCATCTCTGCCTCCATTCTCAACCAAATGTCAGTGTATAACTGTTTGTTTATTCAGCCACTGCTACGGAAACGGTGGAAAACAAAAACCAACACAACGCGATTACGTCATCCGCTCTTCTGCTCGTTACCGGCGCGAAACTGTTTCAGCATTTTAATCGCCGGGTTCCAGGCCGCACTGAGTTGATAACCAGTGTCCCTGATACCAAGGGCCTTGCGTTTCTGCCGTTTGTGGGTGCCCTAAGTTGCAAAATAGGTAGACTGCTATCACAATGCGGAGTCAAGACAATTTATAGACCACCCACTAAAATTAGTAACTTGGTCGGCAGCGTTAAAGATGACCTAGGTTTACGAACCCCTGGTGTATATTATATACCATGTGAATGTGGCCGCGGCTACATTGGACAGACGCAGCGATGTAGCGATGGCGCTAATTTTGGAATATCGATCAGAGAGGAAAGGGATATTTATTAGATTTCATTCGTCTTTATTGAGTTGCTAGCTGTGGGCCTCGGTGAGCGAGCCAGGTTCCCAGTCGGCTGGACAGGAAGCGAGCTTTGTTATCAGAGTAATACCACACGAGCTTCAAGGTTGAGCGCTGAAAGTTTCACTCGCGTAGCCTGGGAAATGCGTGGGTGGCAAGTTTCCCTTTCGTAAGCACTGAGTGTGTGAGATTTACCGTCCCCACCCTGCGGTACGGGTTGAACCGCTGAACGCCAGTTATGAACTCTAAAAGTAACCACGTGAAGGATCTAGCCAATTATAGGGCAAGATGCCCCCTCCACCGCTTATGCTAGCAGACGACGCTCTGTACCTAGTTGAACAGGGAGTCTACCACCATCTTCGACTCGAGAAAGATCTGCAACATTTAAGGTAACACCGAACCATCTGATATTCCTACGCTTGTTGCTTAAAGAATTATAGTCAGTCATTCAAGTCACTCATTTCAAGGGATAGGTCTTGTGTAACTGTTAGATTATCGTAAAAGAGTATATGTGCCCACAACGGAGTATAAGTAAATGTTTTGTGCCATCATGATTTCAGTCTTATTATGATCTATGTAATGTCGTATGTTTTTATCAAGTGATGGAATAAATTATACAGTTTACTGGATAGGTGTGTTTTCCTTCAAGAATACCTTGTCATTAGTTAAGAATTAAAGTATTAGCATTCAATAGTGAGTCGTTTCCTCCAGTAAGTAATTTGTCTAGTTAAGCCGCACTAGCAAACTGACAGTTGCTTAGCTATAACCTTGTTTCTTGTCTCAAGCAGCGAGTAACAGGTGCATTACCTGCTTCGATCAGTCTAGCTAACTGTAGAAGTAAATTAAACCGCTAGTTGTCTATCAACATAATGATGCATACGCCGGTTGAAACTGAACCGACGGCAGTCCTCGTTGATAGAACCCACGGTATGTAGCGGATTTGCCGCTCGATTCGCTACATACAATAAGAAAATGGTGTCAGGGCTGTGGAGTAATTAGTGGTTAAATTAATTAGGTAATGTTTGAGATGTACGTCTCGCTAGAACATGGCAGGAAGCTGGAATTGTTTTCCTACGCCAATTCCCCGAAATCCCCGTAGCCAAGCTAGGATATCAGATGGTGTTACCTTAAAAAGAATTTAAGCCCAAGCAAGATGATCGTTAAGTGTGAATTATATTCAGAAAGTGAAAAGTAAAGTTTCTACGTGTCGAAATAATTAGTTAGAGACGCCACATCTAGAGGGAGCCTTCGGGAGCATGCCAGCCGGTCGCAGCCAATGGGAGCAACCGATACAAGCTGGAACGTCTGAGCCTATCAGCGAAGTCGTAACAGATGCGCGCGAGCAGCCAGCTGATGGACGCCGCGGAAAATTCAACACATCAGGCAGCCAAATGGAGTCAAAATGTGAGTACAAACAGTGACAATTGTGTTTTAAAAGAATGTAAATTGTGTTAGGAACAAAGTTCAACAGAATGTTTAATGCCGAGAAAAGTATATTTCTGTATCAAAGTCTAAAGTGAATTTCAGTCGTGTTTTCTGTGAAAAATGTAGGTTGGAAAAAAAATTAATGTTGTGGTATTAATAATAGTTATACAGCATTTCATCCTAATGTTCTGTAAAACTTGTAAAAATGAATTATGCTGCAGTAGACAAATTTAAGAATCAGTTCAGTAAATATATCTAACTGTAACGAAATTAATATGTAAACATTCGCGAAGTGTCGGAAATTGAAACATTTCGGCGAGTTACGTATCTCTAAAGATGTAATAAATCGTAAGAATTCAGTTTTGGACAGATATTAAGATTTCAAAGAGAGAAAAGTACGTTAAATTCAGTTAATGGTTGCGAATGTGATAATTGTACGGTAAAATTAAGAATTTTAAGTCAGGTGAATGTAATTATATGCATTTGAGTAAACTAGGCTCATGAATGTGAATTTATTAGGAATTAATGTGGTTAAGTGGTGACGAACGTGGTAAATAGAATTTTAAGTCTAATGAAATGTTGCCAGTAAGGAGATTTGTAACATTGGAATATGCGATCATCGAAACAGTCTGTGTAAAAGTTCTAAAGCTTAGAAGTCGATCACGACTCTGTAATTAATTAAAGTAATGCTTGGTGTAAAGGAATTGATAAGGAGAAAAACTTGAAATGTAAATGATAGTTTTATGCCCTGCGCTATCATAAGGAGTTAATTAAGATTTTAAGTCTTGAAGGGATGAAGTGTTAAGTAAGAATTAATTAGTTGCTAAGGAAAGCAAATGGAGTTAACTACGAATTAAAGTCTTAAGGAATGAATTATTAAATAAGAATTGATTAGGTGCTAATGAGAGCAGAAAGAATTGATTTGACGAATCTGTAAGAGTGTATTAAAGTAATTGAGTTAATATGAGAATAGTTTGATGTAAAATGCGCATGATTAAATGGAATAAGTAAAGAATGAATGAAAGAATAAAGCTAGAATTGATTATGTTGTTTGAAGGGAACACACCAGTAAATAGTTGTGAATTAAATTAGGGAATGGATTACATTAGAATTGTGTTGGGGAGCACAGTATTGTGAATTAAATTAGAATTGCTGTTTAGGGGATGACAGTATGTTTTATGAACTAGATTACAGAGTGACTAAAGGCACAATAAGTAAGTAAAAGTACAGAAAATGAAGTATTGGGTGACGAATAATTTGAATAAGAATATAAATGTATGGAGATTTAAATTATGCAGTGTGTGGAGTAATTAAGAATTTTAATTATGAGTAAGAAGTAAAGTTAGTAAAATCAGTGATTTTAGCAAAGCCAGAAACATTCGTAAGCTTATTGTAACAACTTTTGGTAAATTAAGTAAGGAATTAAAGCTTAGAATCATAATATGCAATTGAAAAATGCCTACTGTAGGAAGTTAGGAATTGTATTTATATGAATTTTAAGTCATGAGAAAGGAGTTAGGTAAAGTGCATCACGCGATACTGGCTATTGGTTTGATGTGTAGTTCAGTGATTGCCATCACACGGCGCTGCTGTAGGCAAGACCCATATGTTAATATCGCAACTGCTTTGTTTACGTAGGGTATCGCAGTGTTCAAATTAATTGTAATGTGTATACAATTGAGTGCATTTCAGTTATAGAAAAAGTGAATCCTTCCTATAAGTATTTAAAAAGTTATTTTGATTAGAATAATGTTGTCTAAACGGAAGCTGTGAATGTGTTAAAACGATGTGTGTATTGGAATTTAAAAGCAACCTGTTGAATTCAAAGGTGCAGTGTGTGTAATTACCATGCAAGGAGTTGTAATAATGAAAGCATTTTGTGAATTAGAATTAAGGTAAGCAATTTATTATGTTATGAGTGAATTCAGTCTGCAGTAATGAAAATCAGATGTGTGTGTTCAGAATAGCAGAATGTGTGATGTCGAAAAATTGCCAGGTGAAATCAAAGTCATATGCTAAAGAATTAGACTTTCGCTAGTTAAGAAAGAATGGTAACAGGTAATTCAGAAAATGTTAGAACAAGTTAACTAGTCTCTATGAGTAAATGAAAACAGCATGTAATGTGTTTAAAAGTTAAGTAAAAGTAAAATTCAGATTATCAGGGAATTAATGAATGTAATCTATCTGCCATGGATGCCTAAAAGTCAGTAATAAGAATTTTGAGTGATCAGAAATTTGTATAGTTTAAATAAATATGAAGATGATTTAAGATAAGTTAGAATTCAGTCTGGATTGTAAACAAAATTGAATGACAGTTTAGCAGAAGGTAAACATGCTCATTGGTCAGTGGTCTCTAATTTCATTGAGTAGTAATTTGAATTTGAGAAGAGGAAATTCCATGTGATTGAGTTAACACTTTATTCAGCGTTTGACTTTTACAGCAAGGGGTGTCCAAGGAAATTGAGTTTGCTATAACAGAGTTTATAAAGTCAATCTAATGGCACAAGGTCCAGTTATGATGCATAATAGGAAATAATTTGCATTAGTGGGAGTAGTATATTTAAAGGTATTCAAATGAGTTCAGAAGGTATTGATACAGGCTCAGAGTGAATTAATAGTAATCAGCTGATAGTTAGAAAGGGTAAACACACTTAAGTATCCAAAAATAGTCTCACAATACAGTAACAAAGAAATTTAAATAACAAACAGTAAGTCAGAAGTCAACAAGTTAAATTGGTGCAGCAGAGTTGAATTCAGTTATCATTTTGGTTGAAAGGTACCACAACCACGATGGTAAAACAGTCAACGAGATTAAGTGATAAATTTCATAAATAAACCAAAGAATTGAATTAATGAGCTGATTTAGTATGTGGTTGTAAGATATGCAAATTGATTTGACCTGTAGTTTTTATCCTCCCTTGTGTTACGAATTTACATGTGATTTCATAGTCATTTGATACCCCCATATTGATTTAAATTACAAATATTTATTTTGGGTGATAACTTGCATAATTAGAATTGATTAGTAACCGCATTCAGTGTGACTTTGTATACTAAGTCGAATTATGCCCCAGTGAGATGCAAGAATATAGTAACAAGTGTAATACTGAAACATTTTTAGGGAAACTTAGAGTAATATTCAAATGCCCTAGGAAAAGTCAGATTAATTGAGACAGTTCTAAAGTGTAAAAACATTTTGAGGAAATTCAGTTTAGTAAACACGTTCAGAATAAATCAGATGTAGAGAGAGAATTGTTAGGAAACAGAATAATGGGAATTATGTATGATGGGACACACACACACACATTCAATGAGTGAAATATATGCATGTTTATTAAGAGCAAGGTTGAATGGAATATATTAATACCAGAGTAGGTTAAGAAATGAAATATGTTAAATGAGGAAGTATAATGAATTGTGAATTGAAGTCTTGAGAGATAGGAGGATCATGTTAAACTGTGGTAGTTAAGAATATGAATTGAAGTCTGTGGGTAAATATAAAATATTGTAAACAAGTAATAGGAATGCAGGGAATATGTATATAGGAGGAACCTGATATAAATGATAGCATGTGATTTAAGTCAATACAAGTAGAGCATGCAGTTAAATGGTATTTGGAAGGTAATTGTCAACAGTTGAGTAGAATGAATTGATTGATTTTGGGTAATAGGACAGTTTTAAGTAAACAAAATCATTTTTGGAATAGGTTTTGTCAGAATACCAACTAGGATTGGATGAATGCATGAGAATATGCTAAGTATATCTGAGAAGTGCAACTATGGATTTTGTATGGCTGATACGATGCATGTATGTATGATTGGAAAAACTTTATGAATGTGTTTGAAACAATCAAGAGGTTTGCAGAAAATTGAGGAGAAGTTTATTAACAGTTAAATAGGAGAATAGAATATTGTTTGTTGAATTTATGTGGGAATTGTGCAGTTTAAGAATAGTAGATGGAATTGAAGCTAGAGAATTGTTAGTGTTAGCCAAGACTTATGTACGTTATTCTGTAACTGTGGAGTGGGTAAAGCATTTTGCTACTCACAGGGTTCCATTTATGAAATGATGGAGTTGGGTAAGTCTTAATGGCAGGATGTCGGTGTGAATGGTCAGAAACGTTCACAGCCCGCCCATGAGATGGCCTCAGTAGGTTTCTAAGCGAATAGATAAACAATCTCAGGGTTAACCAGAGTGTTAAATTGGGTAAACCGATAAGTAATAGTGGATAAGATTTCACTAAAATTAGCTACGACTAAAGTTGGAGTTGAAATTGCATGATCAGGTGTAATCATGGCAATCAGATGTTTTATAGTAGGTGATGTAATGAGAGTATGAAGTCAAGTAAGAGTGATTGAATAAGAATTGTAAAGTGAATAACATCAGAAAGTGATGAATGATTATGCAAACATCCAAATTTTGTTTTAAGAATCTTTGAGAAGTCCTTTGAATGAAAGTTGTGTGAGAGCATGAGTATGAATGAAAATGGCAATTGTAATGAAACAGTTTAAAATGAAAGGTACAGTAGAATTGATTAAGGCTTTTAGAAAGAAACTAGTGGATGCTAAGAGGAAGAAACTTGTAGTGATTGAGAAAAAGATAAGTAATTATAAGAATTTTGTAATGTCAGTTTGCAAGCAAGTGATGTTGTGAGAGTAACAAATATTTTGGAGTATTATGTAAATATAGCAATGATGTGACTTTATCTAGTATGCATTTAGAAATTTTCCAGTGAATTTATGAATATGAGAGAATGCATAGAACTTGAATTTTGAATAATAGCATCAAATTATTTCAATAATCTTTGGATTTTGTGATGTAATCAGTTGATTCACTTCCGTTTGAAATAATTTTGACTTATTGTTGAAAGTAAGTGAGTTATTGAAAAGAATAAATTCAGAATTGGTTTGCAAACTAATAATTATGTTACAGTGTAAGATTATTTGTGTATTGAATTGAGTTCATCCATATTAATTAATTATGCATGTGTTAAATTAAATGTCTGTAGATGCTTATTGAATTTGCATATAGTATAATTTTGTAAAGGAATGATTCACACAGATCAGTAATGTAGCTTTGATTTGCATTCATGATTGGTTGAAGTAACAATGATTGATGATCACCTATAAATTATGAGAATCAATGATCAATCGCCAATAATTGATTGGTAATAGTAATTGAGTAATCTATTGATCAGCCAATAGATTTATTGATTGGAAATGGATAAATACTGATAATTAATATATTCAAATAATTTAGTGAGAAAATTTTTTGTGCTAATATCTGACATACACTCAATTCAAATAAGTAAATATTAAATTTTATTATGAATTGTAAGGAATTTATTGTGATTTGAAATATAACTAGAAGTGAATTGTTCAAATTGATTCAAGGATGTTCCATAGCAATTAATGAATGAATTAATTATAGATTTAAGATTGCCAAAGAATAGAATACTGCTGTGTACTGAACTGTTGCAGCATTGGCGTTATGGGAGACGAGGAATTGCCCAGAGCCATTCCAGCTTGACTAAAGCAGTCAGGTAGAGATTCGTTCAAGGGACAGGCAGAATGTTACCTGCCCTGTTCAACCCAATAGGACAGCACTGGTCCATATCAGGAATTCTGGGAAGACATCAGAATGTCTATACCGAATGTAACTATGGAATGGAACGAATTAAATTTATTTGTTGTATTGTTTGTAAATTATGCAGAAATTGATTTTGAAAGGACTTGAAATCTGAAATTTTAGTTAAAGTGTATATAAACAAAACATTTTAGATTGATTTGAGCTGATTGAATTTTGGAACAGTGACACAGAGATTGAATTAAACCAAGTGTTACACAGTGTCATGAATGTCGTAGATTTGTTAGTCAACATATTTGTATTTTGTTTGATTTGATTCATTTGCATTTATTTTAATTTAGAAGTTTAATGGCACATGTTTTGATTTGGATGATTGATTTTAGACAGTGTATTATGAATATTTTCGAATTTCATGTATTTTGATTACACGCAAGGTTTTATTTTACACGACATTTTGATTTAATTTGTTTACACATGTACAAGGACACATGTTTGTTTATTTCTACATGTTTATACACATGTATCAGATTTTGTATTTGTTTTGTAAACTTTGAGAATTAATTAGTTGAATTGAAATGACCTCTTACGCTGACAGGTTTTATATCTTAGAAAGATTGAGATTTCTTAAAGTAACCGTTACTAGGATTCCTTGGAATTTAATAATTAATTTCAGATAGATATTGTGATCAAAGTTTAAAATTTTTAAAGATCATTTTGTTTTAGAATTCAGTTGGTCCTTGATGTAAACATTGTGATCTTGAGACCTTTTTAATGTAGAATTTGCAAGGAATTGTTTGATTTAAAATCTTGAGTATCAACCAGTTGAATTGTTTGAGTAAAATACTAATGAGTCAGTTAAATTGTCGAGTCAGTAGAATCTTTTTATGAATTTGAAAGTAATCTGTTACAGCACTTAGAAATTCTACTGGACTTGCAGTGGAAGTTAAGAGCATTGATGTTTTTGAATTTGAATCTGAATATTGTACTGAGATGAGTGACAGTATTTTGCTAAAGCTTGAAAGAAATAACAGTTAGCGATTTCTTCTGTATAAATGAATTTCATTCATTTGAATTATTTTAAAGTGTTCATATCAGATTGAAGCATGGAATATCAGACCAGTAGAGGAATTTTAAAGGATTTAATTGAGAATTAAGAGTCGTCACTTGGAGTACTTAAATGGGAAGTTGAATTTAATTAGGGAATTCAAGTATGGAATTTTGAATTCAAGATTTATATTAGGGTTAACGAAATTTTCTGTGACTGAAGCCCCAGAAAATTTCTAAATAAAGGGGGGAGGTGTAGCGATGGCGCTAATTTTGGAATATCGATCAGAGAGGAAAGGGATATTTATTAGATTTCATTCGTCTTTATTGAGTTGCTAGCTGTGGGCCTCGGTGAGCGAGCCAGGTTCCCAGTCGGCTGGACAGGAAGCGAGCTTTGTTATCAGAGTAATACCACACGAGCTTCAAGGTTGAGCGCTGAAAGTTTCACTCGCGTAGCCTGGGAAATGCGTGGGTGGCAAGTTTCCCTTTCGTAAGCACTGAGTGTGTGAGATTTACCGTCCCCACCCTGCGGTACGGGTTGAACCGCTGAACGCCAGTTATGAACTCTAAAAGTAACCACGTGAAGGATCTAGCCAATTATAGGGCAAGATGCCCCCTCCACCGCTTATGCTAGCAGACGACGCTCTGTACCTAGTTGAACAGGGAGTCTACCACCATCTTCGACTCGAGAAAGATCTGCAACATTTAAGGTAACACCGAACCATCTGATATTCCTACGCTTGTTGCTTAAAGAATTATAGTCAGTCATTCAAGTCACTCATTTCAAGGGATAGGTCTTGTGTAACTGTTAGATTATCGTAAAAGAGTATATGTGCCCACAACGGAGTATAAGTAAATGTTTTGTGCCATCATGATTTCAGTCTTATTATGATCTATGTAATGTCGTATGTTTTTATCAAGTGATGGAATAAATTATACAGTTTACTGGATAGGTGTGTTTTCCTTCAAGAATACCTTGTCATTAGTTAAGAATTAAAGTATTAGCATTCAATAGTGAGTCGTTTCCTCCAGTAAGTAATTTGTCTAGTTAAGCCGCACTAGCAAACTGACAGTTGCTTAGCTATAACCTTGTTTCTTGTCTCAAGCAGCGAGTAACAGGTGCATTACCTGCTTCGATCAGTCTAGCTAACTGTAGAAGTAAATTAAACCGCTAGTTGTCTATCAACATAATGATGCATACGCCGGTTGAAACTGAACCGACGGCAGTCCTCGTTGATAGAACCCACGGTATGTAGCGGATTTGCCGCTCGATTCGCTACAGCGATGCATTGTGCAGCGATGTGTAGAGCACGCCAGAAATGTTCGTCTTGGGCAAGAAGAAAAATCTGCGGTGGCCGAACATAGTGTGCAAGAAGGTCACACTTTTGAATTTGAAAAAACAACCATTTTAGCCCGGGTCAAAGATTCTTGGGCCAGCGTTATTACAGAGGCTGTAGAAATAAGATTAACTGATTTATTAGTGAACAGGGACACTGGTTATCAACTCAGTGCGGCCTGGAACCCGGCGATTAAAATGCTGAAACAGTTTCGCACCGGTAACGAGCAGAAGAGCGGATGACGTAATCGCGTTGTGTTGGTTTTTGTTTTCCACCGTTTCCGTAGCAGCGGCTGAATAAACAAACAGTTATACACTGACATTTGGTTGAGAATGGAGGCAGAGATGGACGTCTTCGAAACGTCCCGCAAATATGATATATTAACACGGCTGGAAGCCCGAGAAAAATATATTAATATTCAACGCCGTGAAAAATTACGATCCTAAATCAATATTATGTTTATAATATTTCTCCGTTGCGTGTTATGGTGATCTTAATCATTTTTTTATCGTTTGTTTTATCTTAATATGTAGACCGTCTGTTTCATATTGTTGTTGAAACTTTTAAGTTTGTAATTTCGGTGGCTTTTGATGAGGATGTTTGGTTGCAACTACAATAGGCAGCACCTTATCTATCGATTATAGTCGAAAAACTGAACATACAAGCATCACTTGCTAACCTTGTTCACTTCAGTCTAGGAAGTGATCCAGAAAGCACATTTTAAACTTTCGATTCTTCAGTAAGGTATCCTCCTACATTTTTACTACCATTACGATATTCAATATTTTGTATTAAAAGTTTTTTTTTAATTTAATTTAATTTAATTGCAATGAAGCACAGGCTCCGGTGGCAATTTCCCTACACACCCATCTTCCCCCTATCCTGCACCCACCTACATTTGCCCTCTACAAATTTTATCTTTATTAATTTAATATATATATATATATATATAATATATATATATATATAGCCTAGGAGCCTACAGATCCTAAATGCGGCCCTGCAAAACACGTTAGTGAAAAATTTAGAGAGTTCGCAGATGGCAGACGCCTCTTCACTAGCAGTGTTTTTAGTGAGCCTGATTATTGTGATCTGTTATTTACATCTGCGAAATGTGAGACCTGAGAGAGTCATACTTACAGTACTAGAAATAGAGATAACATAGGTTTCTTCAGGTGTGGGTATAGTTGCACTCAAAAAACTTTCTACTATGTATCCATCAAGCTTTTTAATGCCGTGCCAATGAAAATAAGAGTACTTCCAAATAAAATGTTCAGGAATGTAATAAAAAAAATTACTTGTTAATAACTGCTTATATAGAATTGAAGATTTTTATGAGGTAGCAGCTAACATGATATAAATTTGGAATATTTATAATGCATTGATGTATTAATTTTTACTGTCTTTGTAATGCTACAGATGTTCTCTGTAGTTTATACAATAAATATACAATATACATTTAGCAACGAATTAGCAGTAGAAAGACGCTGAGAACAATGGGCCATGCGCACTTGGTCTCAGACGAAAAAATAATCAGAAAGGGACTGAAATAAGTACATTATCTTGGGAGGAGTTGTGAAGAATGTTATGCGGAGTACCTAAATCAAATATTTCACACATTTGGAGGAACCCCCTGCATAATAAAGTAATTAGGTCCGAGGTAACTTTAACGTGACATTTAGGTTTTTCTTGGTGCTTGGTGTTAATGAAGTGGCAAAGCTGAAGGCAAAAGCTATTACACATATACAACGTAAAATGGCTTTCGGCCTTAACAACAAACACTCTGCCAGTTGCAACTTCATTTTCATGTAAGTTTCTCATGCTAAGGATGCCACAGCTGCCCAAGTAACTTTACTAATTCTCTCTGCCTGTATATATTACTCCTGAAATATTTTGTCTCCACAGCAGAACAACACAGGACGGAAGCAATACTAGTACTATAAATATCCGGACTCGAAAACGCAATCCCTGCATCTGAGGTCCATCACGTTAACCGCTACACTGCCCATAACAAATTTCTGTCTTTCCGTCAAATCAAGCTTTCGCTTCCAGGAAATTAGGGAAACGAAACTTCTCCGTCTTGACAATAGATGTTTATCTACCGGAAAACTGCAAATAGATAAATAATTTAGTGGTTTCATTCTCCTATAGAAAGTATAAAATGAATTCCCAACATGCGTCTTTCTGCGCTGATTCCAAAAACCAATTGAACAAACTTGATGCGTTTTTCACTGTTATGTTGAACAGTTCTCAATGAAGGTTGATGCATATTAATTAAACAATAACCCATTACGTAGGGGAGATGATCAGTAACTATTTTAGTGAATCGAGTCAGCGAAAAATTGTCAACAGCGCTCTTTATAACACTAAGCTGCACAAATCCTTAAAAATATAACAATACAATTTATGAAAGAATAATTGACCATAGCAGTTAGCGAGCCTTCTAATCACATCCAACATTTTTATTAAAACACTATCTCATTTTATTTACGTATAAAGAAGTAATAAAACCAAAATTTAATTCTTTTAGAAATTACAATTTATTATTTCAATTATGTACTTATTGTTCAAAAGAAATTTGTATGGAGTTTCCGACAGTATGTGATTTTCATCAGTTTTAATATATGTAAAAATCCTAAATTTATTATTGGTTACGAGAGGAACACGAACGAACGAAGTCAATAATTACCTTTAAAAAATACAGTATACATTAATCAACATTTTCGTCTAACGTGGAGGCCAAAAACTTTTCAAATACACCACAAAAATTTCAGAAAGTTAAGAAAACAACTTGATAATATCCGTGTAAGAATAGCCTCCAGTGCTTCGGATTAGCCTACCAAATTTTTCAAATCTACATCATTTCTGATGCTACTCTGCTTTAGTCGTGCTTCATTCATGTATCAAGTAATGACATTAGCGATAGTATTTAAAATTACTTTAATTTCTAGACGTACTTACGGCTATTCCTGCCACTGTAGTCAAAAACGACTGTTGTGTGCGACGGAAAGGAAAGCATCTTGTATTTCCTAGATTTTTTAAATGGAAATAAACGATACACATGACTGAGGTTGGTAGAACGTATAGCTTCGTTTCCTGCTATGACTACCAAGACGAAGATAGAAAATCTAAGATGATTCGTCACTTAATAATTATTCGGTTTTCCGGGTAGTGCCGCGTTTGTCTTTCTTCCACTAAATATTCGGCTGTCGTCCTGCAATATACGTCACAGCTTCTACAGTTTGTTTCTGCTCGTACTTATCAGTTCAACAACAAATGGAACGTAGTAACTCTGGACAGAAAGAAAAATACATTACCCGGCAAACCGAGCTACTGTTAACAATGACGGCCGCGAACCCTAGACTGCATTTGTTAATTACTTTATGGCACGATATATTTCATCTTACCTTATGAAAGGTAGGAAAATCTGTAAATGCTGTTCGTTGGTAAGCACATCACTTGAGAACAGCTGAACTGATTTAAAATAAAACTACTATAGTCCGAATGAGGTTGTTAGAGCAAGAAAAATTTGAAAGTTGCCCAGAAAATTTGGAAAAAAACTGAAAGTGCTTTTTTATGGGCAAATTTGGCTTTTTTTTAAAATGCTCTTAATAGTCCAAATGGATTTTTAGAGAAAGAATAACTAGAAAAGTTACCCGGAAAATTGGAAAAATCGGGAAAAACTGGAAGTGCTTTTTTCTATGGACCGATCTGAATATTTTTTTACAAAATGATCGTAATAGTCGGAATAAGGTTTTTAGAGAAGATAAAATTGGAAAAGTTGCCAGGAATATTGAAATAGTCGAGAAAAACTAAAAAAAAATCTCCGAAAAATTACAATGTCGGGGGTGGACCTAGATACTTTTGGGGGGGCTTGAGCCCCCTAACCTCCCCCCCCCCCTGGATCCGCCCCTGCTTCCAACCGACGTTTCTCGAATTCTAACAATAGTTAAACAATTAAAATCATATTAAAACTATCAGAGTTAATACAAAATCATTCACAATCATTATGAAACGCAAAGAAATGAAAATTAAAGATATTTACACACAAAATTGTCCTCTAAACATCGTAGCTTACATCAGTAGGCTGCTTAGAATTTAATTTTTAACCAATGTTTCACGCATAGTATTGTCCTTGAATATGTTAAATAGTATTTACATAGTTTCTTTCCATAAAACAATTTTCATTTACTTAAATTCACAATTAATTGTAAGAAAAATATACAAAACCACATTTACTCAACTCCCAGCTTGCAACAAATAATTCTTACAATACAATTTCATTAAAGGTCTGGGTCTGAGGGCCGTTATAATGTGCTTGATGATATCGAACAAGTTTAATTTAATTTAATTTAATTTAATTTAATTGCAATTGAGCACAGGCTCCGGTGGCAATATCCCTACACACCCATCTTCCCCCTATCCTGCACCCACCTACATTTGCCCTCTACAAATTTTATCTTTAAATTCCTTCAAAGTTTTCGGTAAATTATTCATCATTTCTCTTGGTAACTCATTCCAATCCCTGACACCCTTACCTAAAAGAGAATCTTCCCACACCCTTGTGCCTGAAATCGAGTGCCAGCTTGTGGTCATGGTCATCTTTTCCCTTCCATGCACTACTTTTCATACCTACTGCAATATCTTTCCATGCCTCATCGCCAGTATATGCCCTGTACACTCCCATGACCCTCCTCATTCTCCTCCTGTCTTGCAATGAATCCCATTCCAGCTCCTTTATCATATCCGTCACTGATTGCATTCTGCGATAATTTCCAGAAACAAATCTAGCAGCCCTTCTTTGCACCCTCTCCAACTCCTGTATTTGATACGTAAAATGTGGGTCCCATACTACACTACCATATTCGAGCAATGGTCTGACCAAAGTTTTGTAACCCAATTCCTTGACTTCTCTCGTACATCCCCTCATCACTCTCTCCAACAAGTGCAGAACTTGAAACCTTTTCCTACCACCTGTCCTATGTGTCCTGCCCAGTTAAGTTTGTTATCAAAAGTAATTCCAAGATATTTGCATTTCAAGTCTTCAGCAAGCAATTATTTCCCCACCTTATATTCATAATTAACCTTTTGTTTTTTATTTGTGTATTTAATAAGCTGACTCTTCTTTGCATTTATCTTCATTCCATGTTTACCAACCCAATTAGATATCCTGTCCAGATCACGATGCAACTGATTACTTTAATTAGGCATTGCAGCACCCAAACGTCCGGTGCACGACGAATTTAATCAAGAGTTGAAACGCGAAAAACAATATGGCTATACATTGAGACAATCAGATGAAATCAAATTTCCGCAGCTGAATTGGTAACGAATATATGCGTACGACACACTCATGAAAGTTGTCAACGATGGAACTAGAGAAATTTTTTTCTTGGACGCTTCCAGTGGAAATGTAGAAACCTTTTTGATCTCATTGACTTTGACAACGATTCGCTCGCAGAATAAAATTGAATTTGCACTTGCACTTGCTTCATGAGGAATTGTGTCCACATTGTTTGAAGGCAGTCAAACAGCGCTTTCAGTATTCAAGTTGCCGGTGAATATGCAAATCAATCAAACTCCAACGTGCAACATTTAGAAGATCTGTGTGATGACTTAAGTTTTGCAACAATGCAAATTGTTAGTTTGGGATGAATGTACGATGGCACATAAAAAGTCTTTGGAGGTATTAGACAGAACGGTGCAAGGTCTATGAAACAATCAAACTCGGTTTGGTGATGCAATGATCGAAATCGAAATAAAACACCTTGAGATTCATTGAGATTTCAAATTTAATGGAAGAAAATAAATTATTTGGTGAGTATGAAATTCTGACTTAATTCAAATATGATTTAAATTTTGAACAAAACCGCAAGGTATCAAGGCACATCACACATTTCAAGATTTACAATGGAGTTTTGTCGATATAATTCATCTTGTATGTAAAATTTCTCATTGACGTATTTCCTCAATATCTATGGACATACTCGTTAATAAATGCAATGATCTTTCAGAAATACGTTTTTTAATTATTATTATTATTTTGACATTGTTTGCAAATTTTCAATAGATTTCACGACACGGTCACAAATAGATTTGTTGAAATCTGGGTAGGACAACAGCTGTTGGGTCAGCTATTTTAGAATATAATCTGAAACCATAAACAAACCAGTTACTTCTTAAGTAGGATCAAATGTTTAAAATTTACCCAAGTTCCATCTTGTGCTTGTAGAGAAGATTATCTCCTTTTCTACATTCATCCAAGACTGGTTATAACACAATAGAGAAGTGGCAAAGAAAAATGGATAATTTCAATTCACTAAAATCTTTTCATAATTAGTTTTAGAAAGCAATCCCGAGGTTACTAATTATTGCATAGCGAAACAATTATCAATCATTTCACCTCCGAATTTTTGTCACTCTCTTACTTGATAATAAATTTACAATGTTTTGTTATGTTGGTACTAGTCACAAAGACCGTTAAAAATGATGGGTTTAACGGAGTGTTTTGACAATTAATTTCTTTTTAGTTGCTTATGTAAATAGAATTGTTATAAAATAAAGCTCAATGTACTATAACTTCTCTTCCCTTGTGATGTAGCAAAAAGTTTCAGTTGTCAACTTAGTTCATGTTGCGTTTTAGCCTAGCCACAATATCGCCGGTAGAAAATTAAAGCTTCAGACATACGCGAATTAATACATTCCCTGTGTCGCATGCATCGTGGTACAAGCTTGATCCAAAATCTTCACAGTTTCTTACAACTTTTTTATTGTCTATGATGAAGATCGAAGTATTAAAGCAACTTCAGTCACACGCATATTAATACATGTACTATATCACATTTTAGTAATAATAATGCATCGCGATATAAACTAAATCAATAATCTTTACGGATTCTTCCATCTTCCTATTTTATATTCGTGATTCAGATAGATATTAACACTTTTAAATGGCTGACACAGTTACATGCGGCTGAAATATGACATCAGTAAAAGCAAAGGAAATTAAAAATAAATCTTAACAACTTCCATCATTATTGAAAATTGCACTTATTTGTCTGTTTCTTCGGGGTCATTCCACGTAATATTAGTTTCAATTGTAGTCTATGCTGCATAGATCGCTATCAGTGTGGAACTACTTTTGTTAAAGTGAAGTAATGATTTAAGTAACAGAACACTCAAGGAAACAAATTAAATTATTTTTTAAAAAAATTACTCATGTCCTCTGCTGCGAGTTCTGATAACAATCTATCCAAACTGCCGCTAACATTGCGAAAAATAAAGCTTTCATCTTACACATCTGTGGCCAAAGATTTTAACGAATAATTTTACATAAAACGAAAATTAAATAAATCTAAGCAACTAATAATTATTATGTCGAGCTAAACGCAATACACACTTTTATTTTATTTCAGTGTTCTGCCAGTTAATTTATTCGCGGATGCTTAGAAATGTTACTAAATAACGTGCATAACCAAGAACAATGGCGTACAGGTTGAATTCATTGCGCGACGTCATATAGTGACGTCATGGCGTGACAGGTGACGTCATAGATGATAACAGTTGCTTATTATAATTTTAGACAAAAAAAAAGTTACCGACTAATGAAATATTTCAAATTTATATTGTAATACGATAACTCTTGTTATAATTATAGCTTCTTAGCTCAGCTTATTTTTTCGGAAAAATTATTTCTCTGTTTACGGTAGTAAATTATTTCAAGGGTAATAAAATTATGGAATATTTTAATTCTGTATCCGCCTTTGCCAATATAGACTGTTCCAGATTATGTCTGTACCACCGAAATCATGTTACACATTCCGGTGGTTCATTTCTGTGGTAACGTATAAAACAAAATAACAAGGAACTAAACTAATGATACAAAACTTACGTGTAAATATGATAGAGAAATACATAATTATGGATAGTCTGTCTTAACTAACTTCAGAATGAACGTTTCTTTTCATCCTTTCCTTTTCCGACAGCAAGTTACCACTTAATAGAACGAAAATGCGTATGAATGCCTTGATACGAGAAGGGTCTTGTGAAGGTTACTTTTTTAAAGCACTTGAGTATGTTACATGAAGGAGACTGCAGCGTAGCAAGAGAAATGGTGGTTTTAGAAGTAATGCTGTGTCATCAAGCAGATAAGATGTTGCTTGAACAATACACTTCTAATGTGTTGACAGTTTCTGTCAGTTGCTGCTGCTGCTTCGCGATGGATCCTTCAGGCAAAGTTGCTCTGGTCACGGGAGGAGCCGGTGGACTTGGGAAGGCCTTCAGCAGGGCTTTAATCTCAGCTGGAGCGAAGGTAGGCACATCGCATTCTATTCGCGTTACATCGACTAATCTGCAAATCTCCTTTAAAAGCTGCCTCCTTCCGATGTGTTTTGACGAGACATCTGCTACTCTTATTCTCATCTTCCATTGCCATTCCATAACTTGACATTAAAAATAGTGAGAACGGCAAAGAGATGATGCTCAGTTCCATTTGATCCGAAACATGTAGAAACGCGGATCGTTCGAGGAAAATGTGCGTCAACAGTAAGCAATTCATGGGTGTACCAAAGCCAGGGCAAGCGTTATTGAAATCGCTGCTTACTAGTTGATTGCAATGGAATTAATGCCCAGATGACAGCAGCTATATACCTATTACCTTAAAATCCTTTATAGGCTGAAGTATATTGTTCAATAACTCATTAGGCAATTTGTTCCAATCCCTCATCCCGTACCTACAAATGAATATGAAAAATTTTTACTCCATTAATGCGGAAATTAATTGCTGATATATTATCATCGTACTCTGTTCCTTTCCACTTGCTATTTCTAAATTTTTTCTCAATATTCATTTAGACTCAATCGCCAACATATGCCTTGTAAGTGCCCATATTTCTCTTCGTCTTTCTATTCTGCAATTTCTACCAACCAATTTTTTGATCATTTTAATTACTGCGAATACTTTGTTAATTTCTGCAGACAACTCTACCTGCCCTCCTTTACACCTTCTATCATTGCGTGGGTCCTGTATCATTTCATAATACACTAGAAAGAGCCTTACCAAAGTTTTGTAACCCATCTATCTTACTTCTCTGGTACATCATCGCACTATCATTTCGAACAGATATCTGTAGACTTTCCCGACAATCTTTCCAATGTACACAGCCCATTTTAGCTTACTATCATCTGATATTCACAGGTATTCAGATTTATTCTCTCACTACGCAATTCCACCTTTACCTAATTACTCGACTCTTCTTTTTATCTCCATTCCGTATCATTCCACCCAGCTTGATAACGTGCCTAGATCCCTTTGCATTTGCTCACGATCCTCTCTCGATGTTATTACTTTATCTGCAAACAACCATATTCGTATGCTCTTCAACTTATAGGTACTCGTCTGAATACCGTCCATCCCTCTTATATTACTAACATACCGATAGAAAACTCTACCTGCATCATTCAGTGTTCTATTCCCAGAAATAATATTTCTCATGAATTCATCCAGATGTTCCCTCCTTACTGCTGTTTAGTTGTTCCATACATTCTCTACTATCCTGCTACTTTTTTAATCTATTTCTTTCCTTCCTCATCAGTCTCTTCAACCAGTCACATCCCTCTTATAGTATTGTGCTTCTCTTTATTTTTTGTTCAAACAGAAACTTAGCAAATCACAAGCAGTTGTCTTTACGATTCTCGTCAGACGGTTCTATGTGGAGTATATCACACAAGGGCGTTACTGGGTATTGCTTTCTTTGGGTAAATTGTGGCGGTATTTTCATGATTACGAGTTACCAAAAAGCAAGACACACTGTTCCACTCGTGCTGCTCAAAAGAGAACTGCTTGCCCAGCGTTTGCGGACTAGCAGCCCACAATTACGACTTTCGGCAAACGACTCTTTTCTCGAGATTTGTGATGAAAACAAAAAATATTTAAATGTTAGTTTAAACAAAAAATCACAGCTTTTCATCATTGGCTACAATCGTTCTCTCCCTTTAAGCAATAATCATTCACTCGCTATTTGTAGGAAAGCCTCCCATTCTCTTGAATTTATACGAAAAGAGTCCGAATTTCCAAATAACTCTTAGTGTCTGCTTTTTGTACCAACTTTGAAGTCGTCTCACACAAAAATTCCACCAGATGCTGCGTTTAGTAGTAAATTATTTTGAACTCTTTGTCATTATGTCCGCTATAGATCATTACCATTCACTTAATATGTGAGCCTCTCCACAGTCCACAAGCCTTTCCACCTGATATGCAAAACTTCACGTTGTCAGTGGCCCCCTTGGGACCCATCTGTCCCTACCCGCTTTTAACACATATGACGGATCTTCTAGTCGCTTCGTGTTCCTTGTGCATATTGTTCCCAGGTTTCCCAGAACCACTCCTTTTATAAATAATATTCGTATTGTCACTTACATTACAGGGTTAATTTAACAAGGTCTGTGGTATGGAAGGCAGTTAACTTATTAAATGGCCACTAACAAACCTTGCGCTTGGTCGCCCAAAAGACGGTTTCTGCATTGAACCTCCCGATTACACTAACTGAGCAAATGATAGAGGATAACAAATATTCTGCTCAGTAGTCGTATATTGGACTCTACACCGAAGCATACTAAAATTGTCTCCTTTTCCCAAGCCAGATTCAGGGAAAGTTGATAATGTATAGACTGATGAAGTAGATTGAAAGATTACACCTTAATAAGTTCAAAAAAAAATAAATCAGACAAGATTACATACCGACGGACACACCTATTGAACAATAATGATCTTATATTTATTGATTCCACAACCGACAACAATAGTTATAACCAATCTGCGGAACGATAGGATCCCAGATACGACTTCTGAAAAATCTATGAAGAATATAAGAAATCGGAGTGTGATAGCCAGGAAATGTGACGGTTATAATTGATCACAACGGCAGTGATCAATCCCTCTGAAAGGAATTCAGTTCAGTAGTTGGATGACTTTTTTCCCAAGAAACTTGAAGTAGTAAGATTAGCGATGTTATTAGTAATTATGACGTATAGTCCAAGGCAGTGGTTTCCAGTTAGTTTTTCCCGAGTACCACTTCCAGAAAGAGCTCAGCCTCGCTTACCCCTCATAGTAGTAATGACAAATGAAAAAATTCATTCATCTTACTCGAGTGCTTCATAGCGATATAATTCACACACAGTTTGTCTTAAAACATATTTTGGTGATATTAATGTTTGGATAGTTGTTTTTTTTCAGTTGTCTTGTTGATTGTCTTAGTCAAGAGACTACCGCGCGTACACCTTGAAGAAACCATTCGTACCCACGTACCCCTGGAGGTACGCGTACCACTAATTGGGAACCACTGGTCCATATGTTGCACACACTCAAAAACGAATGTCGTATTTAATTTTTGTTCCGAGCGTGGTGGTGTAACGGTTAGCGTTCTGGCTTCGCATTCGGGAGGACGACGGTTCGAATCCCCGTCCGGGAATCCAGATTTGGGTTTTCCATGGTTTCCCAAATCACTCCAGGCAAATGCCGGGCTTCTTTCAAGAGGCCATCGCCGAATTCCTTCCCATTCCTTGCCCCCCATCCTTTCCCGTCTCTAAAGACCTCGCTGTTAAGAGGCATTAAGCAGTTTTTTAAAAAAAATTGTAACATTATATTCCAGGTGGTTTCATAAAAGTTTTTTACGTCAAGTAGAGGTCAACATTTTATTTGTATGTTTGTGTGTGTAGTTTTTTAAATAATGACCTGAGATTCCGTCAGAGTTGTCAAATTTAGACTATTTTTTAGAATGCCTTATAATTATTCCTTTCCAAGTGTCCCTACATCAGAGACTCGTAATCTCACCATCTTTCCATTGTTTTCGATGAAATTTTAAGAGAAAAACATACCCTTAGACAATTTTTGACAATAGGCTACTTTCACAAATATGTGATTTTTTTGCGTAACGTAGTGCCAATGAACAGGTATTCAAAAATTTGTTTGAAAACAATTTTATTTAGTTGTATATTTCACGTTATATAATCTTACAAAACCGTTACTAATGTGTCTCTGCCTCTCTAATTTTCCAGTCCTACGGTTTGAAAATTCAAAGACATGTTACTGCGGAAGAAGCAACATGCCATTGTCACTTCCAAGCTGTTCAGGTTGGTAGTACAAAGTGGAACGGAATTACCTGAACACACACCGAAAGCGACTCAGGAAAGTACAGAAATTGAGCACAGGAGATAAAACTAAGGTTTATCAAGCTCTGCAATGTTTTTTCCCACACAACATAACATTGCTTTACTGTATTCATTATCTGCTGATATCTTCTCAGGGATCAGTGTTGTTTTTCCACAACACCAATAAATTTCTCTCATTCAGAAGCAATTAAAGAAGGTATTCTTCGTAATGTTTCCTTAATAGTCTCAGCGTCCCGAAGCAACTCAAGCAACCACACAGAGATGAGCTTCCAGGATTGTGAAAATGAAATGCAAAACTTTCTTCCCCAGAAACTGTCATTTCATACAGAAACTGAGATTTCCACCAAGTTTTTTTTTTTTTTTTTTTTTTTTTTAGATTTTTATGCCGAATAACTGCCACCAGCCGCTTATGTTACATATTTCTATAAGGCTCTTGTACAGTTCAGATTCCTATCCTTCCGTTAGTTTACAGACTCTGGATTTTCTTCCATATGACATCTGTGCAGGGTCTTCTGATATTAACGACGTAATGGTGTCAAGATCTCTTTCAGCTTCCACTAATGACTCCCTTTTTCTTTGGAAACCTGCATGCTGCTAATCTTTCTTCTCTTGAAGAGACGTTCCTAAATTCCGAATACATCTGTCGTTCCACCAACAGACAGACTTTTTTTTAGAGCTCATAAGAGTTTCCTGTATGGATTTACTATTGGCGTCATAACTAATTACTGCCCAATGTTTCACCTTTTACGCTCAGCTTTTGCTGTTATTGAATGCTGCAACATTTTGGAAATTCTGCTCCTTTAAGGCGGCTTTCCTTCAGTAACTAATGCAGCCCAAAGCAGAAGTGATTTGTTTCCTCGGGGTAACAAGCCATGGTAATAAAAAACATACTTGAATGGTGAAAGATGTTGCAGCAGTGAAGTGAATCATTTGCCCTAAAATCCTACTCTTCAATGAGGTTTAAAAATAATTTGATTTCTCGTATGACCTTATATATACCTCCATTAAAATCTTTTATTAGGAAAAAGTCAAGTAAGTTATTTGTTAAGGTCTTCAAATGTCTCATGGTACAGAGGCTCCAATAACGGAAGGTTAACTAAACAGTCAGCTGAAACCGGCCATATACCTTCAAGGCTCTGAGGTGAGACAAATCGATTTAAAGAAAACGGTACCATTCGGCCTTCACTTGACTTTTCAGGCCGCTTTCTCTTGTGAAAGAGAAAAGTTCTCGACTATTGTTATTAAATGTCTACCAGAACAGAAGATACATTTAAAGCTTATATTACATGATAAAATATATATAATAAAATAAATATTTGGACTTTTTGTTCTTCTTCTTCGAACAGTCTGGTAGCAGAAGAGGGCGTATTAGATTCAATGGTTTCATGAGTATATTGCAAGATTCTTCGCTCCACGTGTTTTCTGTGGCCCTGAAGATGTTTGTTTTGTTACTACCTCATCTGAAGCAGGTGCTGTTGCTCGTGAAAATAAACTCAGGCTGGTACATCTTGCTGTGGTTGTGAACGTATTGTCTGATCTGGTCCACATTGAGCTGATAATATGTGGAGCTACAATAGGATTATACAGTAGATGCACCACCACACTTGCACTGGCGTGTCAATGTGATAATCGCATTGATGGTAGTAAGCCTATTTTTTGTATTTCAATATTGATAACACTGCTGAAGTTATCTGGAAACAAGCGCTGTATTCTCGTGATGGCCTGGTGGTGGGGCATACTCTTTATTATTTAAAGTTCCTGCGTCTTTCATTCCTCAAGATACATGCGACACTCCCTATTCAGTGGCAGATGCGGCCAGTTTATTCACGCCCGAGATACTCTGACCTGACTCAAAACCTTACACACTTATCACAAATAGGAAACCATTTCCACGATATCGGTCCTATGACAACTAATGCTGGTACCTAAGGAGTGCGGGGCACATACAGTTTCCTACGAGTAATCTTTTATAATTATTAATTTGCCATTATGTAAGCTATTTATAAATCATTAGTCTGAGTACAGAAATATTTAAACCTTTTTTTTATATAAACGTTTCTCAGGAAACAAACCGAGTAATATTGTTATTAATGCACAATATTTCGGCGACTTTAAACTCCTTCGCCATCTTCAGGTGCAGTTGCAAGTCTTGAAGTCTGCCTTGAAGTCAGCCTTGAGCGTGTTGTTTACGCTCAAGGCTGACTTCAAGGCAGACTTCAAGACTTGCAACTGCACCTGAAAATGGCGACGGAGTATAAAGTCGCCGAAATATTGTGTATTAATAACAATATTACTCGGTTTGTTTCCCGAGAAACGTTTATAAATAAACAACGCCAAGAAAAATTACATTCATTTATTTAAATCTTCTTTCAACAAACTTTAATTTAATCATCACCTTGAAAAATAAGAAATTGTTGATGGTAGGACGAAAAATATGATAGTGTTTTAGAGCAATATAACTCCTGGCTTATCAATACGTCTCCGGAGCTGAAATCGTTACCTATATTCACCATTCATTTTGCCTTTCGCCACCACAAAATAATCCCTGACATCATCATCATCATCATCTGCGCTTCATCCCGCACATCTTCTTTCATTTCTGACTGAATCTCCAGGATTCCTCATTCATTAATTGTCTCCAATAAATTCCCTTCGGCACTATGTCTTTCTGCGTATTGTCTATGCAGCTTGTTCTTGGTCATCCGATAGGAGGTTACATCTTAAACAAAATGCATAATGTTCCACCATCACCTGATTTAGGTTCGGTACACTTTGAACGCTTTGACTGAAAATGGAATTATATAAAATCCATCGGAGAATATTGGTAGACATCGTGCAAATGAGGTGTCTCATAATTCCCACCCTTCGATTGATCTCAGTGAAGCTACAAGAGAAAATAACCGCACCAAAAACACTGATTTTATCATACCACCGAGTAAGTAAGTAAGAATATATGGCCTAAATTTAATCAGTACTCATACTTGTCAAGAATCTTATGTTGACAGCAACGTTTTTACTATAAATTTACACACCATTTGTTCCACTAAAAAACATCTCTAACTGCTGAAAATAAAAAATAAAATAAAAAGACGACTTTAATCAAAGCATGAAGCCTACCAGAATTCAAGAAAAAATAGTAACTTCCCTCCATAATATCTAAAGCTGAAGTATATGGTGACAATGGAGACGAGTTCATTGATGGTACCATTGGTAGAGACGCCAATCAGAGCGAAACTATAGTAGCAGGCGTTGTGGCAGCATTAATAATCACAGCATTTGTGTCTTGCAGGTTGTGGTGGCTGACGCCGATGAGGCTGCTGGTCGCAGGGCTGTGGAGGAGTTGGACGCCAAGTTCGGCGCTGGCAAAGCCATCTTCGTCAAAGCCGACGTTACCAACAGCGAACAACTTGAGGGTAAATAACAACAAAAATCAGTAAAAATAACAAAAGTATACACAGAACTATTCTGACACTTATGATTCTCGGTACTCTAGCGGGTTCCTAGTCGAATTTTCAACTAACGCTGCGGAAGCTAAATTTATAACTGTTTTATGTGGTTTAATTCAATCATCTTTTTAAATTCTTGCAACCACAAGCTCACATATCTATCCGACGTAGATACAGATGAAAACTTTTATGAAACACTTGCACTGCACACAAACTATAGCGTAATCAGCCACGTGGCTAGACACTCAAACGTGACACCTCTGTGACCGTCCGTAGACTTGTCTTCATCGAGAAACAGCACCGAAATAATTGTCACCTCCGTTACGGTTATAAAACTTGACTATTTTCTTGCTGTCGATATTACGAGACCTCGGCTTAAACGTGTCTTTTCTTGCCAGCCAGTCAGAAACGGAATCCCCCCGGCTCCTTCATGAAATTATAAACAACATAAATTAGTTTATAACAACCAAATAATAGCGTTGCGATTCGCTGTCACATTCGCACAGTCACATGCGTCTAAACTTACGTTTTTATTTACCGGAAAAGATCATGTGATCGGGATTTCCTATACAGTGTCCGGCAATAAAACCTCCCTCATTTTAATGTGTTGTCACATAAAAACTAAATATGATAGGGAATAATTACTTTTATTTATGAAAAATACATACGTTGCCATTTTTAATTATTTGGTTTTAAAAATTATATCTGCCCTCCATTGTTGACACATTGACAAAGTCTATCCAGAAAGTTCTCCATACATTTTCGCGTCATTTCTGTTGGAATGGCTGCCAATTCTTGGGTAATGGCCTCTTTAAGTGCTTGCAATGTGGTGGGACGATGTTTGTACACTATAGGCTTTAAGTGTCCCCAAAGATTGGTGAATGTTGCATAGACACACTCACTCGCGCCAAATTTTCCGGCGTTGTTGCAGTCCCAGGACGGCCTGTAGGTTTTTTTTAGTGCTGAATTTCTAAAGTTTGACATCCACAGTTGAATAGTTTTTCTATCCGGGACACGATCATGCAGGCCAAGTTCGAATCGTCTCCGAAAATCTGAGAACAACTGTTACGAATAAATTCGTCCACAACAAACGCACGATGCTCACCAAGCCACGACATGGCGCACACTGAAAATGTCAGGTACACCTCTTTAAAACAAAACACACTCCACATCAGTATCCTCACTACAACCCGCACGCCGGCTACGTGAAATGTGGGAGGTTTTAGTGCCGGACCCTGTATATCACTCAGCTTCTCATTCCACTGCTGGATCGTTTCGCTTTTGGGAAAAAAAAAAAAAAAAAAAAAAATGGAAAGTCACACGCGTACTGAAAATCCTTAAGGTTTGGTCTGAATAGTCCCGGCCTTGAGCGATTCCGGAAAGTGTGTGGGCATTTACTTGATGCCGTCGCCGCACCCAAGTGGCCTGTTCATGCGAGTAAATCCTCTCCGAAAAATAATTCTTATTTCCTCGAAGCTGGGACGGAATGTGAGAACCTCAGTGTGTGTCCTGCGTTCAGTCGGCCTTGACGATTTCTTGTAAGTGCCTGTGTGTGCAGCGATGTTTTGTTTGTACTGTTTGGTTTCGTGAAGTTAGTGTACAGGAAGAGTTTATGAAAATGTATGGAAGGAGTCCTGTTTATAGGAAGTGAAGCGCAGGGAATACTATGACAGAAATAAACGAGAAGCTGCCTACTTCAAGCTAGCAGAAATATTGAAGGAGAATGAGCCAAATGCCAAAAAAGAATCAGTAGTAAAAAAATCAACAACATAAGAAGTGCCTACAGAAAGGAACGGAGAAAACAAATTAAGGACTCCAGCAACCGCATCAAATAGTTCCACCCCACAACCATTACTCTCTGGATGTTCTTACCATTCCCAGCAACACACGCAAAATCATTCTTAACCACCAGCACATTTTGATAAATTACCTCAAAATAACCACAAAGCAGCAATTTTTCTATCAAATTATAATGCAAATGATGTTATATGATTTGAATTTCGTTTAAATCACAATATGATAAGATATATTAATGACAACATGATTTTAAATTAATAAGATTTTAATTTAGTTTTTAAGTCAATAAAGCTTAATTTTATGTCGTTTATTTAGTTACAAATTGGAATAAATCATTTATATTAAATAATTTCAGTGTATCAAAAGTGATATACTTTCGTACTTTCATATAATCTTTGCAAAGGACTTTATAAAAGGCTGGCACGTTTCTGGTATGATGTAGCCAAGGGTTTGAGGAGAAATTATTATTGAAAACTTGAGGTAGCTTCTTCCCGTAGGCAAAAACCATAGTGGAGCGGTGAGTCTTTAATGAGGGGAAACTGCTTCCCGCAAAACCGTATTTTTCTTCGTAATATACGGAGTGACGAAGGATAAATGAAGGAAATAATCTTCTTCGTCCATCCCCAAATAATTATGAAAGTTTTTGGAAAAATACTTCAATTCCGAAAGAAGATTTGTATGAATTAGCCACTCTTTGCACCATAGACTTTTTCTGATGCGCTTTATTGCGCGAGTTTTAGCGCTACTTGCCCCGATTAACAAACCAACAGCCGTCAGTGCATGATCATCACCGGATGTTACCATCGAGATGCCGTCTCTGGAACTGAAAAGCTTGAGGATTTCGTGTCCTCTGTGCGTGCAGGGAGACATTTATTAAAAATCTTGAGGTCTGTTCTGAAGGCTTTTCCATTGTGGTTACATTTACGACTAGCCTCCTGCCTCAGTATCGTTCCTATAACATCTGCTGGATGGCCCGCTACTTCGCTCACTCGGAGCCCATAAAATAAACCGAAAAATTACTTATTGTAAGCTACCTATTTGCTGTTAATAATTATATAATATGAAACAACCCAAGTGAGCCGTTTCAAAACTAATCACAACCAACGCTAATGTTGCTGTTCGAAAATCCAAACATCTACTTACCATACACGCAGTAATTCATTCACTGTATCTCAATCCAATTTTGATCCTCATAATCATAACATAAAAGATACGGAACCCTGTGGTATGCGTGTTCGATACAAACGTCTCGAATTTTTACTTTTATATATATATATGTATATATATAAATGATTCACAGATTTTTGGATGACATGATTTGCTTCCTACCCAGAATCACTTGATGAAACCATGTGTCATTCACATTCTTAAATTCCGTTTTCTTCTATATTTTCGAAACATATCAAGCATATTTCAGAAGCCGTCCACAAAACTATTGCAACGCGAGCGAACATAACACTTCAAATATAGATAAATACCTGCAGGTTGACATGCTGTGTTCTTAGAATATATATAATATAATTGATAAAATTGCGATGGAAGCCCGCTCCGGTGGCAATCTCCCTACACACCCGCCTTTCTCCTTTCCTCTTCCAGCCTACTTTTGCCCTCTACTAATTTTTACTTTAAATTCCATCAGTGTTTCCGTTAAATTATTCATTACTTCTTTTGGCAATTTAATCCAGTCCCTCACACCCTTTCCAATGAAATAAAATTTTCCCACACCCTTATGCCTGAAATCAAGTGCCATCTTGTGGTCATGGTCAACCTTACCCTTCCAAGCACCTCTCTTAATTTTCAAACCAATATCTTTCCATGCTTCATGGCCAGTATAGGCTTTGTATATTCCAATTATTCTCTTCACCCTCCTTCTATTCTCCAATGAATTACACTCCAATTCCTTTATCATATCAGTTACCGATTGTGTTGTGACAAATTTGGCAGCCCTCCTCTGCACCCCTTCAAACTCCTGTATTTGATACCCAAAAGGTGAATCCCAAACTACACCATATTCCAGCAGTGGTCTAACCAAAGTTTTGTACCCCAGTTCCCTTACTTCTCTAGTGCATCTCCTCATCACTCTTTCCAACAGGTGAAGGATTTTGAACCCTTTCCTTACTACCTGTCCAATGTGTCCTGCCCAGTTAAGTTTGCTATCAAATATTATGCCAAGGTATTTACATTTTGAGTGTTCAATAAGTAGCTCCTTCCCCACTTTATAATCATAATCAATCTTTGGCATTTTATCTGTGTACCTAATAAGTTGGCTCTTCTTTGCATTTCATCCCATGTTTACTCACCCAGCTAGTTATCCTATCTAGATCACCCTGCAGCTGTTTACAGTCTTCTATTGTTTTATCACATTATGTGCAAACAATCTAACTTCTGACAGTAAACCATTAACACAATCATTCATTAGAATAACTAATAACAATGGTCCCAATACATAACCCTGTGGAACTCCCTTGTGCACTCCTACTTCTTTTGATACCGCATTTCCTACCCTAACCCTTTTAGGAATTCTTCTACCCAGCAAATAACCTTTTTTTCAACTCCAATAGTTTTTACCGTATTTATCACCATTTTAAAGGCCTTTGAAATATCTAGTGCTACACTATCAACTTGACCTCCCCTGTGAATTTCATCAGAAATATCTTGTATATAGCCTACTAACTGAGATTCACATGCAAAGCCACGTTGCTGGCTTGAAAACCACTTACTTTCGTCACAGATACTTCTAGTATCGTTGCATATTAATCTCTCCAATAATTTACCTATCACTGATGTCAGGCTGATTGGCCTATAGTTTTCAACCCAATTTGTCACCCCTCCTTTATGGACCGGTACTACTATCGCACTTTTCCAGTCATCTGGTAAACAACAAGTATCCAGACTCAATTTAAATAATGTTTCAAGGTAAGGTACAATGTCCCATCCTACTATCTTTAAGACATCTGTAGTAATATTACCAACACCGGTCCCTTTACGCTTTTTTAGATTCCTTCGTTCCTTCATGATATCTTCAAATTTAATTTCAAATTTTCTAATCTGCTCACCTCCAACTGTGCGGATAGGCTCGTTGTCAGATATAACCCCTGAATTATTGTCCCTAATGGTTTCAGTTACTCAATAACTTTGCCTTTTTCAAATCCTCAGTTACTTATTCTTCATCCTTATCTATAATTGTCTTAATACCCTCTCTTCCACTCAGTTTCTTGATATAGCTATAGAAATTTCTAGATGCATCAGTGAGAGGTCCCCCTCCACCAATAATATTCTTCATAAACTCATCCTTGACTAAGTAAGTGCCATTAATTATTCTCTCACTGACCAACACATGTGAGGACGTTTCAGTTTAATCTGTAAAACTGTAGTATTAACTAAGAAACTGGTGCTATTCAGATAAGTCAAACAAATAGGATATCATAGAGACGATAAAATCATGAGCTAGCGGTCTGGTACTAAGTAGTTAAGGCGTCTGACTGGAGATAGAAAGGTCCCCGGTTCGAATCCCTGTATCGGCGGGGATTTTCACAGGCACTTAACCCGGCTTTTCACCTCTGGCATAGCTTGCTGTGTAATGTGAAGTACACCAGAACGCTTCCGTGGTTCGGATTCCACGTTAAACTGTATGCCTGTACTCGGCAGGATTGCCGGGCTAGGTTAAGACGGCTACGACAGGGGCGGAACGCGCAGCCAATAGAAACCCTGTCACCAGGTCATTACGACCACACGACATTATTATACCTTGAGCTCAACGCTGATTTTGTGAAGATTCTCTCTTATTTCAGGCGCCTTCACAGCTGCCAAAAAGAAGTTCAATGGCCTCGATATCGTCGTCAACAATGCTGGCATCATGAAGGACTCGGTATGGCGGAAGCAAACCGACATCAATCTTGTAAGTAAATTTCGGCGCCTTAATGATCTTCAAACATAAAATCACTCATTAACTATTAAGTCAGCAAACATTACCTGTCTGTTACACAGAGCTGGAGATTTGTTTATCTTCTGCAATATAATTCTGCTTCAGTGTAAGTACGTTTAGTGAGATTGGTTCCCCAGAGCTTTTGTGAGAGAGATGAACGATAAAACTGTATATCGACCACGAAGTTTAAACATCATCGATAAGCACGTTGAAAGTCTACTCCTAAAATTCTGTTTATGAAAAACTAGATGCGCATTTCATGAATGTCAGAATGAATTCTTGGTTAGCTTCTTCTATACTAAATGCCTGCTTATGTATCATTCCAAGGTTTACTGCCACGTTCCTTTTTGTCACTTGATATTTTCCGTTTATTCTACCCTTTTCTTATTTATTTTTCCCGTCCCATGCACCACTTCCAATTCTTCTACCAATGTCCCTCCAAGCCTCATCGACAGTATACATCTCATACACTCAAAGCTATCTCTTCAACCGCCTCCTATCATCTAATGACTCGGAATCTTGCTCCTTTATAATATTAGTTACTCCTTGTGTTCTACAGTAATTTCCAGGAGTAATTTGCACCCTCACAAACTCTTGTATTTGATTCCAAAATCGTGGGTCTCCCAAATTACACAAACAGATTCAAGAAATTGACAAAGCTTTGTTACAAAAGTACCTCACTTCTCTGGTACGTCCCCTCAATATTCTCTCCAGTAAATGAAGTATTTTGAAACCTCTTCAGTCTGTCCTGTCCAACTAATTTCGCTTTCAACAACAGGGCGCCGTGCCTAGGCAAGGAGCAACAAACTGGACCCAGTCTTGTGGTATCCTACCGAGTTTGCGCAGGAAAATAGTTCCACCGTCACCAGCGAACCAATAGCGAATCCAGAAACTCAAAGACGGTAGGAACTGGCTTCATGGATTCTGAAAAAGTGGAGCATAGAGGAGACCGGGAAACCCGAACAGCTGCCATGATTCATTCTGATGCTGGAGCCAGTCTTGAAAGCACATGGAGCTAATTTGGATGCAGACGATTTACTCTGGTGCAAGTTTAGATGGACAGAATCGACGGTTTAGGTATAGTTTATTCATATCTCTAGAACGTGCAGTAACGCCACATAGAACCTACATATGTGGTATAGCACAGCTAGTGCAAGGGTGAGCCTCTACCGAGTCGATAAAAGGCTCGAAGTATGGCATGCCGCCCCAACGAGCCGCGGGCGCGGGGAGGCCTGTGATGGTGCATCCGAGTCGCTAACTTCAAAGGCTCGACACGAGCGCGCGGAGCGGCCCGTAGTGGCACGGTTTAAGGTCGGGCCACACTAGACCGCAACGCACCGTCACTCGGCCGTGTGTCGGCTCGCCCTCTCGCGTCCACACTGGTCCGTAGCACGGCCGTGTGGCGGACGGGTTCCTGCTCGGTCTCCTTTAACGTATACACTTGGCTGTTTCACGGAATTAATGTTAAAAAATTACCTTAAAAGTGATTTTGGTATCGTAGCTGCGGCTACCACCCGTACTTTATTATAGAGTACTGTACTTTAAAATCTACGAAGGTAATAAAGTACGCTAAAAAACTTTTTTTGTGTGCGACTCCTGTTATCTCCTAATTGTTTGATCTCTTATGCACAAAAACAGTATTCCAAAATTGTTTTAACAAATGGTCGTCACACTGTATTCAAAGATTTTCGTGTAATTCTATATAGTCACGATTAAATGACAATCGTCACTCATTTCACATTTAACGTGTTTGTTTTGGTTGAAGTTCCTTTTCGAGTCACTCAATATTTTTTTAACAAAAAAGAATAAGATTATTATACATTTTTGTTTCAATGCAGACCGCAAAGATTCCGTAAAATAATAATAATTTCATGTGATCTAAAAATTCCAGTCACGGAGTTACTTATCGGCTGCGCAGTACACCTCTATTGTTGTCACCTAATTTGAAAAGGAAAACTACAGATTAACATGAAATTCGTAACACGGAGCGTCCTAGCATTTTATTAACAAATCAAAGCTTTTCCAGAGGTGAATGTCAATTTTACGATCCATAAAAATTACAGCTGAGACAGGGATTTGAACCAGGGACTTTCATTTCCCCAATTGTACGCCGTAACCTTCTGAGACAAGAGACAAATCTGGTTATAATCAAAAATTATTATTCAAACATAATAAAATAAACATACTGCCATGCCAAAACACAAATGTACTTTATTATATGATTGAATACATATTTTCCATTACTTCTAGATTCAGATTCTTGCGGCGAGTGATTTGGGTACGGAAGGTCCCCGGTTCAAAATCCGGATCTCGGATGCAATTTTTACAGTCCTTAAAATCGACTTTCACCACTGGCAAAGATTTGATTTGTTAATGCGAACATGCAAGGGCTCTAACTACATTTTACGAATATCTGATGAACCTGAAGTGAGGCTGAAAAAAAAAAAAAAAAAAAAAAAAGGACACACTTCTAAAGCAATCAGTAACGTTTAAACAATATTTAGTCGTAAAGGACCGAAAATTTCCGAACTCTTTCTATACAGTTCTCCATATCGACCAGCCCGACAGCAGACCGACACCGGGCCGCACCGTCAAAATATAAACCAAATTTATCGGGGCCAACACACGGCCGTGTTTCGGCCGACACGCGGTGTCGTTTGAACTCACTTCAATCGAGTGAGCGACAACAATAAGAAAAGTGACGGTGCGGTGCGCCCCGGTTGCGTTGCGGTCTAGTGTGGCCCGACCTTTAGGAGGTAGATGAAAGTATGAATGAACCAGGTCGGATGAATATGGCGGTTGGGGTCACATGCTAATCAATTTCAGCCATGTAAATGAGACTCTTGTGCTTCATAGAATTTTACTGATGAAACAGCACTTTTTTCGACGATTTGTCTGTTCTCTTTTTCTTCATAGTTTCTAACAGTTGCTTGACAAGGTTGGCATAAGAAATGCCCCAGTGGCTTAAGATAGCTGTAATTTATTAGCTGCAATATATTTAGAATATTTTAATCAAATTGTATGTGATAGTTTATAATATTTATGGTTTTCCGTTACTCTTAGGGGTGATCAAGTAGTCCTGTTCATATTCTCTTAAAGAATAATAAAAAGAGGAATACGAGTATAACCTGTTCTCAACTAGTTGCAATTTACAGAAAAGGTGACGATATAGCGGTACTATAAAGTTGCGTTGCAAAAGCAGAGAAAAAAATTAACAGGTTTGAGCGATACTAAATTAGAAATGATGAGTTATGATCTTGAAGTAAGATCGTAGTCTGGCAGGTTTCCCAAATAATGTGGTGACAAACTATCTGTTTATAATTATATTGTACAGTATAAAAGACTGGAAGGGGTTCCAATAAAGATCTTCGTGGAAGCTCACACCCTGACTTCTACATTAAGTAAATACAAATAGATTCTAGGATAATCAACCTGACAATAAAAGTGATGATACAGTTAGTGTAGCGAGACTTCAAATAAACCCAACATTGCAACGACAAATAATTTAGAAAGTTTAATATTAGAAGACGCTCAGAATCTCAAAACTTTACCAGCACAAGGAATACCACTGGCTTTCTAGAGCATTCGCTACATTAACTGTTGCTTTGATTCTGAGGTAAAGTGACTAACCGAAGTCTAATCTGTAACAACAAATTTACTGGATTGGCTAAAAAAAAAAAGCCATATTTTCCTCATTACTGCCCTTCTTTTCTGTCTGTTGTAGTTTCGGTAGCTAATGTTCGGACACCATTCACCCATTCACATGTCCAAGAAATATGACTCACTGTTGTTCATGGAATTCCTTCATACGCCGTACTGTTGAATTTCTCTATCATCGCCAATAGTTTCCTGAGTCACTGTCTACATGGGTCTTCGCGTATTGGCATTATATTCAGTGTTGGTTTTACGCCGTTTCAATTCGCATGCCCACTTACGAATAGTGTTGCAAATAGAAAAAAAAGTCAGCTTTTTTGAAAAAAAAAAACATGCAAAAAACCTAGCACCCTTGTTTTTTTTCTAATTTTTTTTTTTTCAGAAAACAATATATTTTATAAATTATAGTTTTATTTACGGAATTTACATTTTACATGTGTGTTTTAAATCTTACTGAATCATATAATGTCTTACATAATGATTCATAAATGTATCTATACAGGTAACATAATTTTATTCATCCTCGGTCAGTACCACATTCACTAGTATCAGCACTACCAACACTAGTTTGTTCGATGTAGGAATTTTCTCTTTCTTCTTCCCGTCTCTAAAGACCTCGCTGTTGAGAGACGTAAAGCAGTTAAAAAAAATCTTTCTTCTTCTATCTCCTCTAGATCCATAACTTTAGAAATAGTTACATTTTATTTTACTGGTTGTTCTTGTATTGTACAAAGGGTTGCCAACCGTCCGGTTGTCGGCCCGACTGTCCGGCTGTAACGCGATTTGCCCGTGTCCGGTTCACTACATGCGACCGGACACAAAATATCCGGTTATTAAGAAAGTTTAAAAATTACAGGTTGATGTTTTCGGGATGTGTAGGAAGTAAACAAGGTCGCCGCGTCTCGCTCGTTATTCCCCATTCCCTGAAGGTAATTCAACTTTTTACTCTGCGTTCAAACGTTTACGACAGTTAGTCGCAAATCCGAACATCGTGAAGCAACTGGATTACTGTTTCAGTTGCCTACACTATGTCGAAGCCGGAACATCGTTCTCGTTTTGTTTGCGGAGAATTAAAGAAAGAATAGTATTATTAATTTGTACGTTACAAATAAACAATGAGTGATGTGTGCGTGGAGACTTTCCCGGCGTACTGATGCAATGTAGTCTTCACGGGTGTGCATCCGGATGGTGTTTTGGAAACACAACGTTTCGACAACGAGCTCGGCTGTCTTCATCAGGTGTCCGGTGTCTACATAGAGGATCCTCTACCTCGCCGACAGGTATATAAGGAGGTCTGTCTGGGAGGCTAAGCCAGTCCACGCGGTGACTGCCAGCTTTCGTCAGCCTGTAGACACCGGACACCTGATGAAGACAGCCGAGCTGGTTGTCGAAACGTTGTGATTCCAAAACACCATCCGGCTGCACACCGGTGAAGACTACAAACAATGAGTGAGTTACCAAAGAAAGTACAGAAACGTTATTGTCGCTCCAGCGACGAGTGGTTGTCAAATGAAGGCTTCAAACCTTGGCCGCATTAGGAAAACGATTGCACCGCATATTGTAAAATGTGTAAAGTCACTTTCACTGTTAAATTTGATTGCATAAAGGCAGTGAAACACGGTTTCTTCCTCAGAAGTATTTGTTATTGTCATAACAATTATTTGCAACAATAAAAAAGAATTGACCTATAAGTTTTAATTTTTAATATACACCCTGCCCTCCCCACAATCCCCTCGGTGCGGGCAAACGTCCGGTTGTCCGGTTGTGGATATCTGAAAACTGGAAAATTGTTCGGTCGTGGAAATCTGAAAAGTTGGCAACCCTAACTGTACGCAAAAGATTTTGAGATTGCAATTTTAAATTGTGAGCAAAGTACACTCTGTGCATAAAGACTGCGCTAATAGTTCTATATTACGGTCTTTTAAGTTTGAATTTAAATCTATTATCATACAAAATACAATAGGAGCTTTATTTCTTCTCAATCGTTGATTTACGCCAACAGTTGTAAAGAAACAATTCATAATTACTGACAATTTAATGACTTAGAATCACTATACGCTGAGAGTTTAACAAGTATACGAATATAAGGAAACAACAACAAGTATTAAAAAGAGGCAAAAAACCGTACATAAATTAAAAATTCCTAGTTTTTTTTAAAACGATCCGTAGATCTACAGATAAATCCATAGGGCTGGCAGCACTGGTACAAATAGCGAGTATCAACGTAAACAATGGGGAACGGGGATTCCTTCTCGCGCAACCTAGCCTCTTCGGGAAGTACCCGTTCGTAAAAGAAAACTTCAGTCAATATTGCCAATATCTTCGGGTTTTTTCTACTGAACTAGAAAATTATAGTAAATTTAAAAATTAAGATAAGTAGTTAGTATATGCTCTAAAACAGTCATATTAAACGATAAATGCCTTACAAGTTTGAGATTTAGTAGTTATGAAAAAAAAAAGTGTCCCAGAAAAAAAAAAAAAAAAAATTTCACAGTTTATGTTTATGTTTTTTCAAGTCAGAAAAAAACTGTTTTTTTTACAACACTACTTACGAAACATGCTACAATAGAGGCATCATTACATTAATGTTGTCACCACACCCTCATGACTGGATTCTTTTTTTAAATATTTAATGGCAGTACGAATTTTTTTTTCCATTTGAGATTAAATGTATTCATCCGTTTTCAGCGCACGTACAAAATAAAGGTTCGCCATAGTATGATGTAATTTTGGGAAATATTCTACGAAGAAGTAAAGTTCAGTTTTCACAAAGCTTACGGATCTGAACATGAACTTGAACTTATGGGAAGATCTTTGCACATCGTGTCATGTTAAAACAATCCTATTCGAATATCCAATACTCTACTCGGAGATTTATCCACGATGTCGAATGTGTTCTTCTTACTTATTCTTTCGTCTGGATCTGACAGACTTTTATCTCCAAAACACTGCTCTTTGCTACTTGGGAATAAACCAGATATCTTCACTCTTGTTTTTAACAAACTCTCATACTATTTTTAAACTCCTGAGATTTAGTTTGATTCCAAACAATTGTTAGTGAAACGTTCATGTTTTGTTGCATAAGGAGAGGCAGCTGAAATAAAACAGACATCGGAGAGACAGTGATCCTGCCTTGCCTTATCTCCTGATTACACACGCAATCTTGACACAGGAGATATTCCGTCGGTACACACCTGCTATTGTTTCTCAGTATTTACTGACACATATTTTGTCATGTAATCATTACAAGGTGAAAAAAAGCAAGTTTTCAACTTTCATAAAGAGAAGGCCCATATATTCACTTTATCACTAAAAATGGAAAGAGATAATGGAATCTTATGGATTAATGGTAGAGCAGAAACTACGTTTACGTCGGTAATTTGCAGTTCAAAAAAAAAATTCTAGCTACAGACAAAATTTTGCTCTTAAATTTTCTTCTGGTTTAATGATGGTTTGTATAGTTAAATGACTCGGGTAACGTTTTGAAATGAAAGGGACACGTTAGCAGATAATATTGATTATAGAAACATTTTAGAAAAAAGTGTATATGGCATTTTTCTGCCCCGGTTCATCCTATCATTTCGAGAGACATTTCAGTGTAGTCAGAGATGAAACAACATAATGAGAGTATAAAAAAGATCAACGAGATGCAGTACCTCTAAAGAAGACCCGAACCCTTGTCGGAATGTCGGAAGAAAGTGGAGGGAATGATAATTGCAGCATATTCCTCGTGATGCATTTGCTAACAACATAATAAAACGTTAATTATTAATTAGAAAATGAATAACCTGATCTATCAGACTGACGCACTTCATACGCTTTTTAAGTCTGCGAGGATCTTGTAGAGGCTCTAACGCACGACAACAAACTTCACAGCTCTATCTGCACCTTCTCCGTGATATGTACGAGGCATGTTTTTTAAGTAAGTACCGTTTTGATATTAAAAAAGACGTGCAAATATATATCAATAATTTTATTTTTACATGGAAGCCTGTACCTTACTCTACTTTTCTACATAATTCCCTTCAATATTGAGGCACTTGTCATAACGTAGTACCAGTTTTTGAAAACCCTCCTCATAGAAGTCTGCCGCCTGACTTGCTAACCACTGCATCACAACTGTTTCGACTTCGTTATCGTCTTTAAGACGCTGACAGCCCAGGTGTTTCTTCAAGTGCAGGAACAGATGGTAGTCACTGGGCGCCAGATCAGGGCCGTACGGAGTATGATCTAGAGTTTCCCATCGAAAAGATGTGATGAGATCTTTGGTCTGATTAGCCACATGTGGACGGGCATTGTCATGCAGCAAAACGATGCCCTTGCTCAACTTGCCACGTCTTTTGTTCTGGATTGAACGGCGCAGATTGTTCAATGTCTCACAATAAGCTGCTGCATTGTTTGTCTCATTACGAGGCAGAAATTCCACAAGCAATACTCCTTTTCTGTCCCAAAAAACTGTGCACATGATTTTCCGGGCAGAAATCGTTTGCATGAACTTCACTTTTTTGGGTGAATCTGAATGCCGCCATTCCATGGACTGTTGCTTTGATTCAGATGTGACGTAGGCCACCCATGTCTCATCGTCCGTAACAAATTGGCTTAAGTAATCATCACTATCGTTGTGGTACCGCTCAAGGAAAGTCAATGCATTGCCTAAACGTTTGGTTTTGTGCACATCCGTTAACATTTTTGGTACCCAACGTGAGCACAATTTTCGGTAATTCAAGTGCTCGGTCACAATGCCATACAAAACACTATGAGAAACATTAGGAGAGTCATCACACAAGGAGGAAATCGTAAAGCGTCTGTTTTCTCTCACCTTATTGTCCACTTTCTGCACCAAACTTTTATTAACGACCGAAGGACGCCCACTCCGTTGTTCATCATGCACATTTGTGTGGCCATCTTTAAATGCTCTCACCCACTTTCTCACCATTCCATCACTCATAATTTTTTGTCCGTAAACTGCACAGATCTCACGATGAATATCGATCGGTTTTAGGCCTTTAGCACAAAGAAATCTTATAACAGCCCGTACTTCACAGTCGGCGGGATTCACGATTATCGGAGGCATCTTAAACAGTCAGTGAACAACGTAAACAAGGAAGAATTAGACTCTAATGGCGTCAGTGTGTAGGCAAGAGATGCAGGTACCCAGTGCGCATGCGCGGAATGCCGACCGTAACACTGCAGCCACGGTGTGACAAAACGGTACTTACTTAAAAAATACGCCTCGTATAAGAATCGATAAAGCAGCCTACTTAAAATTTCTGCTTGGGATTTGTCTTACTTATGATCAAAGTTACAAGCTGAAATCACTTCTTGCATTTGTGATAAGTGTTAGTCGATGTCGATCGCTTCCCGTGCTTGTCCTTCTCGATCAGTATGCGGACTTCCTTGCACTTCGCTCGATCAGTATTTTTACTACAAAATCCTTCTATAATCTCTACGGTCATGTTGACGTGCCCATTTCATTTCAAAGCGTGATTCTTGTTAACTATACAAGCCATATTTAAACCATTTGTGACATTCTCCTTACTGTAAAACTAAAAGTTCTTGTTTCTAAATCTGTTTGCGCCTCTAAAATTGAACGCATAATATTTTCACTCAGAGAATGGAAAGAGGAGTGGGTATTTAATTAATTTTGGAGCGTTATTAGAATTTACAATGAATTTGTCGGGAAAAAAAAGTTGGACACGAAGAAGGAATAATTATACCGAAGCAGTCCAAGAACTCGTCTAAACGGAAACGCTGATAAAATGTAAGCTTCATTTCGCCTTCCCCTAATCATCCACTTTTTTTCCAGGTGACAAAAGGTGAACGATCTCACTGTGGCTGTTCGTGGAATTTTACGGCGGCTTCATGTTCTCTCTGATTGTGTTGCATAGAGCACCATGTCTCAACTACGGATTATTATATTTTCTTTCTTGTCTTCCCTTCTAATTTTTCTAACCACAGGACGGTCTTCAACTACTGAACGAGTGAGAAATATTTCTTTTTATAAACTTCATATTTTTTCCGTCCAAATGTCGACTCAACACTATATATCAGACGCGACCTCTCTTTCTACGCCCTCCCCACTTTTCACTATTTCAGAAATAGGGTACGAAAAATAATTTCATTACGAAAATATTTATTTATATCAGTTTACCAATAATGATGTCTTCTGTCCTGGATGTAGTATTTAAGCTTTTCGGTGTCTTCCATTCAACGCTGTTGTGCTGTGTGTGTTGCAGAATGGAGTGGTGAACGGCGTCCTGCTGGCCTTCAAGCACATGGGCAAGAAGGAAGGCGGCGGCCCAGGCGGCCTCGTGGTGAACATAGCCTCCGTAGCGGGGCTGCGTCCCGTCCCCACGCTGCCGATGTACTGCGCCACCAAACACGCCGTCATCGCACTCACACGCTCATACGGGGTCAGTGCCAGCATCTGCTGTCGATGCCGATATTCTGTGCTGTATCTACACTGGCGGAAATTAAAAGTGCAGCACCAAGACAGGAATGGTGGAATTTTAGGAAGCTTTGTGGATATATGCAGGGTCATACCCAGAAGAAATGACAACAAATTAAAATGGATCAGGCTAAGTTTATTACCTCTAGATACAGTTGTCAGTAAGGCCTCGTATCCACTTGAGTACGCTCAGGCGAATGAGCCGCTCAGTGAAGCGAGCGGCTCAAGTGTGGACGCCTGAGCACGCTCGCAACGAACGACAGCGAGCGCGCTCGGGGCGAGCCGATCGGGTGTCGGTATTTTGGAATGCTCAAAGGCGAGCCAGTGTGTGTTCGGCGCTCAGTGTGGACGGTATTTGGCGGTTTCTACAATGAGCGCGAGCACGTGGGACAATGAAACTTGCTTAACTCTAATTGATGCGTATGAATCAAAGAGGGTGTTACGGGATAGCTCCAGCATTATAATCGAACTAAAAAATAAGGTGCATGGCGTGAAATCAGCGAGATATTAAACTTTAGTATTGATGATATAAAGAAAAAAATAACAAGCCAGCTAGGGTCATTCAGGCGAAAACGATCAAAACAGAAGAGAACTTCTATAACGGTAACTGGTAAGTCTTTTTTAATAGTATTTCTCACAGCTGAACGGATTTTGATTGAATTTGGTGTTACGAAATTCAGATCCTAAGTGCCTAAAATCATATTGATTTTGTGCCAGACAATATAATTGTTTTACCAATTTTATTAAAAACTTGAAATCAATGCCATAATTTAAAAAAAAAACATAAAATTAACCTTTAAATCTATATTTGTAAACATAAATTAAAAATAGGTACCAGCCTTCATATAATTTTGGAGTGACTCAATAGTGACATCAGTATCACAGACTACCCGTACTAAACGGATGATGCTTTGTTTATACACTTTGAACATATCTGCAGGCTTGTGTAGGGACTTCCTGAGGCTAGGAACCTTAAAGTTGTTATAAATTTTATCTTCTGGTGGGATCGCCTCACGCATAGGCGTATCGTGCATTTTAATATGAGGTCCAACTAATGACAGCAAATGTTCGAAATCGATCTCGTAAAGTTTTGAAATAGCTCATTGTCATCTTCTAAAGTAAATTCACGAATTAAATTATTAAGATAATTTCTTCGCTGACTTTCTCTAATCCATCAACTAGTAATTTTCTTTTCTGTTTTGACATCGTATGGATAATAATAAAGGCCGCAACTACGCGTGACGACACGTCAATAGCCGAGCGTTTTCTGAGCACTGGCACCAGGCTCGTTCGACGAAAATTTCTTTTTCTTTGAGCACGCTCGAACGAGCGCACTCAAATGAATGAGAGGCTCATTCGCCTGAGCGTGCTCAAGTGGATACGAGGCTTATGAAGTGCACCCGCCTTGTGCACTTATACATTCGTTGATCCTTGCCGGCATTGAATCAATAAGTGTTCGGATGTCTTGTTAGGGTATGTCTCTCTACGCCCGCATGTCTTCTGCAGTCAGTTGTCGCACAATTTGAGCTGGATGATCATGTGTCTAATGCGTCTATTCCTGGAATTCCAGACATGCTCTATTGGAGACACAATTGCGATCCAAATTGTGATCGTAAACCCTTTCAAGGCTTTTGCTGTGATGGTCACAGTATGAGGACGGGCGTCATCCTGTTGGAAGATGTGATTTGAATAGTGGACGTGAAAGGTATCCCAGTCCTCATAGTGGTGGGCTGTCATTGTGTCTTCTTCAACAACCAACTCAGTCGTGCTGTCGAAATTGATTGCTCTCAAGCCATGACATCAGTGGCTGGACCCGTGTCACGTTCTGAAATGACAGCAGGGTAAGCATTTTCTCCATTACACCTGCGTACATGTTGTCTACTTCCACCTTGCCTTAGACAGAATTTCTAAACACAAATGTACGTTATTCGTATGTCCATTTCCGTTTTCAATTATACGAGGCTAATAGGCTAGAAGATACTGGCAATGAAATCAGGTTAATGCAACGGATTGCATAATGATCAGAGAGTATAACCCAGCTTCAAGTATTTGGCTTACAACCGTCCGGGTGTTACTCTCTTTGTTGGATCTGGCCTGTAGTTATCCGTCTGTCAGCAACAGCCTCCCACACAATTTGGCGATCTTCGCGTGATGTTGTCCTTCTGCAGGGGCCTGTTTCTACTCCTGGAGTATTAGAGCCTTCTTTCATCCACTGTGTAATAAGTCTGTATACTGACATTGCACTACGGTCAATCCCGCGGGAGATTTCACGATATGATTCATCTATTTCAAAGACGCCAATCCCGGCTTCTCTCACAGTTAGTGGGTGCAGAGGGTCGTCACTCTTCACCTTGACATATTTGGTCAACAAGAACTTGTGGACAAAAGAGTGTCATGTTACACCACACTGGTCACCACTTATACGCTAAAAAGCATAGCAATTTTGCATAGTAAATAGCCTCGTAATTCTCATACTATTACATTTAAAACTTTAAATGTTTAATCGTTTAATACGATTCATATCTACATCTACATATATACTCTGCAATTCACAAAATTGTGGGTGGCAGAAGGTGCTCAGCATCAAAGCTAATCTCTTTGCTGTGCATTCCAATCCCCAATGGTACGAGGGAAAAAAGAATTCACATAAGAATCAGTCCGGCACCTTATTTCTCTAATTTTATCTTTCCTGTCTTTCCGACTCAAATAGGTTGGTGGAAGAAGTATTTAACTACACTCAAAAGTGAAAGTGGGAGTACGCATGTTTACCAACAAGTTTAAACGAAACGTGTGTCGTCTATCTACCAGAGACTCCCAACCTAGTCTACTAATCAGTTCTGTGACGCTTTCATAAGGACTGTAGCAAGCGGTCACGAATCGAGCGGCTCTTCTCTGTACTTTCTCTGTACTCTCAATCAGCCCCTTACAAAACGGATCCCAAATGGCACAACAATAGTCCAAATGTGGACGCACAAGAGATTTGTATCCTATCTCCTTTGTTTGTTCATTACAATTTTTCAAGATTCGACCTATGAATCGCAGCCTATAATTTGCTGTACCTACTAACGAATTAATCTGTATGTCCCATTTCATATTCCTTTGTACTGTTACTCCCAAATATTTCATAGAATCGACCATATCAATAACTGTATTGTTTAACTCGTATTTCTGAACAATTGGATTATTTTTGTTAGTTATGCTCATTGTCTTGCACTTCTTACAATTTAGAGTAAGTTGCCACTCAGCGCACCAAGCCAAAATAACATCCAGATCGCGATGAATTTCTAAGCAATCGGCCAAATTTCTTACTTCTCTATAAATAACCGCATAATCAGCAAACAATCTAAGAAGGCTTTTCAATTTGTCTCCGAGATCGTTTATATGGGGATACTTGAGGCCAATTTTCATTAATATATCACAACTCCGTCTGGGTTTAATTTCCTTCGGTGTATTACACTGAAATCATAGTTTCTAGGAGTACTGATCAGAATTTGAAACGCGGAAAGAGTGGACAGGGTAGGGAGAGGCTTAGGAAAACAGGTACCGGTGCGTTAAATACTTTAAATCGCAGCGCGACAAAAGAAAAAGAAAAAACTGTGATCTAGAAATATACAATAAAATCGACAACAGTAAAAAATGTACCCTTGAAATGGATCTGCACTGAATATAATCTGACAAATCGTTGAATCATACACAGACGAAATGCAGTTGCAGGGCACGTGCTATATGAGTATTTGAATGAGAGTGTTTTGCGTGCTTGATGTTGAGTGGTTTGTGTTGTGTGCAGGACCCGTTGCACCTGGAGCCGACAGGCGTCCGTGTGTTGGCGCTGTGTCCTGGAGCCGTGGACACGCCGCTATACACGCCGTCCGCCAGCATCCTCAACCACGACTACCTCAAGCCCGCATGGGACGAAATCATCAGGCTAGTGGGCGAGCCCAACAAGTGAGTAAAGTGTCAAAAATAATTCAATGTACCACTAACTTCTATAGGCATAACTACATTATTGACACCAGGAACATATTATATTGTATCATTATAACATAATATTTTTAAACCAAGCGTGGTGGCTGAGCGGTAACTTTCTGGCTTCGCATTCGGGAGGAAGCTGGTTCAAATTCCCTTCCAACCAACCCAATTTCGGTTTCTGGAAATCACTCCACGTGAATGCGGAAATGGTTCCTCCAAAAGGCTGAATTACTTTCCTTGCCCTCCGTCCTTTCCTACCTCTAATGACCTCGTGCGTCAATAAGGTTTAAACCTTAAGCCAAACATAAATCTAAAAGCACGTTTCTAATTACTACAGAAATACAGTTATAAAACTGAAAGAGAACTATTAAAAAGAAATTATCTATAGAACAGAATCTTAAAATTTATAAACCAAATATGTAAATAATAATGTTATGCCTACGGACCAAGTGCCCCATCCTCGCTGACAACAGACTGAGGATCGCTGAGTGACGATGATGTCGCAAGTTGGTCGATGCTGTCAATGACATGGAGACCCTCAGCTGCAATTCCAAAATGCTGGCAAGCTTTTGGGAGGAATTCTATTATCCTAAAATGTAATGTGCCCCCAAATCTAAAGAAAATAGTTAATGACTAGTGCATGCTTCTTGTGCTGACATGTGGCTGTGAGACTTGTACTTTAAATTAATTTACAAAAGGTAAACTTAGTGCTGCCCTAAGAGATATGGAAAGATCAATGCTAGGTTTAACAAGAAAAGTCAAGCGACATTAGGTCAGTTACGAAGGTCACAGATGTCTTAAAGAGGACAGCATTCTTAAAGTTGTAATGGGCTGGCCATATTGCGCGAAAAAAAGGCCAAAGATTGACAAAAATAGTGTTAGAGTGGTGCCCAAGAGATCACAGGCCGAGAGGAAGACTACCATACAGATGGGACAAGGACATATGCAGGGTTGTTGGAGTTAACTACAAGAGGATAGCCCATGATCGTTCGACCTGGAGAAGATTTCTCAAGTTCTACCTGAACTCATGACTTTTAAAGACCACATAAGTTATTGATTGAACTGGCCCACCGAGCGTGGTGTTTGAGTGGTTAACGTTCTGGCCTCGCATTCGGGTGATACCGGTTCAAATCTCCGTCCGGGCATCCAGATTTGGATTTTCCACGGTTTCCCCAAATCACTCCAGGCGAATACCGGAACTTTTCCTTCAAAAGGCCATAGTCGAATTCCTTCCCGTTCCTTGTCCCCAGTCCCATCTAATGGCCTTGAGGTCGACGAGGCGTGAAGAAAAATTGAACTGGCTGATAATGAAAAATGGACATGCCATTGTTCTATTGTTTATATGTGATTTATTTTGTTCACAACCAACTAAACTAGCATTTGATTCCTCGTCTGTTATCAGAGATTAAGTACTGGTAGCAACTGTCGTCTAGTAGAGCTGGTGAAACATCTAGAGATAGAGACACGCGGCGGGAAACTATACGAATCAGAATCTATACTTCCAGAGCTGTTGAAATATCTGAAAAGCGAAAAGCTCGAAATGAAATCCTGCGAATGCGAACTTAAGATCTGTTGCAACACTCAATGACCGAGACACTCGCCATGAAGCTGAGCGCTCACGGCAGAGTCCATCAAGAGCGAAAATGGATCTGAAGAAAGCGATGTCGAATTACAATAAAGACCGTTTACAGAATGCATCGTCTAATGACTAATTTGTGCTTTGTCGCGCTTTGAAGTTTCAAAACGAAACGCCTGGCATATGTTGCTCCAATAGCAAAGTGAAATTGCCACCACTGGTTGAGTCACCAAAACCGATTTTAACTTCTGTGATTGGAGCTACATGGTAATCAAAATACTTTCTAGAGCATATTCGGAAATATAAATTAAGTAGTGGGGGGACAACGACTATGGGCATTTTTAAAAAAAACCCATGACGTCACTGGGTTGGTGGTGGGGGGACCTCCCTCCCCTCATTTCCGTGACGTGGCGGGCTATTCAAAATGGACCAATGGCGGCCTGGTGGGCTTGTGAATCATCAAATCACAGTTCATGGGGCGTGGCCAGGTGGCAGCACAAACCTCAATCTGCGCAACATTTAACACCGCCACTAGTTCTTCTATCCTTGTCTTGTGGGGGAAAACCCACGCCTGAGGCGTGTTTTCACATGTATGGACTTGCTCGGCTTCTGTTGCGGAAACTCGAATAACTGTGGCAGTACCTCTCGAGCGCGTAATTTCTTTGTGCGCAGACATTTCACTCCCCCACGAGAGAGAAAGCTAGTTCTTCTATCCTTGTCTAATAGTGGGAAATCCACCCCCTGAGGCTATGGCTATTTCTGTTCTGGAATGTGGGCCTGCGTCAACACGCTCTGGTATGCGAGACTGTTATCTATGTTTGCTCTTAGCCAGATCCATTAGACGTTGCGAAACATGCACTCAAGTACCGTGTGGGTTATTCCTGGCGTGTGGTTAAGTATACACTTTTTTTGCGACAAATATTTGAGCCGGGTGCTCGCCTGCCGCATAATTGTCGCGAGATGGCAGCACCTCACGGCTCGGAGGGTGTGATCACCAAGAGATGGCAGCGTGGCCAACATGCTATGGAGTAACTACACTCTACACAGTAATAAATGAAAGCTGAGGTGTACTTATGCACATCTATTTATTATGCAAGCGGTTGCATACACAAAAACAGAACACGCGGTAGCGCGACACAGATAACACAGATAACAAGAACAAGTTCATACGCGGCATTGTCTCTGGCCGACTGGCTCCAAGTAGTACGGTTGTCTCCCACCTGGTCTAGTTGGCGCTCCCGTCGGCTCGATCAGGGCGCCAGCTGTTGACAAAGAGATGAACCATGGCGTGGTCGATTGCAGCGCTGACTGGTGGCGAAGATTTGTACTTTAGGCTGGGCAAGGCTCCGCCACAATGCTGTCGGTATGCGCTTTCTGTATGCGACAAATTTTTTGCCAAACTTTTGAGGGTGGAGAAATATTTAAAGTATTCCTGGTGTCTGTTTGCTATTATCATAATGCATTAGCGGTATATCAATGTGACAGCCATTGTCTGTTTCGAAACCATGGAGTTATTCCCAGCATGTAGAAATATTGAGGTATTTCCGTCTGCCCAGCTACAAGGAAATTGCAAAAGCTCAGTACACACTATCTAAAGCATGGAAGAAATATTTCAGCACAGTAAAATATTTTCTTTGGTGCTGTTATCGACACAAACCAAACGAAGTAAAGTATTTGCGTCTTTCAGATACACACCACTGTGAATAAGTTAGATCTATTAAACAATGCTAGAAACCAATTCAATCAGCTTTATTCGCTCCTGTTTTCATTTATCTTTTTTACAGTTTTCATTATTTTTAGGGTTTTAAGATTTCGAAAAAAACTAACGACAAATAGCATATCATCTTCCACAACCGAGCACTGTAACCGTCGAAAGTCTTTTGGAAGGATGGGCGCTCATACAGGTGCATTTAAAAGAAAACTGCTGTTATCCGCCAGAGTCAAGTTTTTTACTGTGGTACCACTTAAGAAAATTGTTTCTGGCCAAGTGATGTTGCTCAAACTATAGTGATACTGATCTCTATATATGATCCAGCGTTGTTAGGGATCTGTTCATGAGAATGAGTAGTAGGGTTTAAATGGTATGAATGGGGGATGTTGTCATCCTGGTGATAAGGGTGACGTTCGCATTGGAGTTAAAGATTTAGAATCTCATTCGCGACATCTCATTCGTGACATTTAGTAACACCCGCCAAACTGACTGTATTTTGCTTTGTAAGGTTACACACGGCGCATGTTTTTGATGTGGAGTATTTTTGTCCGCAGGCCGGATTTTATCGCCGAGGGACTGATGAAGACGATCCGTGAGGGAGAGAACGGATCCGTGTGGGTTGCGGACCGCGACAAAATCTACAACGTCAACTTCCCAGACCTTCGCAGCGATTAGCGGTTGCTCCGTTGAAAACCTACTGCAATCCACCTAAAACAGTTCTTACGTTTCTGGTTTACTTCTTATAAATTTTTAACTATGATTTTTCTAACCGTGCTTACAGATGAAAACAGGGGCGGATCCAGGGGGGGCTAGGGGGCTCATGCCCCCCCCCAAAAAGTATCTATGTCCACCCCCGACATTGTAAATCTGGATTTTTTTTTTTTTAGCTCCACTGATTCGAGGCCCAAGGAGGCTATAAAGAACACCCCATCGCCGACTCAAGCCCCCCCCCCCCCAAAAAAAAGTAAAATCCACTGAAGGCAAGCACTCGGAACCAAAATTCACTCAAGCCAAGCCCCCCCCCCCAAACCAAAGATGCTCAAGCCCCCCCCCCCCAACCAAAATCCTGAATCCGTCCCTGGATGAAAAGTATTTCTCGTATTAGATAGGTTACACATAAGAACGAAACTAAAGTCTTTTAAATGTCGTCAGCAAATACATATTTTCGTAATTCATATCACAGTTGAGATGAATTAGTGTCTTAGTCAGGAGATCCTTCAGAATTGTCTGACTGCCAGTATGTGCTAGCTCATTTAACATTGCCCAGGGTGCACCACGAGGAGGCGAACTAGCTATAAGAACTTACAGTGCTGATCCTGTGGACTTCCTGCTGGTAACTCAGGAATCGATAAACTATATTAATAAACTAGATATATGTCTTTAATCTTGTAAAGTTGCAGTGTATATATTTTATCAATGTTCTTAAAAGTATCTAAACTGCCATACGATAAATAAATTCGTAATTCATATTTTTTGTATACAGCCAGTTTTATGTGCATATTTCTTTTTGTTTATTACCACAAGTGGATGGTTAAAAGTAATCTTTTGTGTGTAACAAACGACAATTAAAAGTATCAGGATACATCCCAATAGCCCTTTCATACTAAATTTCACTCAAAAGTGTAATATTGGCATAACTGGCTGCCATTTATTTCTTGAAAAAAGTTTATCATGCTGAGTGTTTATATAAGAATTAAATTAATTAGTATGTACTTATTTCAATATACTCCCAAATTATGGGGGAAAATGAAGATGTTTATTTTAATTAATTATTAATGCATTAAAATCTAGTGTATTATACTTAAAAATTGTAGTATATATATCCATAGACTATATAAAGACAAAACATTTCTGTTTCCTCGTTCCTATTTGTAGGTTCTTTATATTGACAACAGACCATTTCTAAAATGCAGAACGGCTTCTCTGATAACCGCACGTCATGGCCTAAAGTTCAGTCCTGGCATTCGGAAGGATAAGAATATCTTTCCTAACCCAACCATCCAGAGTATGGCTTGCCAGCTTTTCCTGAAATCACTACCGAGCGTGCTGGGTGAGCAGTTAACGTTCTGACCTCGCATTCGGGATGGTTTCCCCAAATCACTCCAGGCGAATGCAGGGATGCTTCCTTCAAAATTACAAGGCCGAATTCCTTCCCGTTCCTTATACTCAGACATAAGCAAAAAAAAGCTATATCACTCCAAGCGAAAGTGTCAGGGGTGACCGTATTCCTGGGATAATTCAGGCAATTCAGCGGTTGTGTCAGGAAAAGAAATCTACGAATGGACTAATTAATGTGTTAATTTTCAGTTCATGTTGGTACTTAGTTCAGGAGAAGATATTGTGCCATTATGCGTGATGGTAAAATTCAGGAATAGTCTGGAAGGCATTATTGTGGTACTACTTGAAAGAGCTTTGTGGGTGCTTTCAGTCAATCTTCGCCTTTGTTTTCTACCGTGAAATTATTGACGAAACCGTTGAAGCTCAGGTGAGAAAACCTCAAAGTTGGCCTACGCACATGTCGACAGGCGTAAAAACTTATAACAGAGAAAGTTTCTCAAGAGAAGCGTGAAGTGCTACAAGATAAAGATCAGAGATTTCTAACACATGGGTACGTCACATCTTCATGAGCACATTCATACCAGCAAAATCAGTACTCCACCTCCCCCAAACTCTGTCGCCCTACTGTCATGTGTTTCTGAAATGTTGGCATAGTAACCAAACGGAAGCACTGAGTCTAAAGGAACATAAGGTTCCGTACTATGATCCTCTATCGAAACGAGAATCCATGGAATGGCGTAAGCTGGACGAAGAAGGGTGACTCAGTCGATCAGTTTTAAGGATCCCCAAGGAATCTCAGTGACTGACTTCATGGATAGGAAAACGACAGTGAACGGTGAGTGCCACTCCAGCCATTGGCGACAATGTCCCTATTCACGGCTCACATCCCCGACCTAGTCCCCAGCAAACTGAACAAAGGTAGGACATTACCGTTAATAGTTACCTCCAGAAGAAAAGCACTTGTGGAGAATAATTGGTCAGGATTGAGTTCATATTGCTTTGCACTGTGTATACCTGAAACACTCTAGAGCACAAGTTCACGAACTTTATCACACCACACCTCCCTTTCAAACAAATATAATCTTGGCGTCTCACTGCCTTATTTCATAAAATATACAAAATACATACACATTTTAAAATTGTTAGATATAATGATCGAATAAAATTATAAGTTACAAAATTCAGTGTTATGTCATGATGACAGATTATATGTTTGCATTTTTATTAGTATATGTTTGTTATGAAAATTACATTTTTGTTAAACTTATCAAGCCTCCCTTTACAGTAATCCGCACCTTCCTATGTAGCGCGCCTCCCAGTTTAGAGATCGCTAGTCTAGAAGTACGTTCCTATGTTCCAGGTGACAAAATTGTCAACGCATACACGTTTTCAAAAGCGAATATTTCATGGAGTGCCAGTAACATAAAAATTAAAATAATATTTTTTTTTTTACCTGACCTTTAAAGGTGTAAATCTCAACCCCAGACATCCACGAAATCTTCACGTGTCTTTGACTGGAATTCACAGCATCTTGTGACATTATCAGATGAGAGAAACTGTCGATTTAATTTCACAAAACGCGATATTTCAAATTAGTTTTCTCTTAATCTGGGCTTTGCAGCTTGTCGATAAGATGGTCATCAGAGAGAGGAATTGGAATGAAATCAGCTATGAGCTTTATGAAGCAACTTTTCTTAGAAAAGTCAAATCAGAAAATCTGGAAAGCCGGACCGGGTACGTAACATTCCTCTTTCCAGATTCCAGGCTCAGGTGTTTCCACGCTTGCAGGGGTTCAGTGGTTGAAAAAGAACGCTAATGGTGTGATACTGATGTACCAATCCGAGGAAAGAAAAATCATGCCCAAGTCCAATAGTAAATTATTTACTTGTCTTTTGTAGTAGCTACAGTACTAGACCCAATAACAATAGAAAAGCATTGTTCAGACCGGTTAATAATCACTCGCTATTACCTACTAAGTGACATTTTTTTTTTTGTCCTCCTAAGACGAAATGTGATAATTGGTTATCTTACAACTGCAATAATACGAGCAGTGTGTGGAGCGGTTGGTTGACTACCAACAGGGAAACTCGAGATCAGATATCGATGATGATACCTGCTTGAAGTGAAACGTCTCTCCTGATCACCTCTGCTTGCTGTAAAAGGTGTTACCACAGATGATACGAGGAGTGGTACAGCAGTCTTTGCCTTGGACTGACTACGCTACCTCATCTATGGAGTCGTGGTTTTAGAATGGAGCCAGTACCAACCATGGAGGAAGGGAATATATGGAGGAGAAGTGACGTTAAATCTGTGACGCCGGCTCTAAACTCTCGTGCATGCGCGGTCGCGGCAGCGGCGATATTGCGAACCCAAACATATGAAAAGTTCACATTGCGTTTGATGCTGTGATTATTTCATTTTGTAAAGTGTATAAGTATTTTATAATGCCATCTTGTGTTGCATACGGTTGCACAAATAGGCAAGAGAGGAAAGAACCTGGAATATCATTTCATAAGTAAGTTGCATTCTAATTATAGTTCTTGAAGTGTGTAGTAGGAATTGCAAACTTTGGTGACTGTCTATAAATATTAAGTCATAGCTCTCAATGGGATGACTTTGTTCTCAAATTTTTATTGGTGTAGTGTAGAAAATCAGAATACCTTGTTATTTTGCATATAATAAACTAGCATTACTATTTAACGAGTGTTGAAGATGAGATTTAAAGGAGTGATATTTACATCACGATTCAGTGAATATAGTATTGCGCTTTTTTCGTCACGTTGCAGTTTATACTGACTGTGTATGGTGAAATTAAATATGTTAAATTAAGCTATGCAATCTAGGAATCTTGATGAAGCAAACGATGTTGTTACCGCAAATACAGTTGCTATTCAAATACGCGTGTGTGGGTGTGTCTACATAGTTTGATTCTGAAGCAGCAATTTAATGGAGATTGTGGTTAGGTCTAAATGCAGTCTGTACCAGAATGGTTTTGTTGTTCCATAAGGGACAAAGAATTTATCTATTACTGTTAGTAATTTCATGAGAACCAAGTTAGTGACAAAACGTTTATCGCGATGGAAACTACTTCCAGCTATTCGCAATTAAGCTTACGATGTATGATAAAAAGATAACTATTTTATTCTGGTCTAGGCCGCATTTCAACCTAACCACAAGTGGTAGTAAAAAAACTGAAATATCCATTCTGCATGTCCACCATGTAATTCATTGTGGCTTTGGCAGAATTTATTTTTGCTCCAGGCTGCATATCAACCCAATCCCAGTATATCCCGAAAACTAAGCAAGATATCGAAAAATTTTATTCTTCATTTTGTATTTGTCTCATCGAGCTACATAATAATCCATCACCAGATTGCGGCGTTAAGTTTATCCTAGAGTCCCCTTGAGATTTTTGTGCATATACCCCGTGTCTGTATGGGTACGGCCTAGCCACCACTTCTCCTCCGCCCGGCATCACCTCAATGCGTGGTCTCTTGCGTCGTCTCCATATATTTCTTTCCTCTTTGGGCAGGCATAGCTAAAGAAAAAAGTATAGATGAAAGTGTTTTATCTATGGTCAAAGATTTTTATCAGTAAATGCCTAGTTTGTGATCTCTTACAATGATTTATTATAGTCATGACTGTGCGGTGTAGCCAGTATGTTTTTCGAAACTCTGCGATGGTTGAATATCACCAAAGAGCACTAAATATTTTTTTAGTGATAACATATTTAAGAATATCGCTATCAAACTTCAAAATTCACTAAATCTAGTGACAAAATCACCAAGGTGGGAACATTATGCTCCTGTATGGAAGTGTGTCATAGAAAAGGAAGAGATAAAATTGCATAAAAGCAGAGGAGATTAAGTTCAAAAGACCTGTAAAGGGACGATGAGAGAGGAGTTGAAAATACATAGTATGAATGACATGGTAGAGGAACACAAGAACGACTGGAGAGACCATTTGTATAGAATGGATGTTCCACAACTACCATCAGTAGTAAACGAAGGAGAGCAACTAGATTTGTTTTTAGAAATTACCTCAAAATGCAAACAGTCACTGATATGCTGAAGGAGCTGGTTTGGGAATCATTGGACGACAGAAGACGGGTGAAAAGATTGTTTGGTTTGTTCAAAGCTTATAATCGCGAAACGTATGGATGGACATTAGTAGAAGGATTAGGAGTTCTTCGTGGAGGGGAAGAGATGACCATAATCATAATAAGCTGGAGCTTGAATTCAATCAAAGTAGGAAAATTTTCTTTTGTAGGTGAGGGAGTCAGGAACATGAATAAAATACCGAGGGAAATAATGGACAGTCTACAAAAAACACCGAAAGAGTTTAAATTTGCAATTCGTAAAGGGCAGGCGTAGGTAGGTGGTGAGAAAAAAAAAATCAGTATTACCACCGGAGCTTGTTGCTCCATCGCAATTAAAATTAACTTAATTAAATATAGACCAAATGGAGAAGAGCTATAGGTTGACAAAGAAAGAGATGGGAACAGCAACTGAAGCCCGTACTGGTCAACAGGAAATGGGAAGAAGAAGAGGAAGAAGAAGAAGAGGAGGAAGAAGAAGAAGGAATATGAAATATTCGCCACTTGCAGCATAATATTCCAAAAGTGCATTCAGGGCACCATCATATTCAACCAATGATCTGACCAAAGTTTTGTATCCCATCTCCCTAACTTCTCTGATACATCCTCTCATCACCCTCTCCAGTAAATGAAGAATTTTGTAACCTTTTTCTACCACCTGCCCAATGTGCTCTGCCCACTTGAGTTTGTTATCAAACGTTATGCCAAGGTATTTACACTTCAAGCTTTCAACAAGCAATTCTGAAGCCACCCTATAATCGTAATTAACCTTTTGAATTTATCTGTGTACCTAATAAGCTGACTTTTCTTGGCATTTATCTTCGTTCCATGCTGACCAACGCATTTAGATATTCACGTTATGTCCACCGACATTTTATAAAAATATTGATTGCTAAAAATTACAGAATCACTGCTTTTGCCACAGGATCTGATATCCGCGTATAAAAAACAATAATTCGCGTCACAGACTGTTAGACAGCTCGTCAAACTTATGCAGATAAATGGATTTCGTTATTACTGTACCTAGGCTTAGTATTTTCAATCTATCTGACATCAAGTTACTTGCGCTGTTACTAGTCCATCAACAGGGGAACTTTTTTTTATTTTTTATTTTATTTTTATTTTATTTATTGGCCTTTGGTCTGCGACCATTTAGCCATCTTGCAACTACAACAGTTTACATTAACTATGTTACAATAACAATTTTACAATGGCAACATGGTAATAAGACCTTTATAATAACATTGCAATAAAAACATTGTAACAATAGTGCGATAACATTATAATAGCAACATTACAAAGGTAACTTTACAGGACATCATTGAGGCAACAAATTTCTTATACATTACATTTTGTGGGCTTTAGATCTTTATGTTTGTGTCTTGCAAGAAGCGGATGATTGCATTGTAGACCTGTATGTTTTTTGATTGTAGAATGGTAATTAGGTTCGCTGGGAAACTAACCGATAGCTGTTGTAATTGTTTGTATAGTCGCTTACGTTGAGCTTGGTATTGCGAACATGAAAGTATGATGTGGTTAAGATCTGAGGTCTCTTGATCGAAAGTGCATGTCGGGGAGTTAATTATTCGGAGGCGGCATAAATGTTGTGGATAGCACCCGTGTCCTAATCTCATTCTAATGATTGTTGTTATGTGTCTTCTTGCTATATTGAATTTTTTAAACCACGGTGTCCTTGGTATTGTTGGTTGAACTGCTGCATAATGTTTCCCTTTTATTAGCTGTGTCTGGGCCCAGTCTTCATTCCACTTACTGTATGCCTTCCTGGTAACGAGTTGTATAAAATCGGTCCAAGGTAACTGAATGCCTAAGAAGTTCCCCTCATTAATACTTTGTTTCGCCAGCTGATCGACGGCTTCGTTGTATAGTATTCCTGTGTGACCTTTGATCCAAAGGAAATGGACTTGTATACTTGTTGAATATGCTTCTGAGACGAGTTTGATAATTTCATATAGGTACTGGTGCATCTTCGTATTGCGGACTGGGTTTTGTAATTTTTTTGAGCACACTCTTGGCGTCAGTGAGTATTAGGATTTCTAGCAAATTGTTTGTCTAACCCATACTTGATTGCTGCGCAGATTGCTAGGGTTTCTGCTGTGAATATTGACGTCTCTGCAGGTAATGCTGTTTGTCCGTAGTAATTGGTAGAAGGACAATAATAGCCGTATCCAACTCCTTCCATGGTTTTAGATCCATCAGTGTATATGTGGGTGTAATTGGGCCAGGTTACTTTTAGGAAGTGTGAAAGTGCTGTATTAGTGTTTTTATTCCGGATGATATATTCTGGCAAGTAATATATATGAAGTTTTATAAATATAAACTCGTATGGATTTAGGAAGCCTGGGATGATGCAGCTTTTTAGTATCAGTGGTCTAATCTTTTCATATTCCTTATGTCCTTCTTGCTAATAGGGGCATTCTCCTCACTAAAGATGGACCATTATCTTTATTTCCGCTGTACACTTGTGACAGCTTCTTTTGTACTGGATGTTCCTTTAGAGCACTTGTACGGATAAGGTATTTGCTTGTAAGGAATTCTCGGCGAAGGTGGAGGGGCATTTCTTTTGCTTCTACCAGCAGTGCGTTTGTCGGGCTTGACATCATTGTTCCTAGACATAATCTTATAGCTCTGAATTGTACTCTATCCAGTTTTTCTAGAACATATTTTTGGTGCATTCCCAAATAAAATACTTCCATAGTCTAGTACTGGGCGTATTAGGGAGCGATATAAGGTCAGTAAAGTTGTGGGATCTGCTCCCCACCACGTTCGAGTGATAGATCGCATTATGTTTAGTGCTTTTCCCCCACTTTCATTAGAATGTAATTTATGTGACGGCTCCATGTTAATTTGCTGTCCAAATAAAGACCGAGTATTTTTGGCTGAAGCTTCAATGTGGAAGGTATACGGTCCCAGGCGAATGACTGGTTCCTCGGGAGCATACCGTTTCTTTGTGAATACCACCACTGACGATTTGGCTAGTGAGAGCTTAAGTCCGTGTTCGGATATCCAGTTGGATAACGCTGTTGCCGCCTCATTTAACCACGAAACGTTAATTGCAGCGAAGGCGACATGGTGTAAATGCATATATCGTCGGCGTATTGCACTATTTTAATGTGAATGCCAAAGATTTTTTCAAGATAAGCGGTGTATATGGCGTATAACAGCGGGCTGAGAATAGATCCTTGAGGTATTCCTTTAGTTTGTTTCCTAGGCCCGAAAAGGGTATTATCTTGTTTTCGTTTGACGGATGTTGGGGATTATCTTGTTTTCGTATAAATATCGTGCGTTGACGGAGCATGTTGTAGATACTTTGACAGTATAATGTGGGAATTCCCAATTCCTGCAGCTTTTTGAGCAGTATTGTTGGGGTTACATTATCGTACGCACCTGATATATCTAGGAATATAGCTGTTAAATATCCTTTTCCTGTGAAAGCCTTTTCTATGTCTGTGGTTAGGAGGGTAAGGTTATCTAATGTGCAATATCCCTTACGGAAACCAAATTGAGTCTTAGGTAGCAGTTATTGTGTTCCAGCCACCATTCTAGTCGTTGGTTTTACTATGCGTTCAAACGTTTTTGGCCGACAACAGGATGTTAGAGTTATAGGACGATATGACGAGCCTCATTGGGTTTTTTCCCCGGCTTTAATAAATGGGTTACAATAATATGCGTAGTCCAATCTTCGGGAATATTTCCCGACATCCCAATCTGTGTTAAAGAGCTGGAGGAGCAGTTTGTTTCGCATTACATGGCAAATTTGCAATCATACTATAGTGGATTTCCGTCGTACCCTCGTGCTGTATTTTGTGATTTTTTGAGGGCAATTTCTAATTCGTTGCTTTGAAGGGGTAGCAGGAAATGCATGGAGTAAGCGCTCCAGTGAAAGGCTCTTGTAGTGGCGCTGGAGACGATGCTACCGAAGGTGGAGCAATAATATCTGCAAATTCTTCGGTTCCAGCAATATAGGGAGCGTGTCGGAATTTTGTTTTCTTTTTTAAATTTGTTTATGGTTGCCCATACTTTTGATAGTGGCGTTTTCTTTTGAGATTTTTGGAACAGTAATTTTTCCAACTTTCCTTTTTCTGGTGTTTTAATGTCCGTTTTTACAGCAGCGTCGACCTTTTTGTAACCAATAAAATTTTCCCACGGTTGGAAACTGCTTATAATATTTCAACGCCAGTTTTCGCTTTGCTATTCATCCTGTCCACATTCAGGGTTCCACCATGGAACTATTATTCCTCTTGGGTGATTTACAGCTTTCTTTTGCGGGATGGCGAGAAGGGCAGCTTTATTGATGCAATAATGAAAGTGTTATATTTCTCTATTTCTGGGAGAGAGCTTGGAATATCATTAGTTTCCTTTTCCATGATTCCTTGTATCTGCTCCAATCCGCTTTATTTAAGTTCCATTTGGAGCAAGGTTTGTTATGGCGGAAGGTTAGTTGGGTTTATCGGCAGATATCTCTATGGGAAAATGGTTGGAACCCAATGTGCATGAAAGAACTCGCCAGCTGAACTCGAGGAAAGTGAAGATGAACAGAGGGTAAGGTCTATAGCAGACTTACGTTGTCCTGGCAGCGGGGAGTACCGTTGCCGATCCATCGTTTAGGATAAATAGCTCTTGTTCTTCTATTAGGTCCAATAGAATCCTTCCTTTGGTATCTGTTATCTCGCAGCCCCATACTGTATTGTGCGCATTAAAATCGCCGCAGATTATTAGCGGGTGCTTCCAGCTGTTGCATAAGGTTGCGCCATTCGTGCTCTGGAATGTTGTTCCTTTGGTGGACAGTACAGTGAGGACTATGGTAATTTCCTGCCAGTTTATCTTCACTCTGGCTGCTATTGCTTGAAAGGCTTCTATATGGGTGTGATCTATGCTGATCGCTGTATGAGGTATTGAGTTCCCGATTAGGATCGCGACACCTCCCCAGCCATCTTCGCGGTCATTGCGGTATAAGGTATATGATGGGAAGGAAATATTCCTGTCCATCTTCAGCCAAGTCTCTGATAAAGTGGCAACCGATATGTTTCGTGTACTCAGTGTTCTCATAAATGATTCTTGATTTGCAGTGAGGGAGCGTGAATTCCACTGTAATATAGTATTCGCTATCTTCCTTAATTAAGTTGGGTTTAAAGTTAGGAAGATTAGGCTCTACTAATGTCTCAATAGATTTTCTAATTTCATCTAATTGTAAGTCCTCAGTTCCACTGTCTTTCATGTATCTCGCCACTGTTAGTATTAGATTGAAAATTTCTTCTACTATCCTGTTTTTCCCATTTACCATAAGGGTGGGATTCACTAGGTTTTGTGCTTAGGAGTATAGGGGTTGTGGCCAATTGGTGTTGTCGACATTTGTGTTGGATAATACCAATGTTGTCGATAGTCGTTTGTCCTACTACGTTGCTGAGTTACGCTGCGTTTCTGCCTGCTCATCGTTATCCCACGGTTGTTGTTGTGTATCGCAGTGACCGCGATGTTCTGTGTTGGATGAGGTGGTTGCTCTCTGTTATTGACAGTATTTCGGTCGGACCTTCCTGTATCTCTTCCTGGAATGCATTTGCGGAATTGTGATTTAGAGAGTGGCTATGTTGTTGATCTACGTTTTCGTCTACTGGCGTATTCCTTTTATACAGTGGTGGGAATTCCATTCTACTTTGTAGTAATGGTATATAGGGTGGCTGTCGGGGATGACTGGGGGAAACTTTCGATACACAGTTTGCATAAGACATTTTTCTTTAGTTGGCCTTCGGCTTCTTTAAGGGACATGTTGTGAAATGTAGCCATTTCGTGTACCTTTCTTCTAAATAAATATTCTGGGCAGGTTCCGATCTGTGGTCTCGTGTTGACCCTTACAGTTAACACATACTATTTCATTGGATTCACACTGTTGCACGGAATGTGGACCTCCGCATCTACCACAGCGTTTGCCCCGCTTCTACACTGGGTACTTATGTGATTGAATCTTAAGCATTTATAACATTGTTTGACCGCTGGGACGTATGGGCTTACTTCACATCTCGTGCCGTATAGGTATACATATTGCGGTATTTTTTGACTATCAAATGTTAATATGCATGTCTGTAATTTCACAATTGATAATGAGTCGTTTCGTACAACGCGCTTTGTTATTCTTTTAACACTGGTTACTTTTACTGGGGATTCAATGTCTGCCATAATCTCTGCTTCGTTTAGAGTCATGTCTACTCCTCGTATAACACCCTGCTTTTTGACTAGAAATGTGGGGATATATGCTTCTAGGTTTCTATTTTTAAATACTGCCGACTGCACTAACTTATTGGCTACTGAGTAGTCATCTACTTCGATTTTAATTCTATTCCTCCCTGAAGGGGTAATGTTTACAACATGCCCCTTTGCTTCCGGAATGTTGGTATGCACCAGCTTTCCAATACTCATTGGGTGTAGCTTGCCTAAATTACGATCTTTACTTTCGACATACAGGTCATAAGGACCCGGATCGGAAGGCTTGAAATAATTTACTGATTTAGAAATAACTGGAGGCTTACTCGTGTCATGTGTTGATTCCGTCTGGCTGGTTGATGCTTGATGGGAGGCTGCATTGATCAGGGGAGGTGCTGTCATCTCCATATCTACGACGGTCCGGTTGGCCTCTTCTTCTACTGCAAATCTTTTCTCTGCTGCTTCGGACGTGGATTCGCAAGCTCGCTTCCTGGGAGTTCTTGTAGCCTCATCCTCTTCCAATCTGCCATCCTCTGCGATGTCCATGACTACCGTTTCATCCATCAGCTGATTTGTTTTAACTACAGTTGCTTCTGCTCTACCTGTCGTCTGGTGGGTGTTTATACCGGGAGTAGTTGTAGGGTCGAGCGGCGAAGTACTACACGGCCCCTCGCCCGTCTCCGGTATCTGATGTTGCTGGTGTTGCTGCTGCTGCGTTTGTTGTTGATGCTGTTGTTGCTGCTGCTGTTGTTGCTGCTGCTGTTGTTGCTGCTGCTGTTGTTGCTGCTGTTGTTGTTGCAGATGCTGTATGTATTGCTGTTGTATGTGCTGTTGCTGGGGTTGCTGTTGTTGCTCCTTCGCTATGGTGACTGGGGTATGTATTGGCTCTCCCATGCTGTTGGCTGCCTGAAACTGTGTTACTTCGTTGGTAGTAAGATTCACCGGTTGCGTTTGCAAGGTTACGTTACTGGAATATATTGTCTCTAAGGCTGTCTTAATTGTCTGCCCCGTGTCTAGCGGGACAGACATTTTCGGTTGCACCACTGATTTGTCTATTTGTTTTCTGTTAGGTTTCTCGTTAGATTCTAAAATATAACTGTTTCACTCCGGGATTCACACTCCTCGTAGACTCACTAAGTAAACAACTCGACTAGCAATCGCACTCGCGGGCCGCTGTTTGAGGAAGTTACTTCCTCGGCTGCTCGGGAGGAACTGAACAGGGGAACTTATCTGAGGATGTTGGGGAGTAAACAGCGAGAATTGTGTACGTCATGATCAGAGTTCAGAAGTGAAGCCCTTGGTCCGAGCGCGGTACGTAGCTAAGACAGAAATTAAGTAGATTTTCGCTTATAACTTTCGAGTCGGTCGTTTCCGGAACAGCGTCCCTTACCTCACATTGATTACATTTACCCTTCTCCATCATCCATGAAAGTTTGTAACGTCATCACGGAATCACATTGTAATTTCTTTGGGACTGACTCTGTCCTCAGCCCGTGGTTGGTTTGTGGCCTTCGATTCCGCAGTAATAATGACCAGCGATGTTACTACAAATTCTAGATTAAAAGCGTTATTTAATAACTAAGCAACTGGGAAGAAATTAATTTAGAGAATATTATCATCAATTTCAGTTTACTAGTTCATTTAAAATTAAATATGTCGATTTATTTTTTAAAAAATATAATAAAACCCTACGGCTGAAAAATTTGGGTGTTGTTTTTTTTTTAAATTTCACTAATTGTGATATTTTAATTTCGTATCATGGGAATCTATTATGACCCTTGGCACAAAAACGGTAATTATTCTACAACCGTGACTACCCAAAAAATGATCACGTGCTTACATTAGTGTTTCATACTAAATCACTTTCTATTTTTTTGATAAGTTGCCTTTCTCTTAAAATCAAATGTGCTATTCTCTGATGATTGGAACAAGCCTCGCAGCCCCCAATCGTAAAATAATTAATAATCGTATAAAAAGTTATCGGACCTCATACCGGAGGAAAATCTATTTAACTGGCATTTTTTATAGGTAGATTCTAATTTTTTTTTGTTAACTGCGTCTAAGTGGGTTAATTCCAATTCGAATAAATTTTCGGCATGACATAATGAAATTGATGCCATAGTTTCAGCAGAGTAGTGTGAATTAGGGTGTGGTAACAATCACCAGACAGAGGAGCTCAGTTATGAATAAACTTTATTGTTGGTAGAAAAGTAAACATTAGGTGGGATTTCGGGCTCATTCCTTGACGATCTGCTCATAGTGCACGGGCCAGATCTTGCCGTTGTTTGCTGCCCACACAGAACCAGAGGGACCCTCACGGATGGCTTTCATCAGACCCTCAGCGATGAACTCTGGCCTGCAAAACAAAACACGACCACATCAGAACAACAAAAACGCTAAAACACAAATATAAGATCATTACAGTTGAGAACTTTGTTTAAATTTTTAGGATAAATTAAAAATTGCCAAAAAAGTCTAAACGTTCTTCTCTAAAGAAAACACGAGGAAGAATGAAACATTTTGGTCTGCACAACAAGGTATATAAGTCCGCCAGATTATAACTACGAAAGAGCTTGCAACGTGCTTTGTAACTTGTGTTCAAAATGTTTAAATCAATTCTATTATTATTTGAAATAACTATCGTAACGCGCGAAGTGAAATTAAGAATATTTAGATTTACTCAAATTAATTTAGTAACAGCTGATTGTTGCGGTAGTTTTCAGCAACTGACAGTTCTCTAGAACAGTCGCAGCTACACGTGAGCTCGCTGAAGGCCACCTTGAAAGCATCTTGAAGTTTCCACGCAGATAAACACGCAGTCACAGCAGGTAAAGCTACGCAGTTATCGTCTTGTAGGAAAGGCGCTTAAATTTCTCAATCGGTGTCTATAGATCTGATGGAATATTTTGTCATCGCTGTAAATAAATGTGAATACTAATTGATCATCGACTTTTATCACTTGAACAATTTAGGTAATTAGGTAAAGTCACAATCTTTACAGGAAGTGGGATCATACTGGTGACTGGAATAGTTTGCATCTTTGAAAGATGATATTACAAATAATGTAGCTCGCAAGACCATTGTCGTACGGGTATGTAGGTAAATAATTGTTTGTTTTCTATTTTTATGTCCGATAAATGCTTAATACGGCAACAAATGTACACTCAACATTCAGAACACAGCTTAGACTATTAACTGAGAGATAGTGATGTACGCTCCTGCGCCTCGCTTAGTTATATGGGTGTATTCAAAACAACACCGAAAACGCTTTTATACTGTCCCGCACAACATACTAAGCGTAGTCGTCGTTGCTTTCAATCACCTTGTGAAACTAATTCCCAAACAGAAGTGGCACCGAGAGTTAATACTAAACCTCCATAATTATGAAAGGATGATGCAGACCTTTTCCCCATGAGGAGATCTAATACTCTACAAACAAAAAGTAGTCGAAAACGAGGATTACATCAAAAAAAAGTTTTCGGACCGTTGCACTGAAGTCTCTGTATAAATGTGAATTCATAGCAGTAGAGACAGCAAAAATATGGGATTCAACAGTGTACGCACTTGTTGTATGGTCCGACAGCCTTGGTCGCCTCCAGAAGCACTGGCAACAGGTAGTCGTGCAACAGGTGGAGGTGAGACTGCGTCATGAGGGGCGTGTCAGCCGGGCCTGGGCACAGCGCCACCACAGACACCCCCGTGTGGTTCACGTGTATTGGGTCCTGCAATATCATCATGAGGCGGTGCTACTACTACTAACAGACAGTAATTATCCACAAGGGTACAGTGGGAAGTGTGTGGGAACATGGTTAGCAGTTCAAGCCTTGTTTTAACATTGGTTTATTACAATTATTAATGAAAATGCTGAAACTTACAGAAAATGTTACAACTATAATATCAAATACCATCAATCCTGGTCTTGCAAACGAAGATTTGAATAATCTTGTTATCACAAAATGATATAATATTATGGACCAAACCTTGGTCTTGCAAACGAAGATATGAATAATCTTGTTATCACAAAATGATATAATATTATGGACCAAACCTTGGTCTTGCAACTTATACCTTGAATAACCCTTATAATTACAAACAATCCTACTTATACCAAATTATAGAAAATAACGAGACTGGCTCTTAATAATCTACTAGCCAAATACAATTTTATATTTGAGCCAGACCGCTAACGACGAGGTAGAAAGCGACACACTGGTAGTAGTAATTGACAGAGAAAATGACTAATATAATGTCAAATGACACCGGCCTCGATCTTGTAGATTAACGTATGAATAATCCTGTAATCACCGACAATTCCACGTAGATCAATAACAGAAATAACAAGACCGGCTCGTTCTCATCTACCAGCATCTAACACTCTGCCAGTAGGACCAAACACAATTTATCGCTGAGGCAGACCGCTAACGACGAGGCGGAAGGCGACACTTGTGGTTGCAGTTGACGGCCACTACCTGCAATACCCTCCTAGGGCGAGAAGGAAGGTTTCAGCTCGAAAAGTACCACCCGGGTCGATCGCCACGGTGTTCCCCAAGCTTCGGCACAGCACTCTCGGTGAAGAGTGTATCGGAGAAATTCCCTCTCTGCAGGTGGTCGAAGCACGGTCGCGAGGGACCCACCAATTCACCAGAAGTATAATCCACGGGCGGCCCGGTCAAACCATCAAGCCGAGTCACGGTCACTGCGAGAAATACCAGGCATAACCAATCGACTGTTGACTGCCTCACTGACTGCTTCCTCCTTAGTCCCGCAACGCTATCACTCCGGGAAGCATTAGCGGAATGCCGATCGCGTGTCTCCAACTCTCTCACTCCTTCCGTGACCCCGCCGCCCCACCGGGCCTCCAGCGTCACGGCGACACAGGGAAGTACGCTGCTTCCGACTGACTGACTGGCTGGCAGACTGACCAAGACTAACTCCGACTAACTGCCCGCTCGGTTCCGTGTCCCCACATATATACCCGCTATCGCCAGGAGCCCCAGCACTCTCTAGCGGGGGGACACCAAAGAGGAAACAATCGCGAGTGGAAGAGAAGAGAAGGCAAAGATACAACAAGAGCCGAGCACGGCTCACATCATTACAACCTCAACCGTGCAATGAGTAATTTATCAAGTTATACACTTAAGCTTCGAGCAGCCTGCTGGTTCAGTGGTTAAGGTGTCTGATTGGGTATCGAAAGGCCCCCGGTAATCCATGTCTCGGCGGGGATTTTCATAACCCCTTAACACCACCTTCACGTCTAACACAGTTTGCTATGTAATATGAAGTACGTCCGAACGCTTCCATGGTTCGGATGCTACGTTAAACTATATGTCCAAAGCACTTCCGGATGCTAAATATTATATCTATATTGACTGATAAATTTATAAATTGTTACTCATGTCGTCTTCATCCTCATCAAAATTAACCTGTTCATCGATAAAGTACAAGGTGATTTCATAATAATAACAATTCCGTGTGGTCGTAATATCCTGGTGACAGAGTTTTTATTGGCTGCGCATTCCACCCCTGTCGTAGCTGCCTTAGCCTAACCCGGTAGTCTTACCGGGCACATGGGTCCTACAGTTTAACGTGGAATCGAAACCACCAAAGTGTTCTGTCCAACATCACATTACACAACAAGCTGTGCTAGAGATGAAGGTTGGGTTAATGGTCTATGAAAATCCCCGGCGAAACAGGTATTCGAACAGGGGACCATACGATTCTTAGTCAGACACTTTAACCACTGAGTCAGCAGACCGCTCATAAGATGAGTGACTCGAGTACTTTTAAAGTATCTGTTGAGACCTTGCAGGGTTGAAGCGACTCACCCCGTAGGAACGCGTCATGGCGGCGACTGCGTGCTTGGTGCCGCAGTAGATGGGCAACATGGGGATGGCGTCCAGGCCGGCTACGGACGACAGGTTGACGATCAGTCCCCCAGAGCCACCGTTGTGCTTGCCCATGTACTGATACGCCAGCAACATGCCGTACACAACACCTTTCTGTAAAGCACCACAAGGCACGTGCTATCAAACAGCTTGAAGCATCGTACAGTTAATGGTAAATATGTCTTTTCTACTGACCCATATTACACTTGTTTCATAAATTTTTAGTATGTTAAGTGCTATTTAGCTATACAGATATTAATCCGCTTCAGTGAGATTTCCCAATCTCTTCAGGAAAATATTTAGAGAAAAAGAAGGATATTAATTTCTCAATGTTTAAGACGTTCTGTTGCTTGATTTTTAGCAATATGATAAAAACCTTATCTTGTACACCAAAAATTAAACTCCATAGCGTCTCAGGGGCTCTAAATTGATATATGGTAACAGAGAAACTTGATTACTTTGACCGAGGCTGATGGGTGAGCTGTAACATTCGGGCCTAACATTCCGGAGGACGCGGATTCGAATCCACTTTCATCCATCCAGATTTCTGTTTTCTATGGTTCCCTGAAATCATTTCAGATTAACGACGGGATGGTTTCTTCAAAATTCCAGTTCTGAATTCCTTCCTATTCCTTGCCCTCGCTTTCTCTTCCGTCTCTAATGACTTCGTCAAGCCATAAATCCCAAAGCAACAGAAAAAAAGAAAATACAGTGTTGTTGGAGGCCATTTCTCAGCAGTTGCTTAGTAGATTCAACCATATAAAAACAGTTGCATTTTCTTTCTTTCTTAATATTTAATTGTTTTTAAATTTGACGTGCCCGAAAACACCACAACGCTGATTCGGAAAAAAGAAGATTAATTTTGGTAAAATAATTCAGATTAGGTACACCGTGGAGTATAAACTTCAAGGCGTTTTCAGTTCGCAGAAAAAAATGATATAAGATTCCTCATGGTAAAAACTATGAAGATTTTATGTTTTAAACACAAAAATATATGCTCTCTGTGTGTATAAAATATATTAAACATTTCTCAGAAACTTAAAAAAACCACTCACATTCCAAAAAAATATCACAAGTGTAATAACTTGGTTTACAATTCACTTGAATTGAAATAATGTGTATCTTACCAACATGTTTATTTTAAAAGCTTAAAATAGTTTAATTGAATGTAGAATAGTTATTTACTATAAAAACATAGTTTTGTAGTTTTGGATACTTACGATATTTATGTCAACTTCCTTCTCCCACACTTTGTCTCGCATGATTCCAGCGTTGTTGATGACGATGTCCAAAGCCTTAAACGTCGATTTTGCAGCCTTGAATACCTCTGTAAAAAAATAGAATGAGCTATAACCAGTAAAAAATTAGTATTTCGATCCAAGAAAAAATTAAATTTCACGTAGATGTTACTTGGCTTAGTGATGCGAGTGGAATAATTTACAAAGAAACTGCTCTATGGAGTTTAGAACAATTAGTACAGTGTTTAAAAAAGGTAACTTCGGAAGCAATATTTAAAATAAATAACAATATAGGAAAAGACATTAGATAGAATTAAGGTAATCAAGTATTTGAGAGCAAAAAAGGTCGAATTAAGTAAGTGAAGAGCAACGAAATATTATGACCGCAAAAATGTGGTAGAGGGAGGGAAGTACTGAAATGAATTTTCGCATATGAGAAAGAAATAAAAGGGTAAGTAGGTTGTTAGAACCCTTTCAAAAATATAAATTTGGTAAAACAATATGCCATAAGCGTAGGCGGACAATTATTCTATTTTTTATCTGTCATCAGTCTCTAGATGGTTTAATAAATCCCATCCATCTTTTTCCATCCTTCCGTTAATCTCTTCATTTAGCACACCCATACAACCTATATCCTCAGTTATCTGCTTCATGTTTTAATCGTTGTTTTCCTCTACTGTTCTTACCTTCGACTTTTCCCCCTTGTGCCTCTCCTAACATGTCTTCGTGCCCCCTAATTTTGGAACTTCTGTTCTAGACGTTCAGGGGTTAACTGCAGTTGGTCCTTTCCTGCACCAATCAATGTAAACACCTTCCAAAACCTAAAATCCATGTTTAACTCAACGTATCCCAAACATGGACATTTTTTCTTGGCTGAATCTATAGTTTGGTAGAAAAGCACTTGAGAAGCAAAAATTAGAAAAACGTAGATTGCAATGGTAAAAATTAATTAGATCAAAGAGGTATCAATAATCCGTAATTTATCTCAGAAAATTTAGTGTTGCCGTAATATGTTTAGTTTAATCTCATTTAATTACAATGGAACGCACGCTCCGGTGGCAATTTTTATACATACCCAACTTCCCCCTATCCTGCACCCTCCTACAATTGCTCTCTATAAATTTAAAGGTCAACGTTTTTGGTAAATTATTCATCATTTCTTTTAGTAGTTTATTACAATCCCTGACCCCTTTCTCTAAAAAAGAGAATCTTCCCACAGTTCATGAAATCGAGTGTCAACTTGTGATCATGTTCAGCTTTTCCCTTCCATGTATTACTTTTAATTCTTAAACCAATATTTTTCCATGCCTCATTACAAATATACCAAGATACGCTTCGTACACTCCCATGACCCTCTTCACCCTCTCCCTGTGTTCCAGTGAATCCCATCCCAGCTCTTTTATTATATCTATTGCTGTTTGCATTCTGCGATAATTTACAGAAACGAATCTAGCAGTCCTTCTTTGCACCCTCTCCAACTCCTGTATTTGATACTCAAAATGTGGGTCCCATAATACTATACCATATTCGGGTAATGGTCTGACCAAAGTTTTCTAAGCCAATTCCTTTACTTCTCTAGTACATCCCCTCATCACTCTGTCCAACAAGTGCATAATTTTGAAATCTTTTTCCTGCCACTTGTCCCATGTGTCCTGCCCAGCTAAGCTTGCTATGAAATGTAATGCCAAGATTTTTACTTTTCATGTCTTCAACAAGCAATTTGTACAGTTTTCATGTGATTTCTGGAAAAGAATTTTGGGATGCTGTACTATGGTATAAAGACTATGTAATAAAACATGGATGGAAACATTTTCCTAATCACTTACGTTTTTTAAGGTTTCTGACGAAAATGGCACCACATAAACAGAAACACACACAAATACATCCTTAAATTACACAAACGTTATTGAATGATGTACACAGATTGGAAGTTTGTGTATTGTACACAAGGCAAAGATGATTTAAAGAATTAACATTTATACAATTCAAAGATGATATGCTTGAAGCCTTTACATAATAAAGGATATTATTATTACATAAAATAGATTTTGTATATGATTATGTATGTGCTTAATATTAATAATTACATAAGAGTTAAGATTTATCGGATGATACATAATTTATAATAAGTCGTCAAAACATTTTTAAAAAAGGTTACAGATTCACTTTCTAACTTTTCATTTAATATTGTATCCTTAGATGATTTATGATGTAAATAAATTTCGAATTCTTCCATTAAGTCCATATGGTGGCTTTTATTTATGTGGTGGAGTACCTTCAAATCTTTGTTAATGTCATTGAAAGGGTGGCTGGTGTTGTGTATATGTGTGGCTATTGCTGATTTTGTGTGTTGTCCCTTTTTGAAGGCATTGATATGCTCTAAGTATCTTGTATGGAAATTTCTGCCAGTTTGACCCACATAGAATTTTGAGCATAGGTTACATGTTATTTTGTAAATGCCTGATTCTAGCATTGGGTCTGCGTTAGTGTTAATATTGTGTTTTAATTTTTGTTGTAATTTGTTTTTGGTTCTAAAACCTATTTTAATTTTGTGTGATTTAAGCACATTAGCAATTGTTTGGTATATTTTGGCTACATAAGGGATGCTGGAAACAAATTTTTCTGGTTGTTTTGCATCTTTAATGAAATTGGTATTCTTATTTTTGATTATTTTCATTTCAATTTTGTCTATCATCTGGCTAGGGTATTGATTAGCTACAGCAATTTGTTTTATTACATCAAGCTCGTAATCATGGCTGGCTTTGTTTAAGGGGATATTATTGGCCCTGTACACCATGGACCTGTAGGCTGCCTGTTTATGTGCATTGTGGTAGCAAGATGCTGATGGTATGGTGCAATCAGTCATTGTGTTTTTTCTATACATAGTGAAGTTGTGTTTATTGTTGAAGTTTGAGATGCATAGGTCCAGGAAATTTATGCTTTTTTCTTTTTCAAATTCTGCTGTGAATTTTATTTTTGGGTGTATGTTATTGAATATATTGAGAATATCTTTTATATCATTTGTGTTACCATGGATAAGCATTAGTGTGTCGTCTACATAACGTTTATAATATCTGTTTGATACATGGGTCAGGATTGCTTAGAATTTTTTGTTCAATGTGGTTGATGTAGATGTCATCTATTGTGCCAGAGATACTGGAGCCCATTGAAGGGCCATCAGGTTGCTGGAAGATTTTGCTATCTCTCCATTAATTTACCTACCATTGATGTCAAACTGATTGGCCAATAAATTTCGACTTATTTCTCCCCCCCCCCCCCCCACTCCCACTTCTACCGCACTTTCCCAGTCCTCTAGTAAGGGGACGTCCAATATTTATGTGTGGTGTTTTGTGAATTCCGGTCTCCCCCCCCCCCTCTCTGGTGAGACTTCGTGAGTCGAACACCACCCCCCTCTGCTCCGTGAGACTTTCACGTCATTTGTAGTCCTCACCTCACGTGAGATTTCCATTGAACCCCCCCCCCCTCCCCCCCTTGGTGACATTACGCCGGACCCCCCCCCCCCTCCCACGTATTTCACCTCACGTAATTTATGGACTCCCCCTAAGCAGCAAGTATCGAGACTCAATTTAAATAATATTTCAAGATATGATCGCTCTTTACATCTTTTTAACGACGAATAAATTTCTAGTAACATCAGAAAACAGCACTACAAGAAAATAATTATATGTAACAAAATGTTGGCAATATGTCCTTACGTTCATGTATTGTTAAAAACACCAGCTATCTGAAACATCAGGTGTAAGTATCGTATGGGTCGTTTTAAGTATATTAAGTTTATGGTATACTTCTATTGTTTCCTATTCTTTGCGACGATTTCTAGTTTTTACATGCAGCTATGGGACCGTTGAAGAATTCGCCTTCAAACCGCATTCAGGACGTTTCGTACGCCACATCCAATGTGTGAAGATGAGCTGGTTGTATGACGAGATGATATGAAGGCTGCCATAATTTTAACCGTTAATCGACAAAAATTTTCTATATAAAAATTTCAGGCACAAGGGTGTGGGAAGATTTTCTTTTTTAGGTAAGGGTGTCAGGGATTGGAATGAGTTAACAAGGGAAATGAAGAATAACTTACCGAAAACGTTAAAAGAATTTAAAGTTAAAATTTGTAGAGGGCAAATGTAGGTGGGTGCAGGATATGGGGAAGTTGGGTGTGTAGGGAAATTGCCACCGGAGCGTGTGCTCCATTGCAATTAAATTAAATTAAATCATCACCAAGGTTCCTTGAACAACTCGCTGTCATCTTATACGAACCTTCGAGATCCTTTTGGTTGGTGACATCTGCCTTCACAAAGATAACTTTTCCTTTTCCAAATTCCTTCTCAAATTCCTCGACCATTTGTTTCCCAACTTTTGCGTCCACGTCGGATATCACCACCTGAAACAAGTACGCGGTATTGTAATCTCGAAGAAACCAATGTGCGTCAGTTTTAGCTCCCAATAGGGGGAGAAATCAGAATATCCAATAAGATTCCCAACTAATGAGCGTGGGATGCTCAACATCACACGTAATACGTTGATTACTAGCAACGCCGCTGTACTTACAAACTTGATGAAATCGCTATTCGTATTAGCTGAATAGATTCATTGAGCTCTACGTAACTGCATGATGGATAGGAAGTGTTTTAAAGTTCCATACAAGTCTGATACCATAGAGGAAGTTCACACCTGTGCAAAATTACGATTTGGTGTCTGAAAGATATTTATGAACAGCATCTAATTATAATGATAATAATTATACTTAAATTTTTTTAGCTGCACATATAGTAAGTATTTATGGATGTTAGTACTCTGATCTCTGTGACATATTGTATATTTTTGCCTCTTTACTCCACACTTTTTGTTAATGTGTTGCCCATAATGTGTCGAACTGTAGTAAATTTGTCTTTTACGTATGTGTTAAAGACAATTGTATTGTATAGGCGAATATATAAATTATTTCACATTACTGTTTGAGTTGCAACTTAACTTCTCTTGAAAAGAATAAATTGTGTAGCCATTACATTTTGATGTTTAGTACCTTTTAGTGTGTTGACAATCATATTTTTGGTCACATTCTATAAATATCACATATTTTGTTTGATTTGTTTGTACTATTAAACTGTTGTCGGGTTATGTAATATTAGTATCACTGCTTAAAAAAAAAAAATCCTTTTAGGTTACGTAAAATTCAATATTGGCGTTTAATGGTATGTGTGTATAATTAACTATTAACCACACAAGGAAAGTCAAAACATTTGTGAATTTTCAGTTCATGACATGTCGTGATGTAGCAAGTCTTTTGGTGCAATTATTTGTTCTCTCCTATGACTCTTGGAATTCTGTCAATGTTGTGATCAATCTTCTACCAATCTACTATCAAACAGAAACTAGTTGAGAATATTTGAATGGAAGTAAGTGAGTATCGGTAAATCTTCGATAATATATTGCAAATTCCATTTGAATATTTGAAGTTAGGCCCTGTTGACGGCGGAGGACATGCCGATTTTTTCAGCTGTAGATGTTTCATTCATTAAATTTCTTTCATAAGGCACTCAATTTGTATAGAGCTATTGCGGGGAATCGTGAACGTTCTTCGTGGAACAGTAAGTGTAAAAACCTGATATTAGAGACTGTAGGATGCTCTGTCACTACTGATTAGAATTTACATTAAATATGTCACCGTTACAGAAAACACATTTGTTTCCACAAACAAAATTCCTCCCTGAACGTTCATTGTTTTTAGCCGTTTATACCATGAACGAAAAACGTAAGAAAAATAAAGCCCCCAAAGAATATGAAAGAGATTACATTGGAGCTGATTATTATCAGTGATTATTGGACGAGTGAAACAAAATTATATTTGAATATTTCGAAACGATATAACATGTTTTTTGTTATTTTTGAAGAATCTCTTAGCTCTTAAACAAAGGATTTAGCGAACAAAACTCTCGCGTGGACACATTTCGACTACCGTTGTGTAATTTGGGATTCTTATCGCAAGGAATTTATTAATAGTATAGAGAAAGAGCCACTCGAATTGTGTCTGATATGGAACTGATGCATAGATTGTGCTGGAATTGTCTTCCAGAACATATGTTTCCGTTCAGTATTTGGCAAACATGTAAACACCCACTGTCTCTGGAGTGAGATGAAATACTTCGTCCACCAACCTCTTTAGGTCGCAAGGATACGAGATATAAGATTAGGGAAATAATGTGCAATATTGACGTTTTTATGAATTATTTCTTCTGTCATTCTATCCGGGATTGGAATGCACATTGTTTTGATGCAAAGCATCCTCTGTCATCCACGATTTTGTGAATTGCAGAGTGTACAAGTAGTTGTAGAAGTTGCGTACATATTTTAGGTGTGTACAGTATATAATAGCATAACCAAATCAATGGAAATATCACGTCTACGAGTGTTTCTAGACGTTGTGGACCCACTCTAACACACTCCTTGAAGTCTGAGAACTAATGCCGGAGAAAAAATACCTACCTTCTCTTTGTTACTCCGCAAGGCCATGTTACTGAAATCAGCATAATTGACTGACTTCAATCATAAAACAGTATTACTAATAGATATGGCTGATACATTTAGTAATTGCATGCATTGAATTTGTTTCCTGAATATCTTAATGTATCTCCTTAAGATATTAAGCAACAGCAGCTAAGTGTGTTCACGATCACATACAGATTAATCTCATCTCATGTCACTAGTAATATATACCCAATAATGTTAAAGGCTGAATGAAGTTATTATTATTTCATGCAATTCAAAGCATAAAATTAAATTCAGTGATGTTAATGCGGACTGCTGATATAATTCAAGCGTGCTACTATACCTTTTAGTTGCAAGAAAGTTCTGTTGACGAGGTAGATGTTGTTACTGACTGGCCTATTATAGCTCTTTAACTTTTCTCACCTAAGGAGTTGGTTCCATACGTCCCGTGTTAGAGGGATGCACTCATTAATGAAGTCATGATGCCGAGTGTCGTTAACTGTTTTTAATTGTGTCGTGTAATGACTTTTCAGACCCTACAAGTCATTAATCACATCCTGGTAGCTCTGTGGTTTCACCAAGTGTGAATTTATCCCACGCCATATGAACTCGCGCGTTGGCTAAAAGTTAAACTTCCATCTTTCGCCCATTGGAGATTTTTATGCGGACATTTCAAGAGATAAGGTGGCGCCAAACTGACGGCGATTGCGATAAGACCTTGATTTGTGAGAACAAGGCAGCTGTCGATTTTCGTTCGGAAACATTTGGCAATAACAGTGCGTCTGATAAAGTATACTTTCCATATTCTAGTAATGTGTATCGAATAAAAAATGCGACTGAAGACATGTATTGCAGTCTTTAATCACATACGTTCGCCTTTGTATTTCATGCAGTGAACGATTTGGCATGATTTTTATTTTTGCATAGAACAGTTCAATAAAAACGTAACTGCAGGAAATTAAAAATACTTCAGGAACTCAACGACCGGGATACAAACTCCAAGAATGAAACTATGTTACAAATTATTGCTGTGTCTTTTTCCTTTAGTTACCATTCATCTCTGTCAACATGACGAAGTTCAGTTAGTAACGAAAAAAATTGAACTACCAATTCGTGAAAAAAGAACACAACTATAAGTCAGATTAGAATACAGTAAGAGATCAAACATCACTGTTGACACATTAGACCAAATCATCTTATAGAAGCAGTGTTTTATAACTTGGCATTCATGTCAGACAAAGTGAATGCAAACAATGTCTAACTATCTATACAAATATAATAAAGTAAGAATTTCAGAGTTTCTCGTTGCTAATTGAAGATCAGTGATTCGTCATTACAGATGGTTTCCTGCTGCTAGTATTGTGAACACAATCGTTGGTTCTACTACATTTAGTTCAATACCAGTCTTCATAGTCCACCACGGCAATACACTAACCCTTATACTGTTTTTAAGAGTTAACATAGTGAAATTTGAGAACCAAATAGTCTTTAAGTATCCATCCCTCGTTTCATAGAGACATATTTTATCTAGAAACGTAACGTAGCGTTACCTGAGTGAAGATTTTGTCAAAACTATTCGATTACGCTGTGTTCTTCTGTCTTCGTAGATGAACAACAACAAAAAAGTTTTATTCCTGATACAGAAGTTTGTCTACAGAAAGAAGAAGTCAGTTAGAGTTCTTGGGAAAATATCATCAATCATATATGTCGTTTGCGTCACAATTTGTCGTTTTTACCTCAGTTCTCCTCATAGTACGCAGAGTAATTGCGGAAGCAATGAGGCCGTTGCCCCTGAAACAGCTGCAACCACTCCAGTCCTGAGGTGTTGCTGGTTGCATGGAGTATTTGGGTTCAAAGTGGCTTCTCCGCATAACCACTATCACGCTTTATGATTCCGAAAGCATTTTGTATGCACAGCTGAAACCGAAAATATTACCCTAAACTTCCACCTAACTTTTAATTTGATAAAATAATATACAAGGTCTGTTTCATTTCAATGAGCATTGTTAGTGTCTGGAAGTTCTGTCAAAAGTGTATTACAAGGAATCAATCGCCTCGAAGGACTCAATCACGTTGTGACGGTGTATCAACACTCAAGGTCCCTACTTTGAATATCATTAACCTCATCTAGCAGAAAGTTCTATAATTTTCCCCCCAATTTTGTGTCATTACTTTCCGGACAGAAACTGTACATCAGTTTGTGTGTTCTGTACGGCTAGGTTTTTAATATCTTGATAGGTTTCGAAAATAAGAGAAGAATAAAATTATATGGAAATCGAACAAAGTTGAGCAAGAAGATCATCTACGTAGAATTTTTACGTCGCTTACGTTCTTACTTCTCAACTCCTGTTTAAGTAAGATCTATTTGCATTCTACACACACATTATACTGTTCTGAGTCACTCAGAGCAGCATTCATGGCATAGCTTTTGTTGGGGCCAAAACTTTTAGGTGACAGAGTGGTTCCGTTTGCTCACTGCTTTCTCTATAATATTGTTCTTTCCTTGTAAAAGTGTTAAGAAATAATTGATTTCGAGTATTAGACCCATTTGGTAAATTTCTTTATATATCGGTTCAACTTCTCGAAAACTTTTCTGCATTTATCGAAGCTTTTTGTAAGAATTTCAGCAGTTCTTTTTGTTGTTCTTAAATTATTGAGTACATCTCTTTTCATTCAACAGTTTCTCTTGAAACCTAAGGCATTATACGATTTATTTTTAAGATTTCTCAAACCAGAAATAGGTGCGAAGGAATCGTGGTTTTTAAAGTATTTATATAGGTTTACTAGAACATGGCATGCATAATAACCAAGTCACCAGAGTTTTTTTCTTCAAATAATCAGTCCTTAAAACAGAGAAACCATCCTGATTCAGAAATTGAATTGATTACACATTGTAAATTGTAGACAAGATCACATAACCTTTTGTCACTGCACAAGCTGGCGATTTGTCCAATTTTACAACAATTGTTTTTATAAGATTGTGTTGTTCTTAAACTATTGAGTAAAAAGAAATGCAAACTTTGCATTATGAGCTTTCCTCTGCCTGTAAGCTAATAAATCCATTTCTGCTCACTCACGCAAGATGAAAATATCATCTCACCATTGTGAACTCTGACTTGATATACTGAGGCCGGCAGAAAAAAAAAATTGTTACAACTTGTATGTGGCATAAATTCTTTCGATAAATATCTTTGCGTAACTACAAATATCTGCAGGGAAAACTTCTATCGTAGTAGTCTAAGTACAGCTGCCGGGTGCTTGGATTGCACTAAAGTAATAATGGCTAGAACTCTGCGAAATGTAGTTGGCAACAGATACTTCCAGTCTTAAGATATTTGTCTATGTTTGGCTGCCGAATAATCTCAGTTTTTCACTCACTTCATCTCTACCCTTGAAACACTTTATTATTCCACTGGAGAATTATTGTGTTCATTTCCAGGTATGGCTGTCACCTGCCTTTTCAAAATCTTCCCCATCTCGCAAACACTTCACTGGCTGTATTATTTCACGATCTACTTTCATGCGAGTTTTGTAACTAATTCAGTCTCGTTGCACCGTGGGAGCGGTATAAGTTCGGGAATTTGATAGGGAACTTACGTTCTGAAGGGCGTTGGTGCTTAAATATCCACTCAAAGATTATCCAGAACATTCTGTGCTTTCGGTAGATAACGCAGGGAATCTTGATCAGAACAGCTAATTGGTTTCTCGTCTTACGCGATACGTCGCCAATCAAAATATTAGGCACGTTTACACGTAGGCGCCAGGCTGCCGCCCGTTTAGAACGGCGCAACGTATTGTCGAGCCGGAGAACGAGGTTGGAGCGTGTGATGAAAAATGGTCAACAATCCAGATGGGCGCGCCATGACTTCGGGTTGGAGTGTATGCACCTAAAGTGTCCGTGTAAATGCAATTTTCGAAGAATTTTGGCGTGGATCGTGGACCTTCCACCGTATTTGAAAGTTTTGTCGACGTTCCATCCGGTTTTCACATTGTTGTAATTTTGTGAGACGTGGTTGTATTTATAAATGAAAGTAGCATGTTAGTATATGAAATCAGAGAAACAGAGGAATAGCAGAACATAATTGCAGACATTCCTTTGGTCGATACTTTTTTTTGCATCTGCACAACTGCCAAAAGATCTGAAATTTTCAACTAGTGTTTCTACATCATCTTTGTAAAATTATACATGAATAATGCCAGACTATTTATACTGCATCCGTTACTAGACCGCAAGATTCATCTAAACCTTCAGACTACAACATATTCATTTTATTCTGTATTTGGTGAAATAAGAATTTCTGCTAGTTCTTCCTGATATCTGGTAAATGTTAAAAGAACAAAATATCACTGATTAGGCTAATTTTCTCTTCTTTTACAGAACTAGACTGTTGTATGTACATATTTTTCTCAGTTCTTTTCCGAAGGCTTCCCGTATTCAGAGAATTTTTTAGTGACGAAATCTTTATTTCACTTGCTGAAGCCTTTACCCCATACTATTGTTCTAATTTTGGTAATTGGTACTTTGGAATTAGCGCAACTCACTTTCTTCTAAGGTCATTTTTGCATCTGTTCCTGGCCGCCTTTTAACCTAACTACCACCGGAATAGGTTTTAACAAACAAATTAGGCCCCGTGGAAGTGAGGTTATGTTAAAAACATCGTCGAACCTAGGCGTGAATCAACAGTCAATTAAAGTTCTGCTGTTAGTTTTTTTATGTATGAAATAACATTCTTCCTGGAATACAACTGTTTTAAGTTACCATGGAAATACTTAGAAATAAACGATGAGGTCCTGCTTATGCCTGACTTAACTTCCCACAAACGAACTCTTGCAGGGTTAGGCACTGTTACTTCTGCGCGCCAGAAGAGCGCATAGGAGCGCGTGCCATCTCTCTGACCACTGAGCATTTACGTTGAAGGGATTGACGTGCGCGCCTGGAGCATACGCTCCAAAACTGTCGGAAAACCGTGTGTGTAAACGAGCCTATTAGTACGACAATCAAATGAGCCATTTATGAAGGTTATAAAGATTCTTCACTCAGCCGGGTGGGTAGAAATCTAATACCCAATGCACATAGTTCCTTGTGAATCCGTCACTGGTCGTATGGTAATATGAGGAAAATAGAAGTTATTTAAAATGAAAATGTGCAGGGGTTCCGTATTATAGAATGTTTAGAGTACCATACTCCTTCTAGTTACATTTGATAAGCTGGACATGAATGAGTAATCATATTAAAATATAACTGTATTAATTCATATAGTGTAAATATACACTCCTGGAAATTGAAATAAGAACACATTGACGCCGGTATGTAAGACCCACCATACTTGCTCCGGACACTACGAGAAGGCTGTACAAGCAATGATCAAACGCACGGCACAGCGGACACACCAGGAACAGCAGTGTTGGCCGTCGAAGGGCGCTAGCTGCGCAGCGGTTGGGCACCGCCGCAGTCAGTGTCAGCCAGTTTACCGTGGCATACGGAGCTCCATCTCAGTCTTTAACACTGGTAGCATGCCACGACAACGTGTACGTGAACCGTATGTGCAGTTGACGTACTTTGAGCTAGGGCGTATAGTGGGCATGCGGGAGGCCGGGTGGACGTACCGCCGAATTGCTCAACATGTGGGGCGCGAGGTCTCCACAGTACATCGATGTTGTCGCCAGTGGTCGGCGGAAGGTGCACGTGCCCGTCGACCTGGGTCCGGACAGCAGCGACGCACGGACGGACGCCAAGACCGTCGCATACTACGCAGTGCCGTAGGGGACCGCACCGCCACTTCCCGGCAAATTAGGGACACTGTTGCTCCTGGGGTATCAGAGAGGACCGTTCGCAACCGTCTCCATGAAGCTGGGCTACGGTCCCGCGCACCGTTAGGTCGTCTTCCGCTCACGCCCCAACATCGTGCAGCTCGCCTCCAGTCGTGACAGGCGTGTCGTCTTCAGTGATGAGAGTCGCTTCTGCATTGGTACCAATGATGGTCGTATGCGTGTTTGGCGCCGTGCAGGTGAGCGCCACAATCAGGACTGCATACGACCGAGGCACACAGGGCCAACACCCGGCATCATGGTGTGGGGAGCGATCTCCTACACTGGCCGTACACCTCTGGTGATCGTCGAGGGGACACTGAACAGTACACGGTACATTCTAACCTTCATCGAACCCATCGTTCTACCATTCCTAGACCGGCAACGGAACATGCTGTTCCAACAGGACAATGCACGTCCACATGTATCCCGTGCCATCCAACGTGATCTAGAAGGTGTAAGTCAACTACCCTGGCCAGCGAGATCTCCGGATCTGTCCCCCATTGAGCATGTTTGGGACTGGATGAAACGTCGTCTCACGCGGTCTGCACGTCCATCAAGAACGCTGGTCCAGCTGAGGCGCCAGGTGGAAATGGCTTGGCATGCCGTTCCACAGGACTATTTCCAGCACCTCTACGATCGTCTCCATGGGAGAATTGCAGCCTGCATTGCTGCGAAAGGAGGATATATACGGTACTAGTGCCGACATTGTGCATGCTCTGTTGCCTGTGTCTATGTGCCTATGGTTCTGTCTGTGTGATCATGTGTTGTATCTGACCCCAGGAATGTGTATATAAAGTTTCCCATTCCTGGGACAATGAATTCACGGTGTTCTTATTTCAATTTCCAGGAGTGCAATTCATTCTATTACACTTTCTACCTTGTAAATCTGACGCCTAAATGTTCAGCGTTCTACAGTTGTCCTTATAAAGAAACTGCCTTTATATAAATATCAGTAAACCTTATTTCGTTGTAGTGTTTGCTGGAGATTGTTTATCACACTGTCATCATGCAATGGTCTCCGGGAGAACACTGCTTTGACTAACGTGTTTTGCGGTAATAACTTATGGGGACATCAGAAAAAATACTGAGGGAGGCAAAAGTGGGGGAAGAATTGTCTTGCCTTAATGCGGAACAACAATACGGTATATGGGGTAAAGCGTCAGTACCTATTTAATAGTATTTTCAGCGCGTTTAGGTCTTCGCAGTGATACCTTGGCTCCAGCCTTGAGCAGTGATCTGGTGAAGGCCTTTCCCAGCCCGCCGGCAGCTCCCGTGATGATCGCTACCTTGCCCGAAGGGTCCATCCTGAAACAGGAAATAGGTATTCTTAACATCCTGACAGCGAACGATACGAAAACATCAACGAATTGTTGAGTAGGTGACAGGAAAAGGTTTCAAAGTCTTTCATTTACTGGAGAGGGAGATGAGAGGATGTACAAGAGAAGTTAAGGAGTTTGATTACAAAACTTTCATCAGACATTTGTGAGGATGGTGGTTCGAATCCCCGTCCGGGCATCCAGTTTTGGGTTTTCCATGGTTTCCTCAAATCACACCACGTGAATTCCGGGATGCTTCCTTCAAAAGGCCATGGCCGAATTCCTTAATTCCTTCCCGTTCCTTGTACCCAGTCCCATGCCGCCTCTAATGACCTCGACGTCGACAAGGCGTAAAGCCATAAGTAAAAAGTAAAAGTGAGTTATTATGAACATTTTGGTGACAGGATTATTTTGATGAGGTTAGAAACTAAGCACGCCCCAACCACGTTAGTACATGTGTATATGCCAACGTCACAGGAAGATGACGGAGAAATAGAAAAAATATACACCGAAATTGAAGAATTAATCCAATATGTGAAGGGGGAGGAAAATCTAATAATCATGAGTGATTGAAATGCGATAGTGGGAGAAGGAAAAGAGGGGAATACTGTAGGAAGTTTTAGTGTATGAGAAAGAAATTAGCGAGGAAGAAGATTGTTAGAATTTTCTGAAAGATATAAGCTAGTAGTGGAAAACTCACTGTTTAAGAACCATGCAAGAAGGATATACACCTGGAAACGTCCTGGGGATACAGGCAGATATCAGCTAGATTATATCATGAATCAAGTTCTACACTGTAAAGCGTAACCAGGAGCAAACATATTAATTAAATTAAGGCTGAAATTCAAGCGAATAAGGAAGCAATGTAAGCGGAACAGACTGGAGGTGAATAAACTGAAACAATCTAACACGAGAAAAAAATTGAGGACGTGTGTTGTAAGGGATATGTAGAGATGAAGAGGTTAGCACAAGATAGGAAAGGATGGAGGATTGCATCAAGCCAGTCGATAGACTGATGAAAGCAAAAGAAAATGTTTAAAGAAAACTCAAAGGCGAAGGTTATGAGAATCTAAGGTAAGGAAGTTTTCACAATGGTGACTTTTTTTATATTATATTTTTTTAGTCAGGAACAAACTGGCACATACCTCTTGCGTACAGGATGACAGAAAATTATCTTTGTGTCCACTATGGCCACGCTTAAGTACATCGTCAAACGACCAGTCAGAAAGCTTGATAAATGAATGAAAAGGTGGGTATCTAGCATTCCGAACCCTCATTCATAAATTGTCGACTAGTTTTTTGGCAGACTCTTGCAAGATGATTCGCTATGATTTTTGTCCCACGCTATCGATGTAGTAAACGAGAGATGTCCATTCGCTAACTGCTTGTAAGTGATGGAATCTAGTATAACGTTTTTATTCTGTTTTCGAACCGTGTGTGTTTGTGCGGAAGGGGATGGAGGGGGGCGTAGAAGGTAGGATGTTCATTCAGCCAGTTTGCTATTATAATTCGCTCAAAAACCACAATCACTCGTATCCGTATCAGGGTCTTCTCAAAGGGCACTATACTGGTGCCTTGCTACACAAGAAAATCAATAAGTTTTCACTATCTATGTGATGCCTGTCAAGTACTAGTACCACCTGGACAGCAACACTACAGAATGCACGTAACACTTGGCCTTGTTTAGATAAGAATCTTGTACCAGTGCTTTGTCACGATGACAGAAAGTTACTATCACTTTTGTTGACTTATCTTGGAAGTGATTCCTTGCCTTACTATTAAATACCGATACTAAAACCGTATCAGCTACCCTCAAACAAAAGTAGCAGCTATCTATCCGATTTTATTTTCTAGTTGTACCGTGTACTACTACTAGCTTCATATTGATTTTGATGAAAGATAATTGAACGCGAACTGAACAAACTGAAATTAGTAGACAAATTAGGCCACAATCCCTTGATCTCCAACTAACTGGAAAGTCTACGACTTTGTAGCTTTCAATGTAAAATTAATTCGAGATCAGTTTAGTATTGACTGTTTAGAAGCAAAACACATTTTCTTGTGCAAAACGCATACCTGGATTTAATGCTTCAGAAAAAAGCTAATAACATAGTTTCTATTGAAGTATTTTTAATACCGTCAAGTAATATTGCATTCATATGTACGAGTTCCTATTACCAAACGATAAATTATTTCCTTATTTTGCTTCTTCACCACCAATGGATTCGCTATAGCACTCGAGGCGAATGAAGCCATGGCTCCTTTTTAAAGTCAGTGGGGAAAACAGAAGTGGAGCAGAATGCAGATATGTAGATTCACAAGCTGGTGTTGTCGGCATATTCAAGATATGTAGGCTAGCGACATAGTAAACTACAGAATGATAGCCGTTTTAAGAGGCTTCACATACCTCAAAACAATATTGTAATCGTTTAAGATTTAAAAAGTGCTGGAGCCCCTTGATAATCTTAATGCTAGCAACAGCAAAGGTATACTACATTAAAACTCTTGGTCTTACTAAACCAACCTCACAGTGTTAACAAGTACTGATTCGCTTAAAAAGAAACAAATTACCCGCTACACCAGTAAGATCATTAGGTCTTAACTTTTCAACTTAAAGATAGTAACTATATTTAAAAATTAAAGAATGCTATTAATAGCCACGCGGCTACCCAAAGACATAAAACAATTATTGTACTAAATTGTATCATCAGGATTATGCTAAATTTGTAATATTTATTCATTGTAACGAAATTTTGTAGCACAATTAAATCAGCATTATTCTTTGCACCGAATGTAAAATAATAAGGACTGTGTCCCATTTCCTTTGCATTCGTTGCCCACTATCCTTCCTTGACAATCCACAATGCGAAAGGTCTTTTGGAATAAAGTGGTTTTAAGATTAAGTCGTTTGTGTGCCCATTTTCCCTGAAGGTATAAGTTGAAGAGCAGGCATGCTACTCACCTGCCGCTAAGTGCGTGAGTCTCGTATTAGACGCACATTCCCGCCCCGGTAATGTTTATAAGCCTGTTATCAACAGCGACAATTAGCTCCATATTCAAGGCTTTATCAGAGCTCGTTATCATCTTTGTAACCAACTTATCACCTGACTACCATGACTTAGCATCCGGAGTCAACGTGATCGTTGACCAGCGATTAATTACATCCTCAGGCAAAGTGGATAATGGGAAGGTTCAGGGTTCAGGCAACAGTTAATCGTGTGTTTTTTCTTAGTACAAAACAGGGTGAAGTACTAAATTTAGCAAACTAACTATTCCAGAAAAGTCTTAATGTCACTAAGTTAACAAATCATCATTAATGCGGCGAATAATGATTCCCACATCATGGAAATGACACACATTTTCATTCTGAGCGAAATATCAATGCCCTATCGCAGTGTTTCAATAACATGTCGTCCCTGTGTCCCAGTCTTTTTCGAGGTCCGCTAGAAACTTACTGCTATTTTGAGAAGTGTAGCTAAAATAAAACATTATTTCCATTTCTATAAAATTTTCGTGTACTTTAATAAATACATTAAATTATTGCGAAAATAATTGCAATACCGAAATTGAAATAAGATCAAATTATTAAATAGATGTGTGAAGCTGTTTCTTACTTCCTAAAAGATGAAAAGCTAACAATTTAAATCTCTGGTTCTGTTCGATTATCAATCTGTTTCTATATTTATTTTTCATGAAAACCAGCACTTAAACTCTGGTTTCACCCTATTTATTTATTTAGCTTCTGGCCATTGCACAAAAATAATACAATTTAACATTAAATTACAATTAAAATTCAAAATTAGCATGGTGTAGCCAATGTAAAGTTTCATTTGATATGTTAATAAAATCTATCGGTGATCCCCTGAAGGCTCGAAGTGGGCAGTCAAATGTCACGTGACGGATGGTTTGTTTCTCCTCACCACAGTCGCATCTCGGTGAATCTCTCATTCCCCATGTATACAAAGATGAAGCAGATCTTCCATGACCAGAACTAACTCTTTTAAGAGCTACCCAGGTCTTGCGAGGAAGGTCGAGTCCCTTTAGTGCCAGTTGACTGTCGAACAGGGAGTGCCATTCTGGTGGGGCTGAGGCTATCCACTCCAATTTCCAAGCTTCTATCCCATTAAAATTATCAGATATAATCTGTTTTACAGTTTTTACACTTGGATTTCTCGATTTAAGTCTCACAAACATATTATCCATGTCGTCATGGATGGGCAGATCCAAGTTATCACAGATCTTATTATACTGGGCAATTAGGAGATTGTATCGTCTTATTGTAGGCGGTTCAATGTTGCACAAAACAGGTAGCCAGTACAGTGGAGTGGTCTTAATACATCCGCTAATTATCCGCATTGTCTGGTTTAAAACTGTGTCGATCTTTTTGATGTGGGCGCTATTTATCCAGACAGATGAGCAGTACTCAGCTGCAGAATATACAAGGCTCAGTGCTGATGTGCGGAGTGTAGAGGCGGATGCTCCCCAGGAGGTGCCAGTTAACTTCTGCAGAATATTATTCCTGGTTCTTAGTTTTGCTGCAAGGTTGTTTAGATGTTTATTGTACGACAAGGTGCGATCCATTACGACTCCCAAATACTTGGGGAAGGGGTTGTGTCGGATGGGAGTGCCATCAAGAAGAACGTCAAGTGAGAGATTCGCCGCCCGATTGTTAAGATGGAAGACACTAGATCCCGTCTTGCTGGAACTGGGTACGAGACGCCATTTCCGAAAATAGTTGCTCAGGGTTTTGAGGTCTGCTGTTAAACTATTTTCAATTTGCTGAACGTTATCAGATTGTTGTACTACTGCCAGATCGTCAGCATAAGAGAACTGTCTGGATTCTGTTTGAGGAATGTCAGAAATATAAACATTAAAAAGAAGTGGGGCAAGAACTGAGCCTTGAGGCAGACCATTATTCACTCTTCTTACTTTGCTTATCTTACTGTCTGAAACAACCTGGAATGTTCGGTTAGCTAGCATGGTATTGATCAGACAAGTTATTTTTTTACACTTCAAAATGTTCAGCAGTTTATATACCAGGCCCTCTCGCCACACTGTATCATAGGCTGCGGTAAGGTCAACAAATACAGCACCAGTCTTCAATCGTCTCTCGAATCCTGCCTCTATGTGTGTTGCCAATGCCAGGACCTGATCCTCGCAGTTTCTTGCAGGTCGAAAACCTTAAAAGTTGAGAAAAAAACCATCCGAAATTTTATAGCTTTTTCTGCTATAACTGGATTCTCCAGACCACACGACAGCAAAAAGTACGTCAGTGATATTCTGTCACGTATGCCTTACAATGATGTGTCGAACGGTAATTCTATTATAAGATTCCTTAGACTTCCGCGGCCATCTTTGTTCATGATTAATTGACTTTCGGGTTATGCGGAGAGACTTAAAGAACATATCCGCCACTACAAATATAACAACAGCGACAAATCCGCCGTAGTCCGCCATGCTATTAATACCGGGCATGAAATAAAATTTCAAGAAACGAGGCTACTGTGGAGAGAAGACCAGTGGTGGCCCCGACGGGTGAAAGAGGCAGCAGAAATTTAAAAAAATACCAACAACATCAACGAAGATAGCGGCCTTTTACTCTGCGCTGCTTGGCGCTCGTTGCTATGTCAACATAAACAGTATCTCTGACGAAGGCTAGAGGATACCAGCCGAAAGCTCAGGTAATGAAATAAACAACGCGGCAAAACCCGAAAGTCAATTAATCATGAATTCTATTATAGCAGGGATGGCCAACCGGTCGATCGTGGCTATTAATCCAGTCGATCGTGTCGAGGTTTTGTTTCCAGCGCGCGATGGACAGTAGGCGGGAAGGTATGGGACGCTGTCAATCCTCCAGCTGACGACGTTATTAATATTTCAGTTTTATTTTTGTAGATCCTTGATAAATGTGCTACAAAGAAATAAAAAACTTATAACTTTCACCAAGAATGGTAACGGCATAACTATTTTACAATTGTGAAAGAAAACTGTTGCTACTTAATACGTAATACATGCGTTGCAATGCCGAAAAAAGGAAATTTAGAGAGATATTTTAACACAATTCATAGTAAATATCAGACTGATTTTCTACCTAATAGCGAAATAAGAAAAAGTAAATTGCAAGCATTGAAACTGCAATTAACAGTCCAAGAATACGTGTTTCTAAGCCTACTGAGCAAAGTAAGGCTGCAACTGAAGATTCTTTCCAAGTAAGCTACAGAATTGCATAAAACTGCAAAGCTTTTTTTGGTGGAGAATACATCAAGGAAATTTTAGAAGCAGTGTCAGATTCACTGTTCGAGAATTTCAAAAATAAAAGTGAAATTAAAGAAGCTATTCATGGTTTACAGCTGTCTCGAAATACTGTGATGCGCCGTATAGAAACGATGAGTGAAAACATAAACGAACAACTACAAAGATATCATTCGCTGCGTTTCTTTCCGCTACAACTTGACGAGTCAACAGATATCACTGATACTGAACAATTATTAATTTTTATTCGGATGATCTTTGAAGATTTCTCAACGAAAGAAGAACTGCTAAATATGATTTCATTAAATGGAAAAAACTCGTGGCCCTGATATATTCACGGAATTCAAAGCATATATTAGCAAGATTAAGCTACCTTTGTATAAATTCTTATCAATGACAACTGGTGGGCCTTCTGCAATGACAGGTATTCATAATGGTTTTAATGCTCTTTGTCACAAAGATTAAGAATTTCAAGACTTCATTAGCTACCACTGCATAATTAATTAGCAAGTACTGGCTAGTCACAGGCTAAACAAAAAACATGTGATGCATATTTCTATCAAGATTGTAAATTCCGTAAGAGGAAAGTCTCTCATTATACAGAAATTAGATAAGAATGAACCAGATTTGGCATTGCACACTGAAGTAAGGTGGTTGAGTCAAAACAAGTTTTTGAAAAAGATTTCGAGATCTACTGGACGAAATAATAAAATTTCTAGAAGATAGGGGTGATGATTATCGGCAACTGCATGATTTAGACTGTCAAAATGATTTAGCACTTTTAGCAGCTTTTACCGGAAAACTGAACACATTAAATCTGGAACTACAGGCCATGAATAAAACATTAATAGAAATTATAAGTTATGTTGTAGCATTCTAAAGTCAAACAGCGTCTATAATAGTTGACATCGAAAATAAAAAATTTCAACAATTTGTAAACATCAAGGATTATATGGAAAAACATCCTACCTAGAATTCCATTCCTGACAAGTACATGGCAGAAATTCAGGCAGTGGTATCAGACTTGGAAATTAGCTTTGGTGATTTCAAATAAATTGAGAAGCTGGTGGAATTCATCAGTTACCCATTTAATAATTCCATTGATCATAGTGATATATAAGAAATAGCTAAAAAATTTGTAGATACGTTTGAAATGGTCCACGTGATATTTCAAAACGAAGTTATTACTCTGCGCTGCAACATATTTCTAAAAGCAAGGTCATCCTTAGGTCTAGATTTCTGGTCATTGGTTTCTAACGAGAAATATTCAAATTTAAATAAATGAGTTGAACAACTTCACTCGTGTTTTGGTTCAATATATTTATGTGAATCAGGGTTTTCCTACTTAGAAACAAACAAAAAATAAACACCGTTCTCGCTTGGCAGACGCCCATACATTGGGTTCTGTGAGGTTGGAAATTTAAAACTACAAACCTAATTTTGCTAATCTAGCGGGAGATGCTCAGATGCAATGCTCATACTAATATATATAAGCAGTTACTAAGAAATATTTTCAGTTTAATTTTTTCCTTCTTAATAAAATAAAAATACAACAAAACTGTGTGCTGAACTATACTGTTTCATTCAAAATTTCAAGAAGTACGTAATTGGTAGATTGCACAGGGTTTCGTCAGCAAACAGTAGATCTTGTGTCTAATAAAGTTGGGCACCCCTGTATTATAGACTCTGCATTTGAGTCTCGGATTGTTCTTAATTCTTAACAGATTCTTTGTCGCTGTTGACAGGGGAAAAACATTCCTGCAGAGTAGTTTCCAGACCTAAAAAATGTTCCTTGATATATTCTAGAGTAAAGTTCTAGGCAGTTATTTTTCGTGAATGGCTACTGTGTCGCGATCGACCATTTGGGAAGCGCTGCCCTAGGGAACTTGTCAATTATTCCAAAAGAATGGAATGAGTCAAACATTATGGTACCACAAATACTATCTTCGCTAGGGAGTAGCTAGAAAATGCATGATCCACAACTGCGGGGAAAATATCCGCACGTAACATTCGTAGTTTTGACATTCTCGTAACGGCGATACTAGTTATTACTCATTCAGCCTGATCCTCTCCCATCCCTCCCCCCCCCCCCCAACCTATTGTCTCTGTCTGTATGCTAACCGTGTATGCTTCGTGCTAGTGAATGTTTTGTGGCATTATCCTTGTGAATTTATGATTTAGGAATGCCCTGCAGCAACATTGCACGAAAAGAAATATTGCTTAGCATCTGACCTTACGTTTCTTTATGGATTTCTTCAAAGACAAAATGGTCCAAAATAAATTTAATGTTTGTTGACTGACGTTATACAAACAGTCTGTGTTGTTGTTTATCTGGCGCTCGCGAGGCTGCGGTGTTTAAGTGGCTGTTGCTCGGTAGCGTACGGGCTAGAGTGCTAGCTCCACGTACCGAAGGTCGCCGGTTCGAGTCCGGCCGAGGGCATGGGTGTTTAGTGTTGTGTCTGTGAGTGTCTTGTCCGTGTTGTAGTGTCCTTGTGTCAATACTTGTTAGCAACAAATCACATTATATATATATAAAATTGGCTGTTGCAAATTAAACGTAGTTCACGTTTCAGGATATATATACTACAAATAGAAAGCTTGCAGGAAGTATCGAAATAAAAATACAGCTTGATACAAGTAATAGGATTAATAATGAAAATAACTGCTTATAATATCAATCCAAATGAGTCGTTTATTAGGACAGTTTATAAGTGTCTTCTCTTGAACCACTGCTAGCATGATTACGTAGGGGAGAGGATGCAACCTGGTACATAGTCATAAATATATCTAATGTAATCTTGTGGAAGGTTAAGAGGGTAGGTACACTTATCAGGTTTCAAAAAAAAAAGAATATTTTTTATTATTCACAAAAATAGTTTATAGTTTTGGCTTCATTTTAGTGAAAAAATTATTTCAATATCTTTAACAGTGTGGGAATTATGTGTGATTAAGCAATGCCCTGCACGATTTACAGCCATTTAAATCTTACTGCACTTGACGGTGATCCAAATCTTTAACCTTAAATATCTCAAAACAGCAATTCATCAAATGGTTTTAAAGATAACTTTTTTCCATATGCATAGATCTTTTTCAAATTTGCAGGACATGTTCTACATACTAAGTACTACAGTCTGAACCATTATTGTTTATGCAGCTTTTCCCAAATGAAAAATATGCCTTTATAATTAAGCAAAAAAAAAGCAAAAATTTTAATTTCTTGACAAAAAATTTATTAATAAAAAATATAGAGTTAAATATGTTATATTATAGGTTCAACTTGTTGCCTTGATATTAGTTTACAATATTAAAAGAACGTTTCTGAAAAATTTCAAATACTATGCCTTCTGTCTTTAAAACCCTTCACAACAACATATTTTACACTGTCAATTTGGATGGTACATTATCCTATTGTTAAACAATATTTTTATTTTAAAAATCAATTTTTATATCTAGCTATAAACGTTCTATGGAGCTGTGAAATTTGAACCCTCAAATTTAAATAGATTTGGAGAAAATGACATCTCAACTTTATCAAATATTTGTATGTGTTAGGTGTACCTACCCCCTTAAACCACAGTAGTTTGAACCGGCGTTCTATGTCATAGATCCGTACTTGACTGAAGCCGCCATTCATAATGCATGTTCTGTAGGAGACGAGCTGAGGCAAGGTGTTGATATGACGAATGCGATCTTTAGAAATCCCTGCTACATGCGGGTTGGCATTACCCACTTGAAGAAATATCCTTTCGCAGTCACGATACGAAGAGAAGCACATCAGGCTGTAGAATCTCTGGGACCAATTACTGTAACTGCATAGGATCATTGATATGCACAGGCAATTGCTCACTATACCATGATGGCGTCGTGTCACTCAACAACCGAAAATACATCCCAATTGCAGAGCCGTCCATGCCATGCTCTCAACAACAACAAAACTTGCATACAGTATAACCGATTCGAGATACCGACAGATTTTCATCAAATGATCTTTTCTGCAGATAAATGCATCATTAATATTTTCTTATTTTGCTATTAAAAACAACAAAAATCACACGATAACAAGATCAATAACGATACGGTTCTAGCAAAGTAATCTTGTGGTTGATAAGTCACAAGTATTGTAGTACATAAAAGCTACTGCGTCCATAATATGGTTTTACAGATGCAATACAGAAATTGTGGAAAATATTCAAAGCAAGACAGCGACAGTTTTTCATTATGTGTGTACTCAGCATTATACATTCTATAGTTAACTGATATACTTAATTACATGACTCCACTTACTTAGACTCTACATAGGGTTGCCAGATACAGGATTATAATTTGCGGGACATTTCTGAGGTTTTAGTGATACAGGATTATAATTTCCGGGACATTTCTGGAATTAAAAAGAAATTTTAGTGGTCTGTTTAAAGAGTGAACAAAAATTCAAATGAATAACAAATGTTGTATTTTAAGTAAAAATTATGCTACATAACGTATATATAAATATAAAATTATTAATTCAACTTTGGTTGAAAATCCATATCAAGTAAAACTTTTAAATACCTTAAAAAAAATTAAGCACCTCTTTCGTAGAAAGTCAAAATTTGGTATTATCAATCAAAACGAAAAATACTAAACTTAAAACAAAAACTGAATATTTATTTTAAGGTTATTAATCAATCGTCGGTATAAAATCAACATCAGATATTACAAACAGTAAACTAAAATTGACCATGTCTCTTATATCGAAAGCTGCTTTTTTAAAAATATTTATCACTACATTTTGCCATTTTCACAAGCTTTTCTCCTTCACTGCTTTGCAAAACTGATAAAATTTCTGAACAACACTCTTCAAAATTGATTAGAGTTTGCAGTTCAGCATTGATTAAGTCCATGGACATTCTTTTTAGCTCTTTAGTCCGTAAATTGTTCAACAGGCTAAAAATACTCTCGCAAAAAAGCGTTGCTTTTTGGAATTGACAAAACGAAACCAACTATTTTCTTTAAATTTACAAAATCATTAGAAACGTTTGTTCTAAAGAAATAGGCCCGCATATTATCGTTTTGCATGTCTTTTGGAAGGACCTCAAGGACAGCTTTCAGACATGTGAACTCTGTATAAAGGGAACCAATGTTAACTGCATCTTCAATTTTTAATATCGCAGGAAATTCAGAGAGTATTTCCCGTGTCAATTTCAATTCCTCTGATTTAAGAGACAAAAGCTCAAACTTTTTATAAATTCCATCAAGCCCAAAATCATACCTATCCTCTAAATATTTTATTTCCCTTTGTAGGAAAATGTGTGCCTGTGATTTAAATTTACTTTTCTGGTCTTCGGTGAGGTTTCTGAAAACTCCTCTGACTTTACATCCAAAAAAATTATCAGCCAAACTGCTTTTTAATTGGTAAAAAAAAACTTCGCATTGTACGATCAATGTCCAAAATAGTGAAGCTATCACTTTCCTTCCCCATGAGTTGAACAGTCTGTATAATATTGTCTCTGGTCGTCGGCAAGGTGGAGTGCCTAGTGCGGACGCACTGACTCCTCTACCTCCCGCTGCGAGCGCAGAATGCTTGGCTTAGTCTCGTGGCCCCCGTAATATCTTAAGTTAGGAAAAAAAACTAGTATACATGAATTACGGGATAGTAAACTTTAATCCCTGGACACGGGAGCAGACACAAAATTCCGGGACATTCCCGGATTTTCCAGCCATCTGGCAACCCTAACTCTAAAGTTGCTTAAACATTTCTTACTTACTGTCGTTCAACAAAAGTCATGTAATTTCGTAATAAAACTATCAGTGTTATTTATCGTGGAATATGCTTGAATAATAGACAGGTATAACTTGTAGGAATGGGGGGCAGCCATTACAGTTGGTAGAAAAACTGATCATAATCTGGACTCGAATACTGACAAGGTCAAATATTTTTCGAGGAAGCCGAAATCTTCTCGAATGGAAAAGTTAGCGTAATGTTGAATCGATTAAGCCACACAAACTTATTTTGAAAGGTAGTAGGGAACTCTGTCTCCCCGAATCAAACTAAATGGGCTTTTCGAGGGTTCAAGGTACATAGAAACAATAGATCGCGTTAATATGGTGTCATACGTCCGTAAAACAATGGAATACTCCTGTGATTAAGAAAACAACGCTCTCAAAATCTGATCATGACTACAAATTTCTCGCAGAAATACTTAACAAAATTCCTTACAATTGATGGTGTCGTTGAGTATTATAGTTGTAGATAGAAATATGTTGATTTTGCTAAATGAATCAAACAGTTTGTGGCTGCTCGCCGTGTGAAATGTTTATTAGAGCCACATCACTGCGACTTTTAGACTTAAGTCCTCCTCTCCCATGTGACACGCGTATCCGCAAGTCATCAGACAGTTTTACGTAACTGGCTGTTATCTGGTGAAGCGCGGCGGTAGCCACATAGATCTTCCTCCTGAACAACAGGTGCTGCATCAGGGGCGGATCCAGGACTTTGGTTTGGGAGGGGCTTGGCTTGAGTGGATTTTGGCTTTGGGGATGGGGCTTGAGTCGGGCAAAGGGTAGTATTTATAGTCCCTTCGGGCCTCGAATCCGTAGAATCTCCAAAATTAGAATGTCGGGGGTGGACCTAGATACTTTTGGTAGGGGAGGGGCCCTTGAGCCCCTTAGCCCACCCTCTGGATCCGCCCCTGTGCTGAGTCAGGTAAATACCAGCATTAGCTAACTGTGTCAGAGAATTCAGATCTTACTGTCATTTTCTATGATTCTAACAATGCCCTTCCCTAAACGTTTGAGCCTGTGCCGAGTTGACAAAAAGCCCAAAGTATACCGTGCCAGACCGGACCAGTTCGCCCCAACGCACCGTGGGAATAGTGTTGCCTATGGAGGCGCGGGGTGGCCAGTAACGATGCATATGATCCGTCACTATAGCTGTGGACAGATTAATTGGTGGGTCAGTGTGAACGCGCTGTTGCCGTGCTTGGGGACAATCTCGCGATGCGCTCTCTTTCTATCACCTGAAAATTGTAACGCTGTGCGGCCTGTGTTGCCTAGTCCAAGCGGCAACAGCTCGCTACCCACCCCCAAACCTTCCACCTCCCTTTCACAAAAAATGTGTGAACCTGAGAATCGGAATTAGATAGTGTCAGTGTGAGTGTGAACTTGCTCGAAAGAGGATATTTTGATTTTTAGCGATTTACGATTTTTACGTGCGATTTAAATAATTCCTTTTGGTATTTATTAATTATAGTAATTTAGTGTAATAATTTACCGAACAAAAAGTGCAGTAACTTATAATTAGGGAAATTTAGCAAGAGAATCTTGCTACTAAAAATGAATACATAGGAAGAGGCTTATTCTCCTATTCCAGGTGTTCCCGAACTAACGACTCCCAACAAGACGCAAGTCATCGACAGCAGAACCACCGCGGCTGAAGCAGACAACAGAGTAAATCTATCATTCACAATGTTTATAAATATTTCAAATTTCTTGTGGACAATGATCCAGAAATTTTGTCTTCTACATGTACTCTAGTAGGAATAGACTTGAAAAATATGGACGTACTTGATATTGATGAAATAAAAAACTGTAGTGATTTTTTACCGCAAAAAACAACCATATTGCGAAAAAATTAGGGAATGGACAGGCTATTTGCGCTGCAGCTTTTGATGTCGGTTTGAGAACTGTCCAGCGCGTGTGTCGTGAGGGAAAATAACCTACGTTTGTTTCTCGAAAGAAAAATATGAAACAATACAGCACGCTAACAAAGCTTAGTGACTTTGACAGTCCTTTGTCAGGAGGAAAGTACACGAATTTTTGCGATAGTGATGAGTGGTAATATATAAACAGATAATCTTGTCGTTAATTATGCAAGTTTTTCAGTGCAGAGGATGACAAAATAAACTTTTGATATTAGTTATAAATATACAAACTGAAAATAAAATGTAACACGTAGACTTTTAGCCACAAATAAAAGAAGAGTATTTCCATTAGTTTCCTTAGTCTTTCGAGAATTTTATTTTTCTGCGCAGATAATAGAATAATAAATAACAGGTCTTTTGAAACCTCCAATTATATTAAACGCATCTGCAATGCATAACTTTCTTAACGAAATGACATGCATCAATATTTTATGACAGAATAGTGATCATAAATTACTTAAAACACGTTACAAACCATTACTACAGGTGAATATAACTGTTACGCGCACAGCTTGGCAACGACGCATTTGACGCCACCCGCCAATTAATCTGGCCACAGCTATAGTCGCTAACTTCAAGGGCTTGCGCTCGGGTTTGGAGGTAGATGAGAGTAAGAGTAAACCAGATTAAGTGAATATGGGGGTTGTTGTGCCAATCGAGGCAAATGTTAATGAATTTCACCAAAGGAAATGAGACACTTGTCATTGATAGTACAGGGCGTTCGCCGGGAAACGCAACCCACTGTTAGCGCTACAAGGAAGAAACTGCTCCCGGCGAGCGAGCGGTCAGTTTCCGGCATTGTTCGACCGTCGGCCGCGGACTATTTCATAATAATTACGCTTCATAAACTTCATAAACTTGTGTGCTAAGCATTTAAATGTGACGTAATTCATTAGCTTACCTTATAAAAGATGCTGGAAGTGTTGACCCTCTTGTGTAATGCACATTTCACATCTTCTGAACATATTTCGAGACACACGCTGCCCTAACTGACTTAATGATTTTTTGGGTGACTGTTCTAGTCGAAAAGCGATATCGTCAATTTTCTCCTCTGTGAGAATACGGTTGACCGACAGTCTCTTTTTGTTAAAAAATGAACCCGTTTCTCTTACTTTTTTAACCAGACGCAGAATTGTTGATTTAGCTGGCAGTAAAGCGCCAGGAAATTCGCGACGAAATTTACTGCGACACTTTTTAAACGACTTCTTCTTCACATATGTATCGTAGAGAAATATTCTTTGTTGCAAACTGTAACGTACCATAATTTTACTCACACTCAAACACGGTACAGATTAATAAGAGTATGAAGCCCCAAACCAGCCAAACCGCAAAGAAACGTTTATTCACAACACTGATTAATAAGAGACTGAAGTCACAAACTATCTACAATGCAAAGAAACCGTTCTTAACAATGTAAGGGTCACTGCACTGCACTGTTGGGGCAGCGGAGGTGTTAAACAGTGCGGTGATTCACGGTGCCGTGTGGCGGAAACTGCTGGCTTCACTGACCGAGCAAGTTGCCGACGGCAACAGACTGGGAGGGTAGCGTTTTCCGGCGAACGCCCTGTATTTTACTGATGAAACCAGTTTTTTCAGCGATTTGTATAATCTCTTTTTTTTTAATAGGATCTCGCAATTGCTTCATAATAAATGCCATGATTACTGTAGTTGTTTGACCGAGATAGGACGGCGAATTTGCCGTCTTACCTATCACTCGGGAGGACCTGGATTAAACCCGGTTCGGCCATACTGGATGAGGTTTTCCGTGGTTTTCCTCAGTCAATTTAGGCGAATGCTGGGATGGTTCCCTACAAGGCCATCCCCCTCCCTCCCTTTAGGTTATTCGGCTGAAAAGGATCCTTGAGATCCTTGTTAAAAAATTTAGTTGATTAATTGTATAATACTGAAGTTAATTTGATTGAATTGTATGTGATAAGTTAAGACCGGTTTATATGTAACACAAAAAGCTAGAAATTTGCATGAAAGATGCTTAATATATGCATGAAAAGTGTCAAAATTTGCTACATTATACAGTATGAAAATAGTAATATTTATATTTTTCTTTCAAAATTAGCATGCAATTAATAAGTAGTTGAATAACATGTTTATAAATTCGATATCTAACAAATTTTTTTTTTTTTTTTTTTTTTTTTTACTTTTGTAAACGTAAACTATTGGGATATTGTTACAAATATTTAATAGTGAGATTGTTTCTTCGATGTCTCAAAATATTTTTACAAGTGGAAATGGACAGTTCCACATTCACCGATGTATATGGGCAGTATCTGAAGTTGGGTACTGCTGTTAGCAGTCATTGTTTCTGGAAAAAGTTTACCAGCCCATTACTAAAACTATCAATTTGACACAAGGGATTGAAAACCTGGATTATTGTTCAAAGGATTTTCAAACTTTAAGTTTACACAGGAATGTACCCCTGGCAACGCCTGATTTTATTCGTTAATTGAATAGATTCAGTGAACGTCAAAACTTGAGTTTCAAGCCTTTCTAATACTAGAAGGTATGTGGGTAACAGTGCAATGCTAATCACAGCTATGGCTTTAATGCACTGAATTGTTCAAATGCTTCCTTGTACTGACAAACTGTCATAGTCATCTCCACTATCAAAGTCGTTTACTACACTGTAACAGTCCTCATACCTGAACTTTAATAGAATTGTATTAATGAAGTATTTGTAGTGAGCTAAAGTTTGCTTGAATATGATCTGGTATGTTTGTTTCACAATTAACTGTAAATAAGTGTATATAGACTTTGTTTTACGAAAAGAAATTATTTAAAGGCCATTTAATTTGTTTAATAACAGAATTGTACATGAGAATTGCTTAAATGTGTCTTATTCCAAGTATTAATGCAAGTTACGATGTCTACAGGACAATTTTCTACAGTTTAAAATTATTTCTGTAAATAATTTTGTGTTTAAATATCTTTAATTTCCATTTCTGCCCATTTTGTAATGATGTTAAGTGATTACGTATTAATTCTGACTGTTTTAATATGTTTAATTGTTTTAGTAATTGATGTTTGAGAAATATCTCGCGGAAGCTTTAGAAGTGTTCGGGAAATTCGATAGAGCCTATATAAAGAAATCAGCAGAAGGACAGTTAGTTAGTTTATACAGATTCACATTTGCAACTGCCAAGGACTGCGTTAGTAGTATCTCTGGATTGTATCTATGCATGTAAACAATATTGTTGACGTGTTTTTCTGGAAATAAACGAAAGTTTAAACTGAAGTACATTGAGGACTAGTTAATGATCTTCTTAATTAAAAAAAAAAAAACACCAAGGGTCTGACAACACCTTTGATGGCTTCGAAATGTTAATTGCCAATCGACTTACCACTAGTTTCAGAGGTAAAGACAAATTTGGCCATTTTTATAGGCATTATTACGCTTTCTTTGTTGATGAAATCAGTTCACTTACATTCCCAAACTTGGGTTGTCATTCTTCATCGACTCGTAGGCTGAGCAGGGCTGCTAGTAGGCTTTGACGGCTACAACATAAGATTCTATTTATCAACCAGGTTGTGGTGATTTATGCTTGGTTACTTATGTATGTAGTTACCACTTTTCACCTTTATCATATGAACCGATGCGTAAGTCATTTATTGTTCTGGTAAAACTTTTATTTATTCCACCAACACCAGTTGTAAATACGACCGTTAATCTTTAAATCGGACTTCTCATATTAATATTTCTCAATCAACATATCCAACTTGCGAACTTAATATGTCGCCTCTACCATATATGCTTTCAACATGTGGCTCCTGGCAACCAACATCTCGAAACAAAAGGAACGCGAATGTAACCCAATCTCAAGGAGTATGCATATTAATATGCTTACTATATAATAGTCCATAATATAACCATATGATCATCACAAGGTATACTACCGAAAACTATTGTAAATATAGCGAAAATATGCATCATCACTTGGTTTTAGGTAAAATATGCAATAACCGGTGAAAATGTACTTAATATGCAAATGCATATGCAAACATGCAAATGTATATAATCCGGTCTCAAGTGATAAGTTTACCGAGCGTAGTGGGTGAGTGATAACACTCTGGCCTTGCATTCGGAAGGATGAGGGTTCGTGTCCCCGTCCGGCAATCCAGATTTTTGCTTTCCATTGTTTACCCAAATCATTATAGGTGAATGCCGGGATGCTTCCTTCAAAAGACCATCGAGTTCTTCCTGCTCCTTGCCTCCCACCTCTAATGACATTGATATCAATGAGGCATAAAGACATAAGCAAAAAAAATAAACGCGGTAAGTTATAATTCTCCATCATTATTTTGCGGTGATCAAATATTCCTGGTTATATCCATCTAAAGAATAATGAAAATTAAAATATAATCTGTTCTCAGTTGTCAACTAATTACAAATTACAGAAAAATTAACGATACAGCGCGACCATCAAGTTGTGTCGCAGAAGCAGAGACAAATAATACTTCACAGACTTGAGCGATACTCAATTATAAATGATGCATTAATATCTAAATAGAGTCTTGAAATAAGATCGTAGTGTGGTTGGTCTCCCAGATAACATTATCTATTAATAATTGTATTGTACAGGCCAAAAGATTGGAAGATGATCCAGTAAAGATATTCGTGAAAGCTCACACCCTGGATTCAACCGAACCTGACAATAGAAGTGATGTTTTAATTAGTATAGCAAGACTTCAAATAAACCAAACACTGCTGCAATAAAAGAAAAAAAACCTTGGTTAAAAATTTCAATATTAGTAGACGTTCAGAATCCCATCAATTTTCCAGCAGAAGGAATAGCACTGGCTTTCTTTGCATGGTGAGAATTAGTGCACTTCACTGTATTAACTGTTGCTTTGATTGTGAGGTAAAGTGACTGACATAAATCTAGTTGATTACAACAAATCGTTCTGGCTTGGCTTAAAAAAGAGCCATATTTGTTCGTCAATGCCTTTATATCTGCTCTCAAAGGTTTTGGTATCTAATGGGCGGAAACCGTTCACATGTTCAAGTTAACTTAAAAACTTAGCTTAGTCCTCAACCCGAAGGTTGGTTGGATCCTCCCGAAGGAGGCATACTAAGCCATTGTGTCAGAGGTAGGACGGCCAGTTCCTTTCCTCTGGGACCTACAGTTTAACGTGGAATCCGAACCACGGAATGTTATCTGTCAGAATATGACACACCGTTGTTCATGCCTAATTTCTCCTCAATACGCCGAACTGTTAAACTTCTGTCTTTCATCGCCAATAGTTTCCTGAATCACTGTCTCCACGGGTCTTCGCGTATTGACATATTCAGTGCTGGTTTTTGCCTGTTTCAATTCGCATGACCACTTACGTACCATTCCATTTATGTTGCCAGCACATCCTCATATCATCATGACTATCTTTTACAAGTATTAAATCGCAGTAGGAATTTTTTTTCCTCCACTTAAGATTAAATTTATTCATACGCTTTCAGCGCACGTATAAAATAGCACTAGTGTAAAAACTTCTTGGGCCTCCCACCGAGGGAGTGCGTAATCAGATGCGACGTTTCGAGGACGTTCCCCGACTCCATCTTCTGGCGACGGTTCGTCGTAGTTTAATATAATTTTGGGAAATATTCTCTCAAGAACTAAAATTCATTTTTCTCAAGGTATACGGTTTTTTTACCTGATCTGGACACGAAGCTGTAGCAAGATCTTTGTACATCGTGTCACCTTAAAACAGTCCTATACAAATATCCAGTAATCAATATCCCCTATACAGAAATTTATCCTATAAGTGAAATGTTGTCTTCTTACTTATTCTTTCGTCTAGATCTGACAGACTTTCGTCTCCAGGAACACTGCTCTTTGTTACTTTAAGCCAGATATCTTCACTCTTATTTTTAACAAACCCTGTCATAATTTTTTTTATATTCCGGAGATTCAGTTTGATTCCAAGCAACTGTTTGTGAATCGTTCATGTATTGTGGCGACTGTTGTATAACATGAGGCAGCTGATATAAATAGACAGTCGAAAGACAATGAAATGAGTGATCCTGCCTTGCCTTATCTCCTGATAACACACGCAATCTTGACTTACGAGATATTCCGTCGGCACACACCTCCTCTTGTTTTTTATTACGCACTGACGCGTATTTTGTCATGTAATCATTACAAGGTAAAAAAAAAAAAAGTATTCAAGTATTACAAAGAAATGCCGGTATATTTACGTTATCACTAAAAGTGGAAATAGATAACGGAATCATAGAGATTAATGGTCGAACAAAGGCTACATTTACGTCGTTAATTTGCAATTCAAATAATACGAGCTACAAACCAAGTTTTGCATTTAAACTGCCTTGCGATCTTTTATGGCACGATGGACGAAAGTAGCTGTGGTATTTTTCTGCCTTAGTTCATACTATCACCGTGAGAGGCATTTCAGTGCAGTCAGAGATGAAACAACATAATCCAATTATAAAAGAAAAAACATCAATGAAATGTTGTGCCTCTAAAGAAAACCCGAGCCTTTGTCGAAATGTCGGACGAAAGTGGAAACAATAATAATATTACTCCTCGTGATGCATTTGTTGTAATCAAACGTTAATTAGAATGGGAATAGCGCGATCTATCAGATTGTCCCAGCCCATCCGTTGCGTAAGTCTGCGTGGATCTTGTACAGGCTGTAGCACACAGCAAAACGCACTCTCTTTCTGCGTCTTCTCCATTCTGTGTATAAGAATTGCAGCATCTGGCGTACCATCAAAGTTACGCGCTGAAATCGTTAATATACAAGGTGTTACAAAAAGGTACGGCCAAACTTTCAGGAAACATTCCTCACACACAAACAAAGAAAATATGTTATGTGGACATGTGTCCGGTAACGCTTACTTTCCATGTTAGAGCTCATATTGTGGACGGCTATGATACAATACGCCATTCTCCAGGGCTGCATCAGCGCATCAGGGATTCCATGCGACGGAAGGTGGATGCATGTATCATCGCTAACGGAGGACATTTTGAACATTTCCTGTAACAAAGTGTTTGAAGTCACGCTGGTACGTTCTGTTGCTGTGTGTTTCCATTCCATGTTTAATGTGATTTGAAGAGAAGTAATAAAATGAGCTCTAACATGGAAAGTAAGCGTTTCCGGACACATGTCCACATAACATATTTTCTTTGTTTGTGTGTGAGGAATGTTTCCTGAAAGTTTGGCCGTACCTTTTTGTAACACCCTATATATTTGCGCTCTACGCCTCGTCGACGTCGATGTCATTAGAGCCGGAATTTGACTGGAAGGAACTGGAAGGAATTCGGCAATGGTCTTTTGAATGAAGCATCCCGGCATTCACCTGGATTGATTTGGGGAAACCATGGAAAATCCATACTGGGATTCGAACCGACGTCCTCCCGAATGTGAGAGCATTAACCACTCACCCACAACGCTCAGTTAGTCTCTACTGTCATGCTGACGTGCCCCTTTAATTTCAAATTATGATTGGTAAATTAGCTATACTAGTCATATTTAAACTATCTTGTGGCATTATTCGTACCATGAGACTAAACCTTTTTGTTTCCAGATCTGTTTCGCCACAAAACTTGAACACACAAAATTTTCTCTCAGACAAAAGTTGTTGCTCGTGGAAAGAGGAGATGGAATTTAGTGAAATTTCGAGTTATATCGGGAGTTAGAATGGATTTGAGAAAATAAATAATTGAACAAGACCACCGAAGCAGTCGAAGGACTCTACCAAACGGAAAACCCAGATAAAATGTAAACTTTACTTCGCTTCACATAATCATGCTGCTTGTACTTTTGTTATTCAATAAAGACGTTTTTTTGTTTTTTAAGGTAAAAAAGGTTTAGCTCAACACAGCTGAACGATCCCACCGTAGCTCTTCACACGTGTTGTTACCAATGAAGCTACACTTCATTTCTTCGTGGAATTTAACGGCGTCCTCCCGTTCTCCATGTTTGTGCTGCATACAGGCCATGTTTTCAACTACGAACCATTATATTTTTACCATCACTCCTAATGTTTTCTAACCATACGACGGTCATCAACTGCTGAACTAGTGAGTGAGAAATATTTCTTTTTATAATCTTCATATTTTTTCCGTCCAGATGTCGACTCAGCACTATACAGGGTGAATGAAAGGATAATCCTGGACCGCACATAGGTCACATGATGTCATACTATATGACAAAATTCTGTTTTAGTAAAAGTCTCGCCATTTACGAGATATTTTTTTTTTTTTTTTGAAACATGTGACTTTGTTCAGTTTATTCCATGCCATTTCTACAAATTAAGACTTTTTGAACCCTATTTATTTAATTTATTCAAGGATGTTCGAGTCATCTAAAACAATGTCCTTTTTTTCTTAAAACGTTAAAAAAAAAAACATGAAAAAATCTCTTTTAAATCACTATCTTCATTTATTTACTACATGTTTAAAATCGAAAATGGCCTCTTTAGCAGATTGAAGTAGTATAAAACAATCATGTTAGCAGAGAGGGCTGAGGATATTGAGAAGTTACTGAATGGCATGAACAAAATACTCAAGGAAGATTTTGGTCTGAATATAAATCAAAGCAAGACAAAAGTGATGAAATGTAGCAGAAATGATACCAATACTAGTAGATTAAATATAAAAATAGGATCGGATGCAATAGGAGAAGTAAGTGAATTGTGTTACTTGGGAAGTAAAATTACAACCGATTGCCGAAGCAGGAATGATGTTAAAAGCAGAATAGCATTAGCAAAAAGAGCATTCATGAAAAAGAGAAACCTTTTAGTTTCAAATATTGATCTAGGAATTAGAAAGAACTTTTTAAAACTCTTTGTGTGGAGCACAGCACTTTACGGTAGCGAAACATGGACTTTAGGAATACCGGAAATAAAGAAAATTGAAGCATTTGAAATGTGGTGCTACAGAAGAATGCTGAAAATTAAGTGGACAGACAAATTAAGAAATGAACGAGTTTTGGAAATGATGGGTGAGAAAAGAAGTTTGTTGAAGAAGCTTACAGGAAGAAGAGACAGGCTGGTAGGTCATATTTTGAGACATGCAGGATTGGTTAATTTGTTAGTGGAGGGAACAGTCGAAGGTAAGTACTGTAGAGGAAGACAGAGATTAGAATATATGAAGCAGATAATTGAGGACGTGGGCTGTAAGGGGTATGTAGAAATGAAGAGGTTAGCAGATGATAGGAAGGTATGGAGGATTGCATCAAACCAGTCGAAAGACTGACGACAGCAAAAAAAAAAAAAAAAAAAAAAAAAAAAAAAAAAAAAAAAAAAAAAAAAAAAAAAAAATCATTTTAAAAGAAGTATAAAATAACTATACAATTTAAGAGTTTTTAATAAGGTTTTTTTGCGATTCAAGAAAAAAAAGGTAGCAGGATTATCCTTCCATTCCAGGACACCCTGTATATCCGTCACGACCTCTCTTTCTACCACTTCCTCCCATTTATCCATCTCATACACTTGATAGGAAAAGTAATTTCACTACTAGAATACTTATTTATATCAGTTTTCCATTACTTGTGTCTTCTGTCCTTGATGCAGTATTTTAATTTTTCTGTGTGCTGTTGTGCTGTGTGTGTTGCAGAATGGAGTGGTGCACGGCGTCCTGCTGGCCTTCAAGCACATGGGCAAGAAGGAAGGCGCATCACAGCACAGCGTCGTCTGTTGGCTTACGCCATGTTGTTAATGCCGGTGATCAGCGTTATCACCTTTGGTTTTTTTTTTTTTTTAACTGCTTATGTCTCTCAACAGCGAGGGCTTTAGAGACGGGCAAGGATGGGGGCAAGGAATGGGAAGGAATTCGACCATGGCCTTTTTAAGGTAGCATCTCGGCATTTGCCTGGAGTGATTAGGGAAACCATGGAAAACCCATATCTGGATGCCCGGAAGGGGATTCGAACCGCCATCCTCCCGAATGCGAGCCCAGAACGCTAGCCGTTACACCACCGCGCTCGGTTTCAACTTTCGTCTGTTTCTCTGAATTGCTCTATTCCAGCGGTTCCGAACCTTTATTGGTAGACGACCCACTTTTAAGTAAAAAAAAATTCACGACCCACCTAATATGAGAGTCTATCTAACATCAGAATGGGAAATGTTGTATGACCTCGATACGTTATCGACTATCCTATCCTACGAAAAGGCAAATTTTAGGACAAAGGATATACTATCAACAAAAACAAGGATTGATAATACATAAAACAACAAACATATTATAGACCGGGGGGCGGCCTCATAGACCATCACCTCGTCAAGTTGAAATTCCACGATTATAAGTAACTATATCAGCATATTAAAATGCAACTGGTTTGCCAAGTCGCTTTTTGGTGTAAACCAGCTGCAGAACTGATTTTAGTTGTTGATTGGTAGCTTAATCATTGTGTTTTGCTGAACCCAAATGTATGAAAATATGGAAGACTGGGAGTAGGAAAACACAATGGTAAACTTACCAGTCAACCACTAAACTGCGTTTTGTAGGCGTTTTCCACCAAGATATGACTTGGTACATCAGTGGCATTTTAATTTGCAAGTCGAGTTTTAACTAACCCTGGAATTTCAGCCGTCAACTCGATGAGGCGATCCTTTGTGCAGACGCCTCCCGCTTTTTTTACAATGGTAATGAAAAATACGTTTAATTATTATAAAAACACAACTTTACAATCGGTAAGATTTCTGGCACTGGTGTTTACTGATGAGGGCATCAATATCAATGCTAACACTGGTTAATTTTAACCTTAAGTAACCTTCTACACATAGTTTATTTCTGTATTTTGTTTTTCAAAAACAATAATACATATTTTTATGGTAAAAACCTCGATTTTTCCGCGACCCACCAAAACACACGCCACGACCCACCAGTGGGTCGCGACCCATAGGTTGGGAACCGCTGCTCTATTCGATCGTAGAATTTTTCTGTTTGTTTAAAAATTTCTGCATATATAGGGCTTACGTCTGCTTGCTCATGTAGAGCGTCGGTTGGTGTGTATCTAATGTTCCATATAAAGACTCTAAATCAATTTCTCTTTATTTCACAAGCTGCCCTTCCTTCCATGAAATTCAAATGTGTTATTCTCGCATGTCTGGACCGCGCCTCGCCGCCCTCAGGCGTAAAATAATTCATAATCGTATAAAAAGTTCTCGGGTCTCCTACCAGAAGAAAATCTGTTGAATGTTTAAATCGCATTTTTTTATAGGCAGAGTTTTAATTTTTCTTTGTTAACTGAGTCAAAGTGGAGTAATCCCAATTCGAATAAATTTTCGGCATGACATAATGAAATTGATACCATAGTTTTAACAGAGTAGTGTGAATTAGGGTGTGGTAATAGTCACCAGACAGAGGAGCTCAGTTATGAATAAACTTTATTGTTGGTAAAAAAGTAAACATTAGGTGGGATATCGGGATCATTCCTTGACGATCTGCTCGTAGTGCACGGGCCAGATCTTGCCGTTGTTTGCTACCCACACGGAACCAGAGGGACCCTCACGGATGGCTTTCATCAGACCCTCAGCGATGAACTCTGGCCTGCAAAACAAAACACGAATACATCAGAACAACAAAAACAACAAAAATGCTAAAACACAAATATAAGTTGAGAACTTTGTTTAAATCTTTAGGATAAATTAAAAATTGCCAAAAAAGTCTAAAATGTTCTTCTCTAAAGACAAACACGAGGAAGAATTAAACATTTTGGTCTGCACAATAAGGTATAAAAGTCACTCAGATTATAGCTACGAAAGAGTTTGCAATGTGTAATGTAACTTCGGTTCAAAATGTTTAAATTAATTCTATTATTATTTGAAATCAGTCCACACTAGTACTGTTGGGTTGCTAGGCCCAACACAGTTGAGGATTTTCTTTCAGGGTGTACTCCATTAGTCTTTGAAGATCCCTCTTCGCCACAATGCAGTGGTGTTTCCTTCTAATTTACCCCCAGAGAAGATGGATGGCTCCTTCCACCATTTTTGCCACTCTAAAGGTCTCCTCTGCCGAAAACTGTCATTGAGGACTTCGCCCGTATTCCTGGGCCTTGGTTCCATACTATACCCTATGGGACTGGGTCCTGTCACTCCGGCCTACTGGAGCTAGGATGTCCACCCCCGCAGCGTGGATGCGCCAGACAAGAATTACTCAAGTCGAGTAGATAGTAGAAAGAAGAACACGACAGACATTGGCATATCACTTGGAGGAGACCAACTAAATATAGTGGAATGTTCCAAATATTTGGGAAGCTGGATTGAAGAAAATTGAAGTATCAGGAAGGAGATAAACGAAAGAGGAAGATGTGCAGATGGAGTTTTTAAGAGTATTATAAGTCTCGTATGGTGTGGAGCTGTGCCGCAAAAGAGAAAAGAGGCAATTTTAACCTATGGGTCGGAAACCTCGGTGATAAAGGAGGGAGACAAAGTGGGAGTACAATGAGTGGAAATGAAATTTCAGAGGAGTTGAGTACGAGTAACAAGAAGAGAGACAGTAAGAAATGAGAGAATCAGGGAGATGATAAAGGAAGAACCGCTACAACAGAGAATTGAAAAATCTAGGTTACAGTGGTATGGGCATGTAAAGAGAATGGGAGAGGAAGATGCTTGACATGGAGCTGAAAGGGAAGAGACCCAGAGGAAGACCGAGGGACAGATGGTTAAAGATGTTAAGAAATGTGTGGAGGAAAGAGGAGGAAATTGGGCGACAATGGAAGAAGAGAGATGGTGGTTATACAGGAAGCGCTGGCGAGGCTTTTGCTCCCAGCAGACCCGGACAGTGGCTGGAACCTGTCCTAGATGATGATGAAGATTATTTGAAATAACTATCGTAATACGTGGAGTGAAATCTAGAATATTTAGTTTTACTAAAATTAATTTAGTAATAGGTGATTGTTTGCGGTAGTTTTCAGCCACTGGCAGTTCTCTAGAACAGTCGCAGCTACACGTGAGCTCGCTGGAGGTCACCTTGAAAGCATCTTGAAGTTTCCACGCAGATAAACACACAGCCACAGCGGGTGAAGTTGTGCAGGAAAGGAGCTTTATTTTGTCAGTCGGTTTAATATGCCTTGGTCAGTATCATACAGAAGTCTGATGGAATGTTTTGTCATCGTTGTAAATAAATGTGAATGCTAGTTGCTCATCTACTTTATAATTTTTGTCACTTGAAGAATTTAGGGAATTCAGTAATACTACAAACTTTACAGAACTGGTTACTGGAATAGTCTGCATCTTTGAAAGATATTATTATAGATATAGTAGCTCGCAATACCATTGTTGTACGTAGGTAAATAATTGGATGTTCTCTAGTTTTATCTCCAATAAATGCTTAATACGGCAACAAATTAACACTCAACAACTTACGTTATTAACTGAAAGATGGTGATGTACGCTTCTCCGCATAGCTTAGTTATACTGGCGTATTCAAAAGAACACCGAAATCCCTTTTACCGTCCCGCACAACATACTAAGCGTTTTAGGCGTTGTTTTGAATCACCTTGTGAAACTAATTCCCAATCAGAAATGACACCGAGAGTTAATAGTAAACCTCCTTCTTTATGAAAGGATGATGCAGACCTTGTGGCATAAGCTACCATCCCATTTGTACAGTTAATAGTTTTATAATTATTACTTTTATAAAAGATACTTTTTGTATGGTCAGTTTAATATATTAATGATATGTATAATGTAATTCCTCAGGAGTTCCACAGACCGGTGATCTTCATGTCATGGGGTATTTTTAAGTTAGATCATTAAAAAGGTAATACAAGAATCTTTGGTCTGCTAGCTCATGGAGGAAGGAATATATGGAGACGAAGCAAGGGACCTTCACCACGCACTGAAGTGAAGCCGGGTAGAGAGAAGAGGGCGGGGAGGCCACCATATTGGTCGGCCGTAGAAACACGTGGAATAGGCACTAAAACCTCAAGGGAATCATAAGACAATCTTGGCACCGCAATTTGATGATGGATTATTATGTAAATCGACGAGACAGATCAAAAATGAAGAATAAAATTTTTTGATATCTTACTTAGTTCTCGAGATATACTGCCTCCAAATTGGGGTGGTTAGGTTAGTTAAAGTCAATCTTTAGAATCTTTTTTTTATTTATTTTTTATGTTTTTTTTAGTTGAACGTTTCAAAAGATCTGATAGCTTCTGACCTTACTCAGAAGATATTGTTAATGTCCTACGTAACTTTGCTAGCAACATCAGTGAATTTATCTTCTTACCATACATCAAAAGTCAGAAGCTTATATGCAGGCCCGCCGTAAGCGGGCGTGCAAGGCGTGCACCGCACGCGGGCGGCACATCGAAGGGGGCGGCAAATCGAGTGATCGACAGTCACCGCCCCGCGCGATAGTTACCACTCCATTGTCGCCGCGACGAAATTTGTAGGGTATTATGTAGCGGGCGAGCTTTTTTTTTTTAGCTCATCTGCTGTTTCAGGCGGCCGGCAACAATGGTGGCGGCAAATATTTTTGGAAGGGGCGGCAATCTCTCAGTTTTTTGACCCGGTTCGGAAAATTCCTAGAGCCACCGTTGGCTGTAGTTAGACAAGGGGCGGCATAATCGGTACTGCACACGGGCGCTCAAACAGCTAGCGGCGGGCCTGCTTATATGGGAGTAGGTTACATTGCGATACACGTTGTGGTACTAACATGGTGGTCATGAAATTAGTAACAACTAATAATAAATAAATTATTTGTACCCTTCTGGTACGCGCCGCATTTCAATTTACCCACATTTCCATTAATATCGCCGCTACAGTATCAAACTATGTCGACAGATCTAAACACATGAAATGCATCGCGAACTATATTTCGGGTAACAACAACGTTTGATTCATCATGTTTAGTAGTTTACGGAGTACAAATTATCACAATTAATTTCATCGTACACTTTTAGTATAAACTGAAACTGGTCTAAAGCATGCACATTGACTGTATCGCAATGTAAACTTGACCCGCTTAAATTAGACTTTCAACTCTTGTTTACCATAAGGCTAGCCTTTTAGGTGCAAAGTAGTAAAATAAGCTGATTATCTACACTACACCAACAAACATTTGAGAACGATAACATCCTATAGAGTAATGAATAAATTTATAGCGATAGGCTCTAATCTTGCAATTATCTGTAAAACACTTCAAGAACAATAATTACAATGTGATTTAGTTACGAAACGTTATTCCAGGTTGTTTCCTATCTTGTATGTTTGTGCAGCCGCATGCAACACAACTTGGCATTATAAAAAACTTTGAAATATTAGAAAATGAAATGTTCACAGCAGCAAACACAGTACAAACAGCCCAATGTTTTGGGGTTATTCCTATGGGCGCCGCGCATGCGCAATAGGAGAGGAGTTTCTATATGATTTTACACAGATTTGGCGTTATTTCGTATCCATATATTCCTTCCTCCATGTGCTAGCTCTGTGAGAGATCCGGGAACCCAGATTTGGGTTTTCCATGGTTTCCCAAATCATTCCAGGCAAATGCCGGGATGCTTCCTTCAAAAGGCCATGGCCAAATTCCTTCCCATTCCTCGCCCCCCATCCCTTCCCTTCTCTAAAGACCTCGCTGTTAGAGAGACGTTAAGCAGATGAAAAAAAAAAAAAAAATCTGTGAGAGAAGACGTATATCGCTGAGAATATACAAAGCGCGCGCGATATTCGATGAATGCTGCGGCATTAGTTATTTTTGTTTTTGGAGTTTAATGGTTCTGTTTGACATTAAAGCCAATCATTGTGAATTTTGATCAGTGCATTAATGATTGATTAAAAGTATCCACCTGACCTCATGCTAGAATTGACGGTTAATTATATAGTAACCTCCATACTACATGCGCGGTCGAGAAACGGTGTTTAAGAGCCAAGAAACCGTCCGAAGACTTGTAGTACGAAGTCGCCAGTAACCGAGAAGTTTATATTAGACGATTTTCTGTTGAAGCATTTAATTAACAGCCGGGAAGGTTAGACTTGGCTCAACCTGCCAGGAGTAGTTGATATTTAATGGGAGGTTACATTCGTCGACAATATGCCAGGTTACAACCTTTTCCCCATAAGGAGATCTAATACGCTACGAACAGTTAATAGTCGGTAACGAGGGTTACAGCAAAAAAAAAACTCTCTTTGGACCGTTCCCCTTAGATATCATAGTAGTAGAGACAGCAAAGATATGGGATGAAAGAGAGTACGCACTTGTTGAATGGTCCGGCAGCCTTGGCCGCCTCGAGAAGCACTGGCAACAGGTAGTCGTGCAACAGGTGGAGGTGAGACTGCGTCAACAGAGGCGTGTCAGCCGCGCCTGGGCACAGCGCCACCACAGACACCCCCGTGTGGTTCACGTGTATCGGGTCCTGCAACAACATCAACATTACATCTGCCGTGGCATCAGTAATATCTCACGTTATACACTTAAGCTAGAAGCGGCCTGCTCATTCAGTGGTTAAGGCGTCTGACTGGAGATCGAAAGGTACCCGGTTCGAATCAAGGTCTCGCCAGGAATTTCATAAGCCTTCAACCCAACCTTCACGTCTAGCACAGTTTGCTGTGTAATGTAAAGCACGTCCGAACTCTTCCATTGTTCGGATACTGCGTTAAACTGTAAGCCCCATATAGGGTTGATGTGATCCAAAGCAAATTCAAGCCAAATAAATGCTTAACGTGGTCCTAGTAGGTCCAAACAAACATATATACACACATACAATTAAGATACGGTATCCCAGCTTGTAGGGTGCCCATTAATTACGTGAGGTATTTTTCCGGCATTCAGGTCCCTCCTCCCCCTCCCCCGTGGTGAGATCTGGTCCGAGCACCTCCTATAATTAGAGATCTTGAGTGGATCCACCCCCACCACCCCTGCTGACAGACTTTTTTTGAGACCTTTTTTCTAGCTCTCCTGCTTCATAGGGCAGTTATAACCTTCCCCCCCCCCCTCTAAAGTCAGTATCGACGTCGTTTATTAGACTTTTTTTAGCCTTGTACTGTCCTTCTAGGAATTAAAAAGACGACGCAAGATTCCGTCGACCTCCCCCCCTCCCCCAAATTCGAGAGATTTCGCCCGACTCCCGCCCTCCCCCATTTCACCAAACGTAATTAATAGACGACCCCCTATCCGAGAATACATTGTAGTGCTATTCTTCAACAGTTAATATTGATTGATGGGTTATTTCAATAGAGAAGCTGGTTCGTCAGGAACCTGATGTCCAAATAGGAGAAATATGAGGGTTGAACGTTTGCAGTAATATGTTGGTGATTTTTTCGGCCCAAGTCCTTAGTTGCTATGATAACTTGTAAGAATACACAGCATCTTAGTTTTTAAAGAGTTAGTAATTAATGTTTGTTTTATATTATTTCAATGGGAAGAGTTTATTGATATTCGAATCACTATTTGGTTTCTGATTAATGTAAACTGATTATATGTGTATGTTGTTAAAAGAGTTTTATATCGGGTTATTATTATTTCTTAAGTATTGTGTCAAGGAATTCCAAGCATCGTTATTACCAGATGAACAAAGTACATGAAAATCTCTGGACAGTACAGAAAGAAGATCTTTGGGCAAGGAGGAGAGATGAAAGCAGTATGCAGAGAGGTACGCTTAGAAAATAACTGCGAGTTGTATCTGTACACAGAAGGATGCAATTATTAATGTAAATTAAAATAAAAAAGCCAAGTGGATGTTTTGATGGTTATTTTTATTCTTTTGGTGAAATAAAAGAGAAGTATTGGCACCTTTTACTAACAAGAAGGTTAGTAAAAAGTACAAAGATTATACGTGTCGTTCCGTGACAGACGAGATGCCATATCGTAAGTAAAGAAAAGAAGGAGTACAATTATTATATGTGGCGTAAAGTCACAGAGACGAAGAGCAATATAGTAAAAAGACAATTATTATAAACTGTATTGTGGGTTGTTTCTGACTTGCAACTAAAAAAATGGTTTTGATGGCACAGGCGTTTCGCCTTTATTCAAGGCATCTTCAGTGCGCTAGATAAACATATATACACACATATATAATATACAATGATGTTGTTTGATTTTGTACAGTTTTCTGAAAATATTAAGTAGGTACTTACAGTTTTTATATATGCATTAACACGCGCAAGTTCGTGTTTCCATACCAGCTACTCTTTTCGCACTATCACTACTGTCCAAAATTTGTGTAGGCTGCATTATACGTAGTTTCACCGGTCCTCAAACTTTGGGCAGTAGTGATAGTGCGAAAAGAGTAGCTGGTACGGAAACACGAACTTGCGCGTGTTAATGCATATATAAAAACTGTAAGTACCTACTTAATATTTTCAGAAAACTGTACAAAATCAAACAACATTATATTATATTATATATGTGTGTATATATGTTTATCTAGGGCACTGAAGATGCCTTGAATAAAGGCGAAACGCGTATGCCATCAAAAGCATTTGTTTAGTTGCAAGTCAGAAACAACCCACAATACAGTTTGCAGTAATGTCGGTTACTGTCATTGTGTATGAAAGGTCTGGTGGTGGTTTGCCATTTTAGAGAGATGCGGGGTTCAGTGGTTTCCCACGGCATTGGCGAGACAGTCAGTGGTTCGAAGAGACTAGGAATAGTTGCAAGTGGCTGACTTGCTGATTCATTCTCACGGCAGCAGAGGAGCGAAGTGAACATATCACTAGCACGGTGGCAACCAGGCAGCAGACTCGCGGGTGTGAAAGCTGAGTACCTACCTGCTGCTTCCTCCCCCGCCAGGGGTGGAATTCACATTTCTCAGTCAAACTCCACAGCTGATGTTTCACAGAGACTATCAAGAGATGAGAATACCCTCCCGCATTCACTTCCAATAGCTCAGACTGTTTTGATACGTTAATTTTTAAAGCGTTAGCAAGACTTTCGTTCGAAGCTTTTTCTACAGGTTACGCAGAAATTTATTTGTTCGCTATACTGCAGTCACATTGGCCAGATTTTAGTGCTATTTAATTTTCTGTGTTTCATTTAACTGTTCGAACAATTATCTTTCGTTGTGCCCGAGTTCAGGTACGAAAGTCTGACGCCGAACCCAGCGTTTGTGGAATTAATTAGTCAGTTCTGTACATAACGATTAACTCCACTTGTTTTTGATGGGATAGACGGAAGCATGGTCTGCTGTTCTCTTTACATAAAGAATCAAATTCACTGCTTGGCTGTCCCATTGAACCTTCTCCTCCCAAAATCTCAGAATCCTCAGGGAACCACAAACTTTACTTTTGTCAATGTGCGAACTGCAACTCACTAAAGCTCACGAAATTCTTAATTCTTTTCCTATCTTTGTTGTCTATGAATGAACCGTAACATTCGTTTTGGCACACTGCTTAGCTTCATAGTTACGGTATATCAGAACGAATTTTACACTAGTGTCCAAAAGTTAAGCATAATCAGGAAAACCGGAAATTGAAAGGAGGAAATGGGATCAGTATTTACCTACCAGTATGTGTTCTCTCTGTACAGGAAAGGAGTATTCCATGATTTGACTAGCGGCGTAACTGCAGGGTAAGCAAGGCCACTGCCTGAGACCACTAATTCCTCACTCGTGTTTGTCCTGTTACAGTGAGTGGGGTATAGGCTCGTAGTGAACGGGACAACACAATGGCACAACGACGCCATTTGGACCCTGTTCTGCAGAGTGATACTCGGCCGCCTTGAAGCAGGCCAGACACAGACCGAAGTCTCAGTAGCCTTGAATGTGCCACAAAGTGTCATTTCCAGGCTTAGGAGACGATTAGGAAATGTTCGTCTTAGGCCAGTACCAGGTCGGCCAAGAGTAACCATCCTACTGCAGTAGGTACCGATATCTGGCCTTAACTGCCCGACAAAACCGAAATGCATCTGCACGACAATTGGCTGCAGATCCTGCAGCTGCCTCAGGGCGTGCGCTCCAATGTTACCACCTTAGCGATTTTGTCGCTAAATTTAGTGAATTTTGAAGTTCGACAGCGATATTCTTAAACGTGTTATTGCTAAAAAAAATTATTTGGTGATTTTTTAGTGATATTAAATCTTGCAGTTTCGAAAAATATACTCGCTTCCTTTCAACTACATTATTTGGGAGAAAATGTGTCTTTTGAGTGTGGAAAATAGTCTTCGCCAGGGCAAATTTAACACAATAGTAGATCTTCCCTCAGAACTCAGATTTGATGACGAAAAAATTGACAAACCCCTACAGCAATGACATTGTATTATGTTCAATGGAACGCTACAATTTCATTGAATTTTGGGCTCACTCTATAACTCTAATTTTGGGCTGAATATTATGCTGCTGGAATAAATATTTTTTTGGAGTTATCTGATTTAACCATATCCGCTTTATTACTTCCTCACCCGAATGCCGCAGTAGAGAGGATTTTTAGTACAATGAACATTGTTAAAAACAAATTGAGGAATAGGATGGCTGCAAATATTCTTAACAACATTCTTTTTATAAGGAATCAGTTAAAAATTGTGAAAAAATCACTACAGTTACGAGCTTCCGGCTGATGTGATTGTTGCAATTGGTAAAGATAATAAATATTCTCTTAAAACTAAGACTGACGATTCATCTCATTCTTCCACATCTGGAAGTTCTACAACTCCAACGGGACCAAGATGATAAAGAATAAATACCAACTGAAGAAATTGTTGGTTTTTAATAGAATATTATGTTGAATTTAATGAAATTACTAATTATTAAAATATTTTTATATTGCCTACTTCACCATCTTCCTTTATTTTATTTAGTGATTTCTAGCGAATCTTTTAGTTCTAAATATCCCGTAATCTAGTGAGTTTTTAGACCAGGTCTAGCGACTTTTGTTTTCATAAGGTGGTAACACTGTCCCGCTCACTCCAGCACAGAGACGAGTCCATTTACTGTGGAGTCGGAAACATCAAAACTGGACCATGAATGATTGGAGGAATGTTCTCTTCACAGATCAATCCCGCATCAGTTTACAGAATGATTCCCGTCGCACATTAATCTGGAGAGAACCTGGTAGCCGATATGACCACAGCAACATCGCGGAAAGGGACCGGTACGGTGGTGGTGGCTTCATGATGTGGGGAGGCATCATGTGGAATGGCCGTACGGACCTGCACATCTTCCTTGGTGGTCCGAAGAACACTTGTAGCGCTCAGAGATATAGGGATGAGGTACTGAGACCCTGTAACGGGTTAATGGCATTTCCCCATTACTTTGGAAGCTAATTTGAGAAGTTTTAAATATTGGCGGTTTGCGTGGTTGTCTGGTGACTTCAGCATCCGCCAAGTCCGTGGGTTTAGGGAAGTAGGGCCCACTTGTAAAGCATGTGTTGAAACTGGTCATCGTCTAGTGACGTCAGCATCTGCCGGGTCCGTGAACTCGGGGGTGTAAACCCCCAAATTCGGAAGCGTGGTGCGCTTGGTAGAAAGACGCACCTAGGCTTCTGGGCGGGCAGTCTGCCGTTTGCCGTGGAGTAGGTGAGTCCGTCGTGAAAGTGAACAGTCAGTCGAGTCGACGAGAACGCGTGTTCGCGCTCAGTCATTATGATAAAGAATATATTTTGTAGAAGGTGATTTCTTTGGTGATATGAAGGAACTTTAGTAATGAAGAAAGTATTTGCAGAATTTTATATGAATTGTTTCGTGGTGAGCCATAGGTATGGTCTGAGAACTAGTAAGGGTGTTGTATGAATGAGAAGAGTGCGTGTTATTCAGTCTAAATTTATCGGAGGCATTACCTGTAATCTTAAAGGATCGAAGTACCGATAGCGAACTTTCATGAAGATTGGGAGTTGGAGTGAGATTATCTTATTAACTATTAAATGCATGTGTTTCAAGTAAGAAGGTGCATTTTCATTTCATTTACCGACTTAACATCGGTTGGCGGCCGTCAGAGAAAGAACCAGAATGTAGTGAGTGCGAAGAGCTTTAAAGGTTCACAGTAAGTATTGTAACCGAACCTCCAGCATAACCGCGACAACCACATGTTCGGCTCTTCAGAGGTGCGGTTGGTCCAGACTTCCTCTTTATGGACGATAACGCCCGTCCGCATCGCGCTGCTCTGGTGGATCAATTTCTTGAGGTGGAAGATATTCATCGCATGGACTGGCCAGCGAGGTCTGCGGATATGAATCCTATTGAACATGACTGAGATGCATTAAGGAGGCAAATTTCGTCACGGCAGCCTCCACCCTCCAAGACCTGCGCATTACCCTATCGGAGGAATAGGATCGATTGTCAAGAGAGCTGTGAGATCATCTGGTACAGAGCATGTGTGGCCGTTAGGGTCACCATACACCCTATTAACAGCTTCTTTTGCTGTGGATGACAATTCCAATTTTTGTTAGTGTTCCCATAAGGTGTACCGTAGCTTTCAGAACCTTATCAACACTTTTTTTTTTACTAGTTGTATGACATTTGGTGTGTGATTATGTTTCAGTTTGTTCAGCAATCCTTCCGACATTCTGATAAGGAGATATGTCCTCGTTTAGTGATTATGCTTAACTTTTGGACACTGGTGTAGTTTCGTGAACAATAAGAAATTCTGTTAGAGCTAGTGAGGTAAATCATGAGCATGAATAAAAGTGACATGTCGATCTTGGACAAAGTCTTTTACAAAGAATGGTCTAGGGCTGAGAGAGATCAGAGATCATCGCGTACGCCACAAACTACAGAAACAAAAACAGAAAATGCTTGCAGATAGGATCAGCACACAAGAATTGTCGCTGTAGAATAGAACACTGCCAATCACCATCCACGACGTATTTTTTTTCCATTTCTGGTCACGTTCAGCGTATGAGCAACAGTAGACTCCCTCGCCAACTTTTATACGGTGAGCTCAGCACTGGCAGCAGACCTCGCGGTGCCCCTAAGAAACGCTACAAAGACCAGTTCAAGAAGACCTTGAAGAAAATTAATATAGACCTTAACACCTGGGACAGCCTCACAAAAGACCACGTTCTATGGCGCAAAACTACCTCCGCAGCAGTGGCGCGTTTCGAAGAGGAGCAGCGAAGCCTGGCAGCTGAATCCCGTTTAAGGCGGAAAGCCCGACAAACCCTACCGCGCCAGCCACCCACATTTGGGTGCAGTGTGTGCGGACGACTGTTCTATGCAAGAATCGGCCTGACCAGCCACCAACGCACACACAAATAAACACGCAAGAGAGCAACATAAACTCGGAAACGAGTTATGGCCGACGACGACAATAGGTAAGTCGTTGATAATATCCTAGTTTCTGCGAAAGTCGGATCCTCCAGTCTTCGTCTTGTCTGATCTCAGCCACTGCTCTGTTCACCCCGTTCTTCCTTATAATAACAACCATTTATTGGAATTCATAGTTTTGTTCTGTCTCCCTTCATGCGATGTAAATATATTCGATGTTTTGCTTCAATGGTATCAATCAAGATGGTGCCCAAACTCAGTTGATCATCAATTTTATCGTTCTTTCTTCCCTCTAATCATTACGTCTCCAGTGTGTAGGATAACTATTTATTTAAATACTAATTTTGTTTCTCTGAGTAGGAAAGAAATAATACTTCTCTGGGCACCGAGAAGGATGGTCTCTGGATTATAGTTTGGCGTTGTCAAGGGAGCTGGTGTGTGTTGATTCTGACCTTGGAGATGAATGGATCACAATGTTGTAGCCGACACAACAAATTAAGATTAACATGTAAAGGAATGTGTAAAGGAAAGATTCCAGCTGTTATTGTTCTATATGTTCGTTAAACTACTAAACTACTAAAGTAAGATTAATATGTATACTGTATATAAAAATTGCGAGTGGATGAAAAGAAAAGGGAAATATTAGCTAATAGCATCATATGTCAATTTGTTTGTTGATTAAATATTAAATGAATTTACCAAAAATGTTGTAGAATATGGAGCAAGTCTTATATTACGAAGCGATATTAATAAATGGGTTCAAGGTGACGGGATGTAATTTAGTGTAATTTAGTACACTACAAGGAACAGTAAACCCATAAATGTTCCATTTATGTTAATAGTTATCTGTTCTTTAAACGATCAGATATTTGCAATATGTTCTAGAATAGACTTGTATATCAAAATTTATGTTCTATTTTAATTTGTGTAATCCATAACAAACAGTTCAGTTATGTAGACTGATGTATGTCACTCGTTTCATCTTTAATGCTTATTACCTCAGATATTTATACGATACATTTATTGCTGCACTTCTGGATACTAAATATTTTATCTATATTGACTGATAAATTTCTAAAATTGTAACTCGTGTCGTCTTCCTCTTCCGCAAAATTAACCTGTTCATCGATAAAATACAAGGTGAGTAATAATAATCATAATTCCGTGTGGTCGTAATGACATGGTGGCAGGATTATTATTAGCTGCGCATTCCGCCCTTGTCGCAGCCGCCTTAACCTAACCCAGTAGTCCTACCGGGTACAGCGGCCCTACAATTGTACGTGGAATCCCAAACACGGAAGTGTTCTGCCGTACTTGACATTAAACAGAAAGGTGTGCCAGACGTGAAGGTCGGATTAAGGGTCTATGAAAATCTCCACCGAGACAGGGATTCGAACCGGGGACCATTCGAGTCTCAGTCAGACACCTTAACCACTGAGCCATTAGACCGCTCATAAGGAGACTCAAGTAGCTGGAAGATTTCTCGGGAGTGCTGCCGGGTCAGTTGATCGCAGATGTACGAATTTTCGATAGTGTAACATGCCATCATCTTCAGGTAGCGTCCACTGGTCGGCGTGAAGATCGCAGTCCGGGACGCGACTACTGGTCTGCTCCGGGGGCGTCGATATTTATACCCTCGGACCCCGCCACCCCCACTCCCGCCACTGCGCTCCGATAGCGGTGGTGGGGGTAGTGCGTTGCAACGCGTCGAGCAGTGACCATTCGTACATCTGCGATCAATTGACCCGGCTGCACGCCCGAGAAATCTTCCAGCAACAGTTCCGCCGGGAAAACTTACGATCACACATGAGGCTCAAGTACTTTTAAATTTTACGACGAAGTATCTGTAGAGACCTTGCAGGGTTGAACTCACCCCGTAGGAGCGCGTCATGGCGGCGACTGCGTGCTTGGTGCCGCAGTAGATGGGCAGGAGGGGGACGGCGTCCAGGCCGGCTATGGACGACAGGTTGACGATCAGTCCCCCAGAGCCACCGTTGTGCTTGCCCATGTACTGGTAGGCCAGCAACATGCCGTACACCACGCCTTTCTGTAAAGCACCACAAGGCACGTGCTATCAAACAGCTTGAAGCATTGTATAGTTAATGGTAAGTATGTCTTTTCTACTGACCCATACTACTGTTGTTTCATACATTTTTAGAATGTTTAGTGCTATTTAGCTACACAAATATTAATCCGCTTCAGTGAGATTGCCCAATCTCTTCAGGAAAATATTTAGAGAAAAGAAGGATATTAATTTCTCAATGTTTAAGACGTACTGTTGCTTGATTTTTAGCAATATGATAAGAACCTTAGCTTGTACACCAAAAATTAAACTCCACAGCGTCTCAGGGGCTTTAAATTGATATATTGTAACAGAGAAACTTGATTATTTTGACCGAGGCTGGTGGGTGAGCGGTAACATTCGGGCCTAACATTCCGTAGGACGCGGATTCGAATCCACTTTCGTCCATCCAGATTTCTGTTTTCTATGGTTCCCTGAAATCATTTCAGACGAACGCTGGGATGGTTTATTTCTTCAAAATTCCAGTTCTGAATTCCTTCCTATTCCTTGCCCTCGCTTTCTCTTCCGTCTCTAATGACTTCGTCAAGCCATAAAGCCCAACGCTAAAGGAAAACAGAAAATCCAATGTTGTTGTAGGCCATTTCGCAGCAGTTGCTTAGTAAATTGAACGATATAAAAACAGTTGCATTGGCGTTTTTTCTTAATATTTAATTTGGAAAAAAAGAAAGATTAATTTGGGTAAAACAATACAGATTAGGTATACCGCGGAGTGTAAACTTGGAGGCGTTTTCAGTTCGCAGAAAATGAAATACAATATTCTTTATGGTAAATACTATGAAGATTTTATGTTTTAAATACAAAAATATATCCTTTCTGTGTGTATAAAATCTATTAAACATTTCTGAGAAACGAAGTCTTAGTTTTCAATTGTTTAAAAAATGATAAAGTTTTTGAAAAAACACGCACAGTAAAAAAAAAAAAAAAAAAAAAAAAAAAAAAAAAAAAAAAAAAAAAAAAAAAAAAAAAAAAAAAAAAAAAAAAACATAAGTGTAATCAATTCGCTTTGCAATTCAGTAGAATTGAAATGATTGTGTATCTTATCAACGTGCTTATTTTAAAATTTGAAAATAGTTTAACTGAGAATACATTGAATGTAGAATAGTGATTTACTATAAAAACATTGTTTTGCAGTTTTGGATACATACGATATTTATGTCAACTTCCTTCTCCCACACTTTGTCTCGCATAATTCCAGCATTGTTGATGACGATGTCCAAAGCTTTAAACGTCGATTTTGCAGCCTTGAATACTTCTGTTAAAAAAAAAATAGATTGAGCTATATTCAGTAAAAAATTAGTATTATGACCCAAATGTTTCTGTATTGTGCCTGAAAAAATTACAAATTTTACGTAGATGTCACTTGGCTTAGTGGAGCGAGTGGAATAATTCACAATGAAGCTGCTCCAGGGAGTACAGTGTTTAAAAAACGTAGCTTCACAAGCAATACTTAAAATACAATAGATATAATTAAAGCCTGCAATACCAAGGTAACTATGAAATAGATAACATATAAAGGTCGAACTAAGTACATGAAAATATTATGACCGCAAAACTGTGGTAGAAGGAAGGAAATACTGAAAAGAATTTTCGCATCTGCGAAAGAAATAAGAGGGTAAGTAGGATGCTAGAAAGCTGTTAAAAAATATAAAGTGGGTGAAACAATACGCCATTAAAGAATCGTAGCTTGACAATTTATTCTATTTTTTATCTGTCATCAGTCTCTAGATGGTTTAATATATCCCATCCATCTCTTTCTATCCTCTGATAATCTCTTCATTTAACACACCTATTACAACCTATACCCTCAGTTATCTGCTTCATAGTCTTTTCTTGCCTAAACCGATAGTTTGGTAGCGAAACTTTTGAGAAACCAAAATTAGAAAAATCTACATTACGATTGTAAAAATTAATTGGACCAATGAAGTATTAATAATACGTAACCAGCCAATCTCAGAAAATCTACAAGTGGTGCAGCAATATGTTCGCTAACAATGACTCTTTACATCATTATAACGATAAATAAACTCTAGTAACATCAGAAAATAGCACTACAAGAAAATAAGTATATGTGTCAAAATGTTAAGGATATTGTAACAGCCTTTATACCTGAATTTTTAATAGTATTGTACTGTATAAAGTATTTGTAGTGAGCTAAAGTTTGCTTGAATATGATCTGGTATGTTTGTTTTGTAATTTCTTGTAAATCAGTGTATATAGACTTTTGTTTTATGAAAGAAAATTATTTAAAGTCCATTTAATATGTTTAAGAACATAATTGTGTAAGAAAATTGCTTAAATGTGTGTAATTCCAAGTATTAATGCAAGTTACGATGTCTACAGGACAATTTTCTACAGTTTAAATGATTTCTGTAAATAATTTTGTATTTAAGTATCTCTAATTTCCATTTCTTATCATTTTGTAATGATGTTAAGTGATTTTGTATTAATTCCGATTGTTTTTAATATGTTTAATTGTTTTAGTAATTGTTAATGTTCGAGAAATATCGGGCGCAAGCTTTTGAAGAATTCTCGCAATTTCGATAGAGCCTATATAAAGGAATTCGGCAGAAGGACAGAGTTAGTTTTACAGTTAGTTTATAGTTAGTTTAATGTTAATTTTCAAGTTGAGTTCACAGAAGTTTTATAAAGATTATCTTTGCGACTGCTCAGAAGTGCATCTCTGTATTGTATCTATGCATGTGAATATCGCTGACTTCGTTTTGAGAAAATAAACAAATCTTCAACATAACCTTTTGGTGGACTTTTTAATTAATCAGTATATTAATTAAACCACCGAAGACCCTAACAATATGTCCTTACGACCACGTAGTGTTAAAAACATCAGCTATCTATAACATCAGATGAAGGTATCGTTTCGCCCGTTTTAAGTGTATTAAGCTTATGGTATAACCCTATCCTTTCGTATTTTTGCGACGTTTTTTAGATTTTAAATCTAATTTTCTCCTGCCCGTGAGGATCCACTAGATCCGTCTCTGTCATCATCGCTATGCTAAACCTAACTTAATGAGGGAACATCAGTGTTGCCACAGTCTGCGAACGGAGTAAACTGTGTTTTGTATGATAAATATCTTTGAGATACAGCTATGGGACCGTTGCAGAATTCACCCTGAAACTGAAATCAGGACGTCTGGTACGTCACATAAAATGTTTGAAGCTGAAGCCGGTCCAGTATGACGGGTTCAAATGAACGCTGCCATATTTGTAATCGTTCATCATCCACATTTTTTTGTGTAATAATGCCATCACTAAAGTTCCATGAACAACTCACTATCTATTGATACAAACCTTCGAGATCCTTTTGGTTGGTGACATCTGCCTTCACAAAGATAACTTTTCCTTTCCCAAATTCCTTCTCGAATTCCTCGACCACTTGCTTGCCAACTTCTGCGTCCACATCGGATATCACCACCTGAAACAAGTACGCGGGATTGTAATCTCGAAGAAACGAATGTGCTTTAGTTTTAGCGCCCAATCGGGGGAGATTCATTAATTTTTACACCGACGAGAGAATATTGGTAATGAGCGTGGTATACTCAACATCACACGTAATACAGGGTGTCCAGAAAAGGACTCCCTGATTTCAAAATTAAATATCTCGAAAACAAAGATCGATAGAGGAATGCAGTAAACGGTAAGTTTATTGTGACAGCTGTAAGAAGTGTATACAGCAGTGTGAAATAATAGTTACGAAAGCTGCTAACAGATGGCGCTGTACGCTGTACGCTGTACAGCTCATATCAGCATACGTAAGTGAAATAATCATATGAAAACAATCTTTGCAAACAATCACATCACAATGTTTTCAAAATGTTCACCATTGGCACTACCCTGAGCTTCGGATCACTATTTAGGCATTACGTATGGCGATTACAGCGCCATCTGTTAGCAGCTTTCGCAACTATTATTTCAAACTGCTGTATACACTTCTTACAGCTGTCACGATAAACATACCGTTTACTGCATTCCACTATCGATCTTTGTTTTCGAGATATTTAATTTTGAAATCAGGGAGTTCTTTTCTGGACACCCTGTACGTTGATTACTAGCAACGCCGCTGTACTTACCGAACCAGATGGAATCTATGTCCGTACAGATGTGACTGTATAAGCTGAACAGATTCACTGAGCTCTACGTGAATTACATGGTGGATAGGAAGTCTGATACCATAGAGGAAGCTCTAACAGCATAGATCTAATTATAAGGATCAGAATTATACTGAAATTTTTTTAGCTGCACATATAGTAAGTGTAGTTATGGATCTTATGGATGTTAGTACTCTGATCTCTGTGGCATATTGTATATTTTTGCCTCTTTACTCCAGACTTTCTGTTAGACTTTTGTCCATAATGTGTCGAACTGTAGTAAATTTGTCTTTTACGTATGTGTTAAAGACGATTGTATTATATAGGCGAATATATAAATTATTTCACATTACTGGTTGACTTGCAACATCTCGTGAAAAGAATAAATCATGTAGCCATTACATTTTGATATTTACCACTTTTTAGTGTTTTGGCTATAATAAATGTAGACAATCATATTTTTGGCCACATTCTATAAATATCACAGATTTTGTTTGTATGATAAAACTGTTGTCGGGTTATGTAGTATTAGTATCACTGCTTAAAAAAAAAAGAGGTTACGTAAAAATCAATGTTGGCGTTTAATGGTATTTGAGTATAATTAACTATTTAACACTTTTTACCATGCAATTATTTGTTCTCTCCTATGAATCTTGGATTTCTGTCGATGTTCTGATCAATCTTCTCCCAAACAGAAACTAGAGAAGAAGATTCGAATGGAATTATGTAGGTATCGGTAAATCTTCCATGATGTATTGCAAATTGCATTTGAAGATTTGAATTTAGGTGCTGCCGAAGGCGAAGGACATGCCGATTTTTTCGGTTGTAGATGCTTCATTCATTGAATTTCATTCACAAGGCACACAATTTGCAAAGAACTATTGCCGGGGAATCGTGAACCTTCTTCGTGGAACAGTCATTGGAATGACCTGATACTTGGAGACAACACCGTGGGATGCTCTTGATTTTTAGGATTTTCGTTAAATTTGTCTCCGCTCCAGGACACTAATTTTGATTCCACAATCGAAAATCCTCGCTAAAAGTTCATTGTTATTTAGCCGCTAATACCATGAAGGAAAAACGTAAGAAAAGTAGCGCCACTCAGAATGTGAAAGAGACTACATTGGAGCTGATTACTTTCCATGATTATTGAATGAGGGAGACAAAATTGTATTTGAAACGTTTTTGCATATTTCCAAACGATATCGCATGTTTGTGGTCATTTTTGAAGAATCTGTTAGCGCTTAAGCAAAGGAGAGCGAACAAAACTCTCGCGTGGGCACAAAGATACACTCGATTTGTGTTTGATATAGAACCAATTCATAGATTTGGCTGGGATTGTCTGACAGACAGGAGGATGAAATAATTGGTTCATCAACCTGTTTAAGTCGCTAGGATAGGAGAGATAAAATTATAGAAATAATGTGCAATATTGATGATCATATGAATTGTTTATTCCCTCTTCCTATTTGCGATTGGAATCCACAGAGTTAGTTTTGATTCAAAGCATCCTCTGTCACCCACGATTTTGTGAATTGCAGAGTGTACATGTAGTTGTAGAAGATGCGTACATATTTTAGGGGTGTACAATATATAACAGCATAACCGAATCAATGGAAATATCACGTCTACGAGTGTTTCTAGACGTTGTGGTCTGAGAACTAATGCCAGAGAAAAATACCTACCTTCTCTTTGTTACCCGCAAGGCCACGTTACTGAAGTTAGCATAATTGACTGAAGTCCAATCATAAAACATTATTACTGACAAGTATGGCTGATACATTTAGTAGTTGTGTGCATGATATTTGTTTCCTTATTATTTAAATGCGTTTCCTTAAGATATTAAGGAACAGCTACTTAACGTGTTCACTATCACATACAGATTAATCCCATTTGATGTCACTTACTTACCTATGAAGTTGATTGTTATTCTATGCAATTCAAAGCAGCAAATTGTGATATTACAGCGCACGCTGCTGACATAATTGAAGAGTGCTACGAGAAGGTATCTTCTAGTTAGAAGAAAATTCTGTTGACAAGGTATATTGGCCAATGTTGTTACTGACTGGCCTATTATGGCTCTTTACCTTTTCTCATCTGAGGAATTGTTTTCATACGTCCCGTGTTAGGAGGATGCACTCATTAATGAAGTCATGATGCCGAGTGTCGTTAACTGTTTTTAATTATGTCGTGTGGTGCCTTTCCAGGCCCTTCAAGTTGTTAATTGGATCCTGGTAGCTCTGTGGTTTTGCCAAGTATGACTTTATCGCACGTCATATAAACTCGTGAGTTGGCTAAAAGTTACACTTTGATCTTTCACCCATAGGAGATTTTTATGCAGGCATTTCAAGAGATAAGGTGGCGCCGAACTGACGGCGATTGCGATAAGACCTTGATTTGTGTGAACAAGGCAGCTGTGGATTTTCGTTCGGAAAAATTTGGCAATAGCAGTGCGTCTGATAAAGTATAGTTTCCTTAGTCTAGTAACCTGTATCGAATAAAATATGCGACAGAAGATATATATAGCTACCTCTAATCACATATATTCGTCTTTGAGCTTTATGTAGTCAACAATTTGGCTTAATTTTTATATTGCATACAACAGTTCAATAAAAACGTAACTGCAGTTCAATAAAAACGTAACTGCAGGAAATTACAAATACTTCAGGAACTCAACGACTGGGACACAAACTCCAAGAACGAAACTATGTTACAAATTACTTCTGTGTCTTTTTCCTCTAGTTACCATTCATCTCTGACAACATGACAGCATTAACGAAAAATATGAAACTGCCACTGCGTGAGAAACAACAATAAGGCATATGTGATTGGAGACTTTTCCGGCGTATTGATGCAATGAATTGTTCACAGGAGTTCAGCCGGATAGTGTTGAAAAACGACTACGTTTCGACAAGTGGCTCGGTTGTCTTCATCAGATCTACTACTTCAGATATTATTACCTGAAATCACAAGGCTGACAACTGCACCTGAAGATGGCGACGGAGGTTTATGTCATCGAAATATTGTGTATCAATAATAATATTACTCGGTTTGTTTCCTGAGAAACTTTTATAAATAAACATCGCCGAGAAAAATTGTATTCATATATAAGAGTAAAGATTTTGCCAAAACTATTGGATCACGCTGTGTTCTTCTGTCTTCGTAAATAAACCAAAAAAATTTTTTTTTCTAATACAGATGTTAGTCTACAAAAAAAAGAAGTCAGTTACAGTTCGTAGGGAAAATAATATCTGTCGTATATGTCGTTTTCGTCACAATAACACGCAATTTTCCCTTTTTACTTCAGTTCTTCTCGTAACACGTAGAGTAATTCCGGAAAGAAAGAGGCCGTTACCCCTGAAACAGCTGCAACTACGCCGGTCCTGTCGTGTTGTTGGTTGCAGGGCGCATTTGGGATCAAATTGGCTTTTCCGCATAACCACTATCACGCTTTATGATTCCGAAAGCATTTCGTATGCACGGCTGAAACCGAAAATATTGTCCCAAACCTCCACCTAACTTTTAATTCGATAAACTAAAAACAAAAGCTCTGTCTCATTTGAAGGAGAATAATCATTGTCTTTAAGTTCTGTCAAAAGTGTATTACGGGGACCAATCGCGTCCCAGAAGGACTCAATCACGTTGTAACGGCGTATCAACACTCACGGGCCCTACTTTGAATATTATTAACCTCATGTAGCTGAAAGTTCTATAATTTTTTCCCCGATTTTGTGTCTATTCTTTCCGGACAGAAACTGTACATCAGTTTGTGAGTTCTGTACGGCTAGGTTTTCAATATCTTGATCGGTTTAGAAAAAAAGAGATGCTTAAAATTAAATGGAAATCGAGCAAAGTGGAGCAAGGATATCAACTCCGTAGAATTTTTTCGTCACTTACGTTCTTACTTCTCAACTCCTGTTTAAGTAAGATATATTAGTATTCTACACACACTCTTTTGAGTCACTTACAGCAGCTTTCATGGCAAAGGTCCCTTCTTATAGCTTTTATTGAGACGAAACATTTAACGTGACTGAGAATGGTTCCCTTCCTCTGTAATATTGTTCTTTCCTTGTAAAAGTGTTAAGAAATAATTGATTTCGAGAATCAGAACCATTTGGTGCAACTCACACATCAGAACCATTTGGTAATTATTTTTACATTGGCTCAGATTCTCAAAAACATTTCTCCATTTATCGAAGCTTTTTTGCAAGAATTTCAGGTCTTAATTTTGTTAAATTATTGAGTAAATCTCTTTTCACTCAATAGTTTCTCTTGATGTTATAGACTTAAAATAAAAAATAAAAAATAAAAAAAAATATGGTGACCTGGCCATTATGCATGTCATAATTTTTACTGAAATGAAAGGCATTATATCGTTTATTCTAAGGCTTGTCGCACCAGAAATAGCTGCGAGGGAAATCGTGACTCTACGGTATTTTTAAGATTATAAAAAACAATAGATTTAAAATATGTATATAGGTTTACTAAAATGTAGCATTCATAGTCACTAGAATTGTTTTTATTCTAAATAATATAATCTATAAAACCGAGAGAAACCATTCTGGTTCAGGAAGTGAAGTAAATACCCACTGCAAATTGTAGACAAGATCTCATAAGATTTTGTCACTGCACAAGCACGAGACCTGGCCTATTTTTATAAGAATTGTTTTTGTAGGATAGTGACGTTCTTAAACTATTAAGTGAAAAGAAATGCAAACTTTCCGTTGTGACCTGTCCTCTGTCTGCGAGTGAATAAATCCATTTCTGCTTACTCACGCAAGATGAAAATATCATCCCAATCTGACTTGATATACTGAGGCCGGCAGACAAAAAAAATGTTACAATTTGTATGTGGCATAAATTCTTTCGATAAATATCTTTGCGTAACTACAAATATCTGCAGGGAAAACTTCTATCGTAGTAGTCTAAGTACAGCTGTCTGGTGCACTTTGAAGCAGTTTATTATTCCACTGGAGAATTATTCTGTTCATTTCCAGGTATGGCTGTCTTTCAAAATCTTAGACATCTCGCAAACACTTCACTGGCTGTATTATTTCAAGATCTACGTTCATACAAGTCTTGTAACTAATTCAGTCTCGTTGCACCGTGGGAGCGGTATAAGTTAATTTTTTTTTTTTTTTTTAATTTAATTTAATTGCAATGGAGCACAGGCTCCGGTGGCAATTTCCCTACACAGCTATCTTCCCCCTATCCTGCACCCACCTACATTTGCCCTCTACAAATTTTTTCTTTAAATTCCTTCAAAGTTTTCGGTAAATTATTCATCGTTTCTCTTGGTAACTCATTCCAATCCCTGACACCCTTACCTAAAAAAGAGAATCTTCCTACACCCTTGTGCCTGAAATCGAGTGCCAGCTTGTGGTCATGGTCATCTTTTCCCTTCCATGCACTACTTTTCATACCTACTGCAATATCTTTCCATGCCTCATCACCAGTATATGCCCTGTACACTCCCATGACCCTCCTCATCCTCCTCCTGTCTTGCAATGAATCCCATTCCAGCTCCTTTATCATATCCGTCACTGATTGCATTCTGCGATAATTTCCAGAAACAAATCTAGCAGCCCTTCTTTGCACCCTCTCCAACTCCTGTATTTGATACGTAAAATGAGGGTCCCATACTACACTACCATATTCGAGCAATGGTCTGACCAAAGTTTTGTAACCCAATTCCTTGACTTCTCTCGTACATCCCCTCATAACTCTCTCCAACAAGTGCAGAACTCTGAAACCTTTTCCTACCACCTGTCCTATGTGTCCTGCCCAGTTAAGTTTGTTATCAAAAGTAATTCCAAGATATTTGCATTTCAAGTCTTCAGCAAGCAATTCTTTCCCCACCTTATATTCATAATTAACCTTTTGTTTTTTATTTGTGTATCTAATAAGCTGACTCTTCTTTGCATTTATCTTCATTCCATGTTTACTAACCCAATTAGATATCCTGTCCAGATCACCCTGCAACTGTTTAACTTACGTTCTGAAGGGCGTTGGTGCTAAATATCCACTCAAAGATTATCCAGAACATTCTGTGCTTTCGGTAGACAACGCAGGGAATCTTGATCAGCAGCAGCTAATTGGTTTCTCGTCTTACGCGATACGTCGCCAATCAAAATATTAGGCTCGTTTACACGTACGCGCCAGGCTGCCGGTTTGGAACGGCGCAACGTATTACCGAGTCTGAGCGTGTGATGAAAAATGGTCAACACTCCAGACGCGCGAGCCAGAACTTCGGGTTGGAGAGTACACACCAAAAGTGTCTGTGTTAATGCAATTTCGAAGATTTTTCGCGGTAGTCGTGAACTTTCCACCGAATTCGAAAGTTTGGTCGACGCTCCAAGCTGGCGTCATCCGATTTTCACTTCGTTGTTATTTGTGAGACGTGGTTGTATTTATAAATGAAATTAGCATGTTAGGAAATGAAATGAAATCAGAAAAACAGAGTGCTGCCTTATACATAATTTTTTTTTTTTTTTTTGGTGCAGAAGGAACTCATAAAATATAAAAATATTGCTTCAGATTAGGGGTCAATGTGGACGAATGTTCGTTTTGAGAGAGCTTCGGCAAAATCACCAAATTTCAAAAATGATATGTGATTAGATAGTTTAATATTGGATTATATTTTACAATCGGTAGATCCAAACAAAACCAAAAACAAAAAAATGTGCACTTGAGAGGCAGAGCATCACTACAGATGAACGTTTGGTCAATACTCTTGTTTTATTTATTTATTTGGCAACTGCACGATTACCACAATATTTGAAATTTTCAACTAGTGTTTCTACACCATCTCTGTTAAATTATACATGAAAATTCCTGGTTATATATACTGCATCCGTTACTAGACCGCAAGATTCATCCAAACCTTCAGACTCCAATATATTCATTTTATTCTGCTGTTGATGAAGTAAAAAATTCTATTATTACTTCCTGATATCTGTAAATGTTAAAAGGTCAAAATTCCGCAGATTAGGCTAATTTTCTTATCTTTTTCCGAACCAGTCTGTTGTTTGTGTCTATTATTGTCAGTTCTTTTCCTAGAATTCTACTAATTTTGATATTTGGTATTAGCCGGAAATCGCCTTCTTCTAAGGGGACATCCATTAATTACGTGAGGTGAAATAGGGGGGGAGGGGTCCGGCGAAATCTCACCAGATCTCACCAAGGGGGAGGGGGGGGGGGTCTACAGAAATCTCACGTGAGATTTTGCGAAACATTTTTGGACAGTAGAGCTTAAAAAAAGGTCTACAATTTGTGCCAAAGTCGATTTTAGGAGGGTATTTTCGTCAAAAAGCTCTACAAAAGTTTCCAGGGCGATTTCTAGAGGGGGGTTTTCACGGACCACAGGGGGAGGGGTGGGTCCGGCCAGATCTCACGAAATCTCACCAGGGGGGAGGGGGGTCCAGAAATCCGGAAAAGCACCTCACGTAATTTGTGGATGTCCCATAATGTTATTTTTGTGTCTGGTCCTGGCCGTCTTTTATCTTAACAACAACCGGAATAGGTTTTAACAAACAGCTTAGTCCCCAGGGAAGTAAGGTACTGTGAGTTTTTTTATGTATTAAATAACATTTTCTCTTAAATATAACTGTTTTAAGTTATCATGGAAAAACTTAGAAATAAACTGTGAATTCCAGCTTATGTCTGACTTGACTTTCCACAAACTGGAAACTCTTGCAGGGTTAGGCACTGTTAAACCTGCGCGCCAGATGTGCGCATAGGAGCGCGTGCCATCTCTCTGACCACTGAGCATATACATTGAAGGGATTGATGTGCGCGCCTGGAGCATACGCTCCAAAACTGTCGGAAAACCGTGTGTGTAAACGAGCCTATTGGCACAACTGTCTACACCACAGCATTCACGCATTAAAAAAAAAAAAAAAAAAAAAAAAAAAAAAAAAAAAAAAAAAAAAAAAACTTTTCACTTGGTAGTGTTCCATCAAAATATATCTCATCTTGTCATTTCTTCTTGTATTCCTCTGAACCTTTAGGCTGGTGGGTACTCTTTCCTGATAAATTCAAACTGAAGTAGTTTCGGCTTGCCTACCGCAATGGTTGAAGTGTATTTACTTGTTTATTTTTTCTGTGACGACTGCGATATGTGTATGTTCAGCGTAGCATGTTGTTTGTGTTGTAAATTAATGCAAGAATGTGGAAAACGTGAAAACCGGTGACGGTCCATTCGAGACCACTCTTCCGAAAGACACCAAGGAGCCGCGAGGCTTAACATCCCCATCCGACTGATAAATTACCATCAAGAGTGTCCTATGGTCTTAAGCCGTACAAACTGCGGAGAGTTTTGAGATTTAACGCAGAATTTTGGTTAACAATCTGGTGATCAGGAATTGCGCAGCATTACTTCTCCTACACTGCTAAGTAGTCAGATTAAAATTTCTTCCACTGGAACTAGTTCATCGTGAGTCAGATGTCAGATAACATTACGGTGCCGTAACCAAATGAGACAACGGGTGAGTGTCTTTTCATTTATGAAGGTTATAAAGACTCTTATCTCAGCCAGATGGTTGGAAATCTAATACCCAATCCACATCTTTCCTTGTGAATCCATCACTGGTTGCATGGTAATATGAGGAAAAAAGAAAATGTTTAAAATGAAAATGTGCAGGGGTTCCGCATTATAGAACGATTAGAGTACCATACTTTTTTTAGTTACATATGATAAGCTGGACATGAATGAGTAATCATATTAAAAGATAACTTATTTATTCAGAAAGTGTAAATATAATTAACGCTATTTAACTTTCGACTTCCTAAATCTGACGCTTGAATTTTCAGGACCCTGCAGTTTCCTATATAAAGAAACCAGCTTTATATGAATATCAGTAAAATTTATTTCGTTATTGTGTTTTCTGGTGATTGTTTATCACCCTGTCGTCCTGCAATGATCTCCGGAAGAACAATGCTTTGACTGCCGTGTTTTGCCGGTAATAACTTATAGGAACATCAGAAAAGATACTGAGGGAAGCAAAAATGGGGGAAGAATTGTTTTGCCTTAATGCGGAACAACAATATATGGAGTAAAGCGTCAGTAACTATTTAATATAGGTATTTTAAGCCGGTTTAGATTTTCGCAGTGGTACCTTGGCTAGTGATGTTCCAATACGAGTAAATACGAGTAAAACTCGATACTTTGTTTCGATACCGAGTACTTTTCGTATTCGAATTAATTCATTCGATACTTACTCGGTATCGGAAGAAAAGAACTTGTATCGAATTGAAAGTATCGAAACGCACCAGGCGTTAAATTCTAAACGCATCATCCCTGCTGCACCACTCAGTCGCGCCTGCGAAATTAATTTCCCACTGACTTCAAATTGGTAGCAAGGGCGTAGCCAGGATTTTTTTAGGGGGGGGCAGGCAAGAGAAAACTGATAATACGTATGCTAAAAAACTTTTATTAATGTAATACATATTTATTCTATTAATTGAATAATTAATATTATTATATTTTAATTGATTATAATTTAATTAATTAGTATATATAATTATACTAATAATAATTTTCGAGCTACTTCATCTGCAATTTTATCATAATTTTCATGTGTAAGTTTTCTGTCTACACCAAGCATGCACAGACAGGTCAGTTGGATCTCTAGAATATTTCCATCTTATTTAACTCTTTCATAAGGTCTAGTTCTCTTAGATTTTCTGTTGTCATACCCTTGTCCTTCCATAGTTTATACCATAGTGCGACTTCATAATCAAACAATTTTAACTTGTAGCATTGGCAGAAACATCGTGATTTTTTTTTTTTTTTTTTTTTTTTTTTTTTTTTTTTTTTTTGAATCAACCAATGACTTACTTAAACTTTAGCTGGGATGTAGCTAGGGACTGCAATCCAACACTGCGGGATCCGGCATCATTTGGCAGTCTGGCGGATCCAGCACCTAATTAAGCGGATCCGCAATCCGTAAAATGGGGTGAAAACATGTTTCAGTCTTCGTCACCGTGTCTCCCTGTCGTCACTTTCCGGTCCGACTCATTTTTTACCAGTTGTATTGCCCCGTTTAACTGTATCCTTCAAGGTGACATTTGACTCACGGCAACAAATGTGTGTTCAAAATCAGCATATCTCTTCCGGCAGAAGTTATCAAGATGGCTCATAAAGAAGCGTGGTCACCGAGGGTAGTGGGTGAGCAATTAACCATCTGGCCTCGCATTCGGCAGAACGCCGGATCGAATCCTCATCCGGGCATTGAGATTTGCTGTTTCCATTGTTTCTCCAAATCACTCTAGACGAATGCCGGGATGCTTCCTTCAGAAAAAGGCCAAATCCGAATTCTTTCCCATTCCTTGTCCCATGTCTATTCCTGCCTCTAATAACCTCGTTACTGACAAGGCGTAAAGCCATAAGCAAAATAAAAAGTCATAAAGTAGCTCATTAAAGTTATTTTCCATAAATTCTTTGCAGTCAAAAAATAATTGATAAAGACATTATAATACTGTAAACTACATACTAAACATAGTTACATGAATGAAATTATAACAGGAACGGTTTCTATGGATTTTTAACATCCACCATCTTCTTCGCCATCTTTCTCGTTATATTTTCATTTTCGTTTAAATTTTTATGATAAATATAGGTTAAGCAAAAATTTGTATCCAACACAACATCGACGTCCCTCACGCTTTCTTCTCCAAAACATACCAGCGCATTCGCAAGCGTGTGACTGTCAATGTTCGGCTCCCCACAATTAACCAAGCGTTTGTAAAGGTTTGGAGTTTTCGGCAAGTGTCAAGCGTGTGGACCCGGGGTTATGTTCACCGCAAAGTAACACATTTTAATATCAGCTTGCTTAGAATACAGGGTTCGTGAACCACGGAGCATTGCATCAGTTTGGTGAAGGAACGACTGACCGGCTTTGGTGTTGCTGTTGAAACTGCTGTTATCGGCAAAAGATCTAATGGAACAAGCGTCATGGAAAACTTTCTGCCTTCGTACCTGCAACTGTACTTTTCACACAGTACACAATTGGCAGTTGTCGATGTTTTATACCCCTCCCCCCCCCAAAAAAAAAAACACTGAAAGAAATTGAGAGCATAGAAAAAACTTTCACTCGGACGTAGACCACAAAGACCTGGAAGCCACAATTGAAGCACAAAGCGTGATCATAGCACTGGATATTCCACATACTGAGGTGATTCCCAGATATGATGATCTCAAAAAAGTGCAGAAAGTTGTTAAGTTTTTCAAAAAGTTATTTATTTATGACCATTTCAATCAAGCCAACGATTGAGGAGGCAGAAAGGGTTTTCTCGGCTGCTGGCTATTTATGAAATTCTTTGCAAATAAAGTGATAATTTCAGCGCTTATTAGATAAACAGATTATTTTTCAAACTGACGTGATTTTTTCTGAGATACATGTAAATTGATCTAAAACTAAACACTTACTATAATTGACTATTTCCTAAATAACTAGAGTTAAATTTAAAACAAAGCGTGTAAAAGTGCAATGAATAATCCTAAAACACTACTCCAGAGAAGCTATCAAGGAATTTAAATAAGGTATGAAAATAGATTCCTTTCAAAAATCGTATGGAGATTGAGCAGGGTGATTGCGACGACGTTGTTGGACAGATACAATGCGCCGGACTTTCAAATCAGTTTCAATGGCAGCTGCAGTACTGGTAGATGTGTTTAAAATATTTTAGCTCTCCGTGTCCGCGTCGCTGCGATTATCTTTTATGACAGACATTACTCCCATGTCGATCGTCTTTGATTTTTACGCAGTGGCAACAGGTTCCAGTAATCCTGAGTATTCAATCCAACGCATATAATGAATTCTGACTTAGTAGCAGCGCACTATAACTGGTAAGCACCTTTCCTCGCCGCATCATTTTCTTCCCTAGAAACATTCGAAAGTCTTTTGTCAATGTCTTCAAAATTCTTGTTAAAAATAGCAAAACACGTATATTTTTGAGACCAGTGTGTCTCATATAAAGCTGAAATATATGGCACGTTCTTTCTTTGTAAAAAGTTTATGATGTACTCTGTGGTACAAATTGTGTTCCATATTTCTGTAATTTGATTTAAATTATTTACAACCTTGTTGTCTGTGGCTTTCACAATGAAAATACAAGGCTTTTTTATATTTCTGTTCAAAAACTTTGAACCCCATCAATATCACCCGCCAATGTAGAACACACCTCACATCCTTGGCTAACACAACTATTAGGCCCATGTCCTTCGTTTTCGAAAAACCTGTCGATTTCTAATGCTATAAACGGTTCTACGAATCTGAGAGATTTTTGTCGGATTGTATTTTATCTTCGTCAATAAAACTATTTTTATGAAAAGCTGTTCTTTCCCAGCTATATCACACGACTCATCTGCCAACACAATATAAGTATAAGCCTTCTTTGCGGCCTACACAATTTCATTTTTAACGACCAAGCCGCACAGGGCAATGATTTCGTTTTAATCTGTGGGGAGATATACATGACATTTTTCTTAAATTTTTCAATATGGTGTTTCAAAACCAGAACACTTGAATCAATTCTTAGTTTCAGCAGGTATTCAAGAACACCATGATGTTGCTCTTTGTATCTTCAAGGCAAGTTATTTGTACGGTGTAACACAGAAAATAATCGTAGATATTATGGATGACACGATTTATCAATTGCCTTCTACTTCCTTCTGGTGAGCAGTATTCATCATTACAGCGACCGGTATTTTCTCCAAGAAGTTCTTAACATCTTTAGCTGCTGATTGATGATAATGTGATGAAACATGTTTTTGCAATATTCATGGATGTTTTTAAAGTGACAGAAAGTTTGAGTAACAAATTAATTAGACTATACTAGCAGAGGCAAGTAAGTCTGCAAGCAACAATGATTAAAATTTTAATTTCAAATTAGTGGTTTTAGCATCTACAGAAAATTTATTTCCAGGAAGGTACCCAGGAGCTGGGCTGTAACACAGTATGTAGCAGTATAGGTACGACCACAGAATGAGAAACAACTTGACCGTTGGACCGACCCAACTCATATCCGACGACAAATATACTGTAAAGTCAAGAGTTATAAATATTTTGTCACAAATTAGCTCTTACACTATCGACTTTTTCACAATCGCTTGATAGTAATAGAAATAAATAAAATACAAACGAATGCAGTTAATTATAGTTATATATATACTGTATGTAATACTATATTAAAAACCATCGTTAGTCTTATGGAAAATACAAATTAATTACTTTTAAGAACAGATTATTAGCGCGCTCTCTGGTTATATCACAGTATAAATGATCGGATGCGCTGTGTGCGGGTCGGGTCAGCCTGAAATCTATCGGTATTTAATCACAGTTAAGACGGGATTCTTTGTTCGAGTTGGTCGTGCGGCACAGAGACAGTTTGTTGCCATGGAAAACAAAAACGGCTGCCTTTTAATACAATTGTACGGTGCCAAATTTTTTTGTGTAATAGCAATTGTGCAACCTATTCAGACTCAGATGGTATCACCTCCATCACTACCACAACCGTCACTTGAAACTCCAATCAACGAATCTATAGAATCGCCAAATAACAGAATCAACCTTTTACCTAAGTAAGGAGTAAGTTCTCGTTAATAATGGCAACAGAAAATTGAAAAGCAATAAAAAAAAATAATATTAAACGGGTGCTATTACCTTATCTTTGACCATTCTTTCAGAGCTTCGCATAGTGCGTCAGAAACATTTGAAACTGGTCAAATCAATGATTGTTTTGAAACTCGAAAAAGGTAATGCAGGCTAGTACACGAGTCTCCAATTACTAGAAATCTTGAAGTCACAGCGTTTATCAGTAACTGAAATGCCTCCCGAAATTGAGTGCACTGGCTCAATTAATTATTTTAGAAACTCTACGATTGTTAATCTCGTAAAATTTGTTTATTGTATCCTCGATGGCTTCATATCTAATGTCTTCCATGAGTTTCTCGCCATACTGTATTCAATTAAAATACAATTTCCATATCCACCAAATCATTTTTCGTTTAGGTTTCTAGAATACAGTGTATCGGATCACAGTGAAAGTTGCGGCTATTCGCGCACGTGAAATGTCCACGGTGGCTTCACAAAAAGACAGTGCCTGGATAGTTTGCAGTGCAAGCCGCGCTCGTCAACAGAAATGGTTCGCGCGGCAAATAACCGGTTTGGCACGCTCGAACATGGCTCGCGCAGCAGCCGCTCATAATCGATACGCAGCTTAAGGACCGTCCATAAATCACGTAGCTCCATTTTGGCCTCCTTTGAACCCCCGTCCCCCCCCCCCCACGTACCCCAACGTGGCTTTTGTCTCCTCCCCCCCCCCCACACGTAGCTTTTTCTCATAATGATTCCTGAAGTCATTTTTGTACTGTTTTCTCTTGTCAGGCTATCATAAATTACAAGCGGGGATAATAAAATGACAGAATTAATTATTCACATGCTTCGGTATCTTAATAAAAAAGAAAAGCTACGTGGCCTGGCTCGGAAATCCCCCCCCCCTTTAAGAAGCCCAGCGTAGCTTTCCAGCCAACCCCTCCCCCTCTAGACCGAGCCACGTAGTTTATGCACAATCCATTAAGGCCGGTTCACACTGTGCGATTTTCACCGCAGTGGAAACTTAACCGTCACCGCCTACAGAATTTGAGGTGTTTACATAGTCGGCGGTAGAACTGTTGCTGCTATTACAGCGGTAAAATTTTCGCTGCTATGAAGAGCTGGTAAAAGATGACGTTTTCGGACGTCAGTACCTTTCTTTTGATGACCTGAGTTTCATTTTGTGAAATTAGAAGTTAATTTAATTAATTTGGTGTTTATTACTTCGTAGTTAAGTTTTAAAATTGTTATTTTGAAGGTTCCATAGCCATAGAATAGGAAAAGAAAAAGCCAAAGAAAAACAGAATATTTTAGGAACGGCGACACCAAGTTTTTCAATTATTTTGGGATGTTTATTTCGACAGTTGCTTGCGAAACTTAAGTACGGCATTCAAAGGAGGAATACCCAGTTGATGAATTGTATTTAACATGTGGAAATGCTGGCAATCACCTTGAAGTAAGCAGATTTCTCATGGGCCTACTATAAATAAACATTTAATTTTATATAATTCCAATCCACTATATTTATTTTATGTTAATTAGGGTGAAAACTTCTTGAGGTGAATATGAATAGATGTACAAGAAAAGTTTGAAAAATACACTGTGCCATATAGCCTAATGGCTAAAACTTACATTTATTCACTGTGTAATCAACTATCAGTGTTGAGTGTATATTGCTTTTATACTTACAAGCACAATCGACTAGTTAAACTTTTGTGATTAGATTGTAATCTGTTAAGTGTTTTAATAACTATAACTTTACAAAGAAAAATCGAAAGTAAATGGCGAAGATGATGCCGAAGTTACTGAACACCTTGTCTCACTGTATTCGTCACTGCTGTGTTAGAAGAAAAGAAGGAGAAGAAAAAAAGAGGGAAAAATGTCGATCCACAGAATTTCGATTGCTGAAAGTTTTCCTTGGCAAATGTCTAAGATATAAGGACACAGTTATATAGATAGTATTAAACATCAAAATCTTTATATAAAATGTGATTCAACATTTTTCAACTTCTAGTTGAAGCTCTAAAAATTTATGTAAATACGTGATCAAAAGTTTACTATCCAAAGGCATTTTTCATTTCGTCAAAATCATTCCTAATTTCAAGGCACACTTCTTTCCAAGCGTTCCTGGCAGCGTTCCGATCTTTAAAAGAATCTATAGTTTTGTCTGTTAAAACTGCTAACGATATGAGAAGATCAGTATTCATCATCACTTAACTTACATTAAGATTTTTAAATTCAAAAAATGTTAACTTAAACAGACTGAAAGCGCACAAGCGGTTAAAAAATCGCCGAGTGTGCAAGCGCCTATTTGACCACATGGGCCACTGTCTGGATTGGCCGTCGAATGTAGTGGCAGCGCACGGCTGCATACCTGCCGTCGTCGGCAGCTCTGCGTGGGTGTAAGCCCAGTGTGTAAGCTCCCATTTGATCCCTCGCGCCACTACTGGAACGACGGCGACGGAAAACTTTCCGCCGCGGCCGAAACCGCCCAGTGTGTAACGGATCTAAGAGTCGTCAGCAGCGCCGTACGTGGCCCATTGTGCTGCCCTGCTAACGTCTGTTTTCCCGCAAATAGCAGTAAAAGCAGGTTTAAATCGAACGAACCGAATTAATTTTTGAAAGTTACTTAACATTGTTTACTCTTCGGTTCGGCAGAACTCTGATCGAGCTCAAACCCGAGTACAGCTAGGGGGGGGGCAGCTGCCCCCCCCCCTGCCCGTACCTGGCTACGCCCTTGATTGGTAGCATTGTAAATCAAACAAAATCAATCTTAGAATAGGCAAGCTAATCTCAAAGATTGTTTTAGGTCCCTATTTCATTGTAATAAAGTTGTACTTGGAGCGCATTTCGTTGTACTTGGCCAATGGTTGATCCCGCGCTGCCCCACACATAAACTAAAATGTATGGTTCATAAGCAACTATGTAGCCCATGTGAATCGGAAGAAGAAGCTTCTTCAGCTAGCGTATCACAGGAATATCACTTGTGGAAATATCACCGTAATGACAAAGTCTCTCTCAACTTGTCAAACACTGACATGTCTCTAAAAAGCAATCCATTCACAGAATGGGAAGAAATGAAACTTATATTTCCTTGTCTGTATAAATACCCAAAACAGTATCTTATTGTTGTAGCAACTTCAGTATTGAGTGAATGTTTGTTTTCTAATGCGGGTGAAACAATGACAAACAAAAGAAACAAGCTGTCCCCACAATATTTGGAACAATTGCTTTTTTGGGAAACCTTCCAAAAGCAGACTTTTGTTGTTTACAAGTGTTAAAACTATAATAAATAAATATTTAAAGATAAGACAAAACCTTCAAAGCTACAATGTGAGCTTTATTATAATTTTAATAAATAAATACAAATGTTTACTGTTATTTGATTTTATTACACTAGGCAAATAAAATAAATAATTTAGCAACATGTCACGTATATTTTTATATTTCGACATTAATTAAAAAAGTATCGATACTTTTGCAGTACTCATATGAGTAAGTATCGTAAGACAATTTGAGTACTACTCATTTGAGTAGGTATCGATACTTTGATGGTATCGGAACTTCACTAACCTTGGCTCCAGCCTTGAGCAGTGATCTGGTGAAGGCCCTTCCCAGCCCTCCGGCAGCTCCCGTGATGATCGCTACCTTGCCCGAGGGGTCCATCCTGAAACAGGCAAATAGGTATTCTTAACATCCTGACAGCGAACGACACGAAATCGTCAACGAATTGTTCTGTAACGCCTTAACATCTCAACATAGTGTTCTAAGTTTAGCACAATCGGTAAAAAATAAAAATAGTTGATATCCATCCAGCCAATTTAGTGTTCAGCTGATTGTAAAATTTGGATGTCTATCCTCTCATTAGCGAAATTCCTGATGGGTCTTTCTTCGCACTTGGAAAATATTCCAGTTCTGTGTCATGTTCGCAAAAAAAAGAAGTTTCATTAATTTCTTTGATACTAAATTCTGGCCAAGTAGCGGACAGCTACTTCTACGCCGCTTGCTTGACATCACCCTTTGGATTAAAATGCGAACTGCCCCTGTGTTCTCTTAGGCATGCGCTTCACTTTGAAGAAATAAAACATAAGTAACTCACTATTTCGACACCACATCTTCATCAAAAAGTAGCATCGGACTTAAGATCTTCTACCTTGTCATAGAAACAGTTCTTCCCAAAAATTCAAATCCGTAATCTATAAGTTATAATTAAAAACCTACTACCAGCCGTAAGCTAAAAGTGAGAACATTCAGTATGATTTGAAAGATTGAAATCGTACTGACAGAAATTTCTGATTAAAACTTATTTGGAAGTGGAAAAATTAGAGACATATCTTCCTGTTGAGAAAGAATACAAAAGGGATAGCAACAATAATAATTGTTAATTTTTATGCCTTATTCAAAATGGCCAAATGTCGTTTAAGTTTTCAGATACGCCAAAATATTTTTAATGTTAATGCTAATAAAACCTGTGCAATTTAACTGTGGGATAATACACTGTCTCACCGTATCAACCCAGTAACGGAACCATTGCTCGATCTTGTGCAGTATGGTTCTAGATTCAATCAAATTTTGCAGTAATATATTGAATTTGTTCGAATCATTTCATTATTATTCTACCTCTGCATTTACCTTCGCATGAAGTATCAGCTTTTCTGTACTGTTCCTACCTCGGCGCAGAAAGAAAAAGAATACCAGAATTTTCAAAAGCATTTTATTCGTATGCATTTTTATTTGAATGTCAGATAGTACGTACTTCCACAAAATTAATTATTGCTCTGCGGAAAACTGAATAACCCTAAGTGTGTAAACTGATTAACTATTTCATAACGCGTTATATCATAATGTTTTCTAATTTAGTCGAAACGTAGAATGGAAGAACAAACACATTCCGATCGGCATCTAGAATCTCAGAGCTGACTATTTTTGAACATTTGGACTTCGTCGCACAGTAAATTGTGCGTCTAAAAATATATTACCAACACACACGCACACACTCATGACTCATTCAGACCAACACGTTTACAGCTTTCTTCAGGAGTACAATATAGTTGGAGCATAGTAGATCGAAAAAGAAATGGCGTAATTGAGATTACATTAACACCCCACAATGGAGTAACTTGTCGCTGTGATTGAAACATCTGTGATCCTCTCACATTATGGCATTTAGAATGAAATAATCAAAGCAATGGAAGACCATAGTAGAAACATGTAGCTCTAGATTATATAAAAGTAGGTTTGAAACACACTCGCGCAGAATAATCAATGATGGATTCTCTATGACACAGAACTGATCATTGCAATACTGAATCGGTAATATCGTACGAATGTTATAATACTGTAAGAGATTCGTTAGACGGACTTTTTTAATTGCATGAAGATAAAAATGCTTTAAACGAATACGATGATTTTTGAAAGAAGACAGTTTTTTCTCGGTAATTATGATAAGCGCCGTGACGAAGATAAAGCAATTTTATGGTTTCTTAGAATAATTCTAAAGTTTGACTCCAGATTTGTGAGTAAAAAATTAGTACGGTGAAAATTAATCCTGTCAGTTCTGTTAACTTATAAGTTAGACTCGTCATCACCACTTTCCGTCACCCACCAATTACTAACAGACAACCTTGCAATCCTTTTTTCCCATTATTTGCCGGGTCTGCTTTTCTTCTTTGAAACCACAATTATTTAATTATACTACTCGTCTTGCACTGGGGAAAGGTTGGATGAGCGTTAGCGTTCCTTCTTTACGTGAACCATTTAAGTTTTGTTCTGTGTTTTTCATGACAATTTGTTTGCCAAACATGTAGTTATTTACGGGAAATTTGGGAGACCACTAAACCATTCGCCTAGATGATTATGGAAAGTCGCATCAAAATCGTAGTCCGAATAGCCATCACAAGTGATGGCGGCTTTCAGTTGTGATGCGAGAAGCTCCATCTTTCTTCCTTAGTCCTTAAGCTGGGGAATTCATCTGTAGAAGTATTTGCCTTTCTGGCATTTTCTTTAACGTGCTTTTATGGGTATATTATTTATGTCCTTTCTTTTTCGCCTTTTTAAATTTTATTTGATATATATATATATATATATATATATATATATATATATATATATATATATATATATATATATATATATATATATATATATTATGGGATACGATATTGTAACTTACTTTGAAATTTTATTTTGAATTTGGAGTCTTGCTGCTTACCAGAGGATTGGAAAAGAGCGATAGTAGTAACGATTCATAAAGGAGGAATTACAAATAGGGTTGGAAATAACAGACCAATTAGTTTAACATCAGTGATAGGCAAAATGGAGAGATTGATATGCAACTATATCAGAAATGTCTGTGAGGAAATAAAATGGTTTTCAGATCGACAACATGGCTTCAGGCAAGGATATTCATGTGAATCCCAGATGTTGGGCTATATACAAGATATTTCAGATGCATTGCACAAGGGAGGCCAAGTTGATAGTGTGCCACTAGATCTTTCTAAGGCGTTTGACAGAGTGAGCCATAAAAATGGTTTTAAATAAACTGAAATCTATTGGATTAGATGAAAAAGTTACTTGCTGAATAGAGGAATTCTCAAAAACCAGAAGCAAAGTGTTCGAGTAGGAAAGAAATTATTGAAAAGTAGAAGTAAATATGGGAGTGCCACAGGGTAGTGTATTGGGACCATTGCTGTTCGTAATTCTAATGAATGTCTGTGTTGATGGGTTACGGTCAGATTCTAGGTATTTTGCAAATGATATAATGGTATACAGTAGGATCAAAACAGACAAAGGCTGTGAACAGCTGCTTGGTGACCTGGACAGAATATCTAAATGGGTTGTTCAGCATGGAATGAAGGGTAAACATGCAGAATAGGTGTGATTAGAAGGCTGTGATTTCTCAGGGTATAGTTCCTACCTGCCGCCTTAGGACGGCGCCACCAGCGCACAGAGCCCGCGCATTTGAAATACAGTTTCAAGACGAAAAGAACACAAAGTTGTAGGAGCGCGCATTTGAAACAGGAGCCACAGTTTCAAGACGAATATCACTCATGGTCAATAAGATCACCACGTTTTAAATTTCCAAGTGGAACCGGGTAGGGCTTGAAGTGTAAATGCCTTGGAATAACGTTTGATAACAAATTCAATTGGGCAGAGCACACTGGGAAGGTGGTATGAAAAGGTTACAAAATCCTTCATTTACTGGAGATGGTGATGAGAGGATGTACCAGAGAAGTTAGGGAGTTGGGTAACAAAACTTTGGTCTGTTCATTGGTTGAATATGGTGGTGTAGCTTGGCTACCACATTTTGATTATCAAATACAGGAATTGGAAGGTGTGCAAAGAAGAGCAGCTAGATTTGTTTATGGAAATTACAGCAGGACCCAGTCAGTAAATGATATGATAAAGGAGCTGGATTGGGAGTCATTGGAGGAAAGGAGGAGGGTGAAGAGAGTGCTGGGAATATACAGGGCATATGTTGTTGATGGAGCTTGAAGGGATATTGGTCAAAGAATTAGGAATAATGCATGGAAGGGGAAAGGCGGCCATTACCTCAAGGTGGCGCTCGATTTCATGCGTTAGGGAGTGGGAAAGTTTTCTTTTGTTGGTAAGGTTGTCATGGATTGGAACAAATTACCAAGTGCAGTGATGAATAATTTTCCAAAAATGTTTAAGGAATTTCGAATTAAAATTTGTATATCATAACAGTAAATGGGAGAGGAGTTTAACATTCCAATTGTAAAAGAAATTTAAAAAAAAAATGTATATAAAAAAAGGGGTAAATGGATGACTGGTGGAATTGCCACCATAGTGTTAACTCCATCGCAATTAAATTAATAATAATAAAAGTTCTCTGGCCGTTACAAATACTATGACTAGTGGTTACTTATGAGTGTGTTCCCAGTCTCAATTAATCTATAATATAAAAATGAATCGCAAAATGTGTTGGTAAGCGCATAACTCAACAACGCCTGGCTAATTCTTTTTTTTATATTTTCGTTAAGGCACAAGGAAGGTTCTTATGGAGAGAAAAAAACGCAAAAACTGGAAGGAAAATAGTAAAAACAACACTTTTCTTTTCCCTCAATCAAAACAAAACAAAGGCGCGTTAGGATTATCTTTGGTATGACTTCAAGTTGATTAGGCTCTATGGATATTAATCTATGCCTGCGTGTGATCAGCGAAAATAATATCACTGACGTACGTGTTATCATTATTTCCTCCGTGCGTGGCATTTTCTTGGTTGCTTTTAAATTTTCGTTCTCTCGAAAACCATTTGTGTGTTTATTTGTTCAGTGTGATTACATTTATACCCATGCCGCCTACCACGAAAGTTTCGACTATGAAAATAGAATGCATCAGTTTAGAAGGATGCAATATTAAGAATACCTAAAAAGCAAAATCGATTACTGGTATTTCAGTTGAGAAGCGATATGCATTATCGTCTGACGATCGAGCCACACTTATCCCATTATTTTAAGAATGCAATGTTCTGGTAAGCCTTGTGGTGATGGGTTCCATTCGTTTTAAACTATGTTCGGGTAGAATTCATGGTGATTGAATTGGTTGCGACTAATAATACTTTCTAACTTTTAAAATCCTCTATATAAATAAAAATGAATCGCCAAATGTGTTGCTAAGTGCAAAACTCGAGAACGGCTCGACCAATTCGGCAAATTATTTTTTCCTTCATATTTTCGTTAATCCACAAGGAAGGTTCATATGGAGAGAAAAAACGTAAAAATTGCGAGGAAAATAGTAAAATCAACACCTTTCTTTCCCCATACAAACCAGCCAATCAAAATAAAACAAAACAAAGGCGTGTTAGGATTAGCTCTGGTATGCCTTCAAGTTGATTAGACTGTATGGATATTAATCTATGCCTGCCCAAAATAAAGTTCGAAGGAAAAAAAAGGTTTGCGTGTCATCAACGAAAATAATATTACTGCCAGTCAATCAAAACAAAACAAAGGCGCTTTATGATTATCTTTGGAATTGCAAAATGATTGATCGGAAGAAATGGTTTCAAAACAACTCATTGGCATTGGTAATGACAAAATCCCTGTAAACGTTTTGAGTGGCTGCATTACATTTCCTGTCAATTTTTTGGTTGAACGACCGAACTATATTACAGAGACAAAAACACGGACGTTAATTAAATAAATTTCGAAATTCAAAATGAAATTTCCGGTGAATTAAGGATATACAAATCAGTTGATTGCGCAACTAACCAAGATGATGTCGTCAACTATCCACCAGAATTTTTTTAACTCACTGGATTTGCCAAGATTGCTGCTTCATTATCTTATATATATATAAAAATAGACGTGTGTTTTCATATATTTCACTTTTCAACCACCACTACCAAACACAGATCACCGGTCTTTATGTGTGGAAGTAACATGGAGTTTCTTGTCGTGCACAACGTTGGCCGAATGACGATAGCTGTGGGGATGTGGGAGATATGATGATTAAAGTTGCCCAATGCATGGCGTTTTCATATTTCGATCAAAAATTTGTATCTTCTTATACTTCTCTTTCCTGCCACAACTACATAGCATAGACCATTGGTGTTTGTGTGTGGTAGTAGAATCGTATCTCCTGTCATGCACTATGGTTGTTAGATGTCGGTAGCTATGGGGTGTGGGAGATATGGGCGTTGAAAGTGGTCGACCAGCGGCAATTTCATATTTCTGCCAAAGACGCATGTGTCATGGTGTATCACTTTTCAGCTAAAACTATCTATCGCAGATCACTGGCGTTTGTGTGTGGTAGTAACACAGAGTCGCCTTTCGATCACAACATCGGCCGAATTTCAGTAACTGTGGTAGTGTGGGAGATATGGTGGTTGAAAGTGGCCGGTCAAGGATATTTTCGTATTTCGACGAAAGACATGTGCCTCCGCAAATGTCACTTTTCTGCCAAAACTACATAACATAGAGCATTGGTGTTTGTGTATGGTAGTAGAATCGTATCTCCTGTCGTGCACTATGGTTGTTAGATGTCGGTAGCTGTCAATACAAATTCTTTACAAACACGAACGAAGTCGTGGGTACCAGCTAGTATATAATAATAATAAACAACGGGATGGTTTCTAAGCAAACAGGAATTTTTTTCAATTTTGCAGAGTGAACTTTAAGGGTCAAATACAAGTCAACATTGTATTTAAGCAATTATACGATTGCACTATCATCCCCGTTCGTTTTTAATACCTACCTCTATTAACGCTTCTCAGTTCTTCAAGCTCGAGAAATTTTATTCATCCTGAAACACAGGCCAAGTTTATAATTGGTGAATTCAGGTTAACCTGTCATAATCTTTCATCCTAAAAACTGGAACTATTCTAGACCCGTGATGATGCGGAAAAAAAGGGTCATGGGCTTACACTAGTTACGAATAAAGTCAGTAAATTTGATCCTAATCATCCCACGTCGTATCAATTGACGATTATTTACGAATGAATGTAAAGTAACGTTTTCATCATTTTGCCAGCGAAAAACCTAACAAAAAATACTTTTCATCAGGCATTGGTGATGCAATTAACTGATTGTACGTATTCAACGAGTTTTATCGCGACTTAATCCACTTGCGTGGGATGTCAAATACAGCAAACAAAAATTCCTACGTACACGCGCCTACTTACGATAGTTATATAAGAAGATATTATCTTATCATACGCACAAGTGTGTGATAGCCAATTTACTTTCTGATGAAGTAATCTGGGAAATAAAAAATGTGTCAGTAATTCAATTTCATAGGAATGATAATAAATTAATACAGGCGTACGTCAAGTAGTAACAAAGAAAAACTGTGCAGTCTTAATTCGTATCCGATGATATTAAAATCAATCATAGATTCTTAAAAAGAGATACAGATAAATTTTTAATGTGTTTATTGACATAGGGAGTGCGTTAATCTCCTGTTTAATTGTACAGCTGAAGAGGGATAACTGTACGAATAGGTAATCAGAATATCATAAAAATAATTAAAAACGTAGATTGCTTTGGTAAGTGCATATGTAAAGGGTAGAACATGATAGGATGAAGTGGAAGAGTGAAACAAATAATCAAAGCACATATTCCAAAAAGAATGACCAATTGACCACTGAAAAAATATCCAAAACTATTAGGAAAACGATTCGTACAAAATATTTGAAATGAAATTATCGTGGCTTGAAATCGATATGCATGATATGACTGAAACGAGAATCACAAGTATTTAAGATAAACTAAATAATATTTCGACCTTTTCATGTGCCTCACCGGACGATGTTTCTTACATTGCATCTTTGCACTACAATAAAAAGAGGAATCGTCCAAGTATTCATCTTCAGTTTTGAATGATCTAACTGATTAAACTTCAGAGTTACACAAAGATCCCAGTAAGTGTAGAGAATAATCGAGAAAATAGGTTTCAATAGATATGTAGGGAAGAAAACAATCTCACTGATTAAAAACAGAAATGATAAATCTTACCAATTGACACACTGATCATTTCATACATTAGCGCTGTTCAAATGAACATCTGTAGACTTGACTTTAAAGTATGAATTTCACATGCGCCTGGTAATAATCGAAGCCAAGTAAACTATCAGAATCTGTACAGTGCTCTGTCGTAGTTTGACATAAACATTGTAGCGCATTGTTTGATAGTAAACTCATGGCACATTGCAGTCGGGTATGGAATAGATTTCAAAGTCCTTTTCACAGTGATGAGCGGTGATACAAAACCTCGGTCAGGATCTAGATTCAGTGGTCGAGTAATGCGAGTATCAAATGCAAGAGATTTGAGGAGGAGGAGGATGGCAGCTTGATTTCTTTGAACACAGAACATAGTCAGTAACTGATATGGTAAAACAAAACAAAAGACAGGAGGTGATGTAAGAAATTGCTCGCTTTGTAGAAGGTGTCCACCATGAACCTGACTCATCTGGAATCGCTGTATATTTCATACGACTTAGAGTAAGGTCAAGAGTAACTCACCAACTTTATATACAGGGTGGGGCATTTAATATGTTTTCTGGAAATATTTCGGAAAGAAAGCATTTTAACAAACAATAACCTATATAAAAAATAATCGTACAGTAGGGGGCTACAATTATGTGATATTGGTTTTTTCACAGGTGGCGCTGTTGTTATAACAAGGTCAACTTAATTCTTTTAAATGGGAACCCCTATTTTTATTTTTTTGAAGATTCCGATTCCTCATGAAAAAATAAAAATAGTTTGCATAACTCACTTTTCTGTTAGCCTCACAGATGGCGCTGTAATCGCGAAAAATGAATATTCGCGTTTTTTGTGTATAATTTTAATTATTGTTTAAATAATTACATGTAATTTTCATTCTGTAAACATGGAAGGTAATTTTAAAGGATAATGACGAAATTGATTTTTTAAATGCTTTTTCTTACTTATTTGCAGCCATGTCTACAGCAGGTGCTCAAAAAGGTGACCATTTGCTTCCAGACATTTTCTGACCCTTTGCAGAAATGATGCCTGAACAGCTCGAAGTGTGTCAGAAAATGTCTGGAAGTAAATGGTCACCTTTTTGAGCACCTGCTGTAGACATGGCTGCAAATAAGTAAGAAAAAGCATTTAAAAAAATCAATTTCGTCATTATCCTTTAAAATTACCTTACATGTTTACAGAATGAAAATTACATGTAATTATTTAAACAATAATTAAAATTATACACAAAAAACGCGAATATTCATTTTTCGCGATTACAGCGCCATCTGTGAGGCTAACAGAAAAGTGAGTTAAGCAAACTATTTTTATTTTTTCATGAGGAATCGGAATCTTCAAAAAAAAATAGGGGTTCCCATTTAAAAGAATTAAGTTGACCTTGTTATAACGACAACAGCGCCACCTGTGAAAAAACCAATATCACATAGTTGTAGCCCCCTACTGTACGATTATTTTTTATATAGGTTATTGTTTGTTAAAATGCTTTATTTCCGAAATATTTCCAGAAAACATATTAAATGCCCCACCCTTTATAAAAAAAAGTACCCTCTACATGAGATCCTCTCGTTGCACGAAGAACATCTAGGCTGAATTTAAGTTCCTGCCAGGTTTTCTGTAGCATCTCGGGCGTGACGGAAGTGGACAACATCTCGTATGCGGCCGCGAAGCTCTTGAAGATCACGAATTTTGCGGTCTGTATATACTTTGTCCTTCACATATCCCCACAAGAAGAAGTCTATCCGGTGATCGAGGCGGCCACCCAATCCAGCGACCGGGAAATTGGGTACGATCAGCCTCCAGTGCGGAGGGCACCGTCCTGTTGAAAGATGTTCGGCTGCAAATGCATTAATTGAGGCACAACAAATTGTTCCAACATGTCGAGTCCGCACCACACATTTAATTTCAGGTTGTCACTAAAGTGTTCCACAATGCAGTGTGGGTTTTGTGATCCCCAAATACGTGCAATGTGTGTGTTGACTTGGCCCGATAAATGAAATGTGGCCTCATCAGAGAAAGCAGTGAGAGTTAAAAATGTTGGGTCTTCATCAATGTGATGTAACATGTCGATAGCAAATGCCTGGCTCGTATCACCGTCATCTGTTTTCAGTTCATGAAGCAACTGCAATTTGTATGTATGAAATCGAAGAGAGTGATGCAGTACCTTATGTACAGTGGACGTCGGTATCTGCAGTTCTCGTGTCGCTTGTCGAATTGTGTGGACTCCTCTGATACGTGCTCATTACCACCACCATGCTATTTCTTCACACTTCCCGTTGCCAAAAAGCGCTGTTTCAATTTCTTAATGGTGTTCCGTGATGGTGGGTCATTCTTGAACACGCGGTGAAAGTTGCGTTGCACTTGAATCACTGAATTTGTTTCCTCGTACCACCAAATAACTTATGCTCGCTCATGCAGTGACGTCATTTTCGGTTAAGCTACTGTAGTGCCACCTACAACCTCTTGCGAGGGTTTTCAAAAATAGTCAACAGAACTTCCACAGTGTCTCTACATATTGCAATACATGTTACCAACTTACTTCCATTCGTTGATTTTTGGTAGCCGAATAAGAGGTGTCAGATTCATGGTGGACATCCTGTACTTTGGAGATGAGACTTGGCTGGATATTTGGTTAAGAATCAGAAGCAGCTTATGGAAGAGAAGGGTCACCATCATTATAAACTAGCTCCTGATTTCAAGCATAAGGAAGAGGAAAAGTTTTCATTTGTAGGAGAAGGAATTTGTGATCGGAGAAAATTATCAAGAAAGGTGCTTAAAAATTTACATCAACTGGCGAAAAATTTTAAAATAGAAATTCGTGTATTTTAGAGCAGGTATTTACGGTCTTTTGCTGGGCCATAAGCTCCAACGCAAATAATAATAATAATGCTAAATTCCTTCATGGTTTTTTGTTTAGACTTGCATTGTTTAGTAAAATTATGTTCTATATGTTGGGTGTGTTTTTGTTTGCGAAATGTGTAGTTCATGAGGCGGAATTTCGTGACTGTATCAAAATTCACCTGAGTGATTGTGGAAATCAGGACGGCCGGTAAGCATACGTATTTCTAGCATAAAAGAGCATTAGAATGTTAGCTACAAGAACACCGAGAAAGGGCTGGAGCAACAAGGAAAAGCACAAAAAAAGAAGTTATGTTTAGAACACTCAGACTGGTTTTTTTTAAAAAAAAAAGTCAGGAGCACACTACACACTACACACTAGCACATCCCTCTCGTGTACAGGATTTCAGAAAATTTGAGGTACTGTTCATCTTGGTGTCCACTATGGCGACGCTTAAGTACATCGTCAAACGACCAGTCAGAAAGCTTGATAATGAATGGTAATGTGGGGATCTAGCATTCTGAACCACCATTGCTAAACTGTAATGAATTGTCGATTTGTTTTTTACCAGGCTCTTGCAAGAAGATTCGCTATGATTTTTGTCCTGCACTACCGATATAGTAAAATTGATATGTCCATTCGCTAACGGCTTGTAAGTGGTGGAATCTTGTATAACTGTTTATTCTGTTTTCGAACCGTTCACCGAGCGGGGCGGTGTAACGGTTAGCGTTCTCGCCTCGCATTCGGGAGGACGGCGGTTCGAATCCCCGTCCGGGCATCCAGATTTGGGTTTTCCATGGTTTCCCCAAATCACTCCAGGCAAATGCCGGGATGCTTCCTTCAAAAGGCCATGGCCGAATTACTTCCCATTCCTTGCCCCCCATCCTTTCCCGTCTGTAAAGACCTCGATGTTAAAGAGAGACGTAAAGCAGTTAAAAAAAAAAAAAATCTAACCGTTTGTGCGGAATAGGTTGAAGGGATGGAGGGGGGCGTAGGAGGTAGGGCTTTCGTTCAGCCAGTTGGCTATTGTAATTCGCTCAAAAACCACAATCACTAGTATCCGTCTCTGGGACGTTTCCAAGACCACTAAACTAGCACCTTTACGCAAGAAAATCAATAAGTTTTCACTATCTATGTGAAGCCTGTCAAGTACTAGTACCACCTGGACAGCAACACTACAGAATGCACGTAACACATGACCTTGTTTAGATAAGAAACTTGTACCAGTGCTTTGTCACGATGACAGAAAATTACTATCACTGTTGTTGGCTTTCCCTGGAAGCGATTCATTGCCTTACTGTTAAATCCCGATACTAAAACCGTATCAGCTACCCTGAAAAAAATAAAAGTAACAGCTATCTTTACGATCTTATTTCGTGGTTGTACGACTTACTACTGCTAGCTTTGTATAGATTTTGATGAAAGATAATTGAAGTAGCTTCCAATGTTATATTAACTCGAAAACAGCTTAGTACCGACTATTTAGGAGCAGAAAATTTTCTTGTGCAAAAAACTAATAACATATTTTCTATAGAAGTATTTTTAACATCGTGAAGGAATACTTCAGTCAAATACACGAGTTCCTACTACCAAACGATAAATTATTGTTATTTATTTATTTTATATCTTCACCTTCTGACAGTTCCGTCACTCTCAAACAATTTTTGAAGAAAGGCGTCAGAAACGGAACTAAACAGTAGGATTTCCCAAACTACACAGACGGAAAAAAAAATCCCAACACCAAGAAAGACTTGTGTTAGATAAACGAAATTTGGTAGGCGTGTTTATACATCTGAAAGATGACATCGATTCAAATTTCGCGCTTCGCGCATAAGTGTGGCGCTAGTAGCGCTACTCAGAGCTTGCAAATCAGGTTTGCTTTAAATACGCGCTGTAAAGTTTGTGAACGTTATTTACCGCTGAGATTTGACATAGTGAGTTGATGTTAGCCAAGAATGCCTTTAAGAAGACGAAGAAGCCATTATCAACAGCTCACCGAGTTTGAACGAGGTCGTGTAATAGGGCTACGAGAAGGTGGATTTTCTTTTCGCGATATTGCAGAAAGACTTGGCCGGAATGTATCCACTGTGCATGATTGTTGGGTGCAGTGGTCAAGGGATGGTACTGCCTCAAGAAGACCGGGTTCCGGGAGGCCACGTGGCACTACTGAGAGGGAAGACCGCCGTATTCGGCGTACAGCTGTGGCGCATCGTACTGCGTCTGCGGCAGAAATTCGAGCTGCAGTTGGTACCACAGTGACACAACGAACTGTTAGAAATCGGTTACTTCAAGGACAGCTCCGAGCCAGGCGCCCTGTAGCGTGCATTCCACTGACTACAAGCCATCGCCGTTTGCGACTCCAGTGGTGTCAAGCCAGAGCTCATTGGAGGACGGAGTGGAGATCTGTTGTGTTTTCTGATGAAAGCAGGTTCTGCCTTGGTGCCAGTGATGGCCGAGTGTTGGTCAGAAGGAGGCCAGGGGAACGCCTGCAACCAAACTGTCTGCGGCCTAGACACACTGGACCTACACCTGGAGTCATGGTCTGGGGAGCAATTTCCTATGACAGCAGGAGCACTCTTGTGGTTATACCAAACACACTGACTGCAAATTTGTACGTCAGTCTGGTAATTCAACCTGTAGTGCTGCCATTCATGAACAGCATTCAAGGGGGAGTTTTTCAACAGGATAACGCTCGCCCTCATACCGCTGTTGTCTCGCAACGTGCTCTACAGAGTGTCGACATGTTACCTTGGCCTGCGAGATCACCAGATCTGTCTCCAATTGAACACGTATGGGATATCATTGGACGACAACTCCAGCATCATCCACAGCCAGCACTGACCGTCCCAGTATTGACAGCACAAGTACAACAAGCATGGAACTCCATACCACAAAGTGACATTCGAAACCTGTATGACACAATGCATTCACGTTTGCAGGCTTGCATTCAAAATTCTGGAGGTTACACCGGCTATTAATTTAACAGTATTTCACATTTGAAATGCATTTTCTTGAGCTTAAATTAACCTGTGATCTTGAAAATTTAATCAATTAAACATGTTAACTTGACAAATGCATTGTCCAAATTTCATTACTCTACAATAATTTTTTCTTGGTGTTGGGATTTTTTTTTCCGTCTGTGTATTTCATACCTTTTCCTACTTGAAAAGTGTTTAAATAAAATCAAAATGTATAGAAATATTTCATGTGTGTGAATGATTTTTCTCGTAAATATCTATCGCGTCATGCTCCCGAACCTTTCACAGGAAGATATACCGTCAGAGAATTTACTTCCAGACATCTAGCTAGACATTCTGCTTTCGACGATTTACATACAAACTATTTCCTACGCATAACATACAGAGTTTTGCTCCGAACGATCTACACACTCTTGCTACCATCAATCTACCAATTTTTGCTGCCTACAATCTGCAGTCTTGATTTCTACATTCTTTCCTGTTATGTGTATAATTTAGGTATTATCTCCATAGATGCCAGCGAATGGAAAAACGGAAGTTTGATGTGTTTACTAAACGTGAACGACTAAATAATCTCAGTACATTTAGCTAAGAGTGCAGGTTCGTCCCACATTAATCCACCGAGTTTTGCTCGGAGGGTCGAGGTCGCAAGGTAGATAAATGTAAAAAGCAAGGGTTCTAGGTCTCACAATCCAATAAAAAATACAAAAAAAGAAAATTCAGTGAAAAGGCTGTAACTGTTTATTTTTTAACAAATTTTCGAATAGTCTTGTATTTTAGAGACGAAAATAACAAAATAATTTAACTGGCGACATAAAATCTATTTTTTGGAAGGGTTTTGTAGCAGACGTGGAGGGCTGCTCATACAGGGTGTCCAGAAAAGGACTCCCTGATTTCAAAATTAAATATCTCGAAAACAAAGATCGATAGAGGAATGCAGTAAACGGTATGTTTATCACGACAGCTGTAAGAAGTGTATACAGCAGTTTGAAATAATAGTTACAAAAGCTGCTAACAGATGAAGCTGTAATCGCCATACTTAATGCCTAAATAGTGATCCGAAGCTCAGGGCGATCAGTTCCACCATTGAAACGTGAAAGGAGGTTAGCGTACCGAAAACATTGTGATGTGATTGTTTGCAAAGATTGTTTTCATTATTTCATTTATGTATGCTGATATCAGCTGTACAGCGTACAGCGCCATCTGTTAGCAGCTTTTGTAACTATTATTTCACACTGCTGTATTCACTTCTTACAGCTGTCACAATAAACATACCGTTTACTGCATTCCTCTATCGATCTTTGTTTTCGAGATATTTAATTTTGAAATCAGGGAGTCCTTTTCTGGACACCCTGTATCTTTATGGTACATAACTCCATTTTATCCTCTTTCGCAGCGAAGCTAGTCCGTACTCGCTGGCGCAGTCGGACAAGTGACTGCGTTGAACGAAAACAAACTGTTCCTCTATTGCCGCCGATCCAACCTCCTTGCCTCCTGCGCCGCCACCGCGCCAAAGAATATATCACTGCCCACAGAGTGCTCGCGACTACCTTACACAGCTTCTGATCTCTTGACCGGTAGGTATGGTCTCAATAGGAAGAAAATTAAATACGTCGTTTTCGAAATCACTGACATAGTTTTAATACGGACCTGGGGGGCGTCGCCAAAGTTTTTTTTACGGACATGGCGATTCGACAATTTTTTTTTAGTTGTAAAGGGGTCGCGTATCCAAAAAGGTTGAAGAACACTGCTCTGGACTGATCACCGTAATGTTCATACGCCGAGTAAGTTAACCGCTTTGAGCTGATAAGATAAAGAAGTGGCTCTACACTTGAGGCCGTGAAATAAGTGAGCGCAACGCTCATTTTTACGGTATAAGCAAATTTCACGTTCTGAAACAACTGTATTATCCTAATTTCTGAAGAAACTTACTACCATTACGAAAGAATGTAAGGAAATTATTTCGTCGCTACATAACAGTCTTTTTTCTCTTTTACATAAATTTTTATAAACGCCCATATCCGTTGGAATCTGAGTATTTTGTTGCGTCCCCAATACATCAAAAAAACAGTGACAATTTATAATAGTGATGGCTACTGATACAGTGCAACTGTAAACAGGAATAGATTCTACTGCAGAAGAAAAGCCCAGTAATAAACTGGTAGGGGGGAGGGGGAGTGGAAATAGACTACGGCCTACTTCGAAAGTTGAGAGAGAAATCTGAAGCAACGACTACAGCAGAAAATAAATAGACCTTCTTCGACATATTTAGCTCAATTATTCAAGCAGAAAATTCGACACAATGTTTGAGAATAATAAAACATTAACAATTAAGTAATCACAACAATTTGCTTTTTTTTTAACAGAGAACACTAATGAAATATTGCGGCTTGTAGAAAGAATTATGAAGAATTTACAAACGAGTTTGCATTTAAAATGCTTGTAAGAAACTGAAGTATTACATGTGTATTGGCCAATACCTGCAACTGAAAACAAAGTTTAAATAAAACATGTTTTTTTATTCACAATGCGATAGAAATAGTAATGTGCTGATATAAGGCAAAGATTGAAATGGAGCGTTCTGACTACCACTAGCTTACTTCTCTTGGCTCTCTAGCTTCATTTCCCGGCGACCCACCTCGTCGTGAAACTGCGCGTTACGTGAGTTAGTGTGTTGGCCATGAAAGTAATTTTCATCATCCGTCTACCCCGCCACTCGAAAGACCTGACAACTTCATCACCGACAGATTCACTCACTACAGCCCCTACTTCCCTCACCAATTATTTGGGCTCTAAGAAGAAAACGACCAGTGATTTAACATGTCGCAGATATGGTAACATTAGCGAAGACAAAGATTCCATTCTCACCTTCAATGGTTTCCCTGTAGCACTCGAGGCGAATGGAGCCGTGGTTCCTTTCTAAAATCAATGAGAAAGACAGAGGCGTAGTGGAAATAAGTTATTAGAATTCACGAGCTGGTGTTGTCGGGGCATATTCAAGATAAGTAGGACCGGGCGTGGTGGGTGAGCGGTTAGCGATCTGGCCTCGCATTCGGGAGGTCGGCGGTTCGGATCCCCGTCCGGGCATCTAGATTTGGGTTTTCCATGGTTTCCCCAAAGCTCTCCAGGCGAATGCTGGGATGCTTCCTTCAAAAGGCCATGGCCGAATTCCTTCCCGTTCCTTGTCCCCAGTACTTCCCGCCTCTAATGACCTCGACGTCAACGAGGCATAAAGCTATAAGTAAAAAAGATAAGGAGGGTAGCGACATATATATACTACAGAAATGACAGCCGTTTTAAAAGGCTTGACATACCTCAAAACAATATTGTTGTCTTTTAGATTTAAAAAGCGCTGTAGTCCCTTGATAATCTCAATGCTAACAACAACAAAGATATACTATGTTAAAAGTCTTGGTCCTACTAAACCAACCTCACAGTGATAACAAACTGGTGCCGCTGATTTGGATAAAAGCACTAATTCACTTAAAAAGAAACAAATTAGCCAATACACTAGAGATATCGTCGATAAAATCAATTATTAAATGGTTAATTTTTCAACCTAACGATAATAACTAAATTTAAAAATCATATAAAGGTATAAATCTGGCTACCTAAAGACATAAAACAATGATTGTACCAAATTGTATCATCTGTATTATGTTAAATTTGTAATATTTATTCATTGTAACGAAATTTTGTAGCATAATTACGTCAGCATTGTTCTTAGCACCGAATGCAAAAACAAAAAAAAGTCCCGTGTCTCGTTTCCTTTGGATTCGTTGCCTACAATCCTTCCTTGACAACCCACAATGCAAGAGGTCTTTTAGAAATAAAGTGATTTTAAGATTGATGAAAGGCGTTTGTGTGCACTGAATTACTCGTGCACATTTTCACTGAATCTATAAGCTGAAGAGCCGGCAACTTGCTACTCACCTGCCTCTGTGTGCGTGAGTCCCGTACTACACGCACCTTCCCGCCCCGGTAATTTTTATAAACCTGTTATCAACAGCGACAAGTGGCGGCTTTACCAGAGCTCGTCATCACCTTTGGAACCAACTCATCACCTGATAACTATGACTCAGCGTCCGGAGTAAACGTGACCATTAACCAGCAATTAATTACAACCATAGGCAAAGCGGACTATGGGAATGTACAGGGTTCAACCAACAGTTTTTTCTTAGAACAAAACATGGTGAAGTAATGAATTTAACTAATTAAACTACTCCAGAAAAGTCATAATCTCATCAAGTTAACAAATCGGCGTTAATACGCATTCGGGCGGACATGGGTTCCAAACACCGTCCGGCCGTCAAGATTTGGGTTTCCATGGTTTCCCCAAATCACTCTAGGCCAGTGTTTCCCAACGTGGGGCCCACGCCCCACGGGGGAAATTTGGTTTTTTTTAGGGGGGCAATTTAGAAATTGACATGATACGACTTTACCGCTTTCTCTTCGGGTTATTTAAATGCAATGCTAGATATAGGTGCAATGGCATGGCTTTGTGATGAAACTAAAATCAAATACCCAAATGCAACAGAATGTGCAAGAAAACTTCTATTACCTTTTCCATCTTCATATTTAGCCAAATCTGGATTTAGTGCAGTAAATGATTTACTGATAAAATAAAAAGAAATCGACTGGATATAACACAACGTGGAGACTTGAGATTAAAGCTTACTAAATTGGAGCCTAATATAAAATCTCTATGTAGCAAGCATCAAGCGCAAGGATCACACTAAATTGCCATAATAAATCTTTATTAAAAATCTTTTGAATTTGAATTTTAGTATTTCATTTTATGTTTTTTAATTTTTCTTACTGTGTTTTATGACAATGTTAAAGTGTTTTCTTTCAAAAATCATCCTATATGAGTTTCTTTAATAACAAATAATTTTTTTATTAAAAATTATGTATGGGGGGGGGCAAAAAAAAAAAGTTAAAAGTGGGACATGACCCAAAAAGGTTGGGAAACACTGCTCTAGGCGAATACCGGGATGGTTTCATTACAAAGGCCATGCTTCCTGTTGTAGCCCCCAATCCTTTCCCGCCTCTAATGACCTCCACGTAGACGAGGCGTAAAGCCCCAAGAAAAAAAAAAAAAATAAAAAGAAAAAAAAAAGCTTTAATACGGTGAATAATGATTTCCGCCTCATGGAAATGACACACATTTTTACACTGAGCGAAATAAAAATGCTCTAACCCAGCGTTTCAGAAACTTTTCGTTCTACAGGGCGTTCGCCCGGAAACGCTACCCACTGTTAGCGCTACAAGGAAGAAACTGTTCCCGGCGAGCGAGCGGTCAGCTTCCGGCATGTTCGACCGTCGGCCGCGGACTATTTCATAATAATTACGCTTCATAAACTTGTATGTGCTAAGCATTAAAATGTGACGTCAGTTGCGGATCAACAGTGCCATCGTGGACACCCTGCAGGTACCAGTTGCAAAATCTAATCCTAGGCCCCTGGTCTGTTTCTGTAATTTTATGCACCACAATTGTTTTGTACGGCTTTAAGTGAACTAGCTTTGTTACTTTCCAAGCTGACGTCTTAGATACCCCTGCCTGCTGCCCTAACTGACTTAATGATTTTTTGGGTGACTGTTCTAGTCGAAAAGCGATATCGTCAATTTTCTCCTCTGTGAGAATACGGTTGATCGCCAGTCTCTTTTTGTTAAAAAAATGTACCCGTTTCTCTTACTTTTTTAACCAGACGCAGAATTGTTGATTTAGCTGGCATTAAAGCGCCAGGATATTCGCGACGAAATTTACTGCGACACTTTTTAAACGACTTCTTCTTCACATATGTATCGTAGAGAAATATTCTTTGTTGCAAACTGTAACGTACCATAATTTTACTCACACTCAAACACGGTACAGATTAGTAAGAGTATGAAGCCCCAAACCAGCCAAACCGCAAAGAAACGTTTATTCACAACACTGTTGGGGCAGCGGAGGTGTTAAACAGTGCGGTGATTCACGGCGCCGTTTGGCGGGAGTTGCTGGCTCCATTGTCCCAGCAAGTTGCCGACGGCAACAGACTGGGAGGGTAGCGTTTCCCGGCGAACGCCCTGTACCTATTTTGAGGTGTGTAGCTAAAATAAAAGATTATTTCCATGTCTATTTTCATATACTTTAATAATTTCTTGTAAAATATTACGAAAATAATTGCAATACTGAAATAAGATTAAATTATTAAGACTAAGCTGTTTATTACTTACTAAAAACTTCACATTTGGGTGAATAGATTATAATTTAACTCTCAGGCCTTGGTCGACTTTCAATCTGTTTTTATATTTATTACACGCTTTATATTAGCTTAACCTGTATATATGAATGTAACGGAATTTTACAACTCCATTCTGACCCACTTCCAGATGTCCGAGCTGTTTGTAATTTCGCACACAGATTAAGAGACGGTGACAATACAATAATTCCATAGCAATCTCCTACTATTCTTATTACTTTGACAGTAACAACAGAAAAATTGTTGAATGTCGTGAAATTTTGCAATTTAATTTTAGCACAATTCCAGATGGCCGAATTGTTTCAAATTTTGCTCATGTATTGATATCTGATTACAATCCAGTAATTTCATAGCTATGTCTTGATATTCTCGTTACTTTGACAGTAACAATAGAAAAATTTTGCACACGTATTAAGAACCATTGACAATACAGAAGTCTTTTAGCAATGTCCTGCTATTCTCGTTACTTTGCATGTAATGGAATCTTTCATTTCAGTGTTAACCACCTTCCTGACTTCGAATCCTTTGAAATTTTGCACGCTTATTAAGTACCGATATAAATTCAATAATTTCACTCTCACCACGTTGTCAGTAACAACTTAAAAGTGGTTGATTGCAATGGAAAATTACGGTTCAATTTTCACCGTCTTCAGAAAGTCCGAATTGTATGAAATTTTGTACGCGAATTAAGTAATAAGTGTTAAAAATTAAGTAGTTAGTATTAAAAATTAATAACCGATGACAATCCAGTAATTACATATCTCTGTCTTGGTATTCTAATTACAGTAAGAACACTAAAGTGATTTAACCGTCATATGACAGATGTGGCTCATTTTCACCCACTTAAAAATTATACAGTCATTAAAAACAAAAACGTCTACAGGAACTGACGAGATATCGAATATGCTAATAAAAGAATGTAGTAGTTATTTATTGCAACCTATGGTACACATAATAAACCATTCATTTACAAGTGGAATATTCCCAGAATCACTGAAGACATCTAAAGTTATACCTGTATTCAAAAAAGGCGAACGGTCAGACGTAAACAATTATAGACCATTGTCATTAATCTCTAGCATATCAAAATTTTTTGAGAAAGCAATGGAACAGGGACTTATTGACTTCCTAAACAAGCATAACATAATCACAGATGCCCAACATGGATTTAGGAAACATAGGTCCACAGAAACAGCAATTACAACATTCGTAGATTCAGTAAAAAAAATCCTTGGATGATGGAGAGTACACAACAGCAGTTCTTATAGACTTATCAAAAGCTTTCGACACAGTAAACCATCAAAGATTACTCAACAAATTAGAAAAATGGGGTATAAGGGGAAAGGCTTACGAATGGATAAAGTCATATCTGACAAACAGAAAACAGTACACACTTATAAAAAGCAACACGGACTCTAAAAATGTTACATCAAACACACTCACTATAAAATCAGGATTGCCACAGGGCTCAGTGCTAGGGCCTCTGTTGTTCATTATTTATATAAATGATATACAAAGCCCAAATGGAGAGAATGATGCAATAGTTATTTATGTAGATGATGCAACAGTAAAGATGTCAAATATCTATCTACCGAATCTAGAGACAAATCTTAATCTCTACTTTCAGAAATTAGCAATGTGGCTGAAAGAAAATTATCTTGTGATTAACCTAAGTAAAACTCAAATGATAACATTTCAAACAAAACAAAGAAGGTACTCTGTAAACTTAAATATAAGCAACCAACAAATATCTGATACAAATGCAGCCAACTTACTAGGGATACAAATTGACAACTACATGAACTGGGAAAATCAGGTTGATAAGTGCTGTAAGAAACTAACCCCAATTGTATTTATGGTCAGCTACCTTAGAGAATTCTGTGCTAGGGATATTTTAATGACCATCTATTTCTCTCTCTTTGAAAGTCAATTAATATATTGTATATCAGCATGGGGAAGACCGACAGAGAATAATATGAGGAGAATATTGAAAATACAGAAACACATAATTAGAGCTATCGTAAAAGAAAAAAGAACAGTATCATGTAAAAAATATTTTGTAGATTTTAACATTCTGACATTTCCTTGTATATATATCTATAAGACTATAATGCTTTCACTCACAAAAAATGTTATTAAAAAGAATGAACAAGTACATGAGTATGAAACCCGAAATAAAACAAACTTCATTTACAAGTACACAACACAAAAACTTTTGAAAAATGTCCTTCCTATTCTGGAGCCCAATTGTACAATAAGCTTCCTACAGATCTAAGGTTAATCAGCAAAAAGAGAGTACAGTTCCAGTGTAGGCTTAAAGAGTACCTATGTAAAAAAGCTTTCTACTCCATCAATGAGTATTTAAATGAATAAACAAGGGAAACAACAGCCTGAGTAAAGAAATTTTGAAGAAAGCCGTATAATCTTATCACATATTTTCAATGAAAATATAATATTGTTAAAAAAAATTTAATGTAAATATATGAATACTCACATAAATTAAAAATGTGTTAGTAGAGATGTTTATATTTAAGGCATTAAATTTATAATTTCATTGTACAATTGTACAATTTATTGTATTTAAATAAAAAAAATGGGACCAAATAAATGAATGAATGAATGTTATTTATGTTACCCTGTGATGTGATTTGTTTCAGTTCTTTTGCTATAAGTTCCCTGGTTAATCCTATGTTTATTTTGTTTTCAGATTTTTGTTCTTGGGTTAGGATATATTCTGCTTCTATTGCTGTTTTTTCAACGAATTTTTCTACTGAAGTGTTGCTTGTGTTGTATTTGAGGCCCTTTTCTAAGATTTCTGTTTCTTGTTGATTGATGCTTGTTTTTGATAAGTTTATGAGTTTTGGATAGAAGGTGTGGGCATCAAATGTTGTATTTAATCTGTTGCAACTGTTTTCACTATATTTCTGGCTATGTAATATCTGATCCAGCTTTTTGTTATGAGTTTGATTTATTTGCTTCAGTATCTGATCTGTATAGTTTTCAGTTAGAGGAAGACAGAGATTAGAATATATGAAGCAGATAATTGAGGACGTAGGTTGTAAGGTAGAAATGAAGAGGTTAGCACAGGATAGGAAGGGATGGAGGATTTCATCAAACCAGTCTAAAGACTGACGATAGCAAAAAAAAAATTAGATATGCAAGGATTTGTATTTTCTAACGATTTGGAAAGCTCTAAATGTGTTTTGTACAAAATCTTGTTTAAATTGTCTTTTTTAGCATATAGAGATTTTATTTCATTACTTAACCACATTTCTTCAGCGACATGCTTTGTTTTAACTGCGGAGGCGGAGCAGCTGCTTACCTTCACATTAATGTATTTGGGTATTACATTATTAATTTTGCACTTCTTGTTGAATCTGATGTTCGCCATGGTTTTGTGGAAAGAATCTTGATAGACCAATTTTAACCACCATATCTCCCACAGGCCCATAGCTACCGACATCTAACCACCAGAGTACACGATAGGAGACACGATATCACTACCACACACAAACATCAATGGTCTATGCTATGTAGTTGTGGCAGCAGAGTGACATTTACGGAGACACATATATTTGGTCGAAGTACGAAAATATCCTTCATCGGCCAATTTCAACAACCATATCTCCCACACTGCCACAGTTACCGATATTCGGCCGACGTTGTGACCGACGGGTGACTCTGTGCTACTACCACGCACAAACACCAGTAATCTGCGCTAAATAGTTTTGGCTGAAAAGTGATACGCCATGACACATACGTTTTTGGTAGAAATATGAAAGTGCCGCAGGTCAACCACTTGCAACCACCATATCTCCAACACCCCCGTAGCTAACGACATCTAACCACCATAGTACACGATAGGACCAATGGTCTAAGCTATGTAGTTGTGGCAGCAGAGTGACATATACGGAGACACATGCCTTTGGTCGAAATACGAAAATGCCCTGTAACGACCACTTTTAACCATCATATCTCCCACTTACCCATAGTTATCGACATACGGCCAACGTTGTGCACGACAGGAAACTGCATGCTACTTCCACACACAAAGACCAGTGATCTGTGCTAGGTAGTGGTGGCTGAAGAGTGAAATATAGGAAAACAAACGTCTATTTTTATATACAGTATATATAAGATTATTCAAACAAGCACTCTGTTTTATTTGATTTGACGAGAAAAAGGTACAGGAGTTGAAAACCAAGGAACGACTATCATATGGCAAAGCGAAGAAGAGGTTTAAGGCGCTCGCACCATCGGTCTTCGCCACAAGATTCGCCAAAACGTTATAAAATCCCGTCAGGAAGGAAAGTGTTAGTACGCAGACGTCTGTTGTAGACACGGGCACAAGCACAATGTGCTCTTGTCAGTGCAAATGTGGCCCGAAACCCCATTAAGGTCTTAATACCAAGGACCGCGGACGTCGGCAGCATCACTTCTGCTAACCCGACCACTAAGACAGCAGGTTCAGCATGTCCACAAACAGAAGCACAGCCATCTGCTACATTTGCTACAGCTGTGGGTTCCTCTGCCATGGCAGAAGTATTACCTGCAACAGAAGCAATAAATGCAACATCATCTGCTAGTAGATCATCGCAGACAGTTCAGAAAGTTCAGGGTTCAAAATTCAAACATACGGACCAACCTTGTTTGTCAAGTCCCCGTCATCTTCTCCCCCCCCCCCCCAGGACCACAACTACCAGGGAAAGGAGGGGGCGAAGGCCTCAGCGGAAGAAAGATCCACCGGTTACCGAGATTTCCGAAACAGACACGTCTCCGGACTTTGAAGACATACAAATGCTGGTGGGTAAACCTGGTCCAATTCCTCAGCAAACACCGATCGAAAACCTACCCGAAATTAAATAGGTAGGATGACTCCCGTACTTCAGTGGAACACGGAGAAGAATTACAACTCTTAGCACTATCTAAACCAGTGTGTCTCTTAGACCAACTGACAATCCAGTGCTAAGAGCATATGATGTTTATGGATAGGACGATACAGAGGGTGATCGAGCGAAAGGAGGAGTGGTGGTGTTTGTCCTAAACATCGTCCATTCCGAACCCGTTGCTCTCACCTCCTCATTACAAGCAGTAGCAGTGAAAATACACGGTCCAATCCAACTGACCGTATGCTATCTCTACTGCCACCCATTTTGTCCGTTGACTACGACTACGTCATTGTCATAATACAACACCTCACTCATCCCTTTCTCCTTTTGGGTGATTTAAACGCCCATTGTGCGTTGTGAGGTTCCAACACCGATTGCCCCAGGGGTGGTCATGGTTGGTAGATTGATAGAGCAGGAGGAAATTTGTATCCTGAACACAGGGCAAATGACTCATTTCACCATTGCTTCCGGTTCCTCTTCTGCCATTGACCTTTCACTGCGCTCTCCCACAATTGCGGACTTTGTGCATTGGAAAGTGGATCGCGACCTTCATGGAAGCGACCACTTCCCAATATAGATGCACGTAGAGCTTAAACGTGGAGGAGGCAATAACCGATGCAAATGGAACTTCAGCAAAGCCGATTTGCCGCTATTTTACCGATCACTATGCTTCCGGCCTTGTCAAAACACTGAGGAGTTGGGGAACCATTTTAAGAATGTGATTCACCAGGCGCCTAACGTTTCCATGCCGAAAAAACTCCGGAACGCTGCGAAGAACGCCAGTTCCTTGGTGGAGCGACGAATGTCGTTATGTAACTCGGGGGCGTAGAAGGGTGTTGTGTGGATTTAGGTTACACCCAACAGCTGACAACCTTGTAACTTTCCGTATTTCAAGAGCTAAGGCGCGTCGTGTTATTAAGGAGAGCAAGGAAAGGTCATGGTGGCAGAACTTTGTGAGCACTATTAATCGTTCCACAACTTCGTCGGAACTATGGAAGTCTATCCACCGTATATCTGGAAGGTATTCCCGCCCACCAGTATCTCGTTTACTGGATCACGGACATATGATTACCGATGAACGAAGCATAGTGCAGCTGACGACAGAGAATTTCACTGCCATCACTTCCTCTGCCAATTTCGATCCTCGGTACCAGCAACGATGGATTGCTGTGCTTCGATTCGTCAGATACAGAGGCATATAACAGCCTATTTACAGTGCCAAAGACACTGCTCCACGGCCTGATCTGGTCCGGTACCAGATGCTGAGGCATCTTAGTAAGGATGCTAAAGAGTACCTTCTGGATATTTCCTGACTCGTGGAAAGAAGCAACACTAATTCATATCTTAAAACCTGGGAAAGACAAATTGTTGCCGGGTAGTTATCGTAGTATTGCCCTAACAAGTTGCGTGGGGAAAACACTTGAGCGGCTGGTCAATCTTCGCCTCGTCTCCTGTCTTGAGTCCCGTAATCTGCTGATGCGCTTTCAGTGAGGATTCACGAAGTTCCGTTCCACCTTGGACAACCTCATCGTACTGGAAGTGACGTTACAGAACGCGTTCAGACGCAGCCAACATCTTGTTGATATTTTTTTCCATATAGAAAGGCCTACAATACTACCTGGTGCCATGTTATTTTAAAACAGTTACATGAATGGGGTTTAGGGGAAATTGGCACCGTTTTTTAAAATCATTTTTATCTGAACGTTGCTTCCGGTACCGAGTTGGCAGTGAAGTGTCTGATCTTTTTATTCAGGAAAACGGTGTTCCTCAAGGGTCAGTTTTAAGTGTGACGCTTTTTCCATTGCTATTAATAGTATTTCCGCCATAATAAGGAGTCCCATACGGTACTCCTTATATGTAGATGACGTTTTAATATTTTTACATCGCTGGGGGTCAGCTACAACTCGCGCTGAACAGGCTAAACGTATGGTGAGTGCACACCGGTCTTCATTTCTCTGCTGAGAAAACCCAGTGTGTACTTTTTACTCGTAGTAGAAGTCTACTACTAGAGTCCCACCTTTCCTTGAGCAAGACCGTTTTAACTTTTACGGAATTTTTTCGGTTTCTGGGCCTCATTTTAGTCAGTAGGTTAACTTGGCTGCCACGTCTTAAAGATGTGAACGCCAGAGCCTCAAAAGCTCTTAATCCTTTAAAATGTCTGAGTGGCAGGTCATGGGGTGCTCACAGCTCCTGCCTGTTCCAATTTTACAGAGCCTTGGTGTAGTCGCCGCTGGAATAGGGTTGTATCGTGTATGGTTCGGCACGGGACAGTTATCTCCGTTAATTGGGTAGTGTCCACCATGTAGAAATTAGGCTCACCACGGGTGCATACCGCAACAGCAGTTTGTGCTGACTCTGGTGAGCCGCCACTTACCGTCCGCCTCCTCATGGTGCGACACTACCTGCACGTTGCCATAACACCTGGCAGTCCCGTAACGACATATACATCCGAATTACGAGCGGCATTACAGTTTACATCAATCGCTATAGAACGACTAAACCGTTCAGCCACCATACAAAGGCTATGTTAGAGTTTGCCCCTTTTTATCACTGAGGTTGGAGTAAATCTCCTCCCTGCCTTTTAAAGAGGCCCAGAACAATTTTAGAATTGTTCCGGTATCACTAATCATTTACCGATGACAATGTTTTTATTAATGTTTTTGCAGAAATTTTAAATCAGCATCACGTCTTTACCTCGGTATACACGGATGGGTCTAAGCAGGCTACCGGAGTTTGCTACTCCATAGTTTTCCTCAAGCGACTTACAAATACAGTAGGATAGCAGATGCAGCGTTTACACTGCCGAGTGCTACGCCCTGCAAAAGTCGCTCCAGCATATGAAAGTAATGCCCGATAATAGGTTCATCATATGCTGTGATTCCCTGAGCTGTATCAGGCCTTAGGAAACATGTACCCAGCAGACCATATAGTCCAAGACATCCAGGACACCCTCCTTTCCCTCCAATCTCGTGGAAAGGAGGTATTATTCTGCTGGGTACCGGGCTATGTGGGAATCAGGGGGAACAAGGCAGCTGATGCAAATTGCCAAGTTAGCCTGTGACAAGATCAGAATTGACTTTGATCAGGTCCCAAAGTCAGACCTTGCCTCGGCTGCGAGAAGAGTTGTTCTTGATGTTTGAGAGATGCAGTGGCTGGAGGTAGAGCATAATAAGCTTCGGCTGGAGAAACCGACCATTCAGCCGTGTAGCAGCTCCTTCCAGCGGGCGAGGGGGGATGAGGTTCTCCTTACTCTCCTCCGTATGGGGCACTGTCCTCTGACTCATCATTTCCTTCTCTGCCGAGAGGACCCTCCCGAATGTGATGCTTGCGGCGTACTTTTGACTGTGCACTACATTTTAACTGACTCTGTGATATTTACGGATTTAAGGGCAGACATTGGCTTGTCCCTTATTTCAAACGATGGTGAAGGTCTTAAAGTTTTGGCAGATCGGCATAGATTTTGTATTAGATATGTGGCCTTTTACAACCACCAATCCAAGAACCGTTCTTATGTGTGACATTTTATGTATGGCTGGCCCCTTTACAGCTAGCCACTTAGTTCGTTGTTTTAATCTGGTTGGACTTTTTACAGCCAACCAGTCAATGTTTGTATTTTTATCTTTTGTGGCCCGTCTACAGCCATAGTTTCAGTTTTATATTTTAGTTTGCTGTTTGTGTGGCCGACTCTTTGCAGTCGACCATGCAGAAGGTATTTCAGTCAGTATTTTAATATTTTATTGTGCTGTCTGTGTGGCCGACCCGTTTACAGTCGGCCACACGGACGGTAATTCAATTTTTTGCCATGTTTTCATTACAGGAATTAGTCAGGGCGCTAATAATCTCGACGTTGACGCTCCCTAAACCCCGAAGAAAAACAACAACAATAACAACCAGTTTTTTGTCTGCTCATTAGTATATATGCTGAGAATTCCATAATGGTCTCATTAAACCAGTTACAAAATATTATTGCCTTTCTCAAATCCTCAGTAACTTATTCAGCGTCGTTAACTACAGCTGTCTGATTATTTTCCCTTCACCTCAGTTTTCGAGCATAGCCATAGAAGTTTCTAGATGCATCATTGAGTGAACCGCGTCATCCCTGATATTCTTCATAAATCCATCTTCAGTTTTCCCTTTTACTGCTACTGATTTCATGTTTAATTGCCTTTTTACTCTTTTACGTTCTGTTCTTACCAGCCACTTTAGCCTCGTATCCTCACTATTATAACACGTATGTTGTGTATGTCATTTTCTTCTGTTCTGGAATAAACATTTCTCCCACGATTCTTATCAACTCCTTCACCTGTTCCCTCTTCAGATTCACTATACTTGTAACATCCTATAATATATTACACCTTCATCTGAAATATGTGCCTGCACCTATTACCATCATCAATTTTTGCCTCTTTTGCTGATCAATTTAATATACATCACAACTGCTTGGTGGTCACTTATTATTTACTCGTATTACATGGGGTTAGCATGTCCAGCATGGTTGGTACCCTTATGTTCTGTTCTACCACTGGTGTAAAGCCTCCTTTCCTTGCTACAGCATTTGCAAATCTCTGTTCCCTCCTGTTATTATCTCCCTGCCAGTTCACTCCTGGTATGTTTAAATTCCCATCAATAGTTACTATTCTACACACTCCCATGAACCATGAATATAACGTTAGTTTCTCTCCAAGAGCTTCATCTTTATCATTCGTTCTTCCAAGCTAGTAAACTACCAAAACACTATTTTTTTAAATATGTATAAAAATTCTACCCCATGGCTATGATCTATGAACATCAATGATTAAGTTACTGATAACCAATAACAATACCTCTCCACCAATTGCTTCTCTCTATCTGCGTCATGCTCTATAATCGTAGAGAAAAACCTCTTTCCTTTAACCTAAACTCTACTCGCATAACTTCTTTCCTTTAACCTAAACTCTACTCGCATAACTTCTTTTGGTTTTTATATCTCAATTAAGTTCCAGATTTTCTTAGTTCTTTGCATTCTTACATTTCACTAATAACAGCCTTATAACTGGCTTTGTGATATTTTCAACACTACTTTGGCTCCCTCACAGTTTTAGCTAACACCCATGAAACTACCTCATTTCCCTTCCATTTAGTGTAGGTCATGCCTAGTGAAACCCCACCTACCAATGATATCCACACACATAAACACCAAGATAGATGTAATACCTTTCCCAAGCAGCACCTCGGTCTCCACGTTTACCTGCATCACAGCGTGTTTCAAGAAAGCCTGATTATGGGAAGACCTGCGTGAGATCCATCCTATTATGATATAACTGCTTCATCTCCTTCCTCAAGTTAGTCTCTATTAAACTCACTACTACCCTCCCCCTTCGATGCTACCCTATCCTCCCCAGTACAACCCCCATAAAGTGATTCATTATTACCTGCCTGATTTTGCAGTAGTTTTGAAAATACTTGTGGCCTGGTTGCCTGCACCTAAATAATCCTACAGAAGAAGTCTTGCATCTCTTCTATGGCTACTGTGGAACACCAGAATCTTTATTCTTCGTACTTTTTGCTTCCGAGCCTCTGTTTCTAACCGCCTGCTCCATCCAACCTACTCCTAAATCTACAACGTGCTTATTTTCCCTGTTTACTCTGGAAGTAGGTCAAACATACACCGATCAGCCAGTACATTACGACCATCCACCTCATAGCCGGTATGTCCAGCTTTGTCATTGATAACAGAGGCGACACGTCTTGACATGGAATCAATGAGGACTTTGTAGATCGATGGAGGGACTTAGCACCACATCTGCACTCATAAGTCACCTAATTCCCGTAAATTCCTGGGAAAAAGGGTGGGGGGGGGGGTGATGAGCATTGACGCCACATTCAATCGCATCCCAGATGTGTTTGATCAGGTTCTGATCTGGCGAGTTGGGGGGCCAGCACTTCAACTGTAACTCGCCACTGTGTTCCTCGAACCACTCCTTGCTTTGTGACATGGCGCATTATATTGTTGAAAATGCCACTGCCATTGGGAAACATGGTCGTAATGAAAGGGTGTATGTTGTCTGCAACCAGTTTACGATTCTTATTGGCCCCCATGCTGCCTTCCACGAGCTCCACTGGATCCATGGATACCCACAAGAAATTAATTGAGTCGCCATCAGCTTGTCTTCGTCCCGCAGTGCAGGTGTCAAGAAGTTGTTTCCCTAGAAAACGACGGATTCACACCCTCTCATCAGCATGATGAAGAAGGTATTGGGATTCATCAGACCATGCAACGCTCTGCCTCTGCGCTAACGTCCAGTAGCGATGTGCCAATTTCAGTCGTAGTTGCCGATGCATTGGCACATGCATGAACCGTCGGCTGCGGAGGCCCATCGTTAGGTGTGTTCAGTGCACTGTGTGTCTTGTATTATGTACAGCATTAAAGTCTAATGTTAGTTCCGCCACAGTTCACCGCCTGTCCTGTTCATGAACTTCAAAATACTATGACATTTCAAACATTCTGTAAAAGAATATTAAATTGTGTTAGTGTTGATAAACACTGTTGTAGGATACTTACTCCTGTGAACGGAATGCGGCAGTACCATTTCCAGTCGAGGATTGTCCCGATAAAAGCTGGTAAGTTAGCAGCTGTGTGAAGAGTTCTTCCCGGGTACTCACGCTTACTCACATGTTAAGAGTAAGCAATTGGGCACCACCATCAAATAATTAATTCATAGTTAGTACTGTTTTTGATAAAATTTTGACGAGATGTAAAAACATTATTGAATATACCCTCACACATTAAGACTCTATTAGGAAACGCCATTAAAAACAGTAAATAATTCCTGTATAGTCCGTACAATATAAGCTACAATAAAGAAGTAGTTCGAACACTAATATCTTGAAGGTAATAAAATTCTTCAATGATAAAGTTCACATGCAATCACAACCAACTAGCAATACATTAAAATCACGCATATATTTGAAACTCTTTGGAATTGACTATGGAAAATTTCTAGAATCTTCTGTCACCGACGCTCAAGAATCAAAGTGGTCGTTAAAATGTTTTAACGATAAATTCCTTGTTTCTGACAACATTCAGTCACATAATATAGTAGGAAGGTTTTATATTATAACATTGAAGAAATTCACGCTAGTGCTAACATATACAAACATTCTGAAATAGAAATTATATAGAAATTGATTGAAATCCGGAGCTAATACAACTCCACATTACATTGCTGGAGTTATCCGATTTCCTTCAAGGCTATCAGTAGTGCCTAAACGTATGTCCGTTGCCAGTTTTTCCCCGTGTATTTCATATGGACGTATGTTTGTTGCCAGTTTTTCCCCCTCCCCGCCGCGCACGTGCCCCAGGACCACCCACGTCGCGCACTTGCCACTTCTTAACCTGAGTTACGGGTCATAAATCGTATTCTAATGAGTGTCGTGTGACCAAATCGTCTAAATGGCTTTATTATTATTTTTTTAAACCTCAATTACGGTACAATATTCACTTTAGTATTACATTCTTGTGGTGTGACGTATCTTTTAATATCTAAATTTTAAATGCCGTTTATTTCATTTAATTCTTAGTACTGGTTCAGAAGATACGTATTTTAGTTGAGGCGAGCTCGTCTCCCCTCCCACAGCGGAAACCATTAGTCAGCCGTCTCCCCTTGCAGCCGGCCGCCGCGCACAGCTGCGCCACACCCGGAAGCCATTAATTATCGCTCCCCTCGCAGCCGGCCGCCGCGCACAGGTGCGCCACACCCGGAAGCCATTAACTATCGCTCCCCTTGCAGCCGGCCGCCGCGCACAGCTGCGCCACACCCGGAAGCCATTAATTATCGGAGGGCGCCGTTTTCCCACGCCAAGCGCTCCCCTCGCAGCCGGCCGCCGCGCACAGCTGCGCCAAACCCGGAAGCCATTAATTATCGCTCCCCTTGCAGCCGGCCGCCGCGCACAGCTGCGCCACACCCGGAAGCCATTAATTATCGGAGGGCGCCGTTTTCCCACGCCAAGCGCTCCCCTCGCAGCCGGCCGCCGCGCACAGCTGCGCCACACCCGGAAGCCATTAATTATCGGAGTACGCAGTCTTCCCACGCCAAGCGCTCCCCTCGCAGCCGGCCGCCGTGCACGTGTGCTGCAGCCCCACCCGGCGTCAGTTTGCAGCCATGTCTCGTCTAGTGATGTTGTTCTCCTCTGTCTACCAACTCAACGCTGGTGACACGAAACGTTTGACGATAGGGTTATCGTCCAAACACGAGTTTGAACCTGTTGTTGTTCTGGAAAAAGTGGGACACAATAAAATTGTTTTAACATACTACGAATGGAACGTCCTGAACCAGGAATTGGGCGTAGTGTCCGAGTTATTCAACGACGGCACCGACAGCATCTCGCTTGGTGAGCACATCGTCTCCTGCCGAACAATTGCCGGGGTGAAGACTGTTTGTTTCCACCTTAATGACGATCCTGCCAGCGGTGTCTTCTTCGGCCAGTCTACTTGGAGTAACTTCGTCGACGCGCAGCCGGCCGTGACCAACGCCTTGACCGTCAAGCAGAAGTTTGGCTACTTGGTGGCACGATATTATACAGAATTTGTGGACATTCTAGCTAATAAAGTGCTACGAGACTTCAATATGGCTACAGTGCAAAAACTGATTGACATGCACATTAATAATGTTCGTGTAGCTCAAGTGACATACAGTTCATCATTGGATTATGCGCATTAAGACTCGAACTCATTGCATATAAAAATTTGTTAGTGTCTGATGATGTAAATAATATTGTAATTAAGAATTATGAACCTGGATATGATGTTTGTGGACCTTATTAATTACATGTATGTGAAAGTGTTTTAATAAATAACACATTATATTTTATTTCTTATTTTTATTTCACCCACCATTGGGCAACTAAAAATACATTTTCAACGGCGCATATAGCGTTACAAAATAAATGTCCTTTACAAAGTTTTATCAAATTATTTTTCTTGAGTTCATGTAGAGGCGGGCATCGTGTTGGTGTAGATTAAATTTCTGAGTATAGAAAGATTACACAAAGTAGACACAGATTTTTGAACCAATTGAAATAGTGAAGCTGAAATATTGCTTTTTCGAAGCATGTAATGCTGAGTGAGATAAATAAATTAGTAAAATATTTACTTCATAATATACTATCGCCTGTCAGTAATGCTAAAAAATCATAATTATTTGGTTAATCGTTATTATTAATTTTACATGCATATCTGACAACATTTAGAATGGAATATTATCATTTTAATTAAAGTAACTACGTTGTCATTATACACCTTAATTACAATTTAACAGTGATCAAATTCCTAACAGAAAATCAGTTATGAGGACGAAGTGATACAGAATGATGTTCGATGTGCAATGTCATGCTCTGCAGATTTTTTTCTTTCTTCTGTCTACTGAAACAGAAAATGTATATGGATGTGTGTTATTTCGTTCTTATCACAGCGTGCCAGTAAAACTTAGTAAAATTTTCGTCATTGTTTACTGCATAATGTTAAGTATGCCAAAACGTTTCAGTCTTTCGGATTCCACGTTATACCCAGGAACCTCGGTGCTCTTTAGTGTTTCCAGATCATGTTAGATAAGCATTAAAAGAGCTGGTCGTCCCACATCTCATAAATTTCCGAAATGTTATGAAAACTATAAAAGATAGTAAACACAGGTAAAAATATCACAAAAATGATGTAATATTCACTCCACGAAAGAAGTCATCGATTGACATGGTTAGAAGGTGACTGAGGATGTATCAGTTTCATTAAGAATTCGCCATTCCTCAGTGGCGCGGTAAAGCGTGTACGATTCGTTGAATATGTCTCAAGGGAGTTCCCAGGACGACGAGGGGTTCGACTGATGCCGCGGGAACTGGAGCAGGGCATTCCGCCTTTTTGAGGTGCCTTTGACGATTAACTGAATGTGGATACTTGTGTTAGGTCAGTTTTACGCGCTCGCGCGTAATACTGATCTAACACAATGTAACAAGCTGGGCATGCCTAACAAATCTTACCTACAATAACCTCAATTACTGCTAGGGTATGATGGTTGATTAACTAAAACTGGGGTTAAACTCCAGTGTACCCCACACTCATTACATAAAGTTGTAGCTTCACACGCGCCTCCGTAACATGCTGGACTTGCCTAGCATGATACACCTGCAATAATCTCAATTACTGCTAGCTTACACTAACTTATCCTACCTTCATTAGATATACATTTCACAAGCGATATTGAGTAAATCGTGTATATAACTGTAACATTCCGATCGAGATTTAAGTTAGTCATACTCAATGTGCCAAGCTACAGAAAACTGAGTTATTGTTAAGATGTAGTGTACTAACCTAACTTGGGCTAACCTAACGTACCTTAGCCCAAAATGTCACACATCCTATATTCACCGGAGTTTAATTAAATTTATGTAGGTTTGTAAATTTACTGATGATAGCGGTTTTAGCTATGTCTTGTGTGTTAATGTGTCTCATACGTTCTGTTAGCGCCTTGGATCGTATACATTCAGTGCTATGATGCTCATATTTGTTGTTTCAATCCCATGCACACACTGTCGTGATGGAAAGGTGGTATGTGTGGAAAATCACATAGATTTCCTAACATGATAGAATTGGTACAGCACTTTTTATTATAAGCATATTTTCAGTATGAATGAATAAATGCGATTTTAAAACGCTTGGCCCAAGGGATCGTGTTTTTAAGGGCCCAAGCCACTTCGGAAAGGTGAAGAACCTTAGGAATTACATGCCTCAACGATGTCATCAGAACATCACAAACATCATATCCACAGCACTTCCGACTTTGGTCAAATAGTGCAATTGACTGTAACACCAAGCTCGCTTGTTAACACAATGCAACAATTTATCCAGCGCAGCTGACCTGAACGTACCCTAATATAACGCAAGTTATGACGGCTCGTGTGTCTACTGATGGCTAGGCATTCGATATCATTGAGATCTGTGATGCACACATGTAACCAGTTACCATCCTTTTTCTTCTTCCTGGAGACTGCTTTATCAGCCGAACACGCAATTTACACAGATATCACGCTTTTTCTTTAGTCCATTTCAGTGATGAATACACTTCATAAAGGATGCCGCTTTGCTGTGTAATGCAGGCAGATGTAAATTGTGACTTTTTCGTGAGTGAATTGAAATAATCTTTTCCAACTTCTATATTTATGCAATTGGTGGTTTAAGGTATTTTATTACATTTTTTCACACCTTTTTAAGGAAATACGTGGGGGAAGTGACATATAATACATGTTTACAATGTATGCTAGCGAGTGTTTTGTGTACGAAAATGCCCACTCGCGTGATGTCTATGTGGGATCCATTACGATTCTATCTTAAGATTTTTCTGTAATTGATGAAAACTTATGTGATGGTGCAGTCAGTATCTCCGTTGTACATTTGGTGTGCGTTTTAATATTTTGATTTAAAAGAGAATAATGTACAAGGCGTTTTGTTTAGTGTTCATCCTTTGCACTCGCTGACGATAACGTGATTTGTGTTATAGAGGGGTGGTGCAGGTTTCTCTTGAAACTGTAATGACAGCCAGAACATACTTTTTTTGTACGCATGTGACACTTTTCTGTAGCCCGTTGTGGTAATGAAAACACATCATCTAGTTGGGCACTGTACTCTGTGATACACGCAGGTGTAATTCTCATGTGAATCGACTACGTCTTTTTTTTGGAGTAAATTAGGTAATTTTGGTATTATTTTACATATTTTAATCATTTTTTTACCGATTTTCATTAAATTTATGGAATATGTAGGATTTTCATGCTTCTCATTGAAATTGTGTTTTTTTTTCACCAAGCGAGATGCTGTCGGTGCCGGCGTTGAATAACTCGGACACTACGCCCAATTCCTGGATCAGGACGTTCCATTCGTAGTATGTTAAAACAATTTTATTGTGTCCCACTTTTTCCAGAACAACAACAGGTTCAAACTCGTGTTTGGACGATAACCCTATCGTCAAACGTTTCGTATCACCAGCGTTGAGTTGGTAGACAGAGGTGAACAACATCACTAGACGAGACATGGCTGCAAACTGACGCCGGGTGGGGCTGCAGCACACGTGCACGGCGGCCGGCTGCGAGGGGAGCGCTTGGCGTGGGAAGACTGCGCTATCCGATAATTAATGGCTTCCGGGTGTGGCGCAGCTGTGCGCAGCGGCCGGCTGCGGCTGAGTAATGGTTTCCGCTGCGAGGGGAGCGCTTGGCGTGGGAAGACTGCGTACCCAATAATTAATGGCTTCCGGGTGTGGCGCAGCTGTGCGCCAGGTGTACGGGCGGCCGGCTGCGAGGGGAGCGCTTGGCGTGGGAAAACGGCGCCCTCCGATAATTAATGGCTTCCGGGTGTGGCGCAGCTATGCGCGGTGGCCGGCTGCAAGGGGAGCGATAATTAATGGCTTCCGGGTGTGGCGCAGCTGTGCGCGGCGGCCGGCTGCAAGGGGAGCGATAATTAATGGCTTCCGGGTGTGGCGCAGCTGTGCGCGGTGGCCGACTGCGAGGGGAGCGATAATTAATGGCTTCCGGGTGTGGCGCAGCTGTGCGCGGCGGCCGGCTGCAAGGGGAGCGATAATTAATGGCTTCCGGGTGTGGCGCAGCTGTGCGCGGCGGCCGGCTGCAAGGGGAGCGATAATTAATGGCTTCCAGGTGTGGCGCAGCTGTGCGCGGCGGCCGGCTGCAAGGGGAGATGGCTGACTAATGGTTTCCGCTGTGGGAGGGGAGACGAGCTCGCCTCAACTAAAATACGTATCTTCTGAACCAGTACTAAGAATTAAATGAAATAAACGGCATTTAAAATTTAGATATTAAAAGATACGTCACACCACAAGAATGTAATACTAAAGTGAATATTGTACCGTAATTGAGATTTTTAAAAATTAATAATAAAGCCATTTAGACGATTTGGTCACACGACACTCATTAGAATACGATTTATGACCCGTAACTCAGGTTAAGAAGTGGCACGTGCGCGACGTGGGTGATCCTGGGGCACGTGCGCGGCGGGGAGGGGGAAAAACTGGCAACAGACATACGTCCATATGAAATACACGGGGAAAAACTGGCAACGGACATACGTTTAGGCACTACTGCTCTCCCCTTAGTTTTTTTTTTCCTTGCTGCTGATGAAAATGTTTTATTTTGGTACTGAAGCTACTACAATTCCTATCAACTGTGGTACAACGTCTGTTTTGTGAATGTATGTTGTCGGTGTGTAGGGAAATTGCCACCGGAGCGTGAGCTCCATTGCAATTAGATTAAATTAAATTAAAATTATACTTTATATTTTCACTTAGCTTTACTGTGTTACTAATTCGACAAACTTTTATTTCATTATTTCACCATTCTCTTCGTAAAACAGGAATACATTTTTTCTACTGATCTTGAAAAAGAAAATCAACAAAGAAATTCCAATTTCTGACAGCCAACTCCGACTCCATCCTCAGTAGCAGTTTAGCTTGAAATACTCAGCTGCCAGCATGTCTTAAGTATGTCGAGTAAGTCCCGATAGTCCCCCCCCCAACAGGAATGATGTTATTGGTAGTTTAGATGAATGGTTTTGCACCAGACGGTCTGTTTCTGCATTCTTAACGGCATTGTATCACACATCAAACAGAAAACTGTGAGTAGAAAAAAATATATTACTATCCGATTCGTGTGTCTTCTTAACAGAAAAGTTCATATCTACAGCGAGAAAAGCTAACAAAAACTTGAGAACTACACTCTTTTCTCGGCTCTTATTACTAAGAACAACATTTTCAAAACAGCATTAGTTTCGACGCTATTTAAATGACATTAAAAAAATCCAACAAAATCAAAAAATTTACCAATACGTTATGTCAGTGGTGACCGTTCACGGTTTGATTGCACACTTATTCATTGTTAAAGGAGGAGGTTCTCAATTCGTCTGTAATTTTTATTTTTTTTATTTTGTATGTACACTCCTGGAAATTGAAATAAGAACAGATTGACGCCGGTGTGTAAGACCCACCATACTTGCTCCGGACACTACGAGAGGGCTGTACAAGCAATGATCAAACGCACGGCACAACGGACACACCAGGAACAGCAGAGTTGGCCGTCGAAGGGCGCTAGCTGCGCAGCGGTTGGGCACCACCGCAGTCAGTGTCAGCCAGTTTGCCGTGGCATACGGAGTTCCATCTCAGTCTTTAACACTGGTTGCATGCCGCGACAGCGTGTACGTGAACCGTATGTGCAGTTGATGGACTTTGAGCGAGGGCGTATAGTGGGCATGCGGGAGGCCGGGAGGACGTACCGCCGAATTGCTCAACATGTGGGGCGCGAGGTCTCCACAGTACATCGATGTTGTCGCCAGTGGTCGGCGGAAGGTGCACGTGTCCGTCGACCTGGGTCCGGACAGCAGCGACGCACGGACGCACGCCAAGTCCGTCGCATCCTACGCAGTACCGTAGGGGACCTGCTCCGCCACTTCCCGGCAAATTAGGGACACTGTTGCTCCTGGGGTATCAGAGAGGACCATTCGCAACCGTCTCCATGAAGCTGGGCTACGGTCCCGCGCACCGTTAGGTCGTCTTCCGCTCAGGCCCCAACATCGTGCAGCCCGCCTCCAGTGGTGTCGCGACAGGCGTGTATGGAGAGACGAATGGAGACGTGTCGTCTTCAGTGATGAGAGTCGCTTCTGCCTTGGTGCCAATGATGATCGTATGCGTGTTTGGCGCCGTGCAGGTGAGCGCCACAATCAGGACTGCATACGACCGCGGCACACAGGGCCAACACCCGGCATCATGGTGTGGGGAGCGATCTCCTACACTGGCCGTACACCTCTGGTGATCGTCGAGGGGACACTGAACAGTGCACGGTACATTCAAACCGTCATCGAACCCATCGTTCTACCATTCCTAGACCGGCAAGGGAACATGCTGTTCCAACAGGACAATGCACGTCCACATGTATCCCGTGCCACCCAACGTGCTCTAGAAGGTGTAATTCAACTACCCTGGCCAGCGAGATCTCCGGATCTGTCCCCCATTGAGCATGTTTGGGACTGGATGAAACGTCGTCTCACGCGGTCTGCACGTCCAGCACGAACGCTGGTCCAGCTGAGGCGGCAGGTGGAAATGGCTTGGCATGCCATTCCACAGGACTACATCCAGCACCTCTACGATCGTCTCCATGGGAGAATTGCAGCCTGCATTGCTGCGAAAGGAGGATATACACGGCACTAGTGCCGACATTGTGCATGCTCTGTTGCCTGTGTCTATGTGCCTATGGTTCTGTCTGTGTGATCATGTGTTGTATCTGACCCCAGGAATGTGTATATAAAGTTTCCCATTGATGGGACAATGAATTCACGGTGTTCTTATTTCAATTTCCAGGAGTGTGTGACCAGCGATATCTTCACCAATTTTGAACCCATTTAAATTAAATTTTTTTAGTGGATAGGGTATACCTCCAAAGTGGTCCCCTATGAATTTCATTGAGAAACCACCCCTTCTACCCCCCTCCGCCCCCTAATTTTTATACAAATCCACATTTTTTATTCGATCTCGATGAAACTTTGGACAGATATAGCCAAAAATAAAGAGAAAAATACTGTCAACGTTTGGTTTAAAAAAACTGAACCCCTCTCCCCCTATCCACCCCATTAATTTTTGCCAATTTTCTTTATTCATAGCTACAGTCAACACCATTTAACTGATCTCCATTAAAGTTGGCAATTACATGTAGTTTTTCATGGTGAAGGATTCTGGCCAAAAAAATCAAAATAAAAAACCACCCCTGCCCCATTTACACCCCTTAATTTTATAGAAACCTACATTTCTTATCTGATTTTTACTGAACTTTGCCCATGTATACTTTAAAACAAAGAGAAAAATCCTGTCAATATTTGGTCTTCCAAAGTTCAACCCCCCCTCCTTCCACCCCTTTAATTATTGTCAATGTTCTTCATAAAAAGCTACACTCGACACCGTTTGACCGATTATCATCAAAGTTGGCATATGTAATTTTTCATGGAGAATCTGACCAAAAAATAAATTTAAAAAACCACCCCTCTCCCCTTTACACCCCTTAATTTTTATACAAACCCACATTTTTTATCCGATTTTGATGAAACTTTGGACATGTATAGTAAAAAATAAAGAGCACAATACTGTAAACTTTTGGTTTGAAAAAACTGAAGCCCTCTCTCCCTATCCACCCCCTAAATTTTTACCAATGTTCTTTGTACAATGCTACAGTCAACACATTTAACTGGTCTCCATTAAAGTTGGCATATACATGTAACTTTTCATGGAGAAGGTTTCTGACACAAAAAAAACACCCCATGTCTCCCTTTACACCCCTTAATTTTATAGAAATCTACATTTCTTATTTGATTTTTATTTAACTTTGCCCATGTATACTTTAAAACAAAGAGAAAAATCCTGTCAATATTTGGTTTGCCAATGCTCAACCCCTTTCCTCCTTCAAACCCATTAACTTTTGTCAATGTTCTTTATAAAAATCTACAGTCGCAATTGTTTGACCGATTACCATGGAAGTTGGTGCTTATATGTATTTTTTTCGCGAAGAAGGTGTCTGACCAAAAGATCTAAAAACCATCCCCTCTCCCCATTAAACTGCTTAATTTTTATACACAACCTAAGTTTTTATCCGGTTTAGACAGAACTTAACAAATTTTTACTATAAAACAAAGAGAAAAATGATGCCAACTCTTGGTTTTTTTTTTTTTTTTTTTTTTTTTTTTTTTTTTTTTTTTTTTGCTGTCGTCAGTCTTTAGACTGGTTTGATGCAATCCTCCATCCCTTCCTATCCTGTGCTAACCTCTTCATTTCTACATACCCCTTACAATCCAGGTCCTCAATTATCTGCTTCATATATTCTAATCTCTGTCTACCTCTGCAGTTCTTACCTTCAACTGTTCCCTCCACTAACAAATTAACCAATCCAGCATGTCTCAAAATATGACCTACCAGCCTGTCTGTTCTTCCTGTAAGCTTCTTCCATAAACTTCTTTTCTCACCCATAATTTCTAAAACTCGTTCATTTCTTACTTTGTCTGTCCACCTAATTTTCAGCATTCTTCTGTAGCACCACATTTCAAATGCTTCAGGTTTCTTTCTTTGCGGTATTCCTAAAGTCCATGTTTCGCTACCGTAAAGTGCTGTGCTCCACACATAGAGTTTTAAGAAGTTCTTTCTGATTCCTAGATCAATATTTGAAACTAAAAGGTTTCTCTTTTTCATGAAGGCTCTTTTTGCTAGTGCTATTCTGCTTTTAACATCATTCCTGCTTCGGCCATCGGTTGTAATTTTGCTTCCCAAGTAACAGAACTCACTCACTTCACCTATTGCATCAGATCCTATTTTTATATTTAATCTGCTATTATTGGTGTCATTTCTGCTGCATTTCATCACTTTTGTTTTACTTTGATTTATATTCAGTCCAAAATCTTCCTTCAGTATTTTGTTCATGCCAATCAATAACTTCTCAATATCCTCAGCCCTCTCTGCTAATAAGACAATGTCGTCAGCAAATCGTAGCATACTGATTTTTTCTCCCTGAAAACTTATGCCGCATGGAAATTTTTCTTTGACTTTCTTCATTGCTTCATCTACATACAAGTTGAATATTAACGGGGATAGACTACAACCTTGTCTCACACACTTTTTAACTGATGCATGTCTCTCGTGATTCTCTACTTTTATCACAGCCACTTGATTCTTATATAGTTTATAGAGGATTCTTCTATCTCGATTCTTTAGACCTGACTTCTTTAGAATTTTGTACCACCTAACATTATCAAAAGCTTTTTCTAAATCTTGGTTTGCAAAAAATGAAACCTTCTCCCATTTTCCACCCCCTTGATTTTTGTCAATTTCTTTTTAGAAAGTTACAGTCGACACCATTTGACCGATCTATATTAAAGTTGGCACATATATATGTAATTTTTTATGAATAAAATCTCTGACCAAAAAATAAAAAAACTACCCAAGCTCCCCTTCCCTTAATATTTGTACAAAACCCACATTTTGATTCGATTCGGTGGAACTTTGCTTGCGTATACTTTAAAACAAATAGAAAAAGAAAAATACTGTCCATATAACATTCACAAAAATGCAAACCCTATCCCCCTTTCTACTCCATTAATTACTGTCAATGTTCTTTATACAAAGCTACCGTTTCTTTCTGATTTTGAAGGAAGTATGCACATGTATACTGCAAAACAAACAGAAATATACTGTCTACATCTGGTTTCGAGATTCCAAACACCGATCCTTCCTTTCCATCCTTTAATCTACAGTTTCTATCAGATTCTGAAGGAAATTTTCACACGTATACTTTAAAACATACAGAACAATTTTGTTTAAATTAGGTTGCAAAAGCTCAACCCCTCGTCCCTTCTACCCCCACCCCTCCTAATTTCCAATGTTCTTTATAGATACCCACAGTTTTATCAAATTTCCATGGACCACTGCACATGTACTTAAAAAAAAACAGAAAAATAGTGTCTATATTCTGTTTACAAAACCCTACCACTCACTCCCTTACCCCGTTTAATTTTGGCAAATCTTCTTTACACAAAGCTACAGTTTTTATCTGGTTTCGATGGAAATTAGCACGTGTATACTTTAAAACAAAGAGAAAAATACTGCCCATACTAGCTTTACAAAGACCAAACTACTCTTCGTCTCCACACCCCTTAATTGTTTTTTTATATATACCTACAGTTTTATCTGATATCAATAGAAATTTACACAAATATACTTTAAATAAATCAGAAAAGGCAGTCTACATTTGGTATACAAAAGCTCAATACCTCTTCCCCTTTACCCTCACCCCTTTTAATTTCCAATGTTCTTTACAAAAATCCACAGTTTTAAATCCCGTCAAAATCAGTTAAGCTATTTTTAAGTCATGGCATAATATTTATAAAATAAATGTGTCGTAATGTCTCAATATGTACTTCAGATTTCAACTTTGATCCCAAGCTTTCACCAATTAAAAATCTATATTTTTGTGTGATGCCCGAGCAAACAGATATATTCCAGAGAGATTTCTCTGTATGTTGGTATGTATAGTGTTGTAAAAAAACAGGTTTTTTTTCTGACGTGAAAAAAAAAATGAAAAAAAAACTGTGAAAAAAAACCACTTTTTTTTTTCATAACTACTAAATTTCAAATTTTTAAGGCATTTATCATTTAATATGACGGTTTTAGAGTTTAATACTAAGTACTTATCTTACTTTTAAATCTACTATATCTTTCTGGTTCAGTAGAAAAAAAAATTACAAAAATATTTGTAACATTGACTGAAGTTTTCTTTTATGAAAGGGGACTTCCCGAAAAGGCTAGGTTGCGTGAGAAGGAATCCCCGTTCGGCCGTTCCCCATTGTTTGGATTGATACTCGCTATTTGAACTAGTGCTGCCAGGCCCTACAAATTTATCTGTAGACCTACGAATCTTTTCAAAAAATTAGGAAATTTAACTACGGTTTTTTGCCTCTTTTTATTACTTATTGTGCTTTCCTTATATTCATATACTTGTTAAACTCGCAGCGTATAGTGATAATACTGAGTCATTGTCAGTAATTATGAATAATTTCCTAGCAACCGTTGGCGTAAACCAACGATTGAAAACAAATAAAGCTCCTATTTTGTATGGTAATAGATTTAAATTCAAACTTAAAAGACCGTAATACAGAACTATCGGCGCAGTCTTCATTCACAGTGTTTACTTTGCTCACAATTTAAAATTGCAATCTCAAAAGCTTTTGCATGCAATACAACCAGTAAAAGAAAATGTAACTATTTCTGAAGTTATGGATCTAGAGGGGACAGAAGAAGAAACAGAAAATTCCAACTCCGACCGAACTAGTGTTGGTAGTACTGATACTAGTTAATGTGGTTCCGACATAGAAGATGAATAAAAAAATTATGTTACCTATATAGATACATTTATGAATCATTATGTAAGATATTATATGATTTAGTAAGGTTTAAAACACACATGTAAAATGTAAGTTCCATAAATAAAACTATAATTTATCAAATATATTGTTTTCTGAAAAAAAACCAAATTTAGAAAAAAAACGAGGGTGCTAGGTTTTTTTTCATGTTTTTTTCACAAATCTGAAAAAAAAAATTTTTTTTTTCAGTTTGCAACACTAGGTATGTATTAATGCCCAAATGTTACATGTTTTGGTTATCGAGCAGCATCTTTAACAGATGTTATGATAAGATCGAAACATAGCCTGACATTCCTTAAAACAAGGTCCATTCACACCGTTCTGGAAGTGGTTGTGATATATATAGACAGAATTCTTCTTTGAAAGCAAGCGCTTTAATCTCTGAGCTAGCAGGAAGTTCACAAAATGGGAACTGCTGCGGCATATTGAAAATACCAAACGAACTATAATACCACTAAAAACTTAAAAATAAAATAATTGTTAAAAAACATAAAAACCATCTTCAAAAAAAAAGCACTAAAAATTTTAAAATAACTTTATACCTTGCTTAGGAAAAAGTAAATCTAAATAGACAACATTTTACATTACTTTCATTGAAATTTTGACATTAATTCGTTATTTTTGGAGTCGGTGCCAGCGAAAGCAAGAAAAACAAAAAGATAAAAACAATAAGGTATAACAATAATACATAAAAAATCATGTTACTGCTTACCTACAATTAATGCTAGAAACATGTTTCAACAAAACTGAAACATACAGATGATAAGCCGATATTATACTCTGTAAATCGTTTACTTCATGATGCAACCTATAAACTGACACTGTAGCGCCAGAGATATGCCTGGATGACCAATAAGGCCAAGCCACAGATTAAAATACTGTTAATTTGTTTCCCTAAGCTGTCTCCCACAATAACACTATCTGCCTCACGACATGCTGTAAAATATTGGGAATTTTTGTTCGTACTCCCCGTGTTGCCTCTAACGCCAAAAGAAGTTCAGTAATTCCATCTTCGTTATGTGACAGTTGGCACCGACTCCAAAAATATCGAATTAATGTCAAAATTTCAATGAAATTAATGTGAAATGTTGTCTATTTAGATTTACTTTTTCCTAAGCAAGGTATAAAGTTATTTTAAAATATTTAGTGTTTTTTTTTTTTTTTTTTTTTTAAGGCGGTTTCTATGTTAATTTAAACCATTATTTTATTTAAAATAGGTCTAGTGGCAGTTGAGTGGTAAAGCTCCACCCTCGCATTCTGGAGGACGCAGTTCTAACCCTCATCCAGCCATCCAGATTTCGGTTTTACATGGTTTCCCGCAATCGCTTCAGGAAAGTGCCGATTTGGCCCCTTCAAAAGGCCATGGACAAATTCCTTTCTATTCCTAGCTCCCAGTCCTTTCCTACTTCTGATGACATTGATGTCGCTATACATAAAGCCAAGAGGAAAACAAACAAACAAAAATCTGCTTCCATTTCGATTACAGCGTTTTATTGAATTTATCACACTTCATAATGCAGTGACGTCGATCAGCAAAACGAAACATGACGGAAAGAAATTCTAACAGAAAGCTTCTATTGTCTACAACAATAGAACAATGAAGAACAGGACAACGGCGAAGAGAGTACTGGGACTGAACATAATGCATATTGGTATGAGGCTTGGACAGATATTAATAAAAAAAAAAAAAAAGGTAGTGTATGAAAGGGAGAGGATCTGGCACTTGATTTCACGTATAACGCAGTGAAAAAAATGTTTTTTTGGTAAGAGACTAAGGGATTGGATTAATTTGCCGAGGCAACTAATCAGCAATTTACCAAAAACATTGGAAGAATTTAAAATTAAAATTTGTAAAGTGAGTTGAAGACTAAAAGAAGAAGAAAAAAAGAAATGTGAAAAAATGTATTTATAGATATTGCCACCAAATCATATGCCCCATAGCGATTAAATTAAAGTGCATTATGAAGTGTCAAATTATAAGCATGTTGAATGCGTAGATGAGTCTTATGTTTTATTTCATACCAGCCAATTGCGTCTCTAGAAATATTATGACTGTTGCAAGCTGATAAACTAAAACACGCCACGAACCAAGTCTTGAATATGAAGAAAAAGGTGTGATAGCTATTCACCGTATCTACGAAGGCATAAAACATCAATATGAACCACGAAGCACAAGATGCAACAATGTTTTGCCCGATAAATTTAGGAATCCATAACATTACTTTGTCCATTAAATCAACTAGTGGCGGCTCTAGACGTAGTGACACTGTGACGTGTCACTACCTCTAATCAAGAATAAATAAATTAAAAAATAAATGCAGTGAAAATTTTTTTTATATAAATGCGGAATTCTCTACTCTATGATAACTTATGACAGCTAGGGAAAGTATTGCACTCCATATGTTTGCCACATCAGTGAACTGTTTCGCTGTCGTGGAGACAATTTTCGGTTGGCACAGATTGCGCATGCGCTCTAGCGGGTTCGCTTTGTCAATGGCGAATGGAGACAACTTCGTTCTGTCACAAGCTGCAGCTCGATAAAGTTAGTAATACTGCGGGTAGAGTGCAGCAGCTGCCATTTTAATAGCATTCAACTAAATACCCACTGGAACAGTGCTTCTCACCCTGTGCTTCGCTGATTGCTGGTGGTCCGCGAACATAGTTCAGGAGTTCCACAGGCAGAATATCATAAACTTTGATACCATATCCGTACTGTATAAGGCTGTATACCCAACTTTTTAAAAAGCCTTGAATATTGCAATGACCAGGCAAAAATGTGGCATTTCCAGGATAGAACAGCACTGTTTCTATAACAGTCTATTCATTTCCATATGGCATCTAGAGATTAAGTAAATGACGGTTTACTAAGGGTTTTAAGTGAGTATGAGAAACCGTGGTAGGTGATAAGATTGGTAATCCGAGTCGTGAAGGAAATTAAAATAAAAGGCGTACGGTCTAGCATCTTTTATTTTGGTTTCATGCATGTAGGCCGGTGGTATAGTGTAGCGTCCAACAGACAGACAGACAGACATCTGGTTGGGCCGAAACCCATGTAAAAACTAAAGTACCAGGGCATTGTAGCCCCCTGACTTTTGACTGAATAGGGGGTTGTGAGCTGGCTTTTTATGGAAGTCATTGTTTTGTTTTATTAAATTATTGTTGTTGTCAGTTTCTAGTTATAGTTGTGATGGGGCAATTGTAATGAGCGGCGTCATATTGTTGTCCTATGTTTTGAATTAGTTGGTTGGGCGAAAGCTGTGATTTCTGGTAGAAGTTAGTCGATTTGTCTTTTGTCAGTGATTTTGGTTTGACATGTACCGGGAAGCGTCTGCCATAATTCTCAGGAATTTGTTTTGTGCGCTTTGCACTTTCTTTATATTGGAGTTTGCTGCCATACTAAATAATTCCGACCCATAGAGCAGGGCAGGTCTTATTACTACGGTGTATATCCTAAGTTTAGTCTTAATGCTAAGTATCCTCCCCTTGAGGAGGGGGTACAATTGGTAGAGTCGAGCCGAACTTGTATTACATGCGTTAACCTGTAGTAACATTATTATTTATCTGGTTTGGTCTGATTAAAATGTAATTAGCTTTTAATAGTTCACATCCAGTTTTATATCTGCGGTTCCATAGGGTTCAAAACGTGGTTTTCGATTTATTATGTTATAATGGTACATGTCTGAGATCTTAGTAGTAACAATATGGAAAATAAAATTAGGTCCAGGGTGGAAGACATTAAAGACAGTGGAAAAATTGCGGAGGTAACTGGTGCGGAGGAAGGAAAATGAAGTTGCGTAATCGTCGTCCATAGTCGGCTGAAACGAAAGAAAAGAAAAAAAATCCTATGTGAGTTAGAGGTCCACATCATTATTTTTGAAAATTTACTGGCCCTCGGTTTGAAAAAGGTTTGGATACGTTGCCATAGAAGCTTTGTCAATGCGAGCAGGCAATATTGTTTTTTTTCTTAGATTCTCTGAAGGCGAATTACATAAGTTTATGAATGCACGTAACATGAAACGATTCTCAAGCGAAATGTGTTACACTGTCGTTGTGGTCATCGAAGACAGTGCCAGATAAGAAAGTATGGGGTCCTAGGCACTCAAAAATTTTGATCCCTCTGTTTTTTGAAAATAATTATCTGTATTTTATAGGTACAGAGAAAAGGTTTTGTAGATGACTAATAGAATTTATCATATTTATTTATTCAGTTAATAAACGAATTTTACGATATATCATATTTTGAAAATTACTTTTATTTATCGTACACTACAATGAAATAAAAAATAATAATCTCCATCCTTTTCATAATACTTTGATTGTTTTATTCTGGATGATTTTAGTTTAAATTATTTTTATTTAGTGAAAAAAGTGAACTTTCAAGGAGCATTCAAAAATCAGGTGTTCCAGGCTACTGTCTAGTCGTGCCTAGACCTGCCTTTTGGGTAATCCAGCACTGCTTGTAGATCCAACTTGCCGGTTTTTGGCTAATCACTAAATTTTTACCGTTTGGTCAATTTGAAAAAAAAATGTCATTGTTTAATTTCAAAATCATTTCTTTAATCCGACAGTAACTGCAGGTAATGAGACTTTCCCACGTTACAAATCTTTATATTGTGAGATTCTTACTCTGAGCTGTTTTTTCCAGGCACCTTTAACTTCAATGATGATCAGTAAACCGTCGAAACATTCAGTCATCCTGTGGCAAGGCACGAAGATCACCCCGCATGGATTTTGGGAACCTTGTTTTTTTTTTCTCTCTCTCTCTCTCTCTCTACTGTTCTTATAAGGTCGGCAATCTTGAAGAATGAGATTTCTGTCTGTGAACCCCTCCTCGTCCAAGTCAAGCTCCAAGCCCCCCAAAACCAAACCTAGCCCCCCCCCCTCAAACCAAAATCCTGGATACGCCACTGGAAACATTTTATTGTTGTCACTACTTGAGCAAATCAATTCGCCCGCCACTGAAATCAACTAACTACCACCAGCTGAGAAGCTTACCAAGATGACCTGAGAGCCAAAATTAAATCTTGTATGAGTCCTAGTCTGGAATGTTGCTGCAGTGTAATAAGTTTAGCAACTAAACACAAATCAGCTAAGCTAGATCGATTTCACACAATTGCTCTCAAAATAATAACAAGAAATTTGAAATTCTTATCAATTTCAATCACGGAAAATCAAACTGAGGCTGTCAGTTTTGACTTCAACCTCTAGAACATGGTAAAGTTTGGATTTCATTTAAAATCACTACGTTGTCTTTTCCACTGATAATTACTACATTGTTCTGTTATAATATTTTCAGCGCTAATGTTTTATCACGTGAGCATTGATGCTCACTACTCTCGTCCATAGACGTTAACACTTTCGTGTTAAGTCTTATGAGCAAAATGTGAAAGTGTGCAGGAGCAAAC
>JARYHS010008074.1:21443964-21497246 GCA_031002005.1 Vandiemenella viatica | reverse complement strand
TCCCCACAATATTTGGAACAATTGCTTTTTTGGGAAACCTTCCAAAAGCAGACTTTGTTGTTTACAAGTGTGTTAAAAACTATAATAAATAAATATTTAAAGATAAGACAAAACCTTCAAAGCTACAATGTGAGCTTTATTATAATTTTAATAAATAAATACAAATGTTTACTGTTATTTGATTTTATTACACTAGGCAAATAAAATAAATAATTTAGCAACATGTCACGTATATTTTATATTTCGACATTAATTAAAAAAGTATCGATACTTTTGCAGTACTCATATGAGTAAGTATCGTAAGACAATTTGAGTACTACTCATTTGAGTACTACTCTTTTGAGTAGGTATCGATACTTTGATGGTATCGGAACATCACTAACCTTGGCTCCAGCCTTGAGCAGTGATCTGGTGAAGGCCCTTCCCAGCCCTCCCGGCAGCTCCCGTGATGATCGCTACCTTGCCCGAGGGGTCCATCCTGAAACAGGCAATAGGTATTCTTAACATCCTGACAGCGAACGACACGAAATCGTCAACGAATTGTTCTGTAACGCCTTAACATCTCAAGATAATGTTCTAAGTTTAGCACAATCGGTAAAAAATAAAAATAGTTGATATCCATCCAGCCAATTTAGTGTTCAGCTGATTGTAAAATTTGGATGTCTATCCTCTCATTAGCGAAATTCCTGATGGGTCTTTCTTCGCACTTGGAAAATATTCCAGTTCTGTGTCATGTTCGCAAAAAAAAAAGAAGTTTCATTAATTTCTTTGATACTAAATTCTGGCCAAGTAGCGGACAGCTACTTCTACCCCGCTTGCTTGACGAGATCACCCTTTGGATTAAAATGCGAACTGCCCCTGTGTTCTCTTAGGCATGCGCTTCACTTTGAAGAAATAAAACATAAGTAACTCACTATTTCGACACCACATCTTCACCAAAAAGTAGCATCGGACTTAAGATCTTCTACCTTGTCATAGAAACAGTTCTTCCCAAAAATTCAAATCCGTAATCTATAAGTTATAATTAAAAACCTACTACCAGCCGTAAGCTAAAAGTGAGAACATTCAGTATGATTTGAAAGATTGAAATCGTACTGACAGAAATTTCAGATTAAAACTTATTTGGAAGTGGAAAAATTAGAGACATATCTTCCTGTGGCAAAAGTAATGCACTGTTGAGAAAGAATACAAAAGGGATAGCAACAATAATAATTGTTAATTTTTATGCCTTATTCAAAATGGCCAAATGTCCTTTAAATTTTCAGATACGCCAAAATATTTTTAACGTTAATGCTAATAAAACCTGTGCAATTTAACTGTGGGATAATACACTGTCTCACCGGATCAACCCAGTAACGGAACCATTGCTCGATCTTGTGCAGTATGGTTCTAGATTCAATCAAATTTTGCAGTAATATGTTGAATTTGTTCGAATCATTTCATTATTATTCTACCTCTGCATTTACCTTCGCATGAAGTGTCAGCTTTTCAATACTGTTCCTACCTCGGCACAGAATGAAAAAGAATACCAGAATTTTCAAAAGCATTTTATTCGTATGCATTTTTATTTGAATGTCAGATAGTACGTACTTACACAAAATTAATCATTGCTCTGCGGAAAACTGAATAACCCTAAGTGTGTAAACTGATTAACTATTTCATAACGCGTTATATCATAATGTTTTCTAATTTAGTCGGAACGTAGAATGGAAGAACAAACACATTCTGATCGCCATCTAGAATCTCAGAGCTGACTATTTTTGAACATTTGGACTTCGTCGCACAGTAAATTGTGCGTCTAAAAATATATTACCAACACACACGCACACACTCATGACTCATTCAGACCAACATGTTTACAGCTTTCTTCAGGAGTACAATATAGTTGGAGCATAGTAGATCGAGAAAGAAATGGAGTAATTGAGATTACATTAACACCCCACAATAGAGTAAATTATCGCTGTGATTGATACATCTGTCATCCTCTTCTCATTATGACATTTAGAATGAAATTATCAAAGCAATGGAAGACCATAGTAGAAACTTGTAGCTCTAGATCAGCGGTTCCCAACCTATGGGTCGCGACCCACTGGTGGGTCGCGGTGTGTGCTTTGGTGGGTCACGGAAAAATCGAGGTTTTTGCCACCAAAATATATCTAAATGTTTTTGAAAAACAAAATACAGAAGTAAACGATGTGTAGAAAGTGACTTAAGATTAAAATTAACCAGTGATAGCACTGATATCGACGCCCTCATCAGTAAACACCAGTGACAGAAATCTCACTTATTGTAAAGTTGTGTTTCTATAATAATTAAACGTATTTCATTGTCTTTGTAAAAAAAAAAAGTGGGAGGCGTCTGTACAAAGCATCGCCTCATCGAGCTGACGGCTGAAATTCCAGGATTAGTTGAAACTCGATTTGCAAATTAAAATGGCTCTGATGTGCCAAGTCATATATTGGTGGGAAACACCTGTAAAACCCATTTTAGTGGTTGACTGATAAGTTTACCATTGTGTTTTCCTGCTCCCAGTCTTCTATATTGTCATTCATTTGGTTGCAGTAAAACACAATTACAAAGTTCCCAATCAACTACGAAAATCAGACCTGCAGGTGGTTTCCACCAAAAAGCGACTTGGAAGACCAGTTGCATTTTAATATGCTGATCGCGTTACTTCTAATCGTGGAATTTCAGCAGTCAACTTGATGAGGTGATGGTCTGTGCAGCCGTCTCCCGGTCTATAATATGTTTGTTGTTTTATGTATTATCAATCCTTGTTTTTGTTGATAGTATATCCTTTGTACTAAAATTTGCATTTTCGCAGGATAGGATAGTCGATAGCGTATCGAGGTCATACAACATTTCCCATTCTGATATTAGATAGACTCTTATATTAGGTGGGTCGCGAAATTTTTTTTTACTTAAAAGTGGGTCGTGTACCAATAAAGGTTGGGAACCGCTGCTCTAGATTATATAAAAGTAGGTTTGAAACACTTACACTCGCACAGAATGACCAATGATGACTTCTCTATGACACAGAACTGCTCATTACAATACTGAATAGGTAATATCGTATGAATGTTGTGATACGGTAAGAGATTCGTAAGACGGACTTTTTTAATTGCATGAAGATGAAAATGCTTTAAACGAATACGACGATTTTTGAAAGGAGACAGTTTTTTCTCGGTAATTATGATAAACGCCGTGACGAAGATAAAGCAATTTTAGGTTTTCTTAGAATATTTGTAAATCTTGACTCCAGATTTGTGTGTAAAAAATTAATCCTGTCAGTTCTTTCAACTTATAATTTAAACTCGTCATCATCACCACTTTCCGTCATCCACCAACTACTAACAGACAACCTTGCAATCCTTTTTTCCCCTTTTTGTCGGGTCTGCTTTTCTTCTTTGAAACCACAATTATTTAATTAAACTACTCGTCTCGCACTGGGAAAATGTTGGATGAGCGTTAGCGTTCCGTCTTTACGTGAACCATTTAATTTTTGTTCAGTGTTTTTCATGACAATTTGTTTGCCAAATATGTAGTTATTTAGGGGAAATTTGGGATTATGGAAAGTCGCATCAAAATTGTAATCCGAATAGCCATCACAAGTGATGGCGGCTTTCAGTATGCGCGAGGCTCCATCTTTCTTCCTTAGTCCTTAAGCTGGGGAATTCATCTGTGGATATATTTGCCTTTTTGGCATTGCCTTCTTTAACTTGCTTTTATGGGTATTTTGTTTCTGTCCTTTCTTTTGAACCTTTACATTGGGATACGATATTGTACCTTAGCTTGAAATTTTATTTAAAATGAGTTTGGAGTCTTGTTGCTTACCAGAGGATTGGAAAAGAGCTATAGTAGTACCAGTTCATAAACGAGGGGTTACAAATAGGGTTGAAAATAACAGGCCAATTAGTTTGACATCAGTGATAGGCAAAATGATGGAGAGATTGATATGCAACTATATCAGAAATGTCTGTGAGGAAAGAAAATGGTTTTCAGATCGACAACATGGCTTTTAGGCAAGGATATTCATGTGAATCCCAGATGGTGGGCTATATACAAGATATTTCAGATGAATTGGACAAGGGAGGCCAAGTTGATAGTGTGCCACTAGATCTTTTTAAGGCGTTTGACAGGGTGAGCCATAAAATGGTTTTAAATAAACTGAAATCTATTGGATAGGATGAAAAAGTTACTTGTTGAGTAGAGGAATTCTTAAAAGCCAGAAAGCAAAGTGTTAGAGTAGGAAATACATTATCAAAAGAGGTGGAAGTAGATATGGGAGTGCCACAGGATAGTGTATTGGGACCATTGCTGTTACAATACAATGCAATACATTCATTTTCCATTGATCCCAATATAAGAAACTGGCTCTGTGGGATGTGGAAAGTTGTCAATTTACAGATAAACAATTCCATAACAAAATAATAAGTACACTAGATGTACAGTCATAGTATACATGGTACATTAAACACTTCCATTACAAAATAATACATACACCAGAAGATGTACAGTCATAGCATATATGGTACATAAAAAAAAATCCGTAACAAAATAATACATACACCACAAGATTACAGTCATAACATATATGGTAATTCTAATGAATGACTGTGTTGATTGATTACAGTCAGAGTCTAGGTATTTTGCAGATGATATATATGTATACAATAGGATCAAAACAGTCAAAGGCTGTGAACAGCTGCAGGGTGACCTGGACAGATTATCTAAATGGGTAGGTCAGCATGGAATGAAGATAAATGCCAAGAAAAGTCAACTTATTGGGTACACAGATAAAAAACAAAATTTTAACTATGATTATAGGGTGGGGCTTGTTGAAAGCTTGAAGTGTAAATACCTTGGTATAACATTTCATAACAAACTCAATTGGGCAGAGCACATCGGGCAGGTGGTATGAAAAGGTTACAAAATCCTTCATTTACTGGAGCGGGTGATGAGAGGATGTACCAGAGAAGTAAGGGAGTTGGGTAACAAAACTTTGGTCTGTTCATTGGTTGAATATGGTGGTGTAGCTTGGATACCACATTTTTATTATCAAATACAGGAATTGGAAGGTGTGCAAAGAAGAGCAGCTAGATTTGTTTGTGGAAATTACAGCAGGGCCCAGTCAGTAACTGATATGATAAAGGAGCTGGATTGGGAGTCATTGGAGGAAAGGAGGAGGGTGAAGAGAGTGCTGGGAATGTACAGGGCATATGTTGTTGATGGAGCTTGGAGGGATATTGGTCAAAGAATTAGGAATAATGCATGGAAGGGGAAAGGCGGCCATTACCTCAAGCTGGCGCACGATTTCATGCGTTAGGGAATGGGAAAGTTTTCTTTTGTTGGTAAGGGTGTCATGGATTGGAACAAATTACCAAGTGCAGTGATGAATAATTTTCCAAAAATGTTTAAGGAATTTAGAATTAAAATTTGTATATCATAACTAAGCCCCGGATTCTTAGGTTCGAACCTATTTTGTTCCCAACCTAATATCCTCGAAATTTTAACTTTCTCTTACGTCTACTGTATAAACTAATAATATTCATAAATTTAATAGGACCTAAAATAACCTAATTTTTATGTTATGACCTAAAATGACCTAATTCGGTTTTTAGAACCTAAAATGACCTAATTCGATGTACTGATCCAGTTCGGCTGTAATTTTGTTAATTAAAGAAACGTCCAACCCGATTAGCTCAGGGCTAAGGTCCGTGGAAGACGCCATGGGTTCGACCCAACCATCAGCTGTTCTGACATGGTATTCCGTGGTTTTCCTTTTCCCCTTCAGGCAAATGCCGGAACAGTGCCTTATGGACAGTTTACGGGTAGCTGCTTCCTTTTCCCCCCTTCCTTCTCAAAAATTTTGTTTTCTTCTTCTACATCGATCCAAGTTAATGTTACATGGTGATCCGGCCAGTCACCATCACCAGCTGTATCTATTATTATGTGAATCCTAAGATCCAAGACACTGCAAATGTGAGCAGTATGGAAATGATCCCTAACACAGTCCGAGGGGTAAAGCCGAACTTGGAGGGTAAACGAACTATGTTTACGTGTAAAACGGAAGAATTTATTTTAAAATTGGAATAACTATTCGCCACAATATTAAATGATGTGTTTTAACCTAATTGTTGACAGTAACATTGAGAAAAGCTGTAACATTACGGTGTGGCAACTTCACATTATTACAAAGGTTTACATTCAGTAGAAACAAATCGACAAAGCAAGTTTTAAACATAGCACGTTAAACATTAATAATCTCAGGAACGCAAACCCTTTCTGAGAAATTAACAGTTGTATACCGTCATCGTTCAGTGGTTCACGGAAATTAAAATATTGTGTAGACCTACATAAGTTTAGTTCCTTAATTAAAAGCAATAATGCCTTAAAAGAAATCCTCAAGAAGTAGTCACCTGCGAGAGTGGTTAGGAACAAATAAGAACTTTTCTAAAGAAGAGAGAAAATTATATATTGTCAAGAGAAACCAGTAAGTTTAATTTGTTTTATATACATATATCTTTTATAATTTTAAAAAATGAATTAGATTTTATTTGTTTTCATTTCTAAAGTAACGTAAAGTGACAGAGTCTAGACTGCTGGATTAAATTTCATAATATTAACTGGCTATTATCCGGGGTGTTATATTCAGGTGAAATATTTTTATTTTGCCTTCTATATAAGTGACTGCAGAAAAATGATCCCACGTACTACAGTATCAGAATTTGGCAAATGTTACCAGGAGAAACGCTTCCGAACAGAATCAGAGTTTCATTACAAGTTCAAAGCTGGGTGCAGAAGATTCGTTTCACCTGCGTCTTTGTGAAGCTCTCACTGCCGCTAATATATCAGTTTCAACAGTCCAGAATGCAGTCCTGAAAACCATTTTGGAAGAATTTTGCAACAGAAAAATATGAGATGAATTCACTTTAAAAAGAATTACTTGCCTCAGCTACAAGTGAAAACCATTGAAGAACTAGTGGACATTGCCGACCACTTCATCTGGTTAAGTATAGATGAGATGACAGATGCCTGCGGCAGATACATAGCGTTGTTGTAGGCAAGCTCGCATTTGAGGGACGTATTATACCCCAAGTCATTATGTGCAGAGAACCTCCAATGACTAACCAGTATACTGTGGTAATTGCTGTAAAGGATGCATCAAAAGTATTGTGGCCAGGTCTAGAACACAAGGATAAATTGTCGTTGGTGACAGACAGTGCAGCTTATGAGTGTTTGAAGGCATTCCATCTTCGAATGGTCCATGTCACCTGCCTAGCTCATGGGCTGCACCAGGTAGCTGAAAAAAAATCGGGAACAGCACCCTGTAGTTAAAGAGATAATTCCTTCAGTGAAGAAAATATTCCTGGAAGTGCCAAGTCGAGTCGTTACTTTCATCGATACCCCTCCTTCCCGAGCCAGTAGTGACATGATGGGGAACCTGGCTCTCAGCCGCAGTATATTATGCAGAAAACTATGAGAGCATCACGGAGGTCATCAAATCATTAGATGAAAGCGAAGCTATTGCTATAGTAAATGCAAAAAAGTGTTGCACTCAATACCAGCTGTACAGGAGTTGAAATATATAAAGGCAAATTTTTACAACCCAGAATTTTCAATCAAGAATTTGGAAGGAGGTATTCTACCGTTGACGGAAGCACTTCACATCATCCAAGAAGTGAGGGCCAAAGTGGCTCCTGGACCAGTTGGGGTGTCTATAGCTCAGAAGCAGGAGTCTGTTTTAGCCCGCAGTCCAGATTTCAAGCGGATGGAATACATAGGCCGTGTCCACTGTGGTCTAAAGAAACAAGAATATTGCCTTGGAATCCTAATGAAATCGCTGATACAAAGTTCACACCTCTGACCACATGTGACGTAAAGCGTAGTTTTTCCGCATTCAAGAGAATTTGAATGGAAAAAAGAGGAGGATTTACTCCTGAAAATCGGTCAAAATATTTCATTGTTCAGTGTCATATTAGAAGTTTTAAATGAGTTGTTTACCATACACAATATAGACGAAGTATTTTGAACATAATAGTGGTTTATTTTGCATATTTTAATGTGATCAACCATGACATGTTAGAAGTTTTTAAGGAGTAGTTGACATTGTATTGTAAAGTCAACAATATTTTTAACACTATGGCAGTATATATTACGTGTTTTAAATTTTATTTCCCTTAAAAACGTGTAAGTTCCTAAATCAGAATTTTAAAAAACCTATAAAAGCCTAAAAACGTAAGTTGAATAAACCTAAATTTGGTTTTTTAGAACCTAAAAATCCGGGGCTTAATCATAACAGTAAATGGGAGAGGAGTTTAACATTTTAATTGTAAAAGAAATTTAAAAAAATATGTATATAAAAAAAGGGGTAAATGGATGACTGGAGGAATTGCCACCGGAGTTTTAGCTCCATCGCAATTAAATTAATAATCTCGTAATAAAAGTTCTCTGGCCGTTACAAATACTATGACTAGGGGTTACGTTAAGAGTGTGTTCCCAGTCTCAATAATAATAAAAATAAACAACGTGATGGTTTCGAAGCAAATTGGAATTTTTTTCAATTTTGCAGAGTGAACTTTAAGGGTCAAATACAAGTCAACATTGTATTTAAGCAATTATACGATTGCACTATCATCCCCGTTCGTTTTTAATACCTACCTCTATTAACGCTTCTCAGTTCTTCAAGCTCGAGAAATTTTATTCATCCTGAAACACAGGCCAAGTTTATAATTGGTGAATTCAGGTCATCCTGTCATAATCTTTCATCCTAAAAACTGGAACTATTCTAGACCCATGATGATGCGGAAAAAAAGGGTCATGGGCTTACACTAGTTACGAATAAAGTCAGTAAATTTGATCCCATTTTTATTCATCCTAATCATCCCACGTCGTATCAATTGACGATTATTTACGAATGTAAAGTAACGTTTTCATCATTTTGCCAGCGAAAAACCTAACAAAAAATACTTTTCATCAGGCATTGGTGATGCAATTAACTGATTGTACGTATTCAACAAGTTTTATCGCGACTTAATCCACTTGCGTGGGATGTCAAATACAGCAAACAAAAATTCCTACGTACACGCGCCTACTTACGATAGTTATATAAGAAGATATTATCTTATCATACGCACAAGTGTGTGATAGCCAATTTACTTTCTGATGAAGTAATCTGGGAAATAAAAAATGTGTCAGTAATTCAATTTCATAGGAATGATATTAAATTAATACACGCATACGTCAAGTAGTAACAAAAAAAAACTGTGCAGTCTTAATTCGTATCCAGTGATATTAAAATCAATCATAGATTCTTAAAAAGTGATACAGATAAATTTTTTATGTGTTTATTGACATAGGGAGTGCGTTAATCTGCTATTTAATTGTACAGCTGAACAGGGATAACTGTACGAATAGGTAATCAGAATATCATAAACATTATTAAAAACGTAGGTTGCATTGGTAAGTGCATATGTAAAGGGTAGAACATGGTAGGATGAAGAGGAAGAGTGAATCAAATAATCAAAACACATATGCCAAAATGGATGACCAATTGACCTCTGAAAAAATATCCAAAACGATTCGTACAAAATATTTGAAATGAAATTGTCGTGGCTTGATATGACTGAAACGAGAATCGCAAGTATTTAAGACAAACTAAATATTATTTCGACCTTTGTATGCGCCTCACCGGACGATGTTACATGATCCAATAAATTTCTTACATTGCATCTTTGCACTAAGATAGAAACAGGAATCGTCCCAGTATTCATCTTGATTTTTGAGTGATCTAACTGATTAAACTTCAGAGTTACACAAAGGTCCCAGTAAGTTAAGGAAATAATCGAGAAAATAAGTTTCAATAGATATTTGGGGAAGAAAACAATCTCACTGATTGGAAACAAAAATAATTAGTTTTACCAATTGACACATTGCGCTGTTGAAATGAACATCTGTTGACTTGACTCTGAAGTATGAATTGCACATGCGCCTAGTCAGGGCCGCCGTAAGCTTTGTCACGATGACAGAAAATTACTATCACTGTTGTTGACTTTCCCTGGAAGCGATTCATGGCCTTACTGTTAAATCCCGATACTAAAACCGTATCAGCTACCTTGAAAAAATAAAAGTAACAGCTATCTTTCCGATCTTATTTCATGGTTGTACGACTTACTACTGCTAGCTTTGTATAGATTTTGATGAAAGATAATTGAAGTAGCTTCCAATGTTATATTAACTCGAAAACAGCTTAGTACCGACTATTTAGGAGCAGAAAATTTTCTTGTGCAAAAAAGTAATAACTAAAGTATTTTTAACATCGTCAAGTAATACTTCAGTCAAATACACGAGTTCCTACTACCAAACGATAAATTATTGTTATTTATTTATTTTATATCTTCACCTTCTGACAGTTCCGTCACTCTCAAACAATTTTTGAACTAAATAGTAGGATTTCCTAAACTGTTTCAAACCTTTATCCTACTTGAAAAGTGTTTAAATAAAATGAAAATTTATAGAAATATTTCATGTGTGTGAATGATTTTTCTCGTAAATATCTATCGCATCATGCTCCCGAACCTTTCACAGGAAGATATGCCGTCAGAATCTTGCTCCCTAAGAACTACCCATCTTTACTTCCAGACATCTAGACATTCTGCTTTCGACGATTTACATACAAACTATTAGCTACGCATAACATACAGAGTTTTGCTCCGAATGATCTACACACTCTTGCTACCATCAATCTACCAATTTTTGCTGCCTACAATCTGCAGTTTTTTTTTGTTTTTTTTTTTAAATGGCTTTCGGCGACTAAGCCTTTTATCCAGCTCAATGTGTTTACGATATCTCTTCATGTGAATTAGTTTCTCCAGTACGTTTTTTTTTTATGATTCCTAAGTATAGACACCACAGGACGGACAGGCCATTCACACAGACACACAACACTTAACATCCACGCCCGCGGCCGGATTCGAACCGGCGACCTTCGGCACGCGGAGCTAGCACGCTAGCCCCTACGCTACCGAGGCCGGCAGCTGCAGTCTTGCTTTCTACATTTTTTCCTGTTATCTGTATAAATTTAGGTATTATCTCCATAGATGCCAGCGAATGGAAAAGGAAGTTTGATGTGTTTACTAAACGTGAACGACTAAATAATCTCAGTACATTTAACTAAGAGTGCAGGTTCGTCCCACATTAATCCACCGAGTTTTGCTCGGAGGGTCGCGGTCGCAAACTAGATAAATGTAAAAAGCAAGGGTTCTAGGTCTCACAATCCAATAAAAAATACAAAAAAAAAGAAAATTCAGTGAAAAGGCTGTAACTGTTTATTTTTTAATAAATTTTCGAATAGTCTTGTAGTTTAGAGACGAAAATAACAAAATAATTTAACTGGCGACATAAAATCTAGTTTTCGGAAGGGTTTTGATTTGTTTCTGCCACTGCCACTTGTAGCAGACGTGGAGGGCTGCTCATACAGGGTGTCCAGAAAAGGACTCCCTGATTTCAAAATTAAATATCTCGAAAACAAAGATCGATAGAGGAATGCAGTAAACGGTATGTTTATCGTGACAGCTGTAAGAAGTGTATTTTTTTTTTTTTTAATGTGGCTTTAGCCATAGGCTAATACAGCCAGTAACATCATATAATACATTCAACTGATTATGAATTACACTTTAAGTACATATGACATACACAGAGAATCTTGAGAACATTTTCTTGCTCGATGCATTGATTACCCCTTTTTTGTTATATTCTATTTTTTGTCTGTATTACGTATTTGTGCATTTCTTTTATTGCTTTCAGCGATGGTGAGGATACGACTTGTATTAGGTCTGCTATGTCCTTGATTTTAAGTTCGCCTTCTATTATCTCTTGTCTTATGTTCCTATACTGCTTGCATCTTAAAAGGAAGTGATATGTATCTTCCACATCGTCGCATTGTTGGCATTTCGGGTAGTCCACGATCTTCATGGTGTACATTCTGTCTCGTAGGAGTGCGTGTCCTGTTCTCAGTCTGCTTATTGTTTTAATCTCACTTCTGTTTATTTTAAAGGGCGTGTATCATAGTTTGTGGTCTGGTTCCCCTGCTATGGTTCTGTACCAGAGGCTCTTGCTCGGTTCTTCTTCTACCCATCTTCTTTTCCACTCCTTCTTCACTATTTGTGTGATTGTGTGGTTGTAGTCGGTGTAGGGGATGGGTATCTCCTCTATATCTGCTGCATTTAACTGTCCCCGTGCTATGGCATCCGCCGCTTCATTTCCTCTTACGCCGACGTGCCCTGGGATCCATTGTAGTTTGACTCTTCTTCCCTCCGTTGTTGCCTTGATTATTTGCCTGGCTGCCTCAAACGCTAGGTAGTTTTTGCACGTGCCTTTGGGGATTCCTTTTATGGCCTGTAGGGCGCTTTTAGCATCCGAGCAGATGACTGCCTTAACAATACCCACTTCATTTATGTACTTGATTGCTTTTAGTATTGCCATAATCTCTGCTGAAAATATGGACATTGGGGTTGGTAGTCTGTACGCCTCATGCACTTCTTGCACCATGTCGATGTACGCTGCTGTGGTGAATTCCTCGTTCTCTCTTGATCTGGCGGTAAATATTTGTCTCCATCCTTCCCATCTTGTGTTTAAGGTTTGCAGAGACAGCTGCTTTATGATTTCAGTGTTTTGTTCCTTCTTCTTTGATACATCTACTGTCAGGTCTGTGTACACATGTTGATCCATTTCCATCCTTGGCCACGGTTCTCGTTCTCTATACATATCGTTGATCTCAGAGGTTGCTATGTTCCATCGGTTAGTTATTTCCCAGTATTTTATGAGACTTGGGCTCTTATGTGATTTTTGTGGTTTCGCTGTATATTCATGCACCAATGTACGCACTTTTCTCCCCAGAGGATGACTGGTGTTGGTCCTTACTTTTGTCCAGAATTTTAGGCCCAATTTCTTCCTTCTTAATGATAGGGGTGGCGTTGCCATTTCCACTTCCATTGCCATGACTGGCGTTGTTCTTAGAAAGCCGCCCGCTATCCTCAAGGCGACAGATTGTACGGTATCCAGTTTTTTATGTAAGAAGTGTATACAGCAGTTTGAAATGATAGTTACAAAAGCTGCTAACAGATGGCGCTGTAATCGCCATACGTAATGCCTAAATAGTGATCCGAAGCTCAGGGCGATCAGTTCCACCATTGAAACGTGCCAATGGTGAACATTTTGAAAACATTGTGATGTGATTGTTTGCAAAGATTGTTTTCATACGATTATTTCACTTATGTATGCTGATATGAGCGTACAGCGCCATCTGTTAGCAGCTTTTGTAACTATTATTTCACACTGCTGTATTCACTTCTTACAGCTGTCACAATAAACATACCGTTTACTGCATTCCTCTATCGATCTTTGTTTTCGAGATATTTAATTTTGAAATCAGGGAGTCCTTTTCTGGACACCCTGTATCTTTATGGTACATAACTCCATTTTATCCTCGTTCGCAGCGAAGCTAGTCCGTACTCGCTGGCGCAGTCGGACAAGTGACTGCGTTGAACGAAAACAAACTGTTCCTCTATTGCCGCCGATCCAACCTCCTTGCCTCCTGCGCCGCCACCGCGCCAAACAATATATCACTGCCCACAGAGAGCCCGCGACTACCTTGCAGCACAGCATCTGATCTCTTGACCGGTAGGTATGGTCTCAATAGGAAGAAAATTAAATACGTCGTTTTCGAAATCACTGACATAGTTTTAATACGGACCTAGGGGGCGTCGCCAAAGTTTTTTTTACGGACATGGCGAGTCGACAATTTTTTTTTAGTTGTAAAGGGGTCGCGTATCCAAAAAGGTTGAAGAACACTGCCATGGACTGATCACCGTAATGTTCATACGCCGAGTAAGTTAACCGCTTTGAGCTGATAAGATAAAGAAGTGACTCTACACTTGAGGCCGTATGAAATAAGTGAGCGCAACGCTCCAATTTTTACGGTATAAGCAAATTTCACGTTCTGAAACAACTGTATTATCCTAATTTCTGAAGAAACTTACTACCATTACCAAAGAATGTGTTAACATTATTTCGTCGCTACATAACAGTCATTTTTTCTCTTTTACATAAAATTTTATAAACGCCCATATCCGTTGGAATCTGAGTATTTTGTTGTGTCCCCAATACATCAAAAAACAGTGACAATTTATAATAGTGATGGCTACTGATACAGTCCAACTGTAAACAGGAATAGATTCTACTGCAGAAGAAAAGCCCAGTAATAAACTGGTAGGGGGGAGGGGGAGTGGAAATAGACTACGGCCTACTTCGAAAGTTGAGAGCTAGAAATCTGAAGCAACGACTACAGCAGAAAATAAATAGACCTTCTTCGACATAAAGTATTTAGCTCGATTATTCAAGCAGAAAATTCGACACAATGTTTGAGAATAATAAAACATTAACAATTAAGTAATCACAACAATTTGCTTTTTTTTTAACAGAGAACACTAATGAAATATTGCGGCTTGTAGAAAGAATTATGAAGAATTTACAAACGAGTTTGCATTTAAAATGCTTGTAAGAAACTGAAGTATTACATGTGTATTGGCCAATACCTGCAACTGAAAACAAAGTTTAAATAAAACATGTTTTTTATTCACAATGCGATAGAAATAGTAATGTGCTGATATAAGGCAAAGATTGAAATGGAGCGTTCTGACTACCACTAGCTTACTTCTCTTGGCTCTCTAGCTTCATTTCCCGGCGACCCACCTCGTCGTGAAACTGCGCGTTACGTGAGTTAGTGTGTTGGCCATGAAAGTAATTTTCATCATCCGTCTACCCCGCCACTCGAAAGACCTGACAACTTCATCACCGACAGATTCACTCACTACAGCCCCTACTTCCCTCACCAATTATTTGGGCTCTAAGAAGAAAACGACCAGTGATTTAACATGTCGCAGATATGGTAACATTAGCGAAGACAAAGATTCCATTCTCACCTTCAATGGTTTCCCTGTAGCACTCGAGGCGAATGGAGCCGTGGTTCCTTTCTAAAATCAATGAGAAAGACAGAAGCGTAGTGGAATGCAGATAAGTGAATTCACGAGCTGGTGTTGTCGGCATATTCAAGATAAGTAGGACCGGGCGTGGTGGGTGAGCGGTTAGCGATCTGGCCTCGCATTCGGGAGGTCGGCGGTTCGGATCCCCGTCCGGGCATCTAGATTTGGGTTTTCCATGGTTTCCCCAAAGCTCTCCAGGCGAATTCCGGGATGCTTATTTCAAAAGGTCATGGCAGAATTCCTTCCCGTTCCTTGTCCCCAGTCCTTCCCGCCTCTAATGACCTCGACGTCAACGAGGCATAAAGCTATAAGTAAAAAAAAAGTAAAAAAGATAAGGAGGGTAGCGACATATATATACTACAGAAATGACAGCCGTTTTAAAAGGCTTGACATACCTCAAAACAATATTGTTGTCCTTTTAGATTTAAAAAGCGCTGTAGTCCCTTGATAATCTCAATGCTAACAACAACAAAGATATACTATGTTAAAAGTCTTGGTCCTACTAAGCCAACCTCACAGTGATAACAAACTGGTGCAGCTGATTTGGATAAAAGCACTCATTCACTTAAAAAGAAACAAATTAACCAATACACTAGAGATATCGTCGATAAAATCAGTTATTAAATAGTTAATTTTTCAACCTAACGATAATAACTATATTTAAAAATCATATAAAGGTATAAATCTGGCTACCTAAAGGCATAAAACAATGGTTGTACCAAATTGTATCATCTGTATTATGTTAAATTTGTAATATTTATTCATTGTAACGAAATTTTGTAGCATAATTACGTCAGCATTGTTCTTAGCACCGAATGCAAAAAAAAAGTCCGCGTCTCATTTCCTTTGCATTCGTTGCCTACAATCCTTCCTTGACAACCCACAATGCAAGAGGTCTTTTAGAAATAAAGTAATTTTAAGATTGATGAAAGGCGTTTGTGTGCACTGAATTGCTGGTGCACATTTTCACTGAAACTATAAGCTGAAGAGCTGGCAACTTGCTACTCACCTGCCGCTGTGTGCGTGAGTCCCGTACTAGACGCACCTTCCCGCCCCGGTTATGTTTATAAACCTGTTATCAACAGCGACAAGTGGCGGCTTTACCAGAGCTCGTCATCACCTTTGGAACCAACTCATCACCTGATAACTATGACTCAGCGCCCGGAGTAAACGTGACCATTAACCAGCAATTAATTACAACCATAGGAAAAGCGGACTATGGGAATGTTCAGGGTTCAACCAACAGTTTTTTCTTAGAACAAAACATGGTGAAGTACTAAATTTAACTAATTAAACTACTCCAGAAAAGTCATAATCTCATCAAGTTAACAAATCGGCGTTAATACGCATTCGGGCGGACATGGGTTCCAAACACCGTCCGGCCGTCAAGATTTGGGTTTCCATGGTTTCCCCAAATCACTCTAGGCCAGTGTTTCCCAACGTGGGGCCCACGCCCCACAGGGGGGCAATTTGGTTTTTTTTAGGGGGGCAATTTAGAAATTGACATGATACGACTTTACCGCTTTCTCTTCGGGTTATTTAAATGCAATGCTAGATATAGGTGCAATGGCATGGCTTTGTGATGAAACTAAAATCAAATACCCAAATGCAACAGAATGTGCAAGAAAACTTCTATTACCTTTTCCATCTTCATATTTAGCCAAATCTGGATTTAGTGCAGTAAATGATTTACTGATAAAAAAAAAAAGAAATCGACTGGATATAACACAACGTAGAGACTTGAGATTAAAGCTTACTAAATTGGAGCCTAATATAAAATCTCTATGTAGCAAGCATCAAGCGCAAGGATCACACTAAATTGCCATAATAAATCTTTATTAAAAATCTTTTGAATTTGAATTTTAGTATTTCATTTTATGTTTTTTAATTTTTCTTACTGTGTTTTATGACAATATTAAAGTGTTTTCTTTCAAAAATCATCCTATATGAGTTTCTTTAATAACAAATAATTTTTTATTAAAAATTATGTATGGGGGGGCAAAAAAAACGTTAAAAGTGGGACATGACCCAAAAAGGTTGGGAAACACTGCTCTAGGCGAATACCGGGATGGTTTCATTACAAAGGCCATGCTTCCCGTTCTAGCCCCCAATCCTTTCCCGCCTCTAATGACCTCCACGTAGACGAGGCGTAAAGCCCCAAGCAAAAAAAAAAAAAAAAAAAAAAAAAAAAAAAAAAAAAAAAAAAAAAAAAAAAAAAGCTTTAATACGGTGAATAATGATTTCCGCCTCATGGAAATGACACACATTTTTACTCTGAGCGAAATAAAAATGCTCTAACCCAGCGTTTCAGAAACTTTTCGTTCTTGTGTCCCGGTTATTTTAGAAGCCTTTTTCATATTTTACTACAAACTTACTACAGGGCGTTCGCCCGGAAACGCTACCCACTGTTAGCGCTACAAGGAAGAAACTGTTCCCGGCGAGCGAGCGGTCAGCTTCCGGCATTGTTCGACCGTCGGCCGCGGACTATTTCATAATAATTACGCTTCATAAACTTGTATGTGCTAAGCATTAAAATGTGACGTCAGTTGCGGATCAACAGTGCCATCGTGGACACCCTGCAGGTACCAGTTGCAAAATCTAATCCTAGGCCCCTGGTCTGTTTCTGTAATTTTATGCACCACAATTGTTTTGTACGGCTTTAAGTGAACTAGCTTTGTTACTTTCCAAGCTGACGTCTTAGATACCCCTGCCTGCTGCCCTAACTGACTTAATGATTTTTTGGGTGACTGTTCTAGTCGAAAAGCGATATCGTCAATTTTCTCCTCTGTGAGAATACGGTTGATCGCCAGTCTCTTTTTGTTAAAAAATGTACCCGTTTCTCTTACTTTTTTAACCAGACGCAGAATTGTTGATTTAGCTGGCATTAAAGCGCCAGGATATTCGCGACGAAATTTACTGCGACACTTTTTAAACGACTTCTTCTTCACATATGTATCGTAGAGAAATATTCTTTGTTGCAAACTGTAACGTACCATAATTTTACTCACACTCAAACACGGTACAGATTAGTAAGAGTATGAAGCCCCAAACCAGCCAAACCGCAAAGAAACGTTTATTCACAACACTGTTGGGACAGCGGAGGTGTGAAACAGTGCGGTGATTCACGGCGCCGTGTGGCGGGAGTTGCTGGCACCACTGTCCCAGCAAGTTGCCGACGGCAACAGACTGGGAGGGTAGCGTTTCCCGGCGAACGCCCTGTACCTATTTTGAGGTGTGTAACTAAAATAAAATATTATTTCCATGTCTATTTTCATATACTTTAATAATTTCTTGTAAAATATTACGAAAATAATTGCAATACTGAAATAAGATTAAATTATTAAGACTAAGTGTGAAGCTGTTTATTACTTACTAAAAACTTCACGTTTGGGTGAATAGATTATAATTTAACTCTCAGACCTTGTTAGACTTTCAATCTGTTTTTATATTTATTACACGCTTTATATTAGCTTGACCTGTATATATGAATGTAACGGAATTTACAACTCCATTTTGACCCACTTCCAGATGTCCGAGCTATTTGAAATTTCGCACACAGATTAAGAAACGGTGACAATACAATAATTCCATAGCAATCTCCTACTATTCTTATTACTTTGACAGTAACAACAGAAAAATTGTTGAATGTCGTGTAATTTTGAAATTTAATTTTAGTCCAATTCCAGATGGCCAAATTGTTTCAAATTTTGCTCATGTGTCGATATCTGATTACAATCCAGTAATTTCATAGCTATGCCTTGATATTCTTGATACTTTGACAGTAACAATAGAAAAATTTTGCACACTTATTAAGAACCATTGACAATACAGTAGTCTCTTAGCAATGTCCTGCTATTCTCGTTACTTTGGCGGTAACAATAGAAATATGGTTGCATGTAATGGAATCTTTCATTTCAGTGTTCACCCACTTCCTGACTTCGAATCCTTTGAAATTTTGCACTCTTATTAAGAACAGATATAAATTCAATAATTGCACCCTCACCACGTTGTCAGTAACAACTTAAAAGTGGTTGATTGTAATGGAAAATTACGGTTCAATTTTCACCGTCTTCAGAAAGTCCGAATTGTTGAAATTTTGTACGCGAATTAAGTAATAAGTGTTAAAAATTAAGTAGTTAGTATTAAAAATTAATAACCGATTACAATCCAGTAATTACATATCTCTGTCTTGGTATTCTCAATACAGTAAGAACACTAAAGTGATTTAACTGTCATATGACAGATGTGGCTCATTTTCACCCACTTTCCGCATCCCCCTGGTGGCTTAGTTGATTAAGGCGTGTGATTGGCGAACAGATGTTCCCTGTTCGATTCACGGTGGAATTTTTAGGATATTATAAGTGTTAAAGATTAGGATAACCCACGGTTCGGATTTCACGTTAAACTGCAGGTACTGTGTACCTGATGGGATTGCCAAGTTAGGCAAATAAAGCCGCAACATTTTGCACAAGGGCGGCAATTCGAGAAACCTTCCTCATTTGGCGGTCGGACCCTTCGGAGATTTCCGGCCAATATCGCCATATCCATTTAATTTAATTAACAACTTCCAGGCGTCTTAATTTTTCAAAATTTTGTACACGTATTAGGAACGTTTAACAACACAATAATTTCACAGCTGTAACCTGGTATTCTCATTACTTTGACAGTAACAACAGAAAAATTGTTATGTTGCGCAACCAGCTGTAACCTGGTTATTTCATTACATTGACAGTAACAACAGAAAAATTGTTATGTTGCGCAACCAGCTGTAACCTGGTATTCTCATTACTTTGACAGTAACAACATTAAAAAATTGTTATGTTGCGCAACCTTTTCCACATGCGCAACCGATGATAATTTGAAACAAGCTGCTGCGATAGTGTCTGCAGTCTCTTAATATGATGTTAAATAGTGAGTATTCAAAACATCGTTTTCAATTACTTCGTACTATTATAGAAGAGTAGTCTTCCACATTTACCCTGCTATTGGAACTCTGGTGGGGTTGACCATTTAATTACACGTTACTGGCGGGAAGAATAATTAAAAATGAAACTACAACAGAAAGAAAAAGAGAGGTTGGCAAAGAAAAGCAAACAGTAAGAAACATACTTTTGAAACACTCTGAACAAAAAATTAAAAATAAAATTGTTGTTTAAAACACTAAAAACACGCTTTCGTAGTAATGTGAACTAAAAGGTTAAAAATAATCTTTAAATATTAAGATTTTGTCTAACAGCGATAGAACGTCCCACAATTCAGGATAAATTAATTTTTTTAATAAGCTTAAAGAATACAGTCACTGATTACAAAATTAACTTTAATGTAAAAAAAATTGTTTGCTGCCCTTGAATGCCTATAGATAAAATTACTTAAGACCTAACCCTTCAAAAACTGAGGTGTGAACCTTTCATCTACAAAATAGGAAAGCTCAGCGTAAGTTGAAAGTATTGTGGTCGGGTATCGAAATGCAGACATGTAACATCTGAGGGTGATACTCGACAGAACTCTCACGTATAAGGAGCACTCCATGAATTGCAAAACAACTTACTGCGCAAACTAATTGGATCACAGTGGGGCAGTCAACAACAAACAATACGTACAGCAGAAATGACCCATTATTACTCTGTTGCAGAATATGCATGTCCAGTTAGGTATTCGTCTTCTCACACCAAACAGGTGGATGCGGCCCTCCATAACACAAGTAGACTAGTGACAGGCTGCCTAAAGCGGCCCCTACACGGTCAATATTATTGCACAATATTTACGGTTGCACAATAATATTGAACGTCTGTAGGTTAGATTGAGAGGTTGTGCAATATTATTGAGTGAATCTAAACAGTTTGAAATATATTGTGCAACCTGAAATACATTGTGCCGTCTGTAGGTGATATTGCGCAATATTCCCTCAGTTGGTCTCGAGACACGGGCACGATCACTAGTCTCCGCTTGTATTTTGTTACTGTAATATTTTTTATTGATTTTTTCTTCTGAAAATGAATGCAAAAGTGAAGTGAGTGAAAGATTTACCAGCATTATGGAATGTCAAATCGTCTGAGTATAAAAACAGACAGGAAAAAATAAGGCTTTCGAAATTCTGCTGCACAAATATAAAGAGAAACATGCAATTACTACGAGGGAAGATGTTACAAAAAGGATCGATTCTTCTGGACCAACTACGGAAAAGAAGTAAAACGAATTAAAGATACAAAAAAAGAATAGTTGTGCGTGGGGATGAAGTGGTGGAGTCAACGTTTTGGTACTTCGACCAGTTGAGTTTTCTTGGAGACCAGGATGTGGTGAGCTCAAAACGTACAATGGGACCACTTTAAGAGCACAGAAAATTACTGAATGATTTAAGTATTTATTATTTCAGTTTTATTATTAGCCACAATAATAACAACAAACATTGAGATAGTATACACGTGACATTAAAAGGAGTTATTAGGTATGAATAAAATACAAAATTTATTCAAACAATGCTAACAAAACTAATTTTTCCAATGAAATTTTCGTTTATTGTTAAAACAGTCACGCATCGTCACCGAAAAAGAAATAAAAATAAAATGGTGCAAGCTTATTACTGTTTAGTAAAAGTTCTTGTGAGGTGATTAATCAGAATATCTCCAAATTTGGAACATTAAGAAAGCCACCATCATATACACGAAGACACATACATTCGATCCGATGTCTACCATTAAAAAGTTGTAATTCGCATTTACTATACCCAACAGAGCAATACTGAAAAAGTGTTTAATCTTATAAAAAGGAATTCAGAACCAGGAGGTATCTTGATAACTAGATGTCTCCTGCGTAAATCACTAAGACAGTTCCATCATGTGTGAATATTTCCGCTTCACATATCAATTCTTTATCCGTGTTAATTTTTTTTTTTTTTTTACTCAGTACAGTAAAACAATAGCAACAGCTGCTACATCCTGCTCGTCTGTCATTTCGAAGTCAACTAAACTATTGTGCAATATTATTGAGCCGTCTAGGGAGAACATCAATATTATTGCGCAGTATTATTGCACAATAATATTGATCGTGTAGGGGCCGCTTAAAGCCTAACCCAGTTGACAGGCTTTACCCGCTTTCAGGGATTGCACCACCCAGTATCCGCAGCGAATGGCTGCGAACAAAGAGAGGACCAAAGAAGAACTGGAAGGCGCTCATTCACTGCACGGCCATACACCACCAGCCCAGAGACTCAAGTGCAGAAAAAGCTTCCTGAGAACATCGCTGGAACTAACTGGGTCACCTGAAAAGGCAAAAGTACAATTATGGAAAATGAAGGTCCTTAACATCTCGGTCCACTGGCAGTTGCAGAGCGCTTGCCACCTGGTCACGCAGAGGACTGGAACGTCCGGCGGTCCTTAAATCGACTTCAAACAGGAGTGGGCAGGTCTAAGTAAAACTTTGTGAAATGGAGTTATATTGATCCTACCAGCATTAAGTGCGAATGTGGTGAGGACCGAACCATGGACCATATTCTCGAGTGCCCTATGTGCCGATCATCCTGCAACAAAGATGACCTGTATCGAGCAACACAATGCACTTGCAGTTGCGAAGTACTGGGCGAAATGTGTTTAAAGTTGTTTATTTGCAAAATGTGTTAACTATGTATTTTATGTTTATGATTCGAGAATAATAAAATCCTTTCACTTCTTTCCCGACCTTCTTCTGAGATTTTCAATCCTCCTGTCTCTCCCGATGATGGTTTTATATTCTGCACTTATAACCTTTTTTTTAATTTAATTTAATTGCAATGGAGCACAGGCTCCGGTGGCAATTTCCCTACACACCCATCTTCCCCCTATCCTGCACCTACCTACATTTGCCCTCTACAAATTTTATCTTTAATTTCTTTCAAAGTTTTCGGTAAATTATTCATCATTTCTCTTGGTAACTCATTCCAATCCCTGACACCCTTACCTAAAAAAGAGAATCTTCCTACACCCTTGTGCCTGAAATCGAGTGCCAGCTTGTGGTCATGGTCATCTTTTCCCTTCCATGCACTACTTTTCATACCTATTGCAATATCTTTCCATGCCTCATCGCCAGTATATGCCCTGTACATTCCCATGACCCTCCTCATCCTCCTCCTGTCTTGCAATGAATCCCATTCCAGCTCCTTTATCATATCCGTCACTGATGATTGCATTCTGCGATAATTTCCAGAAACAAATCTAGCAGCTCTTTTTTGCACCCTCTCCAACTCCTGTATTTGATACGTAAAATGAGGGTCCCATACTACACTACCATATTCGAGCAATGGTCTAACCAAAGTTTTGTAACCCAATTCCTTGACTTCTCTCGTACATCCCCTCATCACTCTCTCCAACAAGTGCAGAACTTTGAAACCTTTTCCTACCACCTGTCCTATGTGTCCTGCCCAGTTAAGTTTGTTATCAAAAGTAATTCCAAGATATTTACATTTCAAGTCTTCTGTCTATCTCAAATATTAGTTGGTGTATACTTAGTTCTACAGTTCTCCTCTTCCACCTTGATCTCCATCTCAGCCAGTCCTTCCTGAGTTCAACCATCCAAATTGTTCTTGTTTTTCCTCTCGTCCTGCTCGTTATCTCTCATACTCTTCTGGTCGTTCTATCCATGTCTATCCTGATCACATGACCAACGAATCTTGACCTTTTGAGCAACATTGGTAACGATATCGTCCACATGTTCCGTTACATCTCTTCCTATGATCTTCGCTTCCATCTTTCATCTCCTCGTTTTGGATCTTCTTGAGGATTCCTCTTTCTTCTTTTATCAATTGTTCCGTCCCGTGTCGCCCCAGTGTTGTCGTCTCTGCCGCGTACATTATCAAGTTCCTCATTGTTGCTTACTCCACACATAATTCATTTCAATAACTACAATGCCAAAATCAGCGCAAATTGCCACGTTTATTAGACGTCTTCAAAAAGGATAAAAAAGAGTTGCCACAGCTATATAAACAAAATACTTTTTTTCTGTTCAAAATCTGGAGGTGAAACGTAAGAAATTTAAATGAAATGTAAAAATAGTTATTGTTGCTATTGTCGAGATCATCATTCACTATATGATTTAAAACTCGGCATCCATTATTTTTTCGGTGAGAAACCATAATTTACATACTACTGCTTTTCATATCTTCTGTGCTGCCTTTTTCTCAAATTTCAGATGAATTGATACATTGAAACATGGTCAATAACCTTAAAAACAATGTTCACATGTAGAGTGATGGAAAAACAAAAGGAACTGATTAAATCTTGAAAACTTTATTTTAACGCCATTAATTTTTCTATACTACAATACCAGCGGATACGATGAAAGGAATGTCCCTTAGATAATCGCTTTAATTCATCAAAATTGTGGCAATAAAGTGAATTTTCTCTTCTTTTTTTTCTCTAGATTTAGGATACTGGTAGAATTAGTTCTTCCGCCTGGGTTATTAGAAAATGTGTTTCAAAACATATGATTTTTTTTTCTTTTATCGTAACTGTTTGATTTAAGTAAAAAAGAATTAATGGTGCAAGAAAACTGTATTCTTTAACCAACCCCAGAGATGAAAAGTTGGTAGTCTATGATTCATGGACGACTAAAATTATTAGTAACTAGCTGGTACCCACGACTTCGTTCGTGATAGTAAAGAATTCATATTGACAGCTATAGACATCTAACCACCATAGTGCACGATGGGAGACTCGATACTATTACCACACACAAATACCAGTCTTGTGCGCTATGTGTAAATTTACGGATACACACAAGTCTTCGGATGAAATACGAAAATATTCATGATCGACCAATTTCAAACACCATATCTCACACACTCCCACAGTTACCAAATTTCGGCCAACGTTGTGATCGATGGGAGACTCTGTGTTACTACCACACACAAACGCCAGTGATCTGCGATTGATAGTTTTCACTTGAAAGTGATGTACCGTGACACATGCGTCTTTGGCAGAAATATGAAATTGCCGCAGGTCGACCATTTTCATCACCCATATCTTCCACACCCCCATAGCTACAGACATCTAACAACCGTAGTGCACGACAACAGACACGATTCTACTACCACACATAAACACCAATGCTCTATGCTATGCAGTCGTGGCATAAAAGTGAAATCTGCGGAGACACATGCCTTTCGTCGAAATACGAAAATATCCTTGGTCGGCCACTTACAACCACCATATCTACCACAGTACCACAGTTTCTGAAATTCGGCCGCTGTTGTGATCGAAAGGTGACTCTGTGCTACTACTACACACAAACGCCAGTTATCTGTGATCAGTAGTTTTTGCTGAAAAGTGATACACCATGACACTTTTGTCTTTGGCAGAAGAATGAAATTGCCACAGGTCGACCACTTTCAACCCCCATTTCTCCCACACCCCCATAGCTACCGACATCTAACAACCATAGGCACGACAGGAAAGACGATTCTACTACCACACACAAACACCAAAGGTCTATGTTATGTAGTTGTGGCAGGAAAGAGAAGTATACGGAGATACGAATTTTTGGTCGAAATATGAAAACGCTCTGCACTGACCAACTTTAATCATTATATCTCCCACATCCCCACAGCTATCGGCATTCGGCCAACGTTGTGCACGACAGGAAACTCCATGCTACTTCTACCCACAAACATCAGTGATCTGTGCTTGGTAGTGGTGGCTGAAAAGTGAAATATAAGAAAACACAAGTCTATTTTTATATATATATAAGATTAATAGGCATTATAATGTCATGTTTCCAGTGTATTTTGATCTACGAGGTTTACAGTCATTTGAAATTACAACACTATCCTCTTGGTGATAAACAAAGTGATTTCATCGTGTGGAAAATCTTTAATCGTGTGACAATACGCAATCCGAATTTCAAGCATGAAACGAAGAATAATATTAACATTATGTAATAATACCACTTAATATTTCGGTTTATCTAATTAGGAAAATACTAAATGGGAAAATACTAAACAGTAGGTCTCTGATATTACAGTTATCTCACTTAAGATAGAATTAGTTTTCCAACAAATCCCGTAAACAAATCACCATATTCTACAGCCAAAAACTGATAAAAACTTTCGGCAGAAACTCGACAAGCTGCTTCAAGCACAATTATAGCAGAAACTATAGAATTTCCCGATTGAGCAGTTGCAGCTTTAGCCTCAAAAACTCTACCAGTTCCAGGTGTAACACCAACAGCATCAAATCTTCTTCCAAACATAGCAGCAGTCACTGCAGCAACAAACTCTACACAGGAGCAGCAGAAACACCTGACTGAAACAACAAGTCTTAGCGCCTATTGTCGGCACATTTAAAATTATATTTCCATTTTTGAAGCCTCTAACCATACTATTTAATAACTATGCATTCTAAAATCATGTGCTGCATACCGAAAATTTCTGTTCCATTATATATAACAGTTGTAGGCGCAAATATATATACATATTTTAAACAAAACTTAAACCACTGCATTTGATCCTATTATCGACACTACAAATTAGATGTGCTTCTAAATTCGACACAATTTCTACCAATAATTGACACCATTTCTACATCCCTAAAATCGCAGCAGCGTCAGAAGAAAACAAAAGCGATGAAGGGAGATAGGAAAGTTGACAAAAGGCGCCTGGCCCAAGTGGAAACAATTCCCAGGGTCCCATGTGTGCGAATCCAGGTCCCAGGGCCCGTGGGAGAGTATTGGAGACTCAGAGAAACAACTTTACGCTAGTAAATACCTTCATAAAAACAAAAAATAAATAAATATAAAAGCGCCTCAGATTTTTTTTTTTTTTTTGCAATATCTGCCGGCTTTAAATAAAGTATTAACAAATGATGGATTTCTCTATCTGGCTACAACATACTATACACAGTTCCAGGTTACTAAATATGACATTGTAGCGTATAAAAAAAACTTATTGTTATAAAAGGCACGAAATTTCGTTTGGTTTGTGATTAAAGCTCAACTTGTAGTGAGGAACAAAAATTGGACATCCCTGCCGATTTAAGAGATACGGAAGAATTTAGGTATTTCATCTTGATTACTAGAGACCGGATTATATGCATTTGCATGTTTACATACGGATTTGCATATTAAGCCCATTTTCACCGGTTATTGCATATTTTACCTAAAACCGAGTGATGATGCATATTTTCGCTATAATTACAATATTTTTCTGTAGTGTACCTTAGTTAATAAATAAAATCTTAAGTTGTAGCCAGTAAAATCTACTAGCAGCATTGCTCTTATGGTGAAAACATGCCGAGCAGCTCGCGGTGTAGGTCGCGCTGGCGGGCGCGGTACGCGGTAGATGTTTCATCCACGTGAAACAAAAGCATTGTTAGTAATGAGTCAGCACACGCCGAGGCGCTCACGGTCGCCGTCGCTGCTCGCCACTCAGCTGGAGGTCGATGCCAGAACAAACTATTTTGTTTTCACCTCGCGGCCTAGCGCGCCGCTGGAGGTCTGCTTGGCTCTGATTGGCTCAGCTATGTCAAGGCCACGCGATCCAGCTTCTACAATTGATTACGCAGTTCGGCTTTCGTATTATACAGAATGGTGTTGTTTAATTTTGTCTTGTTCTAAATATTATTTTATTTAATGGATCTCATTTAGTTTTACACAACTACAGATATAAATTAACAAAGTACTGTCATTGACAATGCTAAATTCTGTTTTAAATAAATTAGTGATGAAATAATAAGTACAGATTTTTATAAATTGTAGAACTACGGAAAAGTGAATGTTTCAAGCAAGTCAGCGGCAGATAAATTACAAATTTTATAATAATAATAATATTTAATTAAATTGCAGTGGAGCGCACGCTCCGGTGGCAATTTTCCTACACACCCAGCTTTCCTCCTTTCCTGCTCCCACCTACATTTGCCCTAATTAAAATAATTATCTATTGTTGATTACTTGATTGACTATTCAGAAATTATTACACATCATATACCGACGAATATGGAACATCAGACAATTCAGTCCAACAATCATTATAAATTTAAAGAAAGTAAAAAAAAATAAAAAAAATTCGTATTAATTATTGTTTAAAATAAACTGTTGACTGAATTTGAAAAATTCTGATTTTTAAATAGAAATTACCATTAATTTATAGTCACGACGAGTTTTCACTCAGCATGTATTGGATTGTTGTAGTAACTGTTATAAACATTTCACTTCAGTTTGTCCAGGATTTTACCGTTAAGTTTGTGGTGTGTTGCGTAGGTGGGCATGGAATTAGTCTGGATGATTTTTCAGATCCTGATTTAAATGGTGACATTCACCAAGCGTTTGTCTACGTTCATTTATTTGCTGTTAACTGAACTTTCCGATACCAGCCGTAGAAAGTAGCCACCACTTTGTGGCTACTGACAGACCATCATCATCCCTATCGTTATCGCTTCCACAAATAATTGGAGATCAAATAAAGTAAATGATACTCGCATTAAACACAAAATATTAACGATTTACAACGTGTGGCACCTACAAGGATTTTAAAAACACTGGTGAACACTAGCAGCAGTACCTCGACATCTAGTTTACCCTCCAGCGCGAGCTGCGCGGCATGTTGTTACCCATCTACCGCGACATCGACCTACAGCGCGACCGCCACCGCCACCTGCACGGCGACCTGCTCGGCATGTTTTCACCCTTAGGGTACGACGGCTCGCTGGAGAACCACGACCCACGTTTGGGAATGTAAATAAACTGTGATTTCGTCAACAAAGAAAGCGTTTCTTAAGGCACGAAATAATACCTATTAAAAAAATTATTGCCAAATGTGCCTTTACCTCCGGAACCAGTGGTAAATCGATGGGTGACGTGGATTGAAACTGTACTATTTTACAATGAACGTTTCGAGGCCATTAAAGTTGTACTTTGTAGTAAACGACTTTGATAGTGGAGTGGCTATGACTGTTTGTCAGTACAAGGAAGCATTTAACAATTCTAGTATTAAAACCATAGTGTGACTAGCAGTCATTTTTCCTACGTACTTGACAGTATTAAAAAGTTTGAAACTCAAGGTTTGATGTTGACTGAATAAAATCCGCATTGCCAGAGGTATTCCTGTGAAAACTTAAAGTGAAGTTTGAAAGCATTTTGAACAATAACCCAGGTTTTGAACTTTTGTGTCAAATTGATAGTTTTACTAATGGAGCGTTTTAATTAAGGATAGTGGGCAAAAGACCAGTGGGAAGACCAAGAAGAAGATGGACAGACCAACTGAAGGAGGACGTAGAGAGAAGAGGCTGGAATTGGGAGTACATCACAGAGAGAGAAACCTTTCTGGCCAGGAAAAGGTGGAAAACAATCGTCTATAACAACCAAGGCTCGTAAACCACACCCGGGAAACTGGAGATGGTCCCCAACGATAATGATGATAATGACTAATGGAGCGGGTGAACTTTTTCCAAGAACATTTACTGCTAACACAGCACCCAATTTCAGATACTGCCTAGTTACATCATAGGTTCATATCCACTTATAAAAATATTTTGAGAGCTAGAAGAAACAATTTTTCAATTGAATATTCGTAACAGTACCCGATTGTTTACATTTACAACAAAAAAAATAATTGTTAATTATAGAATTTATAAATATGTTATTCAATTACTTACTAATTGCATGCTGAATTTGAAGAAAAAATTAAAAATTACCATTTTTATATTATATAATGTTGCATATTTCGACACTTTTTGACACTTTTCGTGCATACTTTAATCATTTCTCATGCTTATTTGCATGCATATTTCTAGATTTTTGTGTTGTACATAATCCGGTCTCTAGAGATTACATTTTCATATTCACGATCAGTAGAAAGCAAACCTTACTTACGTTAACTCATGGTTAAAGTTCTTCCCCCAAGTTGCGATTTTGCTAATAAGATACGCCCTTACGGCTCTGCTGTTTACCAACGTCAGACGAGGCCGTCAACGAACACGTGCACCCATTCAGATTGACGAGTAAGGTCGGGCCACACTAGACCGCACCGCACCCGGGCCGCACCGCACCGCACCGTCACTTTTCTTATTGTAGTCGCTCACTCGATTGAAGTGAGCTCAAACGGCACCGCGTGTCGGCCGACACACGGCCGTGTGTTGGCCCGGATGTATTTGGTTTATATTTTGATGGTGCGGCCCGGTGTCGGTCTGCTGTCGGGCTGGTCGATACGGAGAACTGTATAGAAAGAGTTCGGAAATTTTCGGTCCTTTAAGACTAAATATTGTTTTAAGGTTACTGATTGCTTTAGAAGTGTGTCATTTTTTTCAGCCTCACTTCAGGTTCATCAGATATTCGTAAAATGTAGGTAGAGCATTTGCATGTTCGCATTAACAAATCAAATCTTTGCCAGTGGTGAAAGTCGAATTTAAGGCCTGTAAAAATTGCATCCGAGATCCGGATTTTGAAACGGGGACCTTGCGTACCCAAGCGTCTGAATCTAGAAGTACTGGAAAATATGTATTCAATCAAATAAAAGTACATTTGTGTTTTGGGATAGTAAAATAAATTATATAGAATAAAAGTTCGTTTATATTATTATGTTTGAATAATAATTTTTGATTACATCCAGATTTGTCTTCTCACGTTACGGCCTACAGTTGGGGAACTGAAAGTCCCTGGATCAAATCCCTGTCTCAGCTGTAATTTTTATGGGTCTTAAAATTGACCTCTGGCAAAGCTTTGATTTGTTAATGCTACGATGCTAGGACTCTCCGTTGTTCGAATTTCTCGTTAATCTGTAAGTCTCCTTTACATATTAAGTGAGAGCAAGAGAGGTGTACTGCGTGGCCGATAAGAAACTCTGTGACTTGAATTTTTAGATCACATGAAACTATTATTATTTTACAAAATCTTTGCATTATGTATTTAAATTAAAATGTGTAATAATCTTTTTTTTTGTTAAAATTTTTTTGAGTGAATCGAAAGTAGCCTCAGACAAAATAAAAATGTGAAGTGAGAGATGCTTGACATTTCTTTGTGACCATGTAGAGATACACGAGAATCTTTCAATTCAGTACAGTGTGACAATCATTTTTTGAAATAGCGATAGGATAATATTTTTGTGCATTTGAGATCAAACAGTGAGGTTACAACAGGAATCAGACAATTAAAAAAAAAATTAACATACTTTATTACGTTCGTAGATTATTAAGTATAGTACTCTATAATAATGTACGGGTGGTAGCCGCAGCTACGATCCCCAAATCACTCTTAAGGTAATTTTTTAACATTAATTTCGTCAAACAACCAAGTGTATACGTTGAAGGAGACTGGAGGCCGCGAAGGAACCCGTCCGTCACACGGCCGTGCTACGGACCAGTGTGGACGCGAGGGGGGCGAGCCGACACACGGCCGAGTGTTGGCTCTGACGCGGTGCGGTGTCGGTGCGGTCTAGTGTGGCCCGACCTTAACTCTAACAATGTTGCTGGTTTCAGGTAGGGTTTCCCGGATCACAGCGTTTCCTTAAATTCGAACGCGATACCATTTCGTGTCGACTATAGGTGAACTATCAGCAATAGGCGCGCTTACCTTCTCAGCTCTTCCTACATCAGGACCCTCGAGGGTCAAAGCAGCCATAACAGTCTTTACAAAAAATACAAATAATGCGGTACAATGTTAGAAAGTTTAATAATTCAAGCAATACGAGAAATAGATCAGAAGGTCCAAACGAGAATTCTAATTCTGTAAACAAGGTTTCCATAGAGAACTGATTAAACATTCCATTTTCGTGTACCAGCTGTTAAGAGTTTTTCTTGAACGCAAGGTTATTCTGAAAGAATCGAAACAAAAGTTATCCGTACCTTCATTCTCTAAAATCCTGAAAACCTTCTGTCATTTATTCATGATATGAGTCAGTTTTTTTCAATTATTTTCCAAACGAACTTAATGACTTGGTAGGAAAACCTTATAGAAGTACTACAGACGATTTTCAAACAATCATAGGATGCTTTAATAATTTAAAGCTCAAATATCAGAAGTCCCGCAACCCAGACGAGAAAAATCTCTCTATTTATAGGAAATGTACCTAACTTCGCCAACGGGAAAGAAATCTAAACCGAATTGGTATAAGTACTGTGTCTTGTTACTAGTGTCGTTCGACTCCATCAGAGTAACAAATTATCGGTGCCTATTTGTGCAGCTGAAGTTAAGGACTCGAAAGAAGCCATGAAATCTTTGCCTTCAAAAATTGTATTGCATTGTAAAAGTCGGCCCGCGTACTACAAAGAACTGTCAAGGCTTTGGACACTTATAGTCGTGCAAACGCTGCCCTTAATTTTTATAGAAACCCACATTTTTTATACAAATTCGATGGAACTTTGGACATATATAATTTAAAATAAAGAGAAAAATACTGTCAAGATTTGGTTTGCGGAAATTCAACCTCTCTTCCCCTTTCAATCCCCTTGATTTTTGTCAATGATCTTCATACAAAGCTGCATTCGATACCATTTAAGCGATCTCCATGAAAGTTGGCATATATATGTATGTTTTTAATGGAGATGGTTTCTGACCAAAAAAAACACACCCTCTCGCCCTTTATACCCCTTAATTTTTAAACAAACCCACATTTTTTACCCGATTTCGATAGAACTTTGCACATGTATACTTTAAAATAGAGATAAAGATATAGTCAATATTTGGTCTGCCGAAACGCAATCCCTCTCCCTCTTTCTACCCCCTTAATGTTCTTTATACAAAGCTACAGTCGACACCGTTTGACCAATCGCAATGAAAGTTGGCACTTATATGCATATTTTCACGAAGAAGGTTTCTGACAAAAAAAATATTTAAAACCATTCTCTCTCCATCATTACAATTAGTGTTGCCCAAAATCGGTCTTGGTCTTGCATTTTTGCAAGACCAAGACCAAGACCAGGTGTATTGATGCAAGACCAAGACCGGCCAAGTCTGGTCTTGTTCTTGCATTTGGGCAACACTAGTGTTGCCCAAAATCGGTCTTGGTCTTGCATTTTTGCAAGACCAAGACCAAGACCAGGTGTATTGATGCAAGACCAAGACCGGCCAAGTCTGGTCTTGTTCTTGCATTTGGGCAACACTAATTACAATCCTTAATTTTTATAAAACTCCACAGTTTTTATCCGGTTTTGATGTAAATTTGCACACTTTTACTTTAAAACAAAGAGAAAAATAGGTCAACTTTTTGTTTGCAAAAACTGGGCCCCTCTCCCCCTTCCCACCCCCTAAATTTTTGTTAATGCTCTTTTTAAAAAGCTATAGTCAACACCAGTTAACTGATCCCCATGGAAATTTTCGTAGAGAAGATTTCTGACCAAAATATCCAAAAATCCCCCTCTCTCCCTCTGTGCACCCCTTACAGACCCACAGTTTTTATCCGATTGAGATGGAACTTTGCACACATATACATTAAAATAAAGAGAAAAATACTGTCAACATTTTTTTGAACACAGCCCCTCTTCCCATTTCCACCCTCTTAATTTTTGTCAATGTTGTTTATAAGAAGCCACAGTTTGAGCAATCGCCATGAAAATTGATACTTATATGTATTTTTTCACGATGAAGGTTTCTGATCGAAAAATCTAAAAACCACCCCTTTCCACCATTACATCCCTTAATATCTGTACAAACCCACATTTTAATCCGATTTTGATGGAAATCTGCATGCATTTACTTTTTAAAAACAAAGAGAAAAAAAAAATACTGTCCACATTAGTTCTACAAAACCCCAATCTCTCTCGCCCTTTCAACCCCCTTAATTTAATTGTCAATGTTCTTTATGCATAGTTACAGTTACTATTCAATTTTGAGGAAAGTATGCACACGTACACTTTAAAACAAACAGAAAAATACAGTCTACATTTGATTTAGAGAAAAAAAAAACCTCTCTTCTCCTTTCCATTGCCTTAATTTTTGTTAATGTTCTGTATACAAAGCTGCAGTTTCTGTCCGATTCTGAAGGAACTTTGCACACGTATACCTTAAAACATACAGAACAATTCTGTTTAAATTTAGTTTGCAGAAGTCCAACCCCTCCTCCCTTTACCCTCACCTCTTTTAATTTCCAACGTTCCTTATAGAAACCCACAGTTTTTATCAGATTTGGATGGAACACTGCACACATATACTTAAAAAGTTTCAGAAACATATTGTCTACATACTGTTTACAAATTCCAACCCCTCACTCCGTTACCCCATTTAATTTTTGCAAATATTCTTCATACAAAGCTACAGCTTTTATACGATTTCGACGGAACTTTGCACATGCATAATTTAAAACAAAGAGAAAAACACTGTACATTTTAGTTTTACAAAAACCAAATTACTCTTCCCCTCTACACCCCTTAATTGTTTATTATACATACCTTCAGCATTTATCTGATATCAATGTAAATGTCTCGGAATATACATCAGATACTAACTTGTACCTCAAGCCTTCACGTAGTGAAAACCCATTAAAAATCTATATTTTCTGCGGGATGCCTGAACAAACAGATACATTCCAAATACAAATTTATATATGTGATATGTATTAATGACCGGGGGCGGATCCAGGGGGGAGCTAGGGGGCTCAAGACCCCCCAAAAATATCTAGGTCCAGCCCCGGATTCGAGGCCCGAGAAGGCTATAAAGACTAGCCCATGGCAAGCCCTCCCCAAAACCAAAATCCACTGAAGGCAAGCCCTCTGAACCAAAATTCACTCAAGCCAAGCCCCCCCCCCAAAAAAAAAAAACAAATCCTGGATTCGCCCCTGCCGGATGGTACATGTTTCGATTATCGAGCAGCAGCTTTAATAGATGTTGTAATTAGGCTTAAACACAGCCTGGGAAAAAAATGTAAACTGACATTACTTATCACAGCATTCATCTCATCCCCTTTGTGATTTGTTGGGGTATACGAGCCAGAATTTTTTGAAAGCATGCGCCTTAACCACTGCGGCATATTTAAAATAATAAACAAACTATAATACCAACAAATATTTAATGATGAAATAAGTGTTTCAAAAAATAAAAACGGCATTAAAAAACACAATAAAAATTTTAAAATATCTGCATACCTTGCTTAGAAGAAAATTAATCTAAGTGGACAGTATTTTACATTACTATCATGGAAATTTTTACACTAATTAGTAATTTTTGGAGTCGGCGCCAGCCAAAGCAAGAAAACAAAAAATAAAAACAATAAGGAATGACAATAATACATAAAAAATCATGTTACTATTTACCTATGATTAATGCTATAAATATGTTTCAACAAACAGATGTTATACCGATATTATACTAACTATAAAGCGTTTACCGCATGATGCAGCGCCAGAGATATGCCTCGACGATCAACGAATCCGAACCACAGATTAAAATACTGTTTAATTTGACCCCATAAACTACCTCCTACAAAAATAATATGTACATCACTACATGATGTAAAATATTCTGAATTTTCGTTCGTAATCCCCATGTCGCCTCGAACAGCAAATAAAGTTCAGCAATTCGTTGCTTGTGATGTGACAGCTGGCACCGACTCCAAAAATAACTGATTAATCTAAAAATTTCCATAATAGCAATGTAAAATACTGTCCACTTAGATTTATTTTCTTCTAAGCAAGGTATAAAGTTATTTTAAATTTTTTAGTGTATTTTTTTTATTTTCTTTTGAAACAATTAAATTTTTATAAGATTGTATACTCTTTCAGAAACTTCGGATACTTAAACACCGGACACTACTATATGTTAATGGAAAAGTAAAAATTGGCGGATTTTTCGCTATCGAAATATCTTCTATTCGCAGGAAAGAACAGCTGCAAATGATTATATTAGAATGATGTGTACAGATATGAGAAGTAGCTATTACCCTTGTTATAAATTTCTCATCCATCATTCTTTCGCATATTTAAGTGTGTATTTTGTGTATCTATAGATTGAGATGTTGCGTCCAATTTAAATCAACCTGAAGTAAACGCCTCTTGTTCTCCAAATATAAAACGGAAACGAATTTCACAATTACAGGAGAGCGAAATTATCAGGGCCAAGACCGACGAAGTTCATCGCTACATCGATTATTTTTTCTGCAACGATGCCGATAGAGAGGACAATCTTCTTCTTAGGTGAAAATTCAGAGCAAAATAGTGCTCTTAGGTGTCTAAAGCTGTTACACTACGACTTTTAGGAGACCTGGTTTCATCATTTCAGAAAAGCGGAACAATCTTTCTCCTGACCATATGAATCATCTTTTGGTTATTTAGAGTCAAAAATGGGAGTGATATCAATTATGTCATTAACGTGATTTCAATGTTCTGCATTAATAGGCACAAATCCTTACAAGGCATCGCATATATCTGAAACCTCGTATAAATCATAATGCACTAAATATGGATTCAGCATAAACTTTATTATTGTCTGTAAACGCAGGTAATTTTTTATGTTGTGATTTTCGTTACACTGTGTTCTGATTTTACGGTTTGTAATACGTCCGTTGCATATGGTGTTCAAACACATACATGTTACACGTCATGTCTAGAGCGGCTCAGTTAATAGAACATGTAATGAAGTTTCTAGAGTGTCCTTGCCGTATAGTCTTGTCCCGTTTTTCCTCATGTAGCATCCTTCTTGCGTGGCACATTCAATAAAGACACTAGGCACAATTCCTGCATTGCCGAATCTTCGTATCTCCACCGAGCATTTGTTTGTCCACCGAGCCTTCGTTGACCACCGAGCCTACGTTTGTCCACCAATCCTGGGGAAGCTCCAGCGATGAAAGCTCGCACTATAGTGCTGGCCAGAACAATTGGCGGGTCTCCTAGAATGCGCCGTTGCCAAACCACGCGCGTAACAGTTGTATTCACCTTTTTACTTGAAGTAATAGTTTATACTGTATTTTAAATAATTTATAATCGAAATTTTGTGATAAAATATTGATTTATGTCATTTCGTTAAGAAAGTTATGTTCGTGTAAATGCATTTGATATAACTGAAGAATACTTTCTCGAGAAATTAAGAAAACGTATTGAATTACTCTTCTTTATTTTATTTGTGGCTAAGCACGTATTAAATTTTATTTACAACTAAAATCAAAATTATACTTTGTTATCCTCTGCACTGAAAAACTTGCAAAATTGACGACAAAAAATTGCTGTATACCAAAAATTTATATGTAGAAAAGAAGTATGGCCACTGCAGTTCTTTTTATAAAAATCAACCATAATAAAAGTAAGCAAAAATGTTATATTGTCATCATGAATATTATTAGAAAGCCAAATGTTTTTAAGCAAAATTAATAATATCCAACAGTAATATCGTAACTTACTACCAACAATAAAACAAGTTAAATATGAGTTTGGGGTTTTAAATAACATTAACACAGCAAATGTTTATAGTATCTTAAACTGTTAAGTACAAGCTATTAAAGTTGCTCAGTAATTGATAAGTTTATTGCGTAATATGTTAAATGTTCTTTAATACCTTACTTGTCATTATTCATCTCCATCAACGCCTTCTTCTTCATCATCATCATCTTCCACTTCTTCGCTGCTCTCGTTCTCTGTCGTTGAATCTTCGTTGAGGTTGATTATAAGAGGCTCGATTACATTATCTCGGACCACTTCCTTTTCGAAATCTTCTGTTTGCAGTTTTTCGGTATGGTAAACACATTTCTGCCACTGTTCGACGGTGACGTTTTCCAAGGCTTTATGCAACAAACGTTCGACATCGGCGATTTTGAAAGTGTTGTTTTTCTCCGCCACTTCTCTTTTGACTTGGGCCCAAATGAGCTCTATCGGATTGTACTGGCAATGATAAGGGGGTAATCGGACTACTTCATGTCCTCTTTCGTTTGCAAGTACATCCAACTCATACACCGGTTCTTCTTTATTCATGCGAACCTTCTCCAGCATCTCAGCTCTAGTCTCCGTAGGCAAAAACGAAATTTTCTTTTCTGTTAGCCAAGCAGCTATATCAGCTTTCGGCGATTTGGTTGTTGGAGCTCGGTTTATCACTGCCGAATGATATTTGGCGTTGTCCATGACGATGATAGAACCTTCCTCCAAAAAATTCAAAAATCTGTTGAGAAACCAATCTTTAAACGTCGTTGTATTCATTTCTGAGTGATAATCTTCAGATTTGTTGGTTTTGCTGCATCTGTAGACCAACTTACTTTCCTGGAGAAAGCCTGTCTTTGCTGAACCCGCATGCAAAACAATTAGCCTTGCCCCTTTTCCGACAGGTACCTTTAAGCCCCCACTTTGATTTGAATTCTGCCAGATATTTTTTAAAGAATGGTTCTGAGTTACCCAAGTTTCATCTAAGTAAAAAATGGGTCGCGTGTCACCTGAGCTACGAAGGGAGCTCATTTTCCTCAAAAATTTGACTCTTGAGGACACTAAGTCGTTTCGCTCAAGCAAAAATCGCCTACCATCATTCTGACGCCTGTATTTAAACCCTATATTGTTCAATATGCGTCTTACAGATCGTGCAGATCCTGTAAAATTTATCTTCTCTTTTAATATTTTTCTTAATTTTTCTGAGGTAGGGTACTCACCACGGTCGTAAAATTCGTGTACTGTTCTCCTGACAATGTCCCTGTCAAAGTCGTTAAGCTTTGTTATAGTGCTGTATTGTTTCACATTTTTCTTTGGAGAAACAAACGTAGGCGATTTTCCCTCACGACACACTCGCTGGACAGTTCTCAAACTGACACCACAAGCTTCAGCGCAAATAGCCTGTACATTCCCTAAATTTCTTCGCAATATGGTTGTTTTTTGCGGTAACAAATCACTACAGTTTTTTATTTCATTAACATCAAGAACGTCCATATTTTTCAAGTCTTTTCTTACCAGCGTGCATGTAGAAGACAAAATTTCACTATCATTGTCCACAAGGAGTTTGAAATATTTATATACACTGTGAATGATAGATTTACTCTGCCGGCGAAACTCTGTTGTCTTCTTCAGCCGCGGTGGTTCTGCTGTCGATGACGTGCGTCTTGTTGGAGTCGTTAGTCCGGAAACACCTGGAGTAGGAGAATAAGTCTCTTCCTGAGTATCCATTTTTAGTAGCACGATTCTCTTGCTAAATTACCGTTATTACAATTTACTGCACTTTTTGTTCGGTAAAATTAGGACACTAAATTACTGTAATTAATAAATAACTAAAACGAATTATTTAAATCGCAAAACGCTAAAATCAAAATATTCTCTCTCGAGCAAGCTCACCCTCACACTGACACACTTTCTAACTCCGATTCACAGGTTCACACATTTTTTGTGTGTTGAAAGGGAGGTGGAAGGTTTGGGGTGGGCTGCCGCTTGGACTAGGCAACACAGGCCGCACAGCGTTGCAATTTTCAGGTGATAGAAAGAGAGCGCATCGCGAGTTTGTCCCCAAGTACGGCAACAGCGCGTTAACACTGACCCGCCAATTCTTCTGTCCACAGCTATAGTAGAGGGAGCCGGTCGTATCGAGTACAGGCAATTTGAACAACACTGTTGAACACAAACAAAATCATCGCAACCACGATGTGGCAAACGTGAAGCTGATAATAATTTTTTTCTGAATCGTTGTCGACTGGAACTTGGTTCCAACTTCCCAATGGTCTAGCCACTCAGTATGATTGTGAATATATTTGTAACAGGCCTATACTTTCGTGGTACATGTGGCCATTCAAATTACGCAGAATTGATGGTGGTGGACGTGGTTGAGATTGTCGAAGCTTTTATGTTAGTCGTTTTGTGTCTTCATGTCTTCGTTGTACTTGCACAAAAAGATCGACAGATGCGTAGACAGGACAGCTTTAAATACATTAAACCTAACCCGAACCATAAAAAACCGGTTAGTTGTCGGAAAATCTTCCCAAGAATTACAGAGGACGCATTTGTTACCAGAAAATCTTGCAAATTCAGAGCGAATAGGTCTTCAAACAGAAGTCCCCGGAAGAAAAATTCAGCCTTGCTTCCTCTATTGCCGTCCATAATTGCAGAAAGTGTTTTCGATGCAGAACGCTGTGCACGAACCGACCTTTCGATAATGTCCCAGAAATATTCGACTGGCTTCATGAATGGTCGCCAGGGCCGCCGTAAGCGGGCGTGCAAGGCGTGCACCGCACGCGGGCGGCACATCGAGGGGGGCGGCAAAACGAGTGATCGACAGCCGCCGCCACGAAATTTGCGGCGTATTATGTAGCGGGCGACCTTTTTTTATAGCTCAACATCTGCTTCGGCCGGCCGGCGACACTCGGGATGGCAACAATCGGGCCGGCAAATAATCTTCGAAAGGGCAGCAATCTCACAGATTTTTTTACCCGGTTCGGAAATTTCCTAAATCCACCACTGCTGTAGTTAGACAGGGGGCGGTATAATCGGTATTCCACGCGGGCGCTCAAACAGCTAGCGGCGGCCCTGATGGTCGCAAATTATTCGCTGGAACTGTTCAGAATGTTCCTCAAACCAATCGAGAACGATTTTTACACAGTTCTCGAAAAGTCCATCGTTGTTTGAGAAGATGAAGGACATGAGTTGCTGCAAATGGTCTCCAAGAAGGTGAACGTAACCCTTTCCAGTCAATGATCGCTTCAGTTTGACCAGAGGTAGCAGCCCATCTAATGTATAAAAAATGAATATTTGTTTGTTGGTTGGTTTGTTCGTCTTCTATGGCTTCATATACCATTCATCCGATTGCGATGATACTTTTGTGAGTTATTGTGTAAGTGCCTGGGAAGGTTTCTGGACAAAAAAATATACAAAAACCCACCCACTCTTCCCCTAAACACCTCTAAATGTTTTCAAATGATCTTTGTATAAACTCACAGTTTTTGACCGATTTCGATGGAATTTTACACACGTGTACTTTAAGACAAACAAAAGAAGTTAATCTACATTTTTTTACAAAACCCACCCCTCTCAACCTTTAAAACAACCCCTTAAGTTTATCTAACTTTCATCATATAAACCGATTTTGATAGTACTTAGCACGCGTATTCTTCAAAACAAGGTGGTCTGGTAGCTCAGTGGTTAAAGGGTTTGTGACAGAACAGAAATATTTCATAAGAAAACCATATTTTTGTGAAATGAAATTAAACAAAGTCGATATATTTACTCCTATAGCAAGGAAATGTAAGTTGCCATGGCGATAAGAAATCAAGAGTTAGCAGGAGGTTAGCGACATAAAGACCGAAGGGTTGCTTTGAAACCATTTCACTGCTGAAAAACCTTGCATTCTTCGAATACTATAAGTCCGATGTAGTTCCTAGAGGAATATGAGTTGTGAACAAAAAATGTAAATCTGTTGAAAGCGAAAGAACTGAGTTATTTATAATTATAACCAGTCGCGCGATAGGTTTGCTTCCAGACTATTCTGTCTCCGGACACAGGCTCAAATCTCAGTCGGAGCAGGAATTTTTATGAGTTGCATTTGAGCTAAGCCGGGTCGTTCCGTGGTTCGGTTTACACATTAAACTATAGTTCTCAGAGGAAAGTAACTCGCCGTCCTGCCTCTGACCCAAAGTTTAGTACACCTCCTTTTGGAGGATTCAATCAATCTTCGTGTTGTGTTACTAAGTTAGCATTTTACTTTAAAACAAAAAGAAAATAACTGCCTACTTGGTTTGTAAAAACCCAACCCCTTTTATCACCCTCCCGTCCGTTTTTGGAAATTTTATTTACATAAACCCACAGTTTTATCCGACATCGACGGGACATTCCACAAGTACACTTTAATCTGCATTTGCTTTAAAAAACCTAATCCCTCTTCTCTATTACCTCCACCATTTAATTTTTGCTAACGTTCGTTATGCAAATTCACTTTTTTTTCTAATTTGATGATATATAGCACACATATATAATAAAACAGAGTGGTCTGGTAGCACAGTGGTGAAGGTACTTAGTTTCGAAAGTGTCAGGACTCGTTCCCAGGTTGAAATCCCGACAGAAGCATGAACTTTGATCAGATGAGCTTTTCTAGGCCCATGGTTCGGATTTCACGTTGAACTTTCATTCCCAGGTGAAAGGAACGGGTTGCTCTACCTTGATATTAGGCTTAGAACACTTCCTTCGATAGGACTCAACCAACTTTCGGGCTATGGACTAATGGTTTCTTTTTTAGTTTTAGCTTTAAAACAAACAGAAAAGTACTGTCTACATTTGTTTTGAAAAATCCCACTCCTCTACTCCTTTTAACACCCTCTAAATTTATGGTAGTACTAGCAGGTACCCACGACTCCATTCGTGCTTGTAAAGAATTTGCATTGACAGCTACTGACATCTAACCACCATAGTGCACGATGGGAGACTCGATGCTATTACCACACACAAACGCCAGTTATCTGCGCTATGTATTTCAGGCAGTAAATTAAAATATACGGACACATATGTCTTTGTTCGAAATACGAAAATATCGTTGTTCGACCAATTTCAATCACCGTATCTCCCACACCCCTAAAGCTACCGACATCTAACCACCAGAGTACACGATAGGAGACATGATACCACTACAACACACAAACACCAATGGTCTATGCTATGTAGTTGTGGCAACAGAGTGACCTATACGGATACACATGTCTTTGGTCGAAATACGAAAATATCCTTGATCAGCCAATTTCAACCACCATATCTCCCACACTGCCACAGTTGTGACAGTTACCGAAATTCGGCCGACGTTGTTATCGACGGGTGACTCTGTACTACTACCACGCACAAACACCAGTGATCTGCGCTAAATAGCTTTGGCTGAAAAGTGATACGCCATGACACATACGTTTTTGGTAGAAATATGAAAGTGCCGCAGATCAACCACTTGCAACCACCATATCTCCAACACCCCCATAGCTAACGACATCTAACCACCATAGTACACGATAAACTATGTAGTTGTGGCAGCAGAGTGACATATACGCAGACACATGTCTTTGGTCGAAATACGAAAATGCCCTGTATCGACCACTTTTAACCATCATATCTCCCACTTCTCCATAGTTATCGACATTCAGCCAACGTTGTGCACGACAGGAAACTGCATGGTTCCTCCATGGCTACTTCCACACACAAAGACCAGTGATCTGTGCTAGGTAGTGGTGGCTGAAAAGTGAAATATGGGAAAACACACATCTATTTTGATATACAGTATATATAAGATTATTCAAACAAGCACTCTGTTTTATTTGATTTTGGTGACATTCAATAGGGTTATGGGACAAAAAGGTTAAAGTTGAAATGGCAGTGTTGTCAAATAAATGAGTATATGGGTATAACAAGGTGTTTTAAATGTTACTCATATGATCATAGAAGTACAAATTGTAAAAACGGAATAAATTGTGTGAAGTGTGATGAAGATCACTTAGCTAAAGACTGTAAAAATACAGAAGTGAAATGTGCAAATTGTGTTGAAGCAAATGATAAATTAAGATTATCATTGAATGTGAACCATAAGGTGAATGTCCTGTTTTTAAAAGGCGACTTCAATTAAAGAGGCGAGCTATTACTTATGACTGTATATAGCAACCAAGGAAAAGAGAGAACTATGAATATGGAGGTATTGTAGTATTAAATGTAAATGGACTTATTGCTAAAAGGGACAGTGTAGTAGATTTTATACAAGAAAATAGACCAAAGGTAGTAATTGTAGTAGAATCACATGTGACAGACATTGATTTGGAAGCACTTATTGCAATAAAAGGATATTCTCACTTAAGATGTGATTCAGAGAGGAAACATACTGGAGGCATTGTTTTATATATATATATAACTGAAGACTTCTTGTATGATGTAGTCATGACAGAAGTTAATCAGGGTAAATGGTGGATATTGGCTATCAAGGTATATACTAATGCAGAACAACTGGGGACAATTGTGGGGATTTACAGGTCACCTAGTAGCAGCAAAAAGGCATTCATAGATTTGTTCTTTAAGGTTATAGTTGAATTATTAGAAAATAGTCAAAACAGTTGCATTGTTGGGGGGGGGGGACTTTAATATAGATTGGCTAAAAAAAAGACGAATTTTATACAAAAAAACTGGAAAGACAAATCAGTGACGAGGGTCACTTTTGATAGTGAGACTTGATTGATCTAGTGATAACTGACAATTTTAATCTTAAATGTACTGTATTAGAAACACCAAAGATCTCTGACCATAATATATTAAACATTGGACCAATAGTAAAATAAGGAATAAGAATAAAATATTAGTAAAGGGAAAGATGGACAATAAAAAATTATTAAAAGTAGTAGGAAATAAAATAGATGATAAAAGATTTGAGTTGAGTACTAATAATATGGATATAGGAGAGGAATATATAATATTAAGAGACAGTATAGTCCAGGGTATTCAGGAAGCTAAGAAACCAGATAGATGGGTAAAGAATGTACCATGTCCTTGGTATTCAATGGAAATTAAGGATGCCATGGTAAAAAGGGACACAGCATATAGGAGGTTCCTGTTAATGAAAGAAATTGGAGATAGGATAAATGTAGAGGAGTCATGGAATGAATATAAAGAATGTAGAAATAAATTTGTAAATATATGGAGGAAAACAAAAAGTCAATTTCATGATAAAAAATTTCTTCAACTAAAAGATGAACCTAAAAAGTTATGGAAATACATTAAAGCTATGTATAAAATTAAGGAAAATACATTAAAATATGTAATATTTGGGGAAGAATGTGTATCTGATTCAAAACAGCATTCCAAAAACACAAGGTTGTAAAATGGTACCAAAAATAGAAAATAAGTGTCTTAGAAAATTTCAGGATATTACAGAACAAAAAGTGGAAAGTATAATAAGAGATTTTAGGAATATTATGGGATCGGATGAAATTAGTACTGAGGTCATAAAAATACTATGGTCTGTGATAGGAAAGAAAATTACTAGCATTGTAAAAAACTCATTAAAACAGAAAAAGATGCCAAAAGAATTAAAGACTTCTGTTATTGTTCCAAGTGCCAAAGTGAAAGGTAGTGCTAAATGTAGTGATCTTAGACCAATAAATAATTTATCATTAATAGAAAAAATAACGGAATCTGTGGTATATGAAGTGTTACTAAATTATATTAAGGAAAATGATCTTTTAACAGACTGTCAGTCTGGGTTCAGAGAAAAACATAGTACAGAGACAGCAATTCAATTAGTAATGGAAAATTGGTTAAACTTAATAGATAAGGGAGAGGCAATAGTAGCTGTATTCCTCGACTACAAAAGAGCTTTTGAGACTGTTGACAGAAATTTATTATTACAGAAATTAAATAAATTGTATAATATACAAGGGGATGTATATGAATGGTTGAAAGACTATTTGACAGGCAGGTACCAAAAGGTGAAATTTAATGACATTGTTTCTGAGGAAAGAGAAGTAAAGTATGGAGTGCCACAGGGAAGTAAATTGGGACCACTATTGTTCATTCTGTACATAAATGATCTTCCAGGGATACTTAAATATTGTAAATTACATATGTTTGCAGATGATACTTTGATTTTCTTCCATGGGAAGAGTGTGTCTGATATAGTGAAAATATTAAATTATGAGCTAAAAGGTGTTAGTAAATGGCTACAGTATAATTCACTAAGTTTGAATGTTTCAAAAACAAAATGTATGATAATGGGGAAGCATAGAGCAAGAAAAGAGGCAAAAGAAATACAGTCAGTTTTAATAAATGGAACCAAAATAAATTGGGTCCAACCGTATAAGTATCTAGGAATAATTATTGATAACAAACTAAATTTTGATCCTCATGTGGATTTTGTAAACAAAAAAGTTGCAAGAAAGGTTAATTTAATATATAAGTCAAGAAAGATATTGTCTAGAACAGGAAAGGAACTATTGTTTAAGACAATTGTGATGCCACATATAAGATACTGCTCCACAGTTCTTATAATGGCAAGTAAGACAGAAATCAGTAAATTGCAAACAAATTTTAATAAGGGAATCAGAGCAGTTTTAAATAAAAGACGTACAGAAAATGTGAGAAATATGCTTAAAATATTGGGTTATTTATATATTGAAAAAGAAATAGTAAGAGATGTGTTAAAATTTATATTTAGACTGCAAAATAATGTCTTACCCAAGTATTTAAGCAGATTGGTACAAAAAAATTGTGATGTTCATAATTATGGGACTAGACAGGTTAATAATTTTCATGTGACTCATAAACAAGATGCTAAGGCACAAAAGACTGTTTTTTATAGAGGAATAGTTATATATAATAAATTACCGCAAGAAATAAAGGATTCTGTATCTGTTGTAAGATTTAGAGAAAAAGTGGGTTCATGGCTGGAAAGCTGTGTGGCTATGTAAAAATTATTATATTGTAGTATTTTTTGTTTGTTTTGTTTTTGTTATTATATAGTGTACATATAATTTTGTTAAATTTATTAGCCACAGGCTATTTGTGAATAAATAATAATAATAATAACTCTACATATGTATACATTAAAAGAAATAGAAGAATTCTATCTACGTTAGGTCTTCCAAATCCTAACCCCTTCTCCTTTACCTCCTATTTAGTTTTTTCCAATGTACCTGACTGCAGATGTATACAAATTAATATTGTTCTTGAATGAGAAGCACACTAAGAATCGGCAACCTAACGTTATACCAAAACATTACATCCAATCCCCGATGGTGATGACAATTCACATAATATATCGTCAAAAAAGAGTGTTCTGAATAATGAAAAATGCCTTTATATTTTTGTCGGTTTACTTAATAAGTTGACTCTTCTCAGCATTTATCTTCATTCCATGTTGAACTACCCAGTCAGATATCTTGTCTGGGATTACCTGCAGTTTGGATCCATTTATCATTTTTAATATCAAACAATCTAACTTCTGACGTTAAATGATTAACACAACCATTCATTAGAATACGAAATCAATAGTCTCAATACACTACCCAGTGTCACTCCCATCTTCACTTTCACCTCTTTTGATGCAGCACTTCCCTCCCTAACTCTTCGTTTATAACTTTCAAGAATTCCTTTACCCACCAAAACTCTTTTCACTCACTTCAATGGTTTTTATATTGCTTAACACCATTTTTTTGGCTCAGTCTGTCAAGTATCTTGGAAAGATCTAGTCCAACACCATCAACTTGGCCTTTCTTTTCCATTTGATCTGCAACATTTAACATGTATCCCATTGAGATTCACAAGATTGTTCTTGCCCTTTTGCAAACCAGTTTCTCCACTCACAGGCATTTCAGACGTGGTTGTCAATTTTTCTTTCAATATTTCCACCAGTGATTTCAAACTAATTTTCATCCCTGTTTACCTCCTCCCATTATGAGCCAGTTATACTATCGCATTTTTCCAGTTTTCTGGAAAGCATCAAGTTTCAGACCTAAACTAAATAATATTACAAGCTAAGGTACAATGTTGTGTTAGCTCTCTTTAATACATCTGAAATAACATTATTTGCGCCGTCCCCTTTCACTCGTTTGGCTTTCTTAGTTCCCTCATAATATCCTCCAAATCAATTTCCAGTTACTCCCCCCCCCCTCACTCCCTTTCCGCTGGAGCCCAGTATGCAAGTGTCACGTACGGGTTTGGCGAACCCGCGGTGCTCGAGCTGGCAACTTGTGAGCGCCGCAAGTTTCCCACACCGTAAACTCCTACCATGTTTCAACGACCACCGTAGGACGTGGCGGTGGAAGGTTGTCTACCTAGGAGAATGGGGATCTTGGCTTAATCGCCCGGATCGCGAGGACGGTACAAACCTCCATAAAAAAAAACTCAACCTCAAGATGAGTAACGTGCCGAGGAGGTGGATAGATAGTGAGGCAAACCACCCGCTAGCGTACAACTCAGGGGCACCTGCCGCACCCCTGGTGATGTGATGTGGGGGCTCCACGTCATTCAACTTTTAGTCCCTCCCAACTCGTGGGACAAAATTCCGTAAAATCAAACCTTTTTCTTCTATATGTGGCGTGGGCACGCTGCAGGCGAAACCTAACGCCCAAAGAACTGGTAAGCGGGCGAGAGTGGAAAGCCCTCCTTCTGAAAAGGAACAAGGTAACAGCAAGTGTTATATTGATAACGCCATTGTAATTATGGCAAGAATGCAGGTATCCTTTGAAAAGGTCTCTCGTTCTATATTCAGAAAGGTTTGGAAGGAATTTCCGGGACACTAAAATGCGTAAAAAAGCTGAGGAACGCGACACTGCTTCTAGAGACATCTACCGACAAGCAGGCTGTCTTACTCCTTAAGTGTGAGATGCTCGGGGAGTGAAATGCGAACTCCATAAACCTCTAAAATCCAGCAAAGGGATGGTCACTTGCCGAGATCTGGTAGACATAGAGTTCGAGGAACTCCTTAAGGAGTGGGGATCAGAAAATGTGGCCGAAGTTTGTCAAATCACATGAAGGGTGAATGGAAATCTTGAAAAGACTGGACACCTTTGTCCTGACGTTCAATACTTCGACGTTGCCGAAGCTGGATACTTAAATCTAAAAGTTCACCCTTATGTTCCAGACCCGATGCGCTGCTTTATGTGCCAGAGGTTTGGGCAAATGACGGCGAACTGCAAAGGCAACCCCGTCTGTGAGAAATGAGGAAAGGTCGCACACGAGCCAGGCAGTGGTGGTACTCTCCCACAGGTGTGTGTCAACTGATCCGTGCGTCATCCAGTCTGGAGCAGGGAGTGTCGAGTGTCCCTTGACGAGAAAAAGGTACAGGAGTTGAAAACCAAGGAACGACTATCATATGGCGAGGCGAAGAAGAGGTTTAAGGCCCTCGCGCCACCGGTCTTCGCTACAAGATTCGCCAAAACGTTATAAAATCCCGTCAGGAAGTAAAGCGTTAGTACGCAGACATCTGTTGTAGACACGGGCACAAGCACAATGTGCTCTTGTCAGTGCAAATGTTACCCGAAACCCCATTAAGGTCTTAACACCAAGGACCGTGGACGTCGGCAGCATCACTTCTGCTAACCCGACCACTAACACAGCAGGTTCAGCATGTCCACAAGCAGAAGCACAGCCATCTGCTACATTTGCTACAGCTGTGGGTTCCTCTGCCATGGCAGAAGTATTACCTGCAACAGAAGCAATAAATGCAACGCCATCTGCTAGTAGAAGATCGCAGACAGTTCAGAAAGTTCGGGGTTCGAAATTCAAACATACGGACCAACCTTGTTTGTCAAGTCCCCATCCTCTTCTCCCCCCTCCCCCCCCACAGGACCACAACTGGCAGGGAAAGGAGGGGGCGAAGGCCTCAGCGGAAGAAAGATCCACCGTTTTCCGAGATTTCAGAAACAGACACGTCTTCGGACTTTGAAGACATACAAATGCTGGTGGACGAACCTGGTCCCATTCCTCAGCAAACACCGATCGAAAACCCACCCGAACCGGGGTGGGTGAAATTAAATAGGTAGGATAACTCCCGTACTTCAGTGGAACATTAACGATTTTAAGGCTCACAGAGAAGAATTACAACTCTTAGCACTGTCTAAACCAGTGTGTCTCTTAGACCAACTCACAATTCTGTGTTAAGAGCGTATGATGTTTATAGAAAGGACGATACCGAGGGTGATCGAGCGGAAGGAGGAGTGGCGGTGTTTGTCCTAAACATCGTCCATTCCGAACCCGTTGCTCTCACCTCCTCATTACAAACAGTAGCAGTGAAAATACACGCTCCAATCCAACTGACCGTATGCTATCTCTACTGCCACCCAGTTTGTCCGTTGACTACGACTACCTCATTGGCATCATACAACACCTCACTCATCCCTTTCTCCTTTTGGGAGATTTAAACGCCAATTGTGCGTTGTGAGGTTCCACCACCGATTGCCCCAGGGGCCGAGTGGTTGGTAGATTGATAGAGCAGGAGAAAATTTGTATCCTGAAAACAAGGCAAATGACTCATTTCACCACTGCTTCTGGTTCGTCTTCTGCCATTGACCTTTCACTGCACTCTCCCACGATTGCGGACTCTGTGCATTGGAAAGTGGATCGCGACCTTCATGGAAGCGACCACTTCCTAATATGGATGCATGTAGAGCTTAAACGTGAAGGAGGCAATAACCGATGCAAATGGAACTTCAGCAAAGCCGATTTGCCGCTATTTTACCGATCACTATGCTTCCGGCCTTGTAAAAACACTGAGGAGTTGGGGAACCATTTTAAGAATGTGATTCACCAGGCGCCTAATGTTTCCATGCCGAAAAGCTCCGGAACGCTGCGAAGAACGCCAGTTCCTTGGTGGAGCGACGAATGTAGTATTGTTACTCGGGGACGTAGAAGGGTGTTGTGAGGATTTAGATTACACCCAACAGCTGACAACCTTGTAACGTTCCGTATTGCAAGAGCTAAGGTGCGTCGTGTTATTAAGGAGAGCAAGGAAAGGTCATGGCGGCAGAACTTTGTGAGCACTATTAATCATTCCACAACTTCGTCGGAACTATGGAAGTCTATCCACCATATATCTGGAAGGTATTCCCGCCCACCAGTATCTGGTTTACTGGATCACGGACATATGATTACCGATGAACGAAGCATAGTGCAGCTGACGACAGAGAATTTCACTGCCATCAGTTCCTCTGCCAATTTCGATCGTCGGTACCAGCAACTATTGATTGCTGTGCTTCGATTCGTCAGATACAGAGGCATATAACAGCCTATTTACAGTGCCAAAGACACTACTCCACGGCCCGATCTGGTCCAGTACCAGATGCTGAGGCATCTTAGTAAGGATGCTAAAGAGTACCTTCTGGATATTTCCTGACTCGTGGAAAGAAGGAACACTAATTCATATTTTAAAAACTGGGAAAGACAAATTGTTGTCGGGTAGTTATCGTAGTATTGCCCTAACAAGCTGCGAGGGGAAGACACTCGAGCGGATGGTCAACCTCCGTCTCGTCTGGTGTCTTGAGTCCCGTAATCTGCTGATGCGCTTTCAGAGTGGATTCAGGAAGTTCCACTCCACCTCGGACAACCTGATCCTACTGGAGGTGGCGTTACACAACGCGTTCAGCCACAGTCAACATCTAGTCAATATTTTTTTCGATATAGAAAGGCTACGATACAACCTGGCGGCATGTTATTTTAAAACAGTTACATGAATGGGGTTTAGGGGAAACTTTGACCATTTTTTAAAATCATTTTTATCTGGACGTTTCTTCCGGTACCGAGTCGGCAGTGAAGTGTCTGATCTTTTATTCAGGTAAACGGTGTTCCTCAGGGTCAGTTTGAAGTATGACCCTTTTTCCATAGCTATTAATAGTATTTCGGCCATAATAAGGAGTCCCATACGATACTCCTTATATGTGGATGACGTTTTAATACTTGTACGTCGTCCAGCTTGAGAAACGCTGAGGGGCAGCTGCAACTTGCGCTGAACAGGCTGGATGAGTGGTCAGTGCACACCGGATTTCGTTTCTCTACTGAGAAAACCCGGTGTGTACTTTTTACTCGCAGTAGAAGTCTTTTACTAGATTCCCACCTTACCTTGAGGAACACCGATTTTACTTTTACGGAATTTTTTCGGTTTCTGGGCCTCATTTTAGACAGTAGGTTAACTTGGCTGCCACATCTTAAAGATGTTGATTCGGCTCGCAACGGGTGCATACCGCAACAGCTATTTGTGCTGAGTCTGGTGAGCCGCCGCTTACCGTCCACCTCCTCATGGTGCGACACTACCTGCACGTTGCTATAAACACCTGGTAGTCCCGTGTACGACATAATTATGCATCCGAATTACGAGCGGCTTTACACCAATTGCCACAGAACGACTAAACCGTTCAGCCTCCGTACAAAGGCTATGTTAGAGTTTCCCACTTTTTATCACAAGGGTTAGAATAAATCTCCTACCTGGCTTATAAAGAGGCCCAGAACAATTTTAGAATTGTTCCGGTATTACTAACCGTTTACCGCTGACAATGTTTTTATTAATATTTTTACAGAAATTTTAAATCAGCATCACAGCTATACCTCGGTATACACGGATGGGTCTAAGCAGGCTACCGGAGTTTGCTGCTCCATAGTGTTCCCTCGAGTGACTTGCAAATACAGTTTGATAGCAGATGCAGCGTTTACAGTGCCGAGTGCTACGCCCTGCAAAAGTCGCTCCAGCATACGAATGTAATGCGCGAAAACAGGTTCATCATATGCTGTGATTCCCTGAGCTGTATTAAGGCCTTAGGAAACATGTACCCAGCAGACCATCTAGTCCAGGACATCAAGGACGCCCTACTTTCCCTCCAATCTTATGTAAAGGAGGTTATATTCTGCTGGGTACCTGGCGATGTGGGAATCAGGGAGAACGAGGCAGCTGATGTAGCTCCTAAGTTAGCCTGCGACAAGGTCAGAATTGACTTTGATCCGGTCCCAAAGTTTGACCTCTCCTCGGCGGTGAAAATATTTGCTTCCGACGTTTGGCAGTGGCAGGAGGTAGAGCATAATAAGCTTCGGCTGGTCAAACCGACCGTTCAGCCGTGGAGCAGCTCCTTCCAGCGGGTTAGGGGGGATGAGGTTCTCCTTACTCGCCTCCGTATGGAGCACTCTCCTCTGACTCATGATTTTCTTCTCTGCCGAGAGAACCCTCCGGAATGTGATGCTTGCGGCATTTATTAGTGGAAAATATTCAACAAGTGACATAATAAAGGAGTTGGGCTGGATGTCATTGGAAGATAGGAAGAGTGTCGGGGGCTGTATGTGGCGTATAATGCTGTCAGAATTGATATTGGTGGAATAATTCTGAGTGGTGTATGGAGCCTAAGTTGACCATGACCACAATCTGGCACTAGACTTTAGGTGATGATTCCTGAGTGGATAAGATATCCAAAAACCCACTTTGACCTAACAATTTACGACAGTTCAAGTGTGGGTGCTATCTTCGGCGTAATAGAACTAGTGTCTTCACCTATGGTGACGTTTTGGATACTTGTCGATGTATGGGGATCTTCTATGAAAATGTGGGTTATTATGTTTATTTGATGACCAAGTTAGCTAAGAGCATTATGACAATTTTATCGTGTTTAGTTGGACGAAGCGCACAATTACAAACAAATGTTATACTTGGCCCTGAATCCGAAGGTTGGCGTCAGATGGGGACAATTAAACCGAATGGAGAACGCTCCTGTGCCCTGATTGGTTGAAAAATAGCAGAAATTTCCTGGAAAAAGGGGGAATTTTCCTGGGAAACTGCAGTAGAACCACCTTAAGTGAACTTGGAATCCCTGCTACTGATTAGGAGAAGACTTTGCGAATTTTGAGTTTTTGGTTTACTTTAACGCACGAACAAAAGGTAACCCTGACAGTAAATGATCAGGGGTTGGAGTGGGAATCATTG
>JARYHS010008074.1:21200338-21442964 GCA_031002005.1 Vandiemenella viatica | reverse complement strand
TATAACAATGAAGAACAGGACAACGGCGAAGAGAGTTCTGGTACTGAATATAATGCATATTGGTATGAGGCTTGGACAGATATTAATAAAAAAAAAAAAAAAAAAAATAGGGGTAGTGTGTGAAAAGGAGAGGATCTGGCACTTGATTTCACGTATAACGCAGTGAAAAAAAATGTTTATTTGGTAAGAGACTCAGGGATTGGATTAATTTGCCGAGGCAAGTAATCAGCAATTTACCAAAAACATTGGAAGAATTTAAAATTAAAATTCGTAAAGTGAGTTGAAGACAAAAAGAAGAAGAAAAAAGAAATGTGAAAAAATGTATTTATAGATATTGCCACCGAATCATATGCCCTATAGCGATTAAATTAAAGTGCATTAGGAAGTGTCAAATTATAAGCATGTTGAATGTGTAGATGTGTATTATGTTTTATTTCATACCAGCCAATTGCGTCTCTAGAAATATTATGACTGTTGCAAGCTGATAAACTAAAACACGCCACGAACTAAGTCTTGAATATGAAGAAAAAGGTGTGATAGCTATTCACCGTATCTATGAAGGCATAAAACATCAATATGAACCACGAAGCACAAGATGCAACAATGTTTTGCCCGATAAATTTAGGAATCTATAACGTTACTTTGGCCATTAAATCAACCAGTGGCGGCTCTAGACGTAGTGACACTGTGACTTGTCCACTACCTCCCATCAAGAATAAATAAATTAAAAAATAAATGCAGTGAAAGAATTTTTTTATATAAATGCGGCATTCTCTATTCTATGATAACTTATGACAGCTAGGGAAAGTATTGAACTCCATCTGTTGGCCACATCAGTGAGCTGTTTCGCTGTCGTGGAGACAATTTTCGGATGGCACATATCGCGCATGCGCTCTAGCGGGTTCGCTTTGTCAATGGCGAATGGAGACAACTTCGTTCTGTCACAAGCTGCAGCTCGATAAAGTTAGTAATACTGCGGGTAGAGTGCAGCAGCTGCCATTTTTGTAGCATTCAACTAAATACCCCGCGGGAACAGTGCTTCTCAACCTGTGCTTCGCTGATTGCTGGTGGTCCGCGAACATAGTTCAGGAGTTCCACAGACAGAATATCATAAACTTTGATACCATATCGGTACTGTATACGGCTGTATACCCGACTTTTTAAAAAGCCTTGAATATTGCAATGACCAGGCAAAAATGTGGCATTTCCAGGACAGAACAGCACTGTTCCTACAACAGCCTATTCATTTCCATATGGCATCTAGAGTAGTGTTGCCCAAATGCAAGAACAAGACGAGACTTGGCCAGTCTTGGTCTTGGTCTTGGTCTTGGTCTTGCAAAAATGCAAGACCAAGACTGATTTTGGGCAACACTAATCTAGAGATTAAGTAAATGACGGTTTACTAAGGGTTTTAAGTGAGTATGAGGAACCGTGGTAGGTGATAAGATTGGTAAATCCGAGTGGTGAAGGAAATAAAAATAAAAGGCGTACGGTCTAGCATCTTTTATTTTGGTTTATGCATGTAGGCCGGTGGTATAGTGTAGCGTCCAACCTGTAGTAACATTATTATTTATCTGGTTTGATCTGACTAACATGTAATTAGCTTTTAATAGTTCACATCCAGGTTTATATCTGTGGTTCCATAGGATTCAAAACATGGTTTTCGATTTATTATGTTATAATGGTACATGTCTGAAATTTTAATAATAACAATATGGAAAATAAAATTAGGCCCAGGGTGGAAGACATTAAAGACAGTGGAAAAATTGCGGAGGTAACTGGTGGCGGAGGAAGGAAAATTAAGTTGTGTAATCGTCGTCCATAGTCGGCTGAAACAAAAGAAAAAAAAAAAAAATCCTATGTGGGTTAGAGGTCCACATCATTATTTTTGAAAATTTTCTGGCCCTCGGTTTGAAAAAGGTTTGGATACGCTGCCATAGAAGCTTTGTCAATGCGAGCAGGCAATATTGTTTTTTTTTTTTTTTCCTTAGATTCTCTGAAGGCGAATTACATAAGTTTATGAATGCACGTAACATGAAACGATTCTCAAGCGAAATGTGTTACACTGTCGTTGTGGTCATCGAAGGCAGTGCCGGATAAGAAAGTATGGGGTCCTAGGCACTCAAAATTTTGATCCCTCTGTTTTTTGAAAATAATTATCTGTATTTTATAGGTACAGAGAAAAGGTTTTGCAGATGACTAATAGAATTTATGATATTTATTTATTCAGTTAATAAACGAATTTACGATATATCATATTTTGAAAATTACTTTTATTTTACGTACACTACAATGAAACAAAAAAATTAATTTCCATCCTTTTCATAATGTTTTGATTGTTTTATTCTGGATGATTTTATTTTAAATTATTTTTATTTAGTGAAAAAAGTGAACTTTCAAGGAGCCTTCAAAAATCAGGGGTTCCAGGCTACTGTCTAGTCGTGCCTAGTCCTGCCTTTTGGGTAATCCAGCACTGCTTGTAGATCCAACTTGCCGGTTTTTGGCTAATCACTAAATTTTTACCGTTTGGTCAATTTAAAAAAAAATGTCATTGTTTAATTTCAAAATCATTTCCTTAATCCGGCAGTAACTGCAGGTAATGAGACTTTCCCACGTTACAAATCTTTATATTGTGAGATTCTTACTCTGAGCTGTTTTTTCCAGGCACCTTTAACTTCAATAATGATCAGTAAACCGTCGAAACATTCAGTCATCCTGTGTCAAGGCACGAAGATCACCCCCGCATGGATTTTGGGAACCTTTCTCTCTCTCTCTCTCCCTACTGTTCTTATAAGGTCGGCAATCTTGAAGAATGAGATTTCTGTCGGCGAACCCCTCCTCGTCCAAGTCAAGCCCCCCCCCCCCTTCCTCAAGCCAAAATCCTGGATGCGCCACTGGAAACATTTTATTGTTGTCACTACTTGAGCAAATCAATTCGGCTGCCACTGAAATCAACTAACTACCACCAGCTGAGAAGCTTCCCAAGATGACCTGAGAGCCAAAATTAAATCTTGTATGATTCCTAGTCTGGAATGTTGCTGCAGTGTAATAAGTCTAGCAACAAAACACAAATCAGCTAAGCTAGATCGATTTCACACAATTGCTCTCAAAATAATAACAAGAAATTTGAAATTCTTATCAATTTCAATCACGGAAAAACAAACTCAGGCTGTCAGTTTTGACTTCAACCTCTATAACATGGTAAAGTTTGGAGTTCATTTAAAATCACTACGTTGTCTTTTCCACTGATAATTACTACATTGTTCTGTTGTCTTAATATTTTCAGCGCTAATGTTTTTTCACGTGAGCATTAATGCTCACTACTCTCGTCCATAGACGCTAACACCTTCGTGTTAAGTCTTATGAGCAAAATGTGAAAGTGTCCAGGAGCAAACTGTTGAAGCTAACACTATATTAAATTAAACATGCTCATTTTTCTGTCCCCTCGGGAAGATTAGGAATTATTAACTTATTCAGGACACGCAACTTAAATTTTCAATGGATATAATAAATCAGGCGTTATTTGAAACATTAGTCAGATAGAATTCCTACAAATAAAACTAGGACAATATTTCATTACGAAATCTGAAGTAATTTTAGTCATTAGCTGTTGTGTTGGTTGAAAGTATTATTAGTTAAAACATATTGACAAAAACATTTTGACGAAGATTTCCCAGTAAGGATATGTATGTTAACTATGGAATACAAATTGCAACTACATCTTTGACATCGCCTACAGCTGGTTTTGGCATTTTGAAGTCACCGAACTTGATTTTGTTGGGGTTGAGGAGGTAGTAGTATCGTTAAGTAACATGACTAGAAAAAAAGGGTGATGGTTTGTAATTTCATCGTTCAAAAGCAAATGTGTGTCATTATTGACAAACGACGTTTCACTTATTTTTTGTAGTTCAATCTAAAAAAAAAAGGGGTAATGATAATATTAAAGCAAACACAATAAAAAAACTGGTAATATAATACAATACTAACACAGTTCGAAACTTGTACTTGAGTTCAGAATATGTTATCACATTGATAAGCATCTTTTTACCTTATTTTAGGTCTGGTTCCTGATTCTGAGATGAAAGAAGTTAGTGCTGGAGTTCAAATAAAAATAGAAGAAGTAAGTTGTCTTCTTATTTTTCGATAGTGTTCCAATGCAAAACTTTTCGAACTTGATCTTCATTGACCTTGGGAAATTTTAATAATCGTTTGCTTCTGGTAATGCTTTGTTAACAGAATAATACTTTTTTGTGAAAGAAACTCTTTCATAAGGGTCATGTTTATATTGCGATATAGTGAATGTATTAACGCTCCTATGAAACTTTGATTTTAGCGGCAGTTTTAGCAAAGTTTGCGTTGGATTGAAATGCTGCCTGGACAGGAATGACTACTGAAACATCTCTTTGGATAATAAGGCACGATGAATTTAGTTTTTATTATATTAGTATTTTAAGCTGCTTTAGCCATGTTACTGGCGCTATGTATCTCGATTTAAACTACTGCTGTTTATAACACCCACTTATTAGGCAACTCTGTATTTGAAACAACTTTCTAAATTTAGTTGGTATTTTGCGAAAAATGTTAAATATCTTATGAAGATTACATAATGTAGAATTTCTTTATTTTAAGGTATTAGAAGACATGTACCAGTTAATATTGTATAATTACATTTAGTGAATGGTTGTATAGAATATTTGCAATTGTTTATAATGTGTCTAGCTATTTACTAAATATAATTTATTATTTCTAAGATATGAATAACAGCAGCTCATTTCATTTTTAGTTTCTAGCTAAAGCATTGGTCTACCAAAGATTGCAATTCTACAACTACAACAACAACATTCTTCCATGCTGACTGTCATAATAGTGTGGTAGTCGATAGCAAAACATTTTATTTTTTAGTGGTAATTAGGTTGTAATACACCCTGGATCAGTATGACATGGTTAAAATTACTACTGCATTATTATGACACCACTTCCTTGTAGAATCGTGATCTCCAGTAATCCCAGGGCACTAATGACCTCACCGTCAATGCACCCTAAAGCAGCAACAACTACATCCAGTAATCCTGAAGCAGGTATACTGAGAATTAATTATCCATTTAGTCTGAATTTGGTACACACATTCCTAATGACTAACCTTTTGAGAAAAAGTGCATATTAAAGCAAAAATAAACACAAAAGTTACCATATGCAATATGATTGGCATTACAGTCAGTGGCCATTTCTAAACACGTCTTTGACATCGATAACTTCTGCAGCAATGAATGTAAAATTGCTGGTGGGAAATAACTGGGGGCAAGGAACCAGTGGTGCATTTAAGCACAGACTACCTAGGCTGTAGCTTAGGGGACCACACCACAAAGGGACCTGCACCACATGCAGTAGTAGAGCCAAAAGATAAATTGTCCCATAAATTGTTATGCTACAGCCAACTGGGGCTGGCACAACATGTATAGTCTAGGGACCCACAAAGCCTAAATGTGGCCCTACAAGAAACAGGAAGGAATTTAGTAATGGCTTTTGAAGAAACCATCCTTCCATTCTCCTGTAGTGATTGTGGGAAACCATGGAAAATCCGAAATTGGAGTGACCAGATGGGGGATTCAAACCTATATCCTCCCAAATGCATTGCCACTCATCCACTACATTCTTTCTCTGATATAAATAAATAGTAGTTGGCAATGGGCATTTTGGGTATTATTTCGAAATGCCCATATAAAGCTGAGACGTCTGGATGCTTTTCGGTTAATTTGCAACCTCGACCAGAATGAAAAATCATTTGCTTTGTTGTAGCGTAAAGCATGAGAAATTTAACTTTGGTGGAGTGCACATTTGAGTGGCAATTTCCCTTACACATTTATTTTTTACCCTTTCTTGTACCCACCTACTTTTTTCCCCTCTGCAAATTTTAAATTCTTTCAGCACTTCCCTTGATATTTCTTTCCAGACACTGGCTCCCTTGCCTATGAAACTTTTCTCACTCCTTTATGCCTGATACCAAGTTCCAGCTTGTGGTCATGGTAATCTTTTCCCTACGTATTACAGATAAAATAAAAAACAACTCACAAAATGGGTTAATACATTCCCCTTAATTACGAATACTTAATTAGAAATACAAGATTTTGGGATCAAAGTATGCATCCCTAGATTGCATCAAACTGTTACGTTTCTAAGAGTCCTGTCACGGTCGCCATATGGCAGAAAATCCATCGTGGTCGTATTTCACATACACCAGTTACAATTAACAAGATGTTTTGGCCTCCAATAATGTTTTATTACATTCAAATCAAACATTAAGGTCACCCCAATACCATACCAAACGTTTTACTGTGTTTAACATCAGACAACTTATCCATGTTTTTGCAGGTCTAAGAACCATCCACGTGAGAAAAGTTCACAAGTTTCTCAACACACTACTTTCCAGACCATGTTGCGCTGCTCTACCTCTTCTCTTTTTTTTTTTCCCTCTTTCTTTTTTTTTCCCGTCTTTTTTTCCCCCTTCTCCTTTTATTTCACAGATATATTCCTCTTCAGCCAGCGCTATTGATGGTCAAAATATCGGTATGAGAGGCTTTCTATGTTACACCTTCAGTAAATGAAGGACTTTGAAGCCTTTCCTACCATTTAACCTATGTATCCTGTACATTTGATTTTATTGTCAATTTGCATAATGGCCACTTACACACCTCTTTCCACATCAAACCTACATTTCTACTTTGATGGCTGTCAACTATATCACACAAAACATTCCCTCCCATACTGCCTCAAAATCTGAAGCAGACGCATCTGCTCCAACCATGAATCTGCTACCCTTTACCCCAGTATCCTGATGGAAGCCGTTGTATACTGTAATTGTCCTCCAGAATAGGGCCACAAACAGATATCCTGAATCAAAAACTGTTCACTACACCATCTCACACAATTCAAGGCCATCTATAACCCTGTGTTTCTAACTCAGTTCTTTCCTGGCCTGGAATCGCTAATCCAGATTCTTTGTGTTAGCTATGACTTTTTCACATCTTTTCATAAAATATGTTGAATCCTCCCCACTATGCTTCCCACCATACCTCATGTCACCTTCAGCAGGCCACATAACCTAAAAAAAAAAATTCTTATGTACAAATACCAATGCTTCTAAAGCACCCTACGGCTTCTTTCCTTGTAACAGTCCTAATTGCAAAACATGCAATATGCATCTGCACACCACTGGTGAAACCTACCCTCACCTGCCTTCATTGTCAAAGTTCTTATATTGGCCTCACTTCGAACATGTTTGCCATCAGAATGAATGTTCACACAGATGAACAATTTACTCTCAAAATGTAGACCACACTGTTGCTCTCCGTGCCAGCTGTCACTAAACTTGTGATTTCAATAACTGTTTCACACATAGAGCCATTAGAGTACCCCGTGATACCACTTCCAATCCGAATTCCACAAATGGGAATTGACCTACCAACAAACTGTGGGCCTCAATTTCTGATAATACCTGCCTTTCTAACCCTTGTATAACCATTATTTTTTGCCATTATCACTTTCTAAAAAATGTGAAATTTATCCTCCCCTTTACATGTGCCTTTTTGCTTATTTTTATTAAGTTCTTTCCTGCAGTTATTATTTCCAATAACATTACTGTAAGTGCTTCCACAAGCTCAGTCACTTGGTTCTGTTTTCTTGGAAGAGGGCATATCCCAAAATATTGTGTTATTTTTGCACTTCCTTACTAATTTCCTCTTCATGGATAGGCCAAAAGCCTGTTTGGACCTCCTTTTTCTAACAATCTCTTCATAGGTCTGCCAATATTTCTTCTGATATGGTAGTGCAGCGCAAGCTTCGTAAATCTGTTGTTTCCCATCCTCAATATGTGGTCCATCAAATTTTCTCTTTTTTGTGAAATTCTATTCAGAGAGAAAAATTAATGTTGCCTTAGTTCCTCATTCACCCTTCTATCATTTAGGGAATGCCCTTTTTCTGATCTTAGAAATTTTATTTTGGATTATTAAATTTTGTTATTATTATCTGAAATTGGACCCTGTCAGATCACGCAAAGCCTTAACGATTCAGTTTTCTGAGTTCCCATACAGCTCTCTTTTTTTTTTTTTTTTTTTTTTTCTTCCATGGATTCTCTTCCTTTCTTCAGTCCATTTCATCTCCGGTCTTTTAGTGACTTCATTCTCAGCGGTACTTCCCATTTGTTAATTTTTTGTCTGTACTTTTGTCTATGATTTCTGATGAGTTAATGTGTGTTTTTTCTAAGTCTTTTTTTGATCTACTGGTCCCAGGGAATAGTTTTTAGCTGTTCTATGTACGTCATAATTTTATGAATGAGTCTTGTTGCTAGGAGTCTGTGAATATGTGCATAAAATCTTAGTGTTATTTTCCTGATGTCTGCTGTGAGGTTTGATAGTGTTTCTGTTGCTTTTCAAGATTTGAGTCTATATTCGTCATTTGTTTTTTTCTGGGACAAGGATCTTTCTTATAATTTTGCATTCTTCTTTGTATAATATTGTATTTTATTGTTTTTTTAATTAGAACACATCAGAGTGGGTACTGCTACTGTTTTATAAAATGAATCTCATCTTGGGCTTCGCCTTTCAGCGTTTGTTGTATTGTTCCATACATGTATTGAAATTGGTGAAGTTTTTTTCCTCACTTCATTATCTTAATTAAAAGATAGTTCACACCTGAGGAAGGTAAAGCTTGAGACTTGTCACTATTTTAACTCTGTTAGGATACTTTCCTTGCCATGTCATTGCTGTTGTTCTTGTACAAGACACTGTAATCTTTACTAAATGTCAATATATTTATTGCTTTTTGGAGTCCGTTTTTGTTTTCTTATAGGATAAACTGATCATCTGCAAATAGCATAGTGTTTATATATGTGCTGTAACTTATTAACCGACTTCAAAAAAAGGAGGCGGTTCTCAATTCATCTTTTTTTTTTATGTATGTTCAGCGATATCTTTGAAAATTTTGATCCGATTTAAATGACATTTTTTAGTGTGTAGGATACACCTCCAAAGTGGTCCCATATGAATTTCATTGAGAAACCACCCTTTCTACCTCCTGTCACCCCATAATTTTTATACAAAACCATATTTTTATCCGATTTCGATGGAACATGTTTAGTCAAAAATAAAGAGGAAAGTACTGTCAGCTTTTTGTTCGGAAAAAAAAACTGAACCCCTCTCCCCCTATCAACCCCCTTAATTTTTGTCAATGTTCCTTGTACAAAGCTACAGTCAACACCATTTAATTGATCTGCATTAAAGTTGGCAAATGTATGTAAGGTTTCTGACCAAAAAAATTATAAAAACCACCCCATCTCCTCATTTACGCCCCTTAATTTTATACAAACTTACATTTCTTATCTGATTTTGATTGAACTTTGCACACGTATACTTTAAAATAAAGAGAAAAATCCTGTCAACATTTAGTCTGCCAAAGCTCAACCCCTCTCCCTCCTTCCACCCCCTGAATTTTTGTCAATGTTCTTTGTAAAAAGCTACACCATTTGACTTATTACAATCAAAGTTGGCACTTGTAATTTTTCATGGAGAAGGTTTCTGACTAAAAAAACACCCTTCTCCCCCTTTACCACCCTTAATTTTAAACAAACCTACATTTCTTATCTGATTTTGATTGAAATTTTCATAAGTATACTTTAAAGTAAAGAGAAAAATCCTGTCATCATTTGGTCTGCCAAAGCCCAAACCCTCTACCTCCTTCTACCCCCTTAATTTTTGTCAGTGTTCTTTATAGAAAGCTACAGTTGACACCGTTTGACCGATTACCATGAAAGTTGGCGCTTATATGTATTTTTTCACGAAGAAGGTTTCTGACCAAAAAAAATCAAAAAACCAAAAATTAGTTATTTTTGGAGTCAGTGCTAACCAAAGCAAGAAAAACAAAAAGATAAAAACAATAATGAATAGCAATAATACACCAAAATCATGTTACTACTTACCTACAATTGATGTTAGAAACATGTTTAAACAAAACTGAAACATACAGATAATACGCCGATATTATACTATCTGTAAAGCATTTACTGCATGATGCAGCCTACCAACTGACACTGTAGTGCCAGAGATATGCCTGAACAACCAACTATCTCATTTGTTTCCCTAAACTGTCTCTCGCAGTAACAATATCTGCCTTAATACATGCTGTAAAATATTCAGAATTTTTTATTGTACTACCTATTTTGCATCAAACACCAAATAAGTTCAGTTATTCGATCTTCGCATTGTGATGCATATATTTTACATCCAGCATTTAACAAACTAATTCCCGAGAGTCCTGTTTATTTTGTGACAAACCACAGGATTGCCTTCCTATATCACACGAAACCATCCAATATCATTTGAGACCTCTGTTTTGCCGAGTGAAGTGCAACAATCTGATGTGGCATCAATTCAATAAGTTGTCAGAAGTCCCCTAAATAAATATTTAGCCATGCTTCTTGTACAACCGTCTATAATTGCAAGAATGGAGGATGTGCAGGATGTTGTGCAGAAACTTACCTTTCTATCATGGATTCATGTCTGGCAACCCAGGGGCCAAATCATTTGCTGGATTTATCTGGAATGTTCCTAAAACCAATTGTCAACACTTTTGACCCAGTGATAGGGCACATAGTTCTGGAAAAGTCCATCATTGTTTTGGAACAAAAAGGCCATAAATGGTTGTAAATGGTCTTTAAGTAGTTGAACATAGCTGTTTCCAGTCAATAGTTAGTTCAGTTTGACTAGAGGCCCCAGTGTATATCATAAAAACTTGGCCTACACCAAGTTGGAGCCACCATAGGCTTGTACAGTGCCTTCCTGTCAACCTAGGTCTGTGGTCTTGTGGGGTCTGCACCACATCTGATCCCCATCAGCAGCTCTTACTGACTGGAATTTTGACTCGTGTGACCACACAACCTTTTTCCAGTCATCTAGGATTCAAGAGAGATGCTCACGAGCATAGGAGAGGCTCTGCAGCTTATGGTATTTTGTTAGCAGAGGCATGCATGTCTGACTTTGCTGCCATATCCCAAGAATGTCAAATTTTGCTGCTCTGTTCACACTGAGATAGATATCTGTTGTGTTCCTGGTGGTTTTTTTTTTTTTTTTTTTTTTTTTTTATGCACTGTTATCCATCTGTAAACAGTGACACACCTACACAGACATTGATGGTCTCGTTGATAAAGATGATGTGGTTGACCACTGTCGTACATGGGAAGAGGAAATGCTGGAAATTACATATTCATGGTACACTCTTGACACTGGATTGTTGATTTCATGAATAATTTCCAAAACTGATAAATGGCATGTGCTCTGCATCTAGTACCAACTGCCATTCCACATCTGTTAATTCATCTCATGTGGCCATCATCACACCAGAAAACCTTTCACATCACAGTGCAAATAAAAGCTTCATCACTCTTCAATGTACTGTCAGGCTTCCAGTCATATTGAAATGCCACTTTCAAGGGACAGAGTTTCTGCCTTCATTTTCAGCCTACTGAAGTCACGCTGGTGTAGTAATTGTTTATTTTGGCAGTGTCATGGATGCAATCGAAGATTAATGCCAAACCTAGGCATAATGGAGACATTATTCATGATTCTGTACATTACCGATGCACTCCTCATTTATTGATCACCATGTTCAAGGCCCCACTAAACTGTATCTAGTATCCCTGTTGACCATAAGATCAGCTTTTCTATCTCAATAGCTTCCAAGATGGTGTGACAAAAATCTCTGAAGACTGTGACTCTTAAAACATCACAAAAAACTGACATTTTGATGTGGCTGGAAGCATAAGAATATTTCACTGCTACTGAACATATTTTTCAATCACCAGTTTAAAAACAGTGAATAATTACACTAGTCAGAAGTGGATAGTTGCTTTCCTTGTTATCAGCTGAAATCTTTTATAAACATAACTGAGGGAGAAAAAAAAAGAGCTATATTAGAGAAATCTCAATATTGGCCTATTGTTACAAAAAAAAGTCTCCACCAGTACAAAATATTATGATGTATTTGTATAAAAAGTATAAGGTATTGTGCTTTTTTTTCAGATCCCAGAACTTAAAAAGAGCTCAGTTCATATAAGATGCAAAGATCGTGTGGAAGAAATTCTTAATGAAATTATAGCTGCTGGAAGAAATAGTCTTCAGGTAATTTGTTTTGAGAAATATTAAAATTTACCAGTACATAAATTTCTATCTTGCCATTTTTATGTTGTTGCATTAGTTTTTTTTTAATGCAAAATGAAATAACTGTTGATAAGTTGATGATTACTTAGACATAAGAAAAAAAAAACAGGTCTTACCTAAGGTATGAGAAACACTAAAAAAATTCAGCAAAATTCATTGGTCACATGGAGCAACTTTGTCAAATTCTAACATTTTGCAATACCCCTCACACCCACCTAGAATATGTTTTGTTCATGTGTAACTTTGCCTTTAATGTTCAAATTTAAAGTATGGATTAACTTTTTATGAACTTCTTCACATACCACCTATCTCCAAGGCATTCAGCTGTTCCCTTTGCCTCAGGGGTTTCAAAATCTTGCATTTACTGGAGAGGTTAATGAGAGGATGCATCTGGGAAATTGACAGAAGTGAATGCAATAGCTTGGTTAGACCATTGCTTAGTATGGTTGGGTAGTACAGTATCCATATTATGGATATTAAATACAGGAGTTTGAGGGGGTGCAAAAGAGGACAGCTAGGTCTTAAAGGAGCTGGGATGACAGTCATTTTAAGATCTGGGGCAGATTAAGAGAGTGTTGAGATTGTATAATATACGTGGGGCACGGGGAATGAGGTAGAAAAATTGGTAATAGTATAGTAATAGTACCTGGAATGTAAAGAGATGACCCATGACAGCAAATTTCAGTTTTGATTTCAGGTGATTTTCTTGTCTAGTCTGTGCCATGATGAATTGCCACTGTCATCAGCATAAAGGTGACATTACTAGATAAATACCCCTATTCCAATTGCTCTATAGCACCTTTTTTTAGTAAACAGTGGTTCCTAGTTGAGCATATCATTTATAGAAAACAGTCATTTCTTTTAAAACAGAGAAAGTAAAATGTAATAGTTGAAGAAAGTTAGCTGGGGTAGTGAACGGGTTGCAATGGTGAACCTTGCAGGGGCTTGATACACAAGTGCCAGGTATAGGTTTGGTGAACCCGTAGTACCCGAGCTGGAAACTTGAGAGTGCCACAAGTTTCTCACTCCATAAGCTCCTTCCATGCTTCTACGACCACCATAGGGTGTGATAGTAGAACGTTTTGTGTTTAGGAGAATGGGGATTTTGGCTTAAATGCCTGGATCATAAAGACGGTACAAACATCTAAAAAAAAAAAAAAAAAAAAAAAAATTCTCAAGCTCAAGATGAGTAATATGCTGAGGAGGTGAATCGGTGGTGAGGCAATCCACTCACTAGCGTACAACCTCAGGGGTGGTGGCATGATGCAAGGGCTCCACGTTACTCAACTTTTGCTTCCTCTGAACTTTTGGGACAAGATAAAAGAAAAAAGCCAAAAAATTCTATTACCTGTGGCACGTGTAGGTCGCAAATGCCCAAAGAATTGGCAAGTGGGTGAGGGTTGAAATCCCTCCTCAAGATAGTGAAATGATTAACACGAGGCATTATCTCATAGATAGTACCTGTGTAATAATGGCAAGAATGGAGGGGTCATTTGGAAAGGTCTCTTCTTTCTATATACAAAAAGGTTTAGAAGGCATAACAGGAACGTTAAAAAGTGTTTTAAAGCTGAGGAGTGGGGCATTGCTGTTGGAAACAATTACCAGAAAGCAGGTTGTACTGTTCCTCAAGTCTGAGAAGCTAGGGGAGTTCTCAGTACAATGCGAACTCCATAAAACTCTAAATACCGTACTAACAAGGGTGTGATCACTTGCCATAATCTTATAGATTCAGAGTCCAAGGAACTCCTTAAGGAGTGAGTATCAGAACATGCAGTTGAGGTTCATCAGATCACATGAAAGGTAAATGGCAGTGTTGAAGGGACTGCCACCTTTATCCTAATGTTTGACACTCAGACTATTTAAATCTTAATATTCACTCATGTGTGTTAGACCCCATGCGCTGTTTCAGTGCCAGAGGTTCAAACATATGACAGTGGTCTGTAAGGGCAACCCCACCTGTGAGAAATGTGGAATGGCAGCACACGAGCAGGATAGTGCTCCACCACATGTGTGCGTCGACTGCTCTGAGTCGCATCCAGTCAGAAGCAGGGAGTGTTGAGACTCACAAAGAGGGAGTAGAACTCTTAGCATGGTCTAAACCAGTCATGGGCAAACTTTTTAACGGGAGGTCCAGATAAAGTAAAAAAATTATCTAAGTGGGCCGAAAAAAATTAAAACAAATTTTTATAAGTGATAAAGTTTATTTTTGATTTTTACATCACACACAACTTATATGGTACAATGGTAAAAAAATTAGAAAAAAAGTACAAAAATTGCTCATTCTTTAGAAGAGTATGAAGGAACATGTTACAGATGGAACTGTGACTGAGCTTCTAAAAGTTGTTCATAATCTGGTAGAAACAGGGATGAGCTGATTCGAAGTAATTAAGCTAAATGGTGCTCAGTCATTCAGTTTCTAACGCTGTTTTTGCGAAGCTTCATAGTAGAAAACACATGTTCATGGATGTAGGAAGATACAAACATCGTAATTATCTTCTGAGTGTGAGATTTCGGGTTTGGGAAACTTGATTTTGACAGGGGACGTTCCGAACTTAGCCAAGAAACACACGCACTGTACTCCACATCGCCATGCTACCGATCTACATACATCTACTACAACACTACACAAACTCAGTTAATATTAGATGTGATAATAATGTACTTAAAACACAATGAGAAGGAAACCGTTATTCTATTCTAGCTACGCAGAAAATACATTTTGTCCTATGTAGGGGTTATTCAAAAACATGTCGCGGGCCGGATTGACTAGACCGAAGGACCGCACTTGGCGCATGGGTCGTACTTTCCCCATGACTGGTCTTAACCCATGTGTTTGTCTACAATAGAGACATTTTAGACCGACACACCAAACAATACTAAGAGGATAAGACCTGTACACGAAAGATGATACCAAGGGTGTTCAACCGAAGTGAGGAGTGGCTGTGATTGTCCTAAACACTGGCCATTCTGAACCCATTGCTCTCATCTCCTCATTACAGGAAGTAGCACTGAAAATATAACTGACCATATGCTCTATATACCTGCAATACAGGACATCCGTTGACTACAACAACCTGGCTGGTATCATATCCTTTTGGGATATTTGAACGCCCATTATGCATTGTGAGGTTTGACCACTGATTGTCCCAGAGGCCGAGTGGTTGGTAGATTGATAGAGCAGGAGTAAATTTTCATCCTGAACACAGGACAAATGACTAATTTCACCACTGCTTCCGGTACGTCTTCTGCCATTGACCTTTCACTGTGCTGTCTTTGGTTCGCGACTAGGGATTTCAATCTGGCAAAACAGGATCGCACATCATTAAACAGTCTGGCGGATCCTACAAAAATTAAATGCAGCGAAAACATGTCAGTCTGCATTACTCACTGCCCTGTCATTGTTTTCTGGCCTCACTCAGTCTGTATCGTATGTATTGCACTGTTTTCCTGTACCTTTGCAGTTGCCATTTGACTTGTGTGAATAAACATTTGTTTTTGTCAACTTACATCATTCGTAAGTAATTCACTAATCTTACGTTTGTTTTTAGTACACATTTCTATAATTTGAGTTATGTTGCATATTTAGTAAATTGAGCTAAAACTGAATATTTTCCTTTTTTGATTATTTATTTAAGAGTTGGTTTAGATTTAAAAATAAAAATGTAGAACCTTAAGACATGCTAAAAAAAATTAATGTCATTTTGCCAATTAAAGTACCATTTAACATTCAAATTGATTTATTAATTTAATTAACAGATGTTTATTATTTAATTTATTAACACTTTAAAAAACTATGTTTTATATATATGCGTCAAAAAACTTTTGGCGCAAATCCTGCTGGATTGGTGCAAATCCTGGAAAAATCTCACAGGATTGAAAACACTGCGGGATTGCAATCCTTAGTCTTGACCTTCATGGAAGTGACCACTTCCCAGTTTGGATGCACGTAGAGTGTTTTGAACGTGGAGGAGGCAATTACCGATGCAAATGGAACATCTGCAAAGTTGATTCGCAACCTTACCACAACTTTATCATGGAAGTGATTCACCAGGCAGCTGACGTTTCTATGCTGAAAAGCTCAGAAATGCTGTGAAGGATGCCTGTCCCCTGGTGAAGTGACAAATGCCACTCCACTATTCAGGTTCACAGACAGGTATTGCGTTGTTTTAGGTTGCACCCAACATCCGATAACCCAGCAGTGTTCCGAATTGCCATAGCTAAGGCACTTCATGTGATTAAGAACAGCAAGAAAAGGTCATTGGTAGAACTTTGTGAGCAACATTAACCATTGAACAACAAAAGTATAGGAGTCTACCAGCCATATATTTGGGAGGTACTCCCGCCCACCATAAGAGCATTGACAAAAATTAAGGGCATGCCGAAGGATTGGGATTTTTCAGACCAAATATTAACAGTATTTTTCTCTTTGTTTTAAAGTATACGCATGCCAAGTTGCATCAAAATTGGATAAAACTGTGTTAAGGGGTATAAAGGGAGAGAGGTGGTGGTTTTGGATTATTTTTTGGCCAGTAATCTTCTCCTTAAAAAATACATAAATGTGCCAACTTTCATGGTGATTGGTCAAATGGTGTCAACTGTAGCATTGTACAAAGAACATTGACAAAAATTAAGGGGGTGGAAAGGGGGAGAGGGGTTGGGGTTTCTGCAAACGAAATGTTGACAGTTTACAAAGTTCCATCCAAATCGGATAAAAAAAATATGGATTTGTATAAAAATTAAGGGCTGTTAAGTGGGAGAGGGAATGGTGTTTGGATATTTATGGTCAGAAACCTTCTCCATGAAAAATGCACGTATGTGCCAACTTTCATGGTGATTGGTCAAACGGTGTCAACGTCTATTACTCTCCGATATATATACCAACATCCATTGTTATAAGAGTTTGCTAATTGGAATAATAAAAATTAAATATCTTGCATTGCTTTATAAGCTCAGTGGTAGCATTGGTGAGGTGCTATGGAAAGATTTAGTGTCATGCATCTATTGGAAATGGTAATGAGAAAATGTGCCAGAAATAAGGGAACTGGGCTATAAAAACTTGATCAGGTCATTGCCTTATACAGGTGGGATACTATCAGTCACTTTATTGGTATTGAATACAGGAACTGAGGGATGGCAGCAGAATGTATACGTTTATATTACCTCACAAGAAACTTGGTTACACGGTAAAGGAACTAAGCTGGGAATCATTAACAGACTGGAGCTGGATAAAGAGAGCATTAGTTTTATATATAAAGCATACATCGATAATGTGGCCTGCATATCTATGGATTAGTGTGTGGAATGGACTAGGTCATCGTTACCATGAATTATGAATTGATTTCAGGTCTATGGAATGGAAATGTTTTCATTTATAGTTAAGGATGCTAGTGAGAGCATAAGACTTGTTTCTAGGGCAAGTTCAGCAAAACATAAACTGCATCACTATTAATTACAATAATAATATCTTAAATACTTGTTCTTTCAGAGATTTTAGTATGTCTGAGGGGCTCATCATCAGTAGCAACAAATTTCTCCCTCCCCCTGCCATATGATTTTTTTTATGTTTTCCTTCCATTGGTCAACTCTTTCTTTTGAGCTTGATAGAGATCATCTCCTTTCATTTTAATACATCTACTCTACCAATTAACACATCTCTAACGACTATGATGTGGACGAGGTCAAAGATCCTAAGGCAAAAAAATTACTTACAACCGTTTCCTTCTCCTCTTCTCTTCTCTTGAAGCCTTATTTCTTGACTTATTTAAATTTCCCGCTCATTGTTTCTATAATGTGACTACTTCTATCTGTAAACTTCCTCTTGAGTATTTTTGTGCTTTATTCTTGTTTCACTAATATTTGCTGTATGACCAAGGGTTCCCAGACAACTTTCCTTATGCCCAATGTTTGATTAGCTCTTTCAATTTACTCTGTTCTACTTCAATTTGATTTTGTGTTTTCTTCAAAGCTTTCTGTTAGACCCATATTTACAGCATCTATAAAAGTTTCATGCCAACTCAGGTCTGTTTGCCCTGTATTACTTCCCGATTGTCATGAATTTCAATCTGGACTTCATAATTATTGTTTGGTGATTCACACTCAGTATCTCTTGAATATGCTTTGCAGTTTCACCTGTGGTTTCTGAAACTTAGACTTTTTTAAAAAAATTACGATTTTTATACCCAAACAGAAGTGTTGCCGTTTCATTACCTGTCTGTCCTTAAATTTAAAGTTTGCACAGGTTATGTATTTTGTTGATGTAAAACTGAAAAATTGTATTTGAGGGAAATCTGAGGAAAATAAAGAGCGTTGGGAAAAAAGTTGTATTCCAGAGTGTTTAGTGTTTGTCAGTTATAGGACCAAGTTATATACTTCAAGTTCTCAGTTTTAAATTGTTATATCTGGTCTATCTCAAAAAGGCTATTTCCCTAACATTTGAAATTATGCACAATTATTAACCATATTCTGAATTTAAGCAACAAATACTATAAATACGTCAAATAATACTATTTTATTGAAAATGCTCTGTATTCTGAGTCCATTGCATCCTCCAGGATAGAGTAGATACTGTCTATAGTAAATTTTATTGGAACTGAATGATTACACTAGCAGTGTGCATGGTTATGTGGGAAAGCATTTGAAGGGTTTGGAGCAGAGTGAAATTCATAACCTGAAAATATCTTAGATACTGATTTTTGTCCCTTGTGATTAATTATCTTCACTGATGTTATTGTGGTAGATTAGATAGTAGAGTTCAGAATCTTTATTGCCCAAGACTCAACTATTACTTGGCCTTTTTTTCCCATCTTAACTATGTGTTATCACTTGAATCTTCTTCAAAGTTGCTAGCAAAATGTAGAGGCCTGAACATCATCTGTTTTTGATTGGAGTTGTACCAATTATTGAAAATGAGGCATCAGAACAGAAACAAGATTTTGAATAGCATATAGTAGTGAAGCTGGCCATCACTTTTATTTAGAAATCACACCAGTATTCATCTGGAATAACTTCAGAAAACAACCTCTGAAAGACAGGAGGAAAACTTCAAATTCTATATATCAGTTCACGAGAAACTGATTACTTAGGCTCAACCATGGCTACGTCATGTACTGTTCAGCCCAGAGAAGCTACTTACAATTTCTGAACTTTTTATGTAATGTGTGAAACAGGTTTTCAACATGTGCATTGTTGCAATTGCTTATATAAACAGAACATTCTCTTGTTTTCTTGGTTGTCCAAGTGGGACAGTATCATTTTTTTAAAAACACGATGGTTGAGAGAAGCATTGGAAATATAAAAAAGGCCAAATAATATGAATGTGGATAGCAGATAGCACCTTGACTAAGTATGGTCATGTCTGTTCATGAAAATACGGATCACACACCATAATGCTGGCAGTGGGAACATGCGTGACATCACTTATGACTCTTAGTGTGCACTTAAGACTGCTGCTATAAGTGGCAGTTTACCCATACATGGCAATCCTCACTGAAGAAACCACAGCAAGATGGCTCAAGCATCATGTTTTAAAAAACTGATGCTGCCTCACCCAGAGAACCAAGAAAACATCATCAACAACTGTGGAAGTCTACACTATCATTTGATGAATCTCTGTGGGGAGAATATTTTTAAGTTAACCAGGGAATTTGGATAATTCTGAAAGTAAAGGAATTTAAGGCCATGATAAAGCCATCCTTCCAGCCTCAACAACACATCATCACATAAAGACATCATCTGCCCACCAAGTATTCACCACACATGAAGTGAACTAGCAGTATTGGAAATGAGAAGTCTGACTCTCCACTTATTCCTCATCAAAATTCGGAATGTCACCAATAGGAATTTGTTGGACAAATTATTATGGAATCGAGCCTGTGACACCTTTGAAAAAATGAGGAATAGACAACTGATGAAATTCTCCAAAAGAAAAGGATAGCATCGCCCAAAGCCAGTGGAGAATTTGTTGCAAGGACTTATGGTTAACATCGCTGGCGAAACACTAGAACTGAGACGAGTTCAGTTCTCACCAAAGGCCTCAGTTTTGTGATAATGTCAGCAAAAATACTTGCGGACAAAGTCATCATTGCAGTTGAATCTTCAATTTATTCTCTGCCACCAGATGATGCTCACTGAATTTGCAGTCAAATGACAAATATGATATCAATTGCCAGCTGCAGAACCATCGTTGATGGAAATGTTACGCTTTATGCTGGTTGAAAGAGAGAGAAGGCATTGTCGTGTTACCTGCTGTATAAGGTAATACTTCAGTGGTGATGTATGCTGATCAACACCACCTCAATGTAGAAACGCTGTTACAAGATGAAATGTATTTGATGCTTCCAACAAACACTCTTGAGAAGATCCAATACAGCATAATACCAAAAATACGTGAAGTTACTTCAACGTAACAAGAGGTCAAGAGAAAATTAACGATGTCTAATCATTTGGCTGTTCTACTACTATATTGTCTGCCAAAAATTAATAAATACAACATGCCATTATAACCCATCATTAGCGCATTTCAGTTTCCTATGCATCCAATTGCAAAATATCTGGTGGATAAGCTAAAAATTTGAAGAATACAACTTCTACCTTCAGAAAATCTTCAATTTTATTTATTTATTTTTTGCTGTCATCAGTCTCTCAACTGTTTGATTCATCAGTCTCTTGACCAGTTTGATGCAATCTTCCATCCTTTCCTGTCTTGTGCTAACTTCTTCCCTTACAACCCACATCCTCAATTTTCTGCTTCATATATTCCAATCTCTGTCTTACTCAATTCTTATCTTCTACTGTTCCCTCCACTAACAAATTAACCAACCCCGCATGTCTTTAAATATGACCCACCATGCTGTCTCTTCTTTCTGTTAGGCTCCTTCACAACCTTCTTTTCTCACCCACCATTTCCAAAACTGTTTATTTCATACTTAATCTGTCCACTTAATTTTCAGAATCTTTCCATACCACCACATTCCAGATGCTTCCTTCCTTCCTTCTTTCCGTATTCCTATATTCTGGTAGTCAGTGCTTTGCTACCATAGAGGAAGGAGGCATTTCAATCAAGCTACCAGAATCTGGAATATAATGCAGTCATGGATCTGACAAATTTAATGCTGTATGCAATTAAGAAACTTTTAGAATAATATGAAGTACCACTACTTAATGTACTGAAATATCAGAGTTAATTTCTGCATTTGGTTCTAAAAACGTGCTGATGCATCTTGCTGCTATCTTGATCCAACAAGCATTTTACTGCAGACAACTTTTTATCCGCTTAATGATGTTTCAGTTGAGTGTCACACTTGTAGCATCATTTATAATTGTTAGTCTAAGAAATTTGAAGGAGCTATGTATAGATACAAGCTAACAGCAGGTTCATGTTATTTCAAAGTCACTCTAGCAAATTGAAGTTTCTAAGGTGTCTAAAGTTCATTATTGGTTGTGTTTCTGTTAGGTTTCATCTTAAAAGTAGATAGACACAGCAGATTGTTAAAAACAGGACATCATTGATATACTCTTATTCACTTCAGTCACATAGTCATAATGTTAGTCTGTTCGTTTCCCAGTTGGAGGAAATGAGGCAGCAGATCAGGCTACCAGGTTAGCCTGCATCAAGTTGGAGAACAACTTCTTCTGCCATACGATTGAAGTGGAAGATCTATAACATCATTCAGATCCAGTGGTCAGAAGTGTAACAACTCCAGCTGTTGAACTGAGCACGCATGCATGGAGCATCTGCTACAAAGCTGTTGAGGAGGCACGAAGTGCTACTCATTCGCCTTTTCTTAGGGCATTACCCTCTTACTCAACTATTTTCTTCGGCTGGAATATTGGCCTGAATATTATGCTCATAAAAAAGTTTTTATGGTACAACACAGTTTTATCTCGCATGTAATATATGCTGCAGTTAGGATATGTATTGTCCTATGCAATGATCTTTTATTGTTTTAAATAATGACCAAGTATTTATGTTTTGATGTTATATCTGGTCTGCTTCCAAAAAGCAAACAATGGCTTAGTATTTGATGATTTGGTTGTTTAGCCTGTGTACACACAATAAACTATATTTGTTTGCAGTTACTTTTGCATTAGGCTGAGCCTTTGCCCCTTTACCAGTTCATTAGCTTTCATTTTAATTACCGAGCATGGTGGTGTAGCGGTTAGCGTTCTGACCTTGCATTCGGGAGGAGGGCGATTCGAATCCCCGTCCGGGTATCCAGATTTGGGTTTTCCATGATTTCCCAAATCTCTCCAGGCAAATGCTGGGATGCTTCCTTCATAAGGCCATGGCCGAATTCCTTCCTATTCATTGCCCCCCATCCTTTCCCGTCTCTAAAGACGTTGAGACTGTTAAGAGACGTTAAGCAGTTAAAAAAATCATTTTAATTTATTGTATTTATAGATTTTTGATCCCTCTTGCCAACAAACATATTTTCATATTCAACCTTTGTCACTGCTGACACAACAATGACATTTCAACCAGCTCCTTTCTTTGCTTGGATCTTATCTATTTCATAAGCATCTTCCTTCAAAGTATTAATGTGACAGGCTTAATTTACACTTTATAATTATAATTAAATCACTAAAATGATCATAGAGACTTCCTTTATTTTCATTCTTATATAAATTCCACCTCAATAACATCACTGATAAGCTTCTATATTAATTAGTCTGTAGTTTTGATCAAAAAATGTGTGCAGCCTACAATTTATCATCACTAATACCAACAACGTGAAAGTAAAATTAGACCATCTGCCTTATTCAGTCTTCTAACTTTCTACACTCCAATTAGCAAAATGTACTGATAAGATTCTGTTTGGTGACTCCTGCCTGAGCAATTTGGACCTGATAATCAGATTTTATAGCCAGAATACAAGATATAGCTATAAAATAACTGTACTGATTTTGTTATGCCAGTAATATAGGCACTGCACAGTTGGAAATGGTGGTACATTAAGCTTAATTACCCCTTCTGCCTATTCCCACATTTTAATGACTGTGCAGTTTCCAGTTTGACTGCAGTGCTAATTTGAATCGGATAGTGTAATTTGCTCCGCGTTACAAAAAAGTTTAGTGTCAATGTTAAGCAATGAGTTAACATGAAATTTCTAGTCAAACTTATGGATTCTGCTAAAGAAATATTAATTTTGGCATAAAAGTGAATGTTAATGATTGTTTATCACAAACTTAAGTTTTTAAGTGGATAAAATTATTCGAAGATGGTAGGAAAGATATTACAGATGATCATGAGGTTTGGCATCTACAAATGGTAAAATTAGATAGCAATATTGTAAAAGTTAGCAAGGTCATTGAATAAAATTGATATCTGAGTATTAGTACTTTCAGTGAGTTAACATATATTAGTAAAGAAAGTGTTTTGCAAATTTTGAGTGATAGTTATAGCACAATCCAAGTGTGTTCAAGGATGGTACCGAAAATCCTTTCTGTCAATGAAAAGCGAACTCAAATAACAATTGTCTCTGATCCACTGAACAACATTTAGTCTCAACCTACCTTTTTTAGAAAGGAAAACAACATGTGATGAAGCATGGTTTTAACATATAATCTTGAAACCAAGTGCCACTCCATATAATGGAAAAACCAAAATTTACTGAGGCAACATAAGTGCAGATGAGTGAATTCAAAGCATCGATGATCATGGTTTTCGACATCTGATCACGATTGGGCACCTGAAGGTCAAAGTGAAAATATAGTTTACTATAAACAGGTTTTGGCCACTCTTTGTGAAACTGTAAGAATGAAAAGACAGAAAATGTGGAAAGATTGGTCTTGGATCCTCCATCAAGCAAGTGCAGCAGTAAGCAATGCTCTTTTCAAACAATGAGTTTTTGGTGAAACATGGAATTCTTATGTGGAAGCATATGCCTTACTTACCTGATCTTGCTTCATGTTACTTTTTTTTGTTTCCCAAAGTGAAGAGTGCATTGAAAGTAACATGTGAAGAAAAAAAAGCTACTATTGTCATGATGAACCTATCAGAAATTGACCTGCAGCACTGTTTCCAACAATCAAAAATTCATATGGGGTGGTATTGGCATCTGCAAAGACTGCGTATTGAAAGGTTAATGTTAAAGTTCAAAACTAGAAATGTTTATAAATTCAGTCCAATTATTTTATAGATATACCTTTCATTACACCCAGGATGAGGAAAAAATCCATCTTAAAATAATTTTTGTAAATAAAATTTAACTTTCCAGTTTAATAATGGATTGTATAAAATGATATGTGGAAAGTAATGTGGCATGATCAGTAATTTTTTGTCATTTCAGGTGATATGTGATTTTGATCAAACACTGACAAAGCAGCATGTCAATGGGAACAGGTGCCTCACAAGTTTTGGTGAGTATTTTATATTTGGAATGTTGAGCAACAGTAGAGCAGCAAGAATGTCGAAGAGGCAATTTTTGTGTGGAAAGTAAAGATAAATCTTACCCAACACATACCAAAGTTGAAGGGAGAAGGGCAGAAATAACAAAAAATATATATCTTTTTTTTTTTTTATTATTTTCTCCAAAACCTTTTTCCAGGAAAATAGTCACATGTGGCTGAGCTCTCACAAGTGCCTATAGCCAACACAGCCTGAAGCAGGATGGAATTGACTGTTAGTGGGCAGTGGGAGCAATGATAATGTCATCAGAAATATTAATTGCAAGAAACCTACCACAACCTGCTGTAACCCTACCACTGGTGAAACCTATCCCATCATATGTCATGACACCTGTTCCATATCCCATCTCTTATACCAGCTCACCTGCCTCCATTTCCAAAGTTCTTAATATCAGCCTCGTCTTCAATACATTATACATCAGAATGAATAGTCACAATTGAACAGTTTACTCCCAAAATATAGACCTCCCTGTTGCTCACAAAACTGATGTCTTTAATAACTGTCTCACAGTCAGAGCCATTAGAGTACTTCCCGATACCACTTCCCAATCTGAAAACACTTGTGGGAGTTGGCCTACCATCATATTCTTGAGACCAGACACCATCCAGACCTAAATCCCAGATAATACCTGCTTTTCTCGTCCTGTCATACCCATCATTTGCCAAAATAATTAATTTTTATATCTATAGACCTAATTTAAATTTTTTACTTGATTTTAATTAATATTATTGATTTTATTTTTGTAATTATCTTTTTTCAAAATGTAAAAAAATGCTCCTTTTACACGTTTCCTTTTGTTCTTATTTTGACTAATTTATTTCTTGTAATCAATATTTCTGACGATATTACAGTTGTTCCTTGCACCACCTCCAACTGTCAATTCCATCCTGCATATGACTCTTTCAGCCTTAGGCGATTGCACGAGCTCAGTCACATATGTCTGTTTTCTTGAGAAAAAATAAAAAAAGGTTTTGCGTGAAATATTGTGACCTTCTCCCTTAAACTTTGATGAATGTTGGGTATCATTTTTTATTTGGCAGTGTTACACAGTTTTTACAGAAATTTCATTTTCTAGAATTCAGTTTGGAAGTGCATGTGATGCATTTTCCAGTATGTTACCAATTCATATCATACCAGGTGCTACCATTAGTATGGTTAAGTATAGCAGTCATTGTAATGTTCCCAGTTAGCTGGTATAATTTTAGCTGACAAAGCAGTGAAATACTTGTATTATACCATTTGTTCTTATATTAATACTGTTCAATCACTTTTATTTGTGGTGTCTGGTTAAACATTTTCTGCTTTTATAAATGAAGTGTTGAAGCTGTTATCAAGCTTGCATGATGAGACAATTTGGGCTGGAACTAATGGAATTCAGTTTTCCTTGGATTTCAGAATTACCTACTTCTGTTGATGTAAGTAGTTCCATTTCCCATCCATTCGCTGTATAACAAGCCAATAAAGTCACTATTGCAATGTTGACAGGCATAATAAATGTTACTGCATTCAGTAAATCGTTTATTACTTTAATTTCAAATTTAAAGAAGGAGAACCATAACAGTGACATACACCATGATTAAACTTAGGTAAATAAAAAAGACAGAGGTTCTAGAAATAGATTTCAGTTTGATATCAGCTCCCACTTCATGATTGCAAATAGTCTGAGAATCTGGGAAAATTGTAAAAAAAAAAATATATGCCATTAAAAAAATAAAAGATTTTTCTCAGCTGACATCATAGCAAAACATAATTCATGGCAAATAAGAATTGTGTTGAAAATCTCCATGCTGTTGTTAATCTACAGCATCTTATCACCTTATGTTGTATCTAACAGTTCCTTTATCATGCCTTACCTACAAGGTGTGTTCACAAGTTTTCCTGAGGAGGAGAGGGTGTGCAGACCAGCCGCAATGACAGGGTGAAGTAAGGGGGGGGGGGGGAGGGGGAAAGGGAGTCAGCTAACCGACTGCACCAGCAGCAGTAGCCTGCAAGATGCTGGAGTGAGCAGATCACTACTGGCATGAGTGCATGTCAGTGATAGCTCTGAGAGTTGAAAATGAGCGTCATTTGGAGTAGCATTATTTGATAAAGTTCTGTACAAATCTGAACAAAACTGGTACAGAGACTTTTGGTATAATTCAAGACACCTATAAAGAAGAAGCCAGGTCATGTGCAATGGTTTTCATGTGGCACAAGAGGTTCAAAGATGGCCACAATGACATTGAAGATGATGACCGCACTTGTTTTATTTGACACAAAAGGAGTGATCCACAAAGAGTTTGTTCCTGTGGGACAGACTACCACAGGTTTTATGCTGAAATGCTCAGCCATTTGAAGAATCAAGACCACCGCGCTCACCCGGTGATCAAAGACAATTGGTTTCTTCCCCACAACAATGCTCCTTCTCACACGTTACTTTAAGTTTTGACCAAGTTCAACATGGCAAAGCTGCCACGGCCAACCTACAGTCCCGACCTAGCTCCCTGTGACTTCTTTTTGTTCCCCCAAATCAAGAGAGACCAGAAAGGGAAGTGATTCTACATGATCCTTGCAGTCCAGGCTACTTCGACAAGGTAACTTGACAGCATTCTGCATGAAGAGTTCCAGGAAGCCTATGAACAATCGAAATAAGTGCTGGCAGTGTTGTGTTGATGCCAAAGGGTCATATTCTGAAGACTTTTAGTTAGCTGTACATGTTTGATACATTTTTTGCTCTGAGACCAGTTTTGAAACTTTGTGAACATACCCTGTTGAATAAACAAATTGCATATTGTAACAGTCCTCAAACCTAGACTTTAAATGGAATTGTATTTTATGAAGCATTTGTAGCAAGCTAGAGTTTGATTGAATATGACTTTGTATGTTTGTCTTGCAATTTACTGTAAATCGGTGTAAATGAACTTTGTTTTATGAAAAGAAATTATACAAGTACTATTTAATATGTTCAAGGACAGAACTATGCAAGAGAAATTGACTAAATGCTTGTATTCCAAGTATTAAGGTGAGCTATGATGTTTTAAAAGATGATTTACTACAGTTTAAAATGATTGATGTTAATAATTTTGGGTTTAAGTATCTTTAATTTTCATTTCTGAGCATTTCGTAATGATTGTAAATGATTATGTATTGATTTTGATTGTTTTTAATTGTTAAATTATTGTTAAAGTTTGAGAATATCTGTCGGAAGCCTTTGTAATGTTCTAGAACTTTCTGTAAAACTTCTGTAAAGTCAGCTGCAGAGACTCGGCTGTCACAGTTTATGCACATAGTTTTACTTCGGCAAGGACACACAGTTGGAGTGTATGGCAGTATTTTCTTTGAAAGCAGTATTTAATGTAATCACTGGAGTTTGTGTTTACATGTGACCAGTATCTTTGAAGTCTGATGCTTTACGAGAAATAAAAACAAGTTAAAATTTGAAAGTGTGTCCGGAACTAATTATTTCATATATAATAAACCAAGTGACGCCTAATAATATGCACCAAATACATATAGCCTTTTCTCTCAAATTTCCATCAGTATTGCTTTTGTTGGTTCATAATTATTTATGGAAACAAATTTGTAGTAAATATGCAGAAAATAATTTCTAAGTTAAGCAAGTTAATTTGTAAACTCATTCTGTACTGTTAATGTATGAGGCATGTCCAGAAAAGTAAGTAATATTACACATATAGTGTTCTTCAAAACATGTCTTGACCAAATATACAATACACAATATACACTGGGTTTCCTTTATTTTTCAACATATTTAACACCTTTGTTCTAACACTTATTCAATCTGAGTATTAGCTTGACTTCCTGCTGCTAGAATAACATTTCCACTTCAGTACTGATTTTGGCAAAACCAAGCATGGTGGGTAAACGGTTAACCTCGCATTCGGGAGGACGCGGGTTCGAATTCCCGTCCGGGCATCCATATTTGGGTTTTCCATGGTTTCCCCCAAATCACTCCAGGCGAATGCCGGGATGCTTCCTTCAAAAAGGCCATGGCCAAATTCCTTCCCATTCCTTGTCCCCAGTCCCATCCCGTGTCTAAAGACCTTAGCCGTTGACAAGGCGTAAAGCCGTAAAAAAAAAAAGTTAATGTCAACATCATTGAAGTTTCTTGCAAGATGCTTCTTTAGGCAAAGAAAGAGTTGGCAATGAATGGTGGATGACCCACAATGTTTCAATTGAGTGCTAGAGTTCACACAGTGCATGACATTTGGGTGCTTCTCCATATATTTTCAAGCATGAGCACACATCACTTTATGACATATCATCACTCTTAATGTCTCCATAAATGGTAATAATGTCACTATGAATATCTGTTGGGATTTGCAATATCCGCAGCCATTTTTAACGTGTTCTATTTGAACTAGATTCCACATAATAATGAAAAACCATTCTGATAGCAAAGGAGAAGGTGTAGGTCAAAGCCAGACAGAATACACTAAAATATTATCTGTTCGTCTCTACAGACCATAACCTTACTTCCAGACATACCTTTTGGAAACAATTTCAGTTTTATTCAAAACATTTTTTCTATTATGTTAACTGTAATAAAAAGTTTTAAAAAATTTCTAGGTATATTTGGGGAGTGTAAGCAGTTACCTCAGTCCTACAAGTCAGATTCCCAGGCTTTGTACAAGTACTATCGTGCGCTGGAGATTGACCCCAAGCTTACAAAGGAGCAAAAGACAACCTACATGCTGGAGTGGTATGTCAAGGCTGAAAATCTTCTAAAGGGCTATAATTTTGATTCTGAAGAGATTCACCAGGTCGTTGCCAACACAGAAGTTCCCCTCAGGTAACTCAACTGAGATATATGTATCAATTCATGCTAAAACAAATCATTTAAGTGTATTAATGAACTTTAGTATCTGAACGTGACTTTCCATTTGGAACTAAAATATCGTACGCATAAAATTTTTAATTACATGTTTAATTTAACCATAGAAGATCACAGAATTGAGTAGCCAAGGATGTGGATTATTTTCTTAAGTTTTTTAAATCTTCTGAGTTTCACTGGTGTTGAAAACAATTTAAAGTCATCAAAAAAGTGTTTATCAGCCCTGATGCCCTGAGAAAATCTTGCAGTTCTGGTGCCAACAAATATGAAAAGTCCTATCTATACTTACTAGTACTCCATGTCCAAAAGTATTGCTTAGTAACTAAACCATTGTTCATGATCATTATGACTGTTATCTGTTATGATGCATGTGATATACATGTTACTAAACACACCAAATTACTTACATGTGTCTGTAATTAAATTTATCTTAAATTTACTATCATAATTTTTCCACACACACACACAGACATAAACTTTATCATATGTTATGATCAAGTTAAGGGCCTGTAAAAATTGTGGTCATGACTAGGATTCAAATTGGAGACATCTCAAGCCCCAACAAGATACTTTATCATTGTTCTACCAGGTCACTATCATTTTCCATTACATTACCGTATAGTAAATAAATGAAAAAGGAATTTGTTGTAAAATGTTGTCCTGCTGTTAATTCTGATAATGGATGGCTTCTTTCTTACTCTCTTATTCTTTACTGAGAGTGCAATTAAGCTGAACTTAGATGCTTTTTAAAAGATAAATTGTTCTAAAAATGTCAGTCAGCTAGTAACTGATACTAGAAAAAGAAGTAAAAAATAATACTTGGTTGACTACATATTGTGTGTATCCATATAAAAAAATTAGGATCAGTCTTTGTCATCAGTGCCTTTCAAATTGGTAATTATTAATTTGCAACTCCTTTTTTTTTTTCAGAGATGGGTGTGATGACATGTTCATGTCCTTGAAAGAAACAAGTGTTCCTGTGCTAGTCTTCTCGGCTGGGCTTGGTGATATTGTATCTGCCATACTTGAGCATAATCAAGTTTTGTATTCAAATGTTCATGTTATTTCTAACTTTCTTAACTTCAGTGGTTCACAACTTGATGGATTTAAGGGAAATGTCATTCATGCATTCAATAAGAATGAACATGCTATTGAAAACTGTGACTACTTTGAGGTAATTTTTTTTTTTTTTTTTTTTAATCTTAAGTGGTAAATGTAGTAGCTTTATAGAATACAATTATAGTTTTAACTTTCATCCATAGACATTTGGAATTAATATTTCCAATGATACTATTTCCAAACCCTCTACTTATAAAAATTAAATGACAGGTTTAGTTATTATTTATCAACAATTGTCCCTAAATTTTTAATGATGACTATATTTTATTGTGTTGTCAAATGCACTCTTGTATAAGATGCTCACCGAAGACCAAGAATGTTTTATACAGTTGACACACTGGAAAATCCACTGTTCTTTCAAATACACTCTTGTTTTCAGTTAGTTAACAACCGTCCAAATGTCATTTTGATGGGAGATGCGATTGGAGATGCTTACATGGCAGAAGGTGTACAAAATTCCAATGCAATACTCAAGATAGGCTTCCTCTATGACAAGGTAAGTTTGTGCTTATTTTTCTTAGTGTTAAATATAACCTAGTTAATATCTTCAAACAAATTTTTACGTTTTGAAAAATTAATTTAGTTAATCACTTGGATCAGAAACACAACTTAAGAAATTTAAAATGTTCAATAACAGAAAAAAGCTGAAATTCTCCTTATATTACTCCTCAGAAGCTAGATTACTAACGCACAGAATAACCCTGTTGCTTGACATGCCAACACTTATAAAACTCGTGAAATCTATAAATGCTCCACAGTGAGAGCCATCAAAGTACTTCCAAATAACACCCCCCAATCTGAACTCCACAGGTGGGAACTGGCCTACCAGCACATTCTGAACACCAGACACCCCCGGGCCTATATCTCAGATAACCTCTTCCTTCCTCACTCTGTTATACCCAACACAATTAATTTTTAGGTAACAATGAAAGGAAAGAAATGCCGCTAGGCAATATTTACATGGAAAAGAAAGGGACAATACACCCAACACTCACCAAAGTTGAAGGGAGGAGGGCAGCAGCAATACAAAAAAAAAAAAAAAAAACACACAAACAAAGAAAAAACAATATTTCGACATGAGTCTTTATCATGTGAGAGGCGAGACATATGGCAGGGGGAAAGATGTGGTCACATCCCAGCCCGCGGTTTGTGTATGTTTTTTGTATTGCTGCTGCCCTCCTCCCTTCAACTTTGGTGAGTGTTGGGTGTATTTTACCTTTCTTTTCCATGTGCAATTAATTTTTATGTAGATATAGACCTTATTTCAAAAAAAAATTGTGTATATATTTTTAATTTTTTTCATTACTATTATCCTCATTTTTTACAGGTCCTCTTTTTAGTTAGGTTGTTGTTTTTTATATTAATATTTTCAATTATATTATCATTGCTTCATGACAATCTCCAATGATCAGTTCCATTCTGTGCATGACTGTGTTGACCGCAGTCATTTGCACAAGCAGGGCCACATATTTCTATATTGTTGACAGGGTGTTTTTTGTGTTGTGTGTTATTTATTTATTTATTTTATTTATTTTTTTTTATTTTTTTTTGCTGCTGCCCTCCTCCCTTCAACTTTGGTGAGTATTGGGTGTAATTTATCTTTCTCTCCCATATTAATATCACCTCACAGAAGTTCTCCCTGCTCCATTGTTATTAAGATTGCTGCCTTATGGCTTTCCTTTCACGTTTGTCCTAATTGTCCCTATCAGTATTAAGTTCATCTTTAATTTCTTTCCTTCTTCCTTACTTCTGTTTAATTCCTTTATTTTCATTTGTTTTATATATATATACGCTGCTAATGTCAGCCCCATATAATAGGGATGTAACGGATATCCGCATCCACAAGTGCGGAACTTTCACGTGAAATCCTACATCCGCTTCCGCATCCAAAATTTTTAATGCAGATGTATTGCAGATGTTTTGTTTACATTGTAATATATATTATTCTTTTATCTTTATTCGAGATTCTGCCATCGTCGCTTAGCTAGCAAAACAGTGGTTGTTTTCTGACAATCTTGCAATAAAAGTAACAATGAACTAAACGGTGTTACTACCTATGTGACGAATATACAAGTTTGAACTTGCTTGTAAAGTAAAGGTTGAGCTACAATAGACAGTACTAAGCCCGCACTGTCACGGACCGACAATTTTCTTATTGTTGTCGCTCACTCGATTGAAGTGCGTTCAAACTGTACCGTGTGTCAGCCGTCATTAGTTTGGTTTAATTTTTGATGGTGTCGGGCTGGTCGATATGGAGAAGCATATACAAAGAGTTCAGAAATATCTGGTCCTTTACAACTAAATGTTATTTTAGTGTTCTGATTGCTGTAGAAGAGTGCCCCTTTTTTCAGCCTTACTTTAGGTTCATCAGATGTTTGTAAAATGTTGGTAGAGTCCTTGCATGCCTTGCATGTTCGCATTAAGAAATCAAAGCTTTGGCAGACGTTAAGGTCGATTTTAAGATCTGTAAGAATTGCATCCGAGACCCGGATTTTGAATGGGGGACCTTCCATACCCAAATCACATGCCGCAAGCATCTGAATTTAGAAGTACTGAAAAATATGTATTCAATTATATAAAAGTACATTTGTGTTCTCAGATAGAAAAATAAATTATACAGAAAAAAATATGTTAATTTTACTATGTTTGAATATTTATTTGTCATTACATCCAGATTTGACTCTTGACTCTGATTCAGCGTATGATTGGGGTACTGTAAGTCCCTTGTTCAAATCCCTGTTTCAGTTGTAATTTTTATGGATCTTTAAATTGATATTCACCTCTGGTAAAGCTTTGTTTTTATTAATGCTAAGATGCCGGGACGATCCGTTGTTCGAATTTTACGTTAATCTGTAGGTCTCCTTTTAAAAATAGGTGACAATGATAGAGGTGTATTGCGCGGCTGATAAGAAACTCTGTGACTGGAACTTTTAGATCACATGAAACTATTATACATTTTAATTTAAATACAGACTGCAAAGATTCTGTAAAATATACAATAATCTTATTATTTTTTGTTAAAAATTTTTGAACAAATCAAAAGGAACCTGTAACCGCCTTCATGGACCATCAAGAGTTCTTTTATGGAAAATCGGATCTCGTAGGTCCTACAAGTTGTACTGTGAATGCGCCACTAGAGCGGTGGGAATGTGGGTGGCGGGCACAGAATTGAGTGTGGCAGGTAGGGGGTTACGGCCAGGCCTCGCATTCTGGAGGACGGCGGTTCGAATCCCTATCTGGGAATCGAGATTTGGGTTTTCCAGAGCTTCCCCAAAACACTCCAGGCGAATGTTTCCTTTAAAAGACCATGGCCGAATTCCTTCCCATTCCTAGCCCTGATCTTTTCATGCCTCTATTGACCTCGATGTCGACAAGGCATATAGTTATAAGACACAAAAAAAAGCGAGCGCGGAGATGCGCGGTGGCGTGGCCTTGTGCTTGACGCTTGAATTAGTCTAGATACGAACTCCGCAAAGTTCATATGACAAAGATTGGTTTTTAGACGCGTGCTAAATAATTTAATTCACTTGTGAAATCATCCCACATATTTTTGTTATTGAAAGATGAAGCAAAAATTAATCAATATGGCAGTATTATATGGAAATAGAATTTACTTATGAAAAAAGATTGATTTTGAATTTATTTTTGTTAAAATATTAAAATCTAAATAATTATAAATTTATTTTTCCACATCCGCACCCGCAAAACATCCGCTTCCGCGGATGTCAAGCTCTGAACATCCACATCCGCAACAACCCTACCATATAACCATTAACTTCTGGCCTTTTTAACTGCTCAGTTTTGCTGTTCGTAGCATAACTAATTTCCATATATGCCAATTCCATTTTTTTTTTGCTCCAGCTTAATTTCTTTAATGATTTGTTTTTATTTCCATCTTCTCTGCCCCAGACTCATCTTCTACTCTTATTCCAATATTTCCTCACCTTGAACCTCTCGTTGCCTTCCTTCCTAATTCAATCCCCCACTCAAACAACCTAACTCGTGCTGAATTCTGGGCTATGAGAGAGCTTTCAAACAATCAAGACGTCATAATTCTTCTTGCCAATAAGGATTCCATCAATGGGGTGGGGGGGAGGAAGGTATTTTTAGTTTTTTTTACTAAAAACTCTTACAAAGTGTAGAATAACAGAATATTCATACAAGAGTTGGTGGGAAGCCAACTTTCCTTTAATAGCCATTAAGATTATCTAAAACCAAATCTTTCAGCTTCCTAATAAACCTCATATTTATTTTCACCCCCAATTTTTCTAATGGGATAGTAATAACTAAAGTAGTGTGGGAGTACATCTTTTTAAATTAAAAGTTTCAGAAGTTATGAGGCTTGGACAAAAGTATATGTATGAAAAAACTAGTAATTCCATAACAGTTCTGTTTCTCATGCAGAAAGTGTGTAATAATATTGCAAAAATTATTAATTACCCATTGAAGAAACACTGTCCAGTATGTCCCTTTTACCCAACTTCTTTCTTCTGCCTATTATTATTGTTTTTGGGAATACATCCACCATCTCCAGTGTTACTCCCCCAGCTGACAGCTACTTGCCTACCTTCGTTTATATGGCTGCTATTTTACTGTTTAATTCACTCCTTTACTTTTATATTTGTCTTTTGTTGCACATCTTCAGTGCCCTTCTGCCTCTGTGGTAAGTGAAGAATTTGATTTCCTGATCATTATTTTGATTCAAATTGCCTGTTTGCATTCTCTTCAGTTTTTCTTCCTTTTTTAAGGCAAAGGAACAAGAGCAAGTATGGTGTTGGCTACTTTCCACATTTCAGAATGCAGTACCTTCTGTCCTTCTAGTTTTCATGCTTCTAATCTATTGAATTCCATTTCGTTCCGACATATTTCCTTCTACTTAGACTGCACTTAGTGTGTGAGGAGTACAATTCGGATGATGTGGGTTTGAATCCTTGTCAAGCCATCCACATTTCAGTTTTCCACAATTTCCAGAAATCACTTCAAATGATCACAAGGGTGGTTGCTGAGAGAGGCAATGGTTGAATTCATTCCTGTTAATTGCCCCCCCCCCCCCCGGTTCTCTCCCACCTCCAAGGGTCAGCATGCATTTGTATCTTATTTCACTTGGAGCATCCTGATGTATCTTCTTTCCCCTTCTTTTTTGTCTCCATCCTTATCCTATTCTAATAACATGTTTGTACCACTGAACTGCTATTGTTCTGTTTTGGCACCTTTTGTTACACTTCATTTCTTTGTTTCCAATTCTTTGTATTCTTGAAGCCTGACATGCTCCTCTAAGATAGACCATTACTAGGCCTTCCAGTTTTTTCTGCTGTTAATATTCTGCACCATATATTCAAATAAATTCTCTAATTGCTTTATATTGCTCTTACTTGGGAACCATCAGACCTATTCAGAACAGATTTTGATCCCCAGAGTATATGTTGAAGGGTATTTACTCCATATGTCTGTGTTACAATTATTTCTTCAAAATGAGCCCTGGGTATCGAGAAATTAATGCGGAAACATATGTAAATATATTTTAAATATTATAATTTTAGTACATTGTTTAAAAGCTTCAGCGTGGTGTATGCGGTAAGACGCCAACTTCCCATTTTGCAAACCTGGGTTCAAGTACCCATATTGCCAATTTTTTTTCTTTTTTTATATGCAGTAATTATTGAGCATTGATTTTATTTCATTTAAAATTCATTTACGAATTTTTAATATGTGAAATAACAGACATTATGTTAGTTTCAAACATTTACATGCTACCACCACTGAACGGAAATAAGTATAACTGTGGTAGGGGGGAAAAACCCCCACCTTATGGCTGTAATATTTTTACTTTACGATATTAATTGTAGAGATACAAGTATAGAAATGATGAACATGAAATATACCTGTTTCATTAAAAAAAAACACATAAACAAGTTATTTTGCATTATAAAAATTCTTAAATGAATTTTAAATGAAATAAAATCAATGCTCAATGATTACTGCATATAAAAAAAGAAATAAAAATATTTGGCAGTATGGGGATTTGAACCCGGGTTCGCAAAATGGGAAGTTAGCACCTTTCGGCATACACCACGCCAAAGCTTTTATACAATGTACTAAAATTATAGTATTTAAAAGATATTCACATATGTTTCCACATTAATGTCTCGATACCTAGGGCTCATTTTGAATAAATAATTGTAACACAGACATATGGAGTAATTATCCTTCAACATATACTCGGGGGATCGAAATCCGTTCTGAACAGGTCTGATGGTCTCCAAGTTAGAAGGATGAACACACAGATAGTCAACAGCATTAAGATGCAGAATGCAGCAAGAAACCACTGTATAGATCCTGAAGCATATCCCTTTTAATTAACATTGCTATGTTCAATGTAAAATCATCCTGAGTTTTCATTCCCCCACTCGGATCTCAGGGGAGGGAGGCACTTTGAACAATGCTATGATTGGAAATATTAAATTATAAAACAACAAATTTCGAATTGCCACATGGAATGTACACAGTTTATATATGGAAGAGACATGGATAAGTTCACCCAAGATTTATACCTAACCCTTTATTAAGCAACTGATTCTATTACCTAACAGTTAAATGGAGATGACCTACCCTATACACAATACTTCAACCATGAGGCAGTATTTAATTACACAAAAATTATAATAAGGTAGCAGTCTTGCAAGTAGAATCATAATTGTCTTACTTCAGTGTAGGACAGCTACAAATGAACACATGAACTATTACATCCTGGCTATGAGTGTGTGTCTGAGGGCCTGAAGCATTGGATGAAGGAAAGAAATATGGCCGAATGCCTTCTCATCAACACAGGAGCAACTTGCATTCTGTCCCCACCTCCACCACTACAAAGCATGAAAGGCTTTGATGTTCAGACCTGTGATGTTCTTACAGTCATCCATTTTTCCCTCCCCTCCCCCCCCCCTCCCCGACTATGGTCTAGCAACACCAGCAAACTGTAGTAGCTGTCACAAACCAGTATTAATATCTCTCCATAAATTCATGCTCTATCTACAGTCCTGGGTAAATCCCCTGTCCTGCACTCATTCTGTTAATCAAGACTCTGTCCTAAAACTATGTACTCTTTGTTCTCTCCATTCTACTAACTCCACAATGTAATAATTATTCCTGTTCAGTTATAATGAAAAGTTATACAACTATTAGACAAATTGAAGTTATATTTGGGTGTAAGAAATAATAAAATTTATGAGACTTATAAAATAAGTAAGTACCTGCTTTTCCACAAAATTTAATGTTCTCCATCTACCGTATTCTTTATATGGAAATCTAGCTATTCAAAAATACATGTTACTTTTCATGCTCTGATTACTAGATATGTGTTGTAACTTTCCTGTAGATCTGACAAGTGCATTTTACTTAATAACAAAATACCAAACACCGTGATTAACCTGCAAAATAGAGTTCTAGTTACAGCCAAATTTTACATTACTTCCATAAAACCTCTCTGTTAATCATCCCTTACCTTCTATTTTACTGAACTATTAATTTTTGGTTTTATTAGTAGATTCAATTTTATCAGATCCAAAATGAACTATCGGATGAAATGTGAAAGCTGTAATAAGGAAAAAAGAGCTATAAAAGTAGCTAATTTTTTAAAATATATTTTCAGGAAAATTATAACTTTTTTGACAACTGTTTTATACTTTCCATACCAACTGATTAACTAATCATTAATTATTATTATTTTTTCTCTGTGTTTCAGGTTGATGAGTGCTTAGATGAATATCTGAATCATTTTGATATTGTTCTTGTTGATGATCAGACAATGGATGTGATGAATGGCTTTTTAAAACTAATTCTTTGAGCAAAACTGCCTTTCAGTTATCGTTTTAATATTGTCAAAACTAAATAAACTGCTAATCCAGTTGTAAATTGTTTAATTTTATTTTCTCAATGCACAAGCATAATAATTTCTTGTGAGATACTATTTATTGTACATACATTTCATTTTAATTAAAAATGTGTGATAAAGTTGATATTCACCATAGTTAATAGGAAGAGTGAATACGTTCACTGTAATAAAAGCCAGATGTTTACTAAAAATTTGTGTGGTTTTAAACTGCTCTCTGAAAAATGTATAAATATAAAAAGAAATATTTTAAAAAACTTGTATATTTTACTACTTGATATCTTTGATTAGTAGTGGTTCATTCCTATCCAGAATATCCAAATGTAAGAATCATTACTTATGCTTTTTATTTCCAAGACTATTTATTCCTTTTTAGATTGCATCTGGTATCTGCATACTTGCAAGCGATATAGAGCCACTGATTTTATACATCAGTTCAAAATCAAAACTTTTTGAAAGTGTACCTGTCTTCTCATTTTCTGTCACTGCTGTTAATGGGTTTACTTGACACTAAAATGAAAACTATGAAACTTTAATTTAAAAAGCTAGGGTAAGTTGTAAGAATACCAAAAATCAATTTATTTACCCAATAAGATTTTAAAACATATTATTTTTGATAAAATAAAAATTCAGAAAAATCACATGACATAAAATGGCAATCAGAGCACATGACATCACATCCCAGCATGCACCAGTTTCGCTCCATGTGTTAAGCATCTGTAGCCATCTATGCCTCCTATATTTAATGTACTTTGCTTTAGGGACTGGTAGCCAGAACTAATTATATTTGTAATGAATGCTGGACTTACCAAAGGAAACAACTCTAATTTGCCCAGAATTGGTGTAACGATGCTGGGAAAGTTTTTCACATAAAACGGTGATTCTTGCACAGCAGAATTCTGATATGTCAAAATTTTTCTCGAAGTATATGTACTAAAAAACAGAATGTGTAGTTTTGTACTGAAAAGTGCACACATTGTCATATAATTAAGAAAAGTTATGAAAAATGAAGTCTTTCTCGGCGTAGTATTTGAATGTTGTCTTAGTTTAGAGAATAAATTTCAGAAACTCAAATAGCTTAGAGAGAATTGTTGTTATAAGATAAATATTGTTTAAAGGGCCAATATTAGCAGAGGCAGTAGTTAAGTTAAAAATATAGCTTAATTGCTGTACACATAAGTAGATAAAGAACTAACAGCAAGCATTCTTCGCAACGGTATGCCAATATTCAGATGAGATGATATATTAATTTTGTTGATAAAGCATAGCTAAACCTATCCAAATATAACTGTATTTGCATTAGCCGTAGGGTATTAGAAAATGATAAATAAATCGCAGATATTTTTAATGGTGAACAGCACTCACCAACAGTGACAACGTTATGAAAATTACGGACATATTTTGAATAGAATTACTAGTTTGTTATATGTGTTATGTACTTGTATTCATTTCTGATTAATTTCAACAGGTTATAAAGACTATGTGTTTATGGGAGATACTTAACTTTGAAAGTTTTAATTCATTTATCAATAAGATTTTGATTCAAGACAGTACAAAATATTGAGGTGCATAGCTTATTAAACATAATAAAATATTAAAGTAAAAACTTGTGTCAAAGTAGTCTTTACAAAAGTATATTAAAGACAAATATTCTGGGTCACATTGTTCAAGTTTTAGCCATTTTTCCAAACATATTCCTTGTGTGGAATGCAAATAAACAATCTGTTTGATTTTTACATGATATGTTTACACACTGAGGCACTTTACACCACTTGTAAACAGTAAAACCAATTTTATCAACAAAATAAGCAAACCACCACTTTGCTTACAACCACATGACCAGAGACGTGACGGAGAAAAAGCTGTGGGCTTTTTCACGCCAAATTCAAATTGGTGTAAAAATTTAATTTTTTTTGTCCAAGAAATAATATTACTTTTTAGTTATAATAGACACACAGATACAATACAGACTACTTTCCAAAAATTAGTCAAGTACCCCATTTGCCAGTCCATACAGTTCTTGAATGCTACCACATTAAAAGTTGTAAAGATACAAAACTCTTATAGAAAAAAATAACTAAATATTGGGCTCAAGAAAACAAAAGTGCTGATTACCAAACAAGTTAGAGTACAAAAACAATGAAATGTTTGGGTGTTATCCCTTTCCCATTCAAAAAATTGGGAGGACAACAAAGTATGCTTTAGAATTGAACCTGATGCATTGCTTCTACGAGCAGCATTCAAGCTACTGGCAGCTTGCTAGGCTTGTTGGGGATGCACTTGTGCCATTCACTCAAGAAAAAAGTGCAGGCATTTACAAAGATTGGATGTTTCAAAAAAAAAACCTATCAAATTTTCAAACAGCAACTGGAGAACCATAGGTGAAATGTAGCAGCATGGTTAGGAAAAATATAGAAAGGACAAAATTGAGCAGGAAGAGAAGTACAATATCAGAAGTTGGCTTAATCCACTGATTTGTCAAGTAAAATAGAATGATGTGGGTGATACAATATAAACTCTGTGCACTTAATGATGTTCACCTAATGAAAAATTTTTACCTCAAAATTTTAGTTATATTCCTGTGCCATCCTGCTGTCATCTGTGGTACGCCATCAATCCTCTCTCTTTCCTTATTAGAATATCATATTCAAAAGGTATATCTGTCACAACCACATAATTCTGCCACCTTTGCAACAACTGTGATGAAATTACACAGGAAAATGTACTCTGTCAATCACAAAAAAAGATGTTGTTAAAAACTGAGATTGAATAGGTATTCAAAAAGGCAATGATACCAATCAGTGTTTGGGGAAAATTGTTATTTATTTTTGTATTTCATGTAGCATGAGCTCCAAAAATGAGTTGAAAAATTAGATGCGGAGGATGAAGTTTTTATCCATATTAATGAAAATTCTGGAAATTTTTAAGATTCTACTTGATAAAAAATTGTTCTGAATACGATAAGTGCATCCCACTGGGTATGATGATATTGAACAGGTATTAAAAAAATTGAATAAATGTTGTTTAGGAATATTTTTGTCAGTTTAGTGAAATATGGCATCAGTGCTCATTTAACAAAAATATACTTTTCTGGGTTGGCATTTGCACAATGTTACTGAAAAAGTTCTAGCTTTGTGGAAAACATAATTCCAGGATAACTGATAATTTCTATGCCAATGATAAAAGTAGCATTTATATTGAATTATTGTTACATCATAATAGGCATCTTTCCTTTTAAAAAATTTAAGGATTAAACTGAGAATGAGAAACCAAACCACATTTCATTGTTCTGATATTCCATGCACACATGGGAAAAGAAAATTAGATTTAGTTCAAATCTCCTTTTCAGTCTCACACAAAAACAAATGCAAATTAACTAAAGGCTGCAGAGACTCCATATCATACTTACTTAGGAAAACATGCACATGAGGGGGGGATATCAGAAACATAGGAATTAATGTTTTCCTTTTTGTAACCTTTCTTAATTTTCATTAGTTTCTGAAACTGTTGTGAAATTGACCATTTATTTTAGGGACTACATTCTGTTCATTAATTGTAAGATCAAAATTGCCAAGATATATTAAAATGATATCTCCTATTCCTCCTCAATTTTAAAGGCCGTAATTTTCAAGTGAAAAGGTTTGTTTTCTGGTAACAATACATCATTTTTTGAAACCAAGGAAAATGGAAATGGCTTTCAGGCAATATAAACCACAAAGGAAAGGGAAAATGACTCGTCACTCACCAAAATTGAAGGCTTCAACGAGTGAAAAACATATATGAGGAACACAAACATATACAATATTTTGGTTCTCACCTCATTCATGTTATAGGAAACGAGTTGTGGTTTGGGAAGTGTTCACATGCCACAGTTTATCACATTTTTCCTTTGTCATTTACATTTAATTTTAAAAAAATTCTGTCTGGTTTTAACCATTCAAATTAATAACTACTAACCACTTGCATGGCTGTCCTAGCGCAGTTTAACATTGCCATATTGCAGTGATCACCTTTGTTAGTTTCAATAATTGTTTAAGCAAATGCAGCAGTGATCCCATTTCTGATGCAATTGTAGGTAACTTGTAAACAAAATCATGTGCAAAATACTATTACACTCTTGCAAAACTCCAATTACTGATCTCAGTTATGCCAAAAGGCAGTGAACTGAATAGTGAAACTTGAAAAATTATGTTTTTCACACGGTAACATTAGAAAGAATTCTTATTCAAAAAAAAGAAAAAAAATTTTATTATAAAATCACTAAAGTTGAAAACGTAAATTATTACAGAGTATTTGTTTAGCATTATTTTAATTAAGTCTCTGTCTATCCACACTATTACACAAAACCTGCAGTGAGTAAATCCGCTCAAGAGCCTCTGGTTTTCCTTAATATCCAAAAGTTTTAACTTTTTTTTAAAAAAAAAAAATAGTGACTAATGACATATATTGACAAGTTTTATATATCCTTGAGATATATCAGACTTTATCTACTTACTAGGAATCAAACAGAGTATGATGATTTTTTTAAAAGAAAATTTTTGTGCTACTTGAAAACACACACACACACACACACAAATGTACATTCACATGATTGTGCATCTCTTTTAAGGCATTGTGAAAACTCATTAGAGACTTGCCACTGTTAATAATAGGCAATTTAAGAAGTTAAAAAGGAATTCCTTGGTTGAATTTTGGAAAGTTATAGAAAACTAAAAAATCACACCAAATGATCTGATATTGTCATCTTTTCTTCTCAATTGAAGGTATATCTTCTATATTTTTCTCATCATCTTGCCACTGAAAATATTTATTTCACTTTGCTGTTGGTATGATATCAGTCCCAGCCTGAGAAAAATGGCTGTTAGCAGTCAACCTTGACTCAAGTGATTGTTCTGCAAGCAAACAAATGCTTAACTACTTCAACTTAAGCAGGTATCCTGGGGACTTTTTTGGCACTCTGTCATAATACTTCCTGCAGCATGAAAAACCAACAGTGGAGTACTAAACAGTGAAACATCACGGCATTACGGATGACACCATCCAAACTGCTGCTATGTTCATACTGGAAAGAAAAGAAAATTTATTTAAATAATGAAGGCAAAACCAAATAATTACAACTCAGATATTAAAATTTTGATAGTAAAATATTAAATATATCCTTAATTTAATATATTCAGATGACTACATAGCTAATTAAATTAGCATATCATATTTGTATGAGGTCCATTCAGAAAATAACTGATCTTTTTTAATTATGTGGCAACGGACTATCTTTATGCAGTTTGCAGCGCTCCATTTGTCATAAAAGTCCAGGGAATGTGACATTTTTGTTAAGATTGTTGATATCTTCTTTGCTCTTTGAATACAAGGCATTTTAGTGTTAATATCAATTTTTGCAATTTACAACAATGAAACATAAAGTGAATCTTTCACAGAAATATTTCAACTTTAAGAGCAAGCTTACAGATGTGATGTTCAAAATCATAAATTTTTACAAATGCTATAACTGATTCAAGAGTAGTCATCAATAAACTAAAAATGATCATCTATAAGAACTTGCAGAAGAGGTAGGAACCTAAATAGAATTGTGGCATGACATTTTGACCCAAAAAATTGAAAATGAATCAAGTTGTGGCAAAATTTTTCCCTTGCTCTTTGACCAAAGAGCAGACAGGATGCTGAATGGAGATTCTTTGATTGTTTGACCTTTATACAAAAATTGTAGTAAGTTAGTAGCACTAAAAGGCGTTTTGTGCAGGGCGTGTAAAAAAATTCACAAAAAAGAGAGAGCAGAGTTGTGGCAAGATAACTAATGGTCTCTTCACTGTGACAATACAACTGTTCGCCCATCCTTGTCAAATACAGGTTCGACAATTAAATTCACTCCTTTTCTAAAGTAACCATGTAACATGTCAAAATATAATAAGAACAAGCTCTTTCTTTTCTAAACTCATGTAGGGCTTTGCCCATAAAAGATATTATTTGAGTATCAATACTTTTGCATATATTTCAATGCATATGTTAATCAGGCTTATTCCTCTTTATCATGGAAATGTTTGGTTCCTTTTTTAAATGTGGATTTGATAATTGCTTCTCTCCAATTTTCCAGTATATTGCCAGTTCTACAGTACTGATTAAATAATGCAACAATGGAGAGCCATACCTTAACTATGTTACTTGGTTCATTCCAGTGGACTTTTTATTTAGCTACTCAGTACCCTGTGAAGTTCCCCAGTGCATACTGGGTCATATTTGGATCTATATTTTTTCTTCAGATTGCTCCATTCACAAATCCCTACAACAATGTTCCCAGTTTTTTTTATTGGCTTATAATCTTCTGTTTCTTTGAGATCCTATTGCCTTATCTCCATTATATACGAAATCAAAGATGTATTTTCCTTATTGTTGTTTGCTGATTTTCCTTATATCCCTTTTTACTGTTGCCTTCCTTCTGTTTTATTCCATTTTATTATTGGGTTTTGATTAATCAGAAAGTAGATATGTAGTAAAGATATGTATGTAGTTTTTTTTCTACTTTGTCAGTTATTTTAATTCTTCGTTCCACAAACTGTGACTCTTCTTTTTATATTTCTCTTTGCCTCTACCAAGAACATCACTGGCTTTTTTTTTTCACTTCCTCTACTGAATTTTCACATTCATAGTTAATATTTTTTCATCTCATACTTGTTTAATAAGCCCCTTCTGGTATAAGTTTCACATATTGTCTTCTCTAAGTATATGATCTATATTCCTGCACTCTATTTGTTGTTCAGGCTTTTCTCCATCTTGAGAGCATTACAAATTTTGCTACATAACAAATGTCCAGAATCTATGTCACTGCATCTTTACACTCTAACATCCTGTGCTTGATCTGACATCTTTTTGTTTTTCAATAAACAATCAACTACAGGCCTGTTTCTTGTTTGTCCCAAGTAAACTTGTGAATGTTCTCATCATAGAAAAGGGTATTTAAAATCTTGAAATGGTTGCATAAAGCAAAGTCTATTAATTAGTCTTTTGGTTTACTGTTCATCTACATCTACATATATACTCTGCAGTTCACAAAATTGTGGGTGGCAGAGGGTGCTCAGCACCAAAGTTAATCTCTTTGCTGTGCATTCCAATCCCTAATGGTACGAGGGAAAAAAGAATTCATATAAGAATCAGTCCGGCACCTTATTTCTCTAATTTTATCTTTCCTGTCCTTCCGACTCAAATAGGTTGGTGGAAGAAGTATTTCACTACACTCATGAGTGAAAGTTGGAATACGCATGTTTTCCAATAAGTTTAAATGAAACGTGTGTCGTCTATCTACCAGAGACTCCCAACCTAATCTACTAATCAGTTCTGTGACGCTTTCATAAGGACTATAGCAAGCGGTCACGAATCGAGCGGCTCTTCTCTGTACTTTCTCTATACTTTCGATCAATCCCTTACGAAACGGGTCCCAAATGGCACAACAATAATCCAAATGTGGACGCACAAGAGATTTGTACGCAATCTCCTTTGTTTGTTCATTACAATTTTTCAAGATTCTACCTATGAATCGCAGCCTAGAATTTGCTCTACCTACTAAAGAATTAATGTGTATGTCCCATTTCATGTTCCTTTGTACTGTTACTCCCAAATATTTAATAGAATCGACCATATCAATAACTTTATTGTTTAACTCGTATTTCTGAACAATTGGATTCTTTTTGTTAGTTATGCTCATTGTCTTGCACTTTTTACAGTTTAGAGTAAGTTGCCATTCAGCGCACCAAGCCAAAATAACATCCAGATCGCGCTGAATTTCTAAGCAATCGGCCAAAGTTCTTACTTCCCTATAAATAACCGCATCATCAGCAAACAATCTAAAAAGGCTTTTCACTTTGTCTCCGAGATCGTTTATAAAAATTAAGAAAAGAAGTGGTCCTATTACACTTCCTTGAGGTACACCCGATGTAACATCTAGATTAGAAGAACTTTCTCCTTCAACGACAATATACTGCGACCGACCAGTTAGAAAATCCTTTATCCATTCACAAAGCTGATCCGATATACCATACGCTCGAAGCTTCGCTAAAAGGCGGTTGTGTGGCACAGAGTCAAAGGCTTTCTGGAAATCTAAAAAAATTGCATCTACTTGTGAACCTGTATCGATAACTTTCATTACGTCATGTGTAAATAGGGCCAGCTGTGTTTCACATGATCTTTTCTTCCGAAATCCATGTTGATTTGTTGTAAGCAAATTATTATAATCTAGAAAATTCATAATGTTCGAGCATATAATATGCTCCATAACTCTACTACAAACAGATGTTATAGATATGGGACGATAGTTCCCAGGATCACTTCGATCATCTTTTTTGAAAATCGGAGTTACTTGCATGATTTTCCAGTCTGAAGGTACTTTTCGCTCTTCTAATGATTTACTGAATATATCAGACAGAAATGGCCCGATTTCTGCAGCATACTCTGAAAATACTCTTACTGGAATTCCATCCGGGCCCGGTGCTTTCCCCCACTTCAGGAGCTCTAATTGCTTAACGATACCTGCATTCCATCACAGAATCGCCACGGCGTGGGAAAACGGGAATACTATCCTTATGTTCATTTGTAAATGAATTTTTGAATACAGTATTTAGTACGTTAGCTTTATCGCGGCTTTCATTAACCACGGAACATTCACGAATTAGTGCTGGAATATTGCTGTTGGTACAATTAACTTTTCGTACATACGACCAAAATTTCTTTGGGTTTTCTGTGAGACTCTTAGAGAGAGAGTTGGAGTGAAAATCGTTAAAGGCCTCGCGCATTACATTCTTAATACGTCCTCTTAAATCAGCTAAGGTTTCTAAATCGCTGCGACACCCCTTCCTTCTTGAGCGTGCGTGTATTTTCCTTTGTTTTTTGAGTAATCTTTTGACTTCGCATGTGTACCACGGTGGATCATCCTCTCCCTTTATTGTCCGCTTTGGTATATGTATTTCCATGCCTTCCCTGACTATATGAATAAAACGATGCCACATCTCTTCAACGGTGTCCTTTGTTGACTTGAAGTTATGGTATTTATTCCTCAGGTAGGTTCTAAAACACTCCTTTGAGGCCTTACTGAATTTGTATACAATCCGCCCTTTTTTCATTTTTCGCTCGGTCATTAATTTGATAGTCGCAATTACCACTTTGTGATCGCTTATTCCTGTGGTCGTTGAAATGTCGGTGAATAATTCTGGCCTGTTGGTAACCAGCAAGTCTAAAATGTTTTCGCTACCGTTATGACACCGCGTAGGTTCATTAACTAGCTGCTCGAGATGATTATCTGACAACAAATCGAGAATTACTTCAGTTGTTGCAACATATGTTCCCATATTATTTTGGATTGGTTGATATCCTACTCTTCCATTAAAGTCACCTGATAACATAAAATTAGCATTCTTACTTGTTTCATTGCATTCTGCAGAGCCCAATGAAATAATTTTGCTTCTTCTTTATCCCCCATTCTGTAACATAAATTGATAACTTGAAATACCTTTAAAATTCTTTCATAGTACCTGCAATAACTATATATTCTACTTCACTATTTCTTTTTTATATACAAAGTTATCCCAGCTGCTTCTCCCTTGTTCGACTCCACTGCACTACATTATATAGTAATCTAGTTCTTTTGAACCTTGTAGTATCTTCTTATTATCAGGAATTACTGCTGTATTCTCTCTTCTAGTCCTCTTTCTAGTAATGCTTCTTTATGGCATACACATCTGACATTCCAGGCTGCCAAATAAAATCTTTGTTATAGCTAGGCAGTTATCCTTTATAATGCAGTGGTCAGTTTTCCTTTAGGATCTGTCTAGCTGTTAACTTGGAACTTATGAGCAGTAGGTTTTTAGGTGGATGTATTATCGACTCTCCGACAACTCCCAACCTGGGGAACCATGGTTTTAGTTTAACATTCTCCTTCCCTTAACAACAGGGTCCCAGGGGCTCACCTTCCATCCTCTCCTGTTATATAAACACCAGGAGTGCACAGCCCGGGGCACATAAGGTTTTCGCCTCTGTGGACGTGGGAATAGGGTTTCCTGGCAGAGTTGCTAATAATAATCACACAGGCATTTCCCAAGGTTTTGCTGCTCCAACCCACCAGGCATAAGTAGGGTTCTTTGAGACCATACCAGCCTTGGATAATCTGTAAGTTAAATAATAAAAATTAAAAACATATAAAGTTTAATTATTTTCTGAATACACCAAGTATCCTTAGCAATTTGTTCAATTGGAAGCAATGAGCTACTAAGTTAAAATTAAGCACTTCACAATAATACAAATCACAATATCATTTAAGCTTAAATTAACAGTATTTCTCACAATATCACTCACAATATTCCTCAGACAGTTTACTCATGTGGTGAAGCATATCTGATCAAAGAATACTGCAGATCCAACACAGAAAAAACACAACTTCTTATTAAAATATTACTGATCACTCACCAAAGTTGAAAGCATGAATAAGGTGTAAAACCAAAAAATTGTGTATTCTTGTGTTCGTCATATATGTTTTTCTTTCGTCGAAGCCTTCAACCTCGGTGATTGATGAGTCATTTTGCCTTTCTTTGTAATTTATATTGCCTAAAGCCATTTACTTTTTCTTAGTTTCACTGAAATAATACTGCGTATCATTGGCTAGTACTCTTTTCCGAGTGGATGGTGGATGTGGTAGGTTTGTTAAGTTTTTTTTTTTGAGCTTCTACTGTCCGTCTTCATTGCTCCTCTTCAAACAGTGTGACAGCTGTGGTGGTGATTTTGTTCCAGAGACCATGTAACTCGCCCAATAATGTATCATTGTAAACAATGAAAAATAACAATTTGTATTACCCAAAAGCGCAATGTTATCAGCAAATCTTAAGTTATTTAGTCCTCTGTCATTGATTCTAATTTCTTTTTCTGTACATTCTACCTTTAACATTGCCATCTGCAATTTCAGAGAGTTGGAATCACCTTGGATTATTGCACTGTATTATACAGTGAAAATGATTATATAAACTTAATTAATCAGTAACTTTTTTTAACACTCACTGAGAATAATGAAAGAGGTTCTCCAAAAAATCTGATATCTGCAGAGTACTGGTTCACCAACCTGACAATTCTATTTCTAGGACCATGATAGACATAGTTTCTATTTGAGCTTTCAACTGAGAGCAGCCTTCTAGTTCTTAGCAAATAAGATTTCTAGTGAGACAACCAGCCTGTTGACAACTTTGAAACAGAAAGTCAGTTCGTCCACTTATCTGCGACTAATAACGCTCCTAAGCATATATTTGTGGTAAATATCACTGATATTGGTTACATCCTCAAGATGCTTACAATTGCATTACAGAATGTTCATTGAATTTTTTCGATATGAATGATGTGCAAATCTGTGAATAGGGGACCACACAACAGACCCATACTCCAGTACGGGTTTGACGAATGCCGAGGAAAAAAGTATCAATGTTTTCGTATACCTGAACATACTCTAAGAATAAAACTTAGGCTTTGATAGGCACAAAGAGTTCTGAGAACATTAATTTGTCATCAAAAATCACACCCCGGTCTTTTATTGTTTTAACTGTTTGGATAATTTTAGCTTAAAGCAGGTAAATTGCAGACAGTTGGTTATGAGATCACGAGAAAGAGATCACTGCACATTTTTTAATGTTTAATGTCAACTTGTTCTTCATACACCATTTCTCAAATTTGTAGATATAGTGCTAGAGGATATGTAGGTCTTGTGCATGTCATCTGAGTTTAGTTGATATTCAGACCTGGTGTTGTCAGTAAAGATACATAATAGGATTGGACCTAGATGTGAACACTGTGGGACACCAGAAGTGACAATGAATTTGTTTGACAGGTGACCAGTGACTCGTACATGCAGACGCCTGTTGGAGAGGTATGAGCACAACCATTCCAGTGCTTTAGAGTTGTCACCATAGACATACAGTGTTTATAGCAGGACTTCAGAGTCTACCATATCAAAGGCGTTGCTGAAATCTGTGTGAAGAGCGTGTACTTCCTTACTTCTCAGTGAATTTAGTATACCTATACAAGTTGGTAGTAGCAGATCTAGTTGTCTGGTAATTATAATATTTTTTAAAGCAAATGTCAATTGCGGTAACACTATTTTTTCCAAAAGTTTTGTAAGTTATGACTGGATACTTATTGGCCTATAGTTAGCCACATTTGATTTATCTCCAGATTTATGGATGGGGAATTTCCATGAATCAGGAAAATTACTTTCCAGAGATTTGGTATTCTGTCAGGTCCAGTACCTTTATTAACATTTAGAGGGGCAAATGATGATAAACCTCATGAAAGCAGACTTCAAACTTGGATTTACATTTTCTAATCTCTTCTAGCAGGATTAAGTGGTCTGTCAGATAGAGTATTGTAAAAAAACTTTTGAAAAATGATGCAAACAGATTATTGACCTCATTGCCATTATTTGCAGATGTATTATTGCAGGCTATGGTTGACGGAATATTGATATCACTATGGCGTTTATTCTTTATAAAGTTCCAGAATTTGCTTATATTCCTTTTCAAGCTATTTTCAACCTTATTTAAATAGTTTACACTGAGACCTCAATTTAATAACAATTAAATAATTATTGTGTTTTCTTCAGTTTGAAGTTCCTATGTGCTATTTTCTTTAGCTCAATAGCGAATAAAGGGTGTCAGGGATTGGAATGAGTTACCAAGAGAAATGATGAATAATTTACCGAAAACTTCGAAGGAATTTAAAGATAAAATTTGTAGAGGGCAAATGTAGGTAGGTGCAGGATAGGGGGAAGATGGGTGTGTAGGGAAATTGCCACCGGAGCCTGTGGGCTCCATTGCAATTAAATTAAATTAAATTAAGTTAAATATTAATTCACTGGAGAACCAACTTGAATAATCTATACTTTTTTATTATTATTATTTAATGGGACAAACTCAGCTATTCCTTTATGTACAATATCATAGAAACACTTCATTTTATCATCAATATTGTCCATTTTGTATAGATCAATCCAATTTACTGTAAGGAAATAATTATTCAAGGCCGCATAGTTAGCACTTTTGAATGCATATGAAGAAGTGTCATTTTGTTTCACATTAGAACAGAATTTAAAATGAGCAAACAGTGCTGGGTGATATTTGTCCTCGTCAACAACTGTAAGTGTTTTGTCAATAACAATGTCGAGATCACTGAAGCAAAAGTTGAGAATCTAACCACTGCCATTGTGGACTCTATTATATTGGAGACAGCCAGTGAGAAGAAATGTCTCATTTAACAGGAATTCACACTCGGACTGCAGCAGACTGTTACACATATTGTAATCACCAAAGAGCACTAGTTTATTATTAGGATATTTATTTTCAACATAAGTAATAGCAGGTAAGTGAATCAAGTAAACAACTGCACAAGATAGAGGAAATATATATATATCCTATAACACTGACACTACCTTATCTCTTGAGTTTGACGAAAAATTGCTCTGAACTGCCATCAATGACATTAATTGGTTCAACAGTTATGTTATGTTTGACTGTGATGAATACATCTCCACAATTCTTACAATAGTTAGTGCTCAGATCTCTAACTTTCCTAAAAATACAAAAGTTGTTGCCAACTGTTTCACTGTCCAATACTGATGAGTGGAGCCACGATTCCGTAATACATAAAACATCACAGTGGCAGCATGCAGATCAAACTAGAAAGTTCTGAGCCCTCCGGCATTCTGATACCTCTGGCATTCTGATGCCACACTAGAAGGTCCCGACTTAAGTGTGCTTCTCCTTGGAGAGACAAAATCATTAATATCTTGTGGTAACTCAATTTCCAATGTTGGATATGTAAGGAGCCGTCAGAATAATATCAGGTGGTACAAAAAATTCAAGTTGGACAGTCTTTCCCTCAAAATCAGTCATGAGGTGATTACAGGAGACTTGATCTACATAAAAATGATAGTTCATACCAACATTGAATTCAATTTATTATGCGAAAACTATCACTTTGCCATATCTCCTATATTCCTCAAGTATATGTAAAAATAAAGAGATAGGTAAACCATTCTTTGAAACAGAGGTCAACTATTTGACTGCACTTTACATTCTACCGAGAGGGATAGTTCCAGCATGAAAGTTTCTAAACTGTTTCACATTCAATTTTTTTTTATTATTGTAAACTGTAGTTCCTTTCCATTTCTTTATATAATTATATGCTGAAGTTTACTATAGTCATTATTTTATTTGTTAACCTTTTCATCTTATTTTAGTTGAATTGCTAACCCTTCCCACTCCATTTGATCACTTTTCAAAACTGTGGTCACTCTCTCCAGCATTATTCACTCACACAGCAGCCATCATACTGGTTCTTCATGGCAGGTTACTATATATTTCATGTAGTCAAAGTATTGTTATCATTTTATTTCTATGGAATGATAAAATATATCCTCCAGCCACCAAAAATAAAGCAACAAAAAATATTCAACAAACACAAAGGGCTATGCCCTTCTACAAGAAAATAGAACCATGACCGAGAACTTCTGGGCAACCATGGACAACATACCCACATGAATGGTAGTTTTGACCATTACAACTGGTCACATGGTTCTATTTTCTTGAACAAGGGCTTAGCCCAAAATATTGTGTTTTTTGTGTTTGTTGAGTATTTTTTAGTTGCTACTACTCCTCCACTTCAACTTTGGTAAGTGGTAGGTTTAATTTACCTTTCATTTACATATAAATATCGCCTCACGGCATTTCTTCTTCTTGATTGTTGCTGATATAATTTTATGGCATTCACCTGGAGTGATCTGGGGAAACCATGGAAAATCCAAATCTGGATGCCCAGACGGGGATTCGAACCTGCATCCTCCCGAATGCGAGGTCAAAGTGTTACCACTCACCGACCACACTCAGTCAGGTTGAGAAGAATTTGAGGGAAAAGCATGGGAATGAATTCAGCCACTGCTTTTTGAAGGAACCATCCAGGCAAGCTGAGAGTATAAGACAGTCAGGTATGCACCTTTTCAAACATATAAGATTCATCCCAAAATATTGTGAATTATGCTTTTATTTCTTCTTTTTTTTTGAGTTTGTCAGTATTCTCCTGCCTTCATCATAGGTAAGTGATGTGTACTCTCTCTCTCTCTCTCACTCTCTCTCTCTGGAAATCATCTGTGATAAGAACTAGTTCATTCCTTCTTAAATAAATAATTCATCTTGCATGTGAAAAAAATGTTGATTCAAACCTTAAGTAATTTATAGAAATCTAAGTTTCAATGGGAAATATCTTGGAAAGCAGATGTTAGCTTGTCTCACGATACCAGCAATAATATTCAGTATTCTTTCTTTCTGTTCAATCTAAGAAATAACCTTTAGGAAAAGAAGTACTCACTTTCAGTTGTTACCTGATCAGCACATCACTCTCATCATAGAGGCGACATGGTCTTAACATCAGTTTCTGGATTTGATTTAAGATTCAAAATGCTGACAAGACGAGAATAGAGAAGACCTTCATCAGGATACAGTGCTACAAGGAGCCAACCAGCTACTGCTCCAATACAGCGACCGAGGTTCAAATAACGCCAGATGAGCATATTGGATTCCATATCCTATAACAATTCAACAGAATGACTGCCTAACTCACCATTTAAAAAAAAAAATAAAAACATATGTTGAGCACTTCATATTATTATTTTGTGATTATATCATATCATCTACGGTACAATTTGTATTGAAATATGAAGCACGAATTATGGAAAAGAAACAAAAAATGGACAGTTCAGAATTTATACTGGAACAAGAATTTTCTAATTCAGACAGTAATTTTTTGACATTGGAAATGGACATTTTCTTCCACAAATCAACATTCTAAACAATGGGCAACACCCGTTAGACAACATTGTGAACAAATGCCTCTAACTAAAAATGATGATGTAAAAGCCAATTCGAAAAAGTAGTGGTTTGATGGAATCCGTGACAAACTGTATAATTAAAAGTACCTAATGGCAATGAAATTTTGTATTTGCACACAGTCCTCTGGGGTCTCACTAAGTGAAGAAAAAGAATTGCTTCAACCTAATACTTTTCAGTAGGAGACTCTCCTAGGCTAAAGTCCATTCAGCTATTAGAGTAGATTATCCGCCAACATAGCAATGTCTTGTTGTATATGTTACCCTATTAACTGGTCAGAAGCATAAACTCAGCATAAACATCTTCAAGAATTGGAACATGATATAGTGTCATATTTTTTATAGAGTTTCAGACACATGCAACTTAGCTTGTTTATTGTCCTTCCTAGTCAGAAACTGAAATTATCACAAAACCATGTAATATCATATCACTTATCTTTTAAAAAATTATCTCAAATAACTTGGCACATAATGTTGGAAAGTATGACATCTGTTTATGTGCCTTTATGACTATGCAAGGGGAGAAGATTAGACAATTGTGAGCAAGGTGTGGGAAGGAAAATGACTGTAGCATTTATAAAGGAAACATCACTTCACCTTGAAAGATTTTAGAAAATCAAAGCAAATTATTTAAAATGCAAATTAACTTGCTTTGTGCAGCTACTGCTTATTTACATTCCATAGACTGGAAATACTGCTGTGTCACCCAGCATGATAGTCAACCTCTAGGGAAAAAAGGGGGGAGGAGACATTAAACCTAACAATCAATTAACAGCAGTGATTTGTGTACTACCCAAGCCCTTTTCAGGGCCACAATTAACAATCATCTCTGTTAACATAGAAGGCATGTCACCAGCCAAGGAAAAACTGCTACAAGACCTATGCAGTCAATATCAGTGCCATATACTGTGCGTACAGGAAACACACAGAGGTTATGAAATGCGTAGACCAAAAATAAACGGAATGCATCTTGCTATAGAAAGACCTCATAATCAATACGGAAGTGCAATCTTTGTACGTCCAGATGTACAAGTAATGTCCACTGCATTCACGGAACAAAATGACATTGAAATTCTCACTCTAGAAATGACGAACTGTACCATTTCGTCTTTTTATAAACCACCTGGTGCTGTATTCACTGTCAACAAACCACATAATTTCCATAATAAAGACATACAGATCGTGATTGGTGATTTCAACGGTCATAGCAATGTTTGGGGCTATGACCATGAAGATGAGAATGGGACTGCAGTACAAGAATGGGCTGAAATAAATCAACTCCCTCTAATCCATGATACAAAACTACCTGCATCATTCAACAGTGGTCGGTGGAGGCGTGGTTTCAACCCTGACCTCATATTCAGTAGTAGCAGTATTAGCCACCAGTGCATTAAATCTGTCTGTTCCCCAATACCCAACTCACAGCATAGACCAATAATGTGTCAAATATATGCCGCAGTTAGACCACAGGAAGTACCTTTCCATAGAAGATACAACTTCAAAAAGGCAAATTGGTCTGAATTCTCAGAACTATTGGATTCCAAAGTTCTTTCAATAGAACCAACACCAGAATGCTATGACATCTTCACCACGGCTGTAAAGAGATGTTCCAGAATGTCTATGCCTCGTGGTTGTCGGACATCTTACATCCCCGGTCTCACATCAGATCAAGCTGCTCTACTTAAAGAATACAGCAATTTATTTACAGAAGATCCTTTTGGTGAAGCAACAGTAGAAGCAGGAAACAAACTCATTTCCATTATTAAAGAGAAAAAGCGGAATCAGTGGATTAAAACTGTTGAAGACTTAGATTTCACAAGAGACAGCCATAAAGCATGGAGACTACTGAAGCATCTAAACAATGATCCAACTAAGACCAAAACTCATTATAATGTTACTGCCAACCAAATAGCACACCAACTGCTATTAAATGGGAAAGCTAATCACTAGTCCAAAATGCCCAAACTGCGGAAAGAAGGCCAAGAGGAGAATAATGACCTCACAATACCATTCAGCATGGAAGAATTGGATAAGGCTATAAGAAATTGCAAAAATGGAAAGTCAGCAGGCCTGGATGACATTAGGACAGAACAAATTAAGCACTTTGGTCTAACAACAAAGAAGTGGATGCTTCAGCTCTTTAACAACTGTATGAGTAAATGTCAAATTCCAAAGATATGGCAGAAGAGCCGAGTGATCGCCTTGCTTAAACCTGGCAAAGAAGGAAACAGTCCAAAGAATTTTAGACCTGTTGCACTTTTATGTCACCTCTATAAACTGATTGAAAGAATGATCTTAAACCGGCTTATGCCTGTAGTTGATCCTTTGCTTTTTCCTGAACAAGCTGGATTCCGCCCGGGTAAAAATTGCACAGGACAGCTACTAAATATCACGCAGTTTATAGAAGATGGATTTGAAGCATGTAAGGTAACAGGGGTGGTATTTGTTGATTTGTCAGCAGCGTATGACACCGTCAACCATCAGCTACTACTAGTTAAGTTCTACAATCTGACCAGGAATTTCAGTCTTAGTAAGTTCATTGCTAATCTTCTGCAGAACCGCAGATTCTTTGTTGACTTCCAAGGACAGCGTAGCCATTGGAGGTCACAGAAGAATGGTCTACCCCAAGGAAGTGTGCTAGCCCCATTATTGTTTAACATATATACCAATGATCAGCCTATACCACCCAAATGCAGGAGTTTCGTGTATGCTGATGATATTGCTCTGGTCTCACAGAGCAAAGACTTTGAATCAGTGGAGAGCACCCTTACCAACGCTCTGGAAGATTTGTCAAGGTATTATAGCACGAACCAGCTTAAACCAAATCCTACGAAGACACAAGTGTGTGCTTTTCATCTAAGGAAATCGTAGGTTAAAGGTAACATGGTCGGGGGTCGAACTAGAACACTGTGATACTCCAAAATATCTAGGAGTGACCCTTGACAGATCACTTACATTCAGGAAACATTGCATGAACTCCAAGCTGAAAGTTTCCAGTAGGAACAATCTCATAAGAAAACTGGCTGGATCGCAGTGGGGCAGCCAACCTGAAACAATTAGAACTTCTGCCTTAGTACTATGTTATTCGGCTGCAGAGTATGCCTGTCCCGTATGGCACAGTTCAACCCATGCCAAACAAGTAGACATTGCACTTAATGACACATGCAGAATCATAACAGGGTGCTCAAAACCAACTCCAGTCGAATGGCTCCACCGTCTCGCAGGAATAGCGCCACCTTCTGTTCGAAGGGAAATAGCAGTGAACAAGGAAAGGAGGAAAGTTAACCATGAAAAATCTCATCCACTATATGGGGATATCCCTCACAGGCAAAGACTGAAGTCCAGGAAAAGTTTCATAAGAATATCTCAGGAACTTACAACGACAACTGAAGAAGCCAGGTTACAACTATGGGAAGCTAAGGCTCCCCTTCCACATGGCTGAATCTTTGCCACCTGGTTATGACAAGGGATGGTTGACGTGGAAATCTTTGAATAGGCTGAGATCAGGAGTGGGCAGATGCAAAGTGAATTTAGCAAGATGGGGCTATGCTGAGATCAGTGATATCAAGTGCGACTGCGGTGAAGACCAGACTGTCCAGCACATGCTCCAGTGTCGACTGTGTCCAGCATCCTGCTCGGCAGCTGAACTGTATGATGCCTCAGAAAATGCACTGGAAGTGGCCAAGTTCTGGTCGATTATAATTTGATGATTGTGATTGTGTAACTGTATGTTTCTGATACGAAATAAATAAAACTGCAAAGAAGATTTTCAATAAAACAGTTATTTTCCATAATGACAAAACATGTTTACAATATGTAGTTTAACATTTTTTTAAATGTCACTGCAAGATGGTTTCAAGGCAAGTTATTTTTTTAAATGTGTTCACTTAAAAGGACATAATAAGACTGACCAAATTTGAACAACTGATAAAATATTAAAAATAAAGAAAGGTTGCAAGTTACTTTATTACTTCCAGTTCCTTTTACTGAGATTAGAACTGTTTATATACTGCTGATACTTACAACTACATCTTCCCACATACCAGTGGTATTGTAACTGTGAAATGTCAGTTGCTCATCCCAATAGCTGGTAATGACTGTAGTCACTAGTGTTCCAATATAAAGCAGTAACAGAATTATATCGGTGAAGCGGTAGAGACACAGCTCCTTCACATGCCGAAGGTTCAGTTGTGCCACATCACATCTGCAATTACATATGAAATAACAATGAAAAACTAACAAAGAATGGAGCAGGAAAAAATGTCTTCAGGCAATATTAATGTGGAAAACAAAGAAAGTAAACCCATCAATTTCTTGAAGAAAGGAGGACTGTGGTAAAAAAAAAAACTACACAAACATGTAACAAAATCAAGTATAGCCCTTACTCATGACTGTAGAAGAAGAAGCACATGGCTATTTTTACATACCTGCCAGTGTTAACCCAACCACATAAATGGTTGTCTTTTACTGTTAGTTCAGAGCAGAAGTGGTGGAGGGATGATGGAACAGTATCATTGGAAAATCAGATAGGAGATTAACCATACATAATTAAAAGAAATGTGTTACAAGACATATTTAAACAAATAATGAAAAACTATCATAAAAATGTACAACACAGAAGAAAAAGATGAAAAATGTATCTGCTCTGATCAAGCATCCGTCATCTGATACTCCAACAATCTGTTACAAGCCCTTTTATCCCACAATTATTCTCCAAATTTAGTCCATAAATTAATATCCTGGGCCATAACCTGTACAGCACAACAAAACACTCACCATTCACAACCAAAACCCAACTGTTATCCTGTCTTGCTTGCCCTCTCTCCAAGCACAGAATCCTAAACCAGATCCTTTCTTATATGACTTTCCCAGAAATGTTTCAGATTCTCTACATTATCCTTCCCATAAGACCCAACATCATCTACAGTGCACCACCCAACAAGAATAATAGTACACAATTCCACAAATGTCAACTCTCTAACATGGTTAAACCATTACACGACTCCTTCCCTATGTCTCATTGCAAAGTGTGCAATATGCATCTACCCCCCACAACTTATAAAATGTGAAACCCACCCCATCATAGACCATGACCCAACCAGCCCACCTGCCTCCGTAACCCAAGCTCTTCCATAGGCCTCACTGCAAACCAGATTATCATTAAAATAAATGGTCAAAGATAAACAGTTTATTCCCAAAATCTAGACCACACAATTACTGCCCATGCCAGCTCCCATGACCTCAGTACCTGATTAACAGTCAAAGAAATTGGAGTACTCACTGAAACCACATCCAAACTCTGTAAGTGGGAATTGATGTACAAAAACATTCTGAATACCAGTTACTCTCTTCACCTTAATCTTGGATAATATTTACCTTCCTCTTCACCCTCCCACTCTGGTAAACCCTCACTTGCAAGTATAGTTTATTCATTTATGTTCATTTCACTTCTGTTGCATGATAGTTTTCGCTACTTACATTTTTTTCCCCCCGTTGTTCTGCCCAACTCAGGAGCTACTTACATATTTATTATTATTAAATATAAAATTAATATTTAATGTCCCATAAGATAATAATCATCTCAGGGATATGATTTCACACATTTGCCTTCTTATGATAATGCAAAAGTACCCTGTCCAAAAGTGTCAAATAGCAATGCAGTAAAATAGAGCTGAAGGGTTTAGCCAGCTAAGTAGGGCATTTAACAAGTATTTAAACAGATGACAGCTGGCAATAGCATAAAATCACGCAGTGTGCAGAGCCCATAGTCTAACCAAAAGCTGGAAGAAAAGATGCAAAAAATTCTTGGAAATCCCAGATATTCAATAATACAGGCCTTTGATACAAGCATGGATAAAGTATAAGAATTTACACATCATTGCAAATTAAATGCATACGGGAAACAGAAGCTATTGCTGAAAAGAATGCAAATGAAAATAATTGGACCAGCCAGAAGTTATTTAATCGTTATACTAGTGTAAAATATGGATGTCAAAGAATAATAGCTCCTTATTCACTAGTAAGCAAGATATCAAGGGCAAAATTCTTAAAGAGTATCCCACATAGACAGAGAAAAGTATAAAGTTATTTGCTAGAGAATTCATGACTGTGGAATCATTTTCAGGGTCATCAAGTATGAAATTGGAAGAGTTGCATTTATACAGAACTTGAAACATGAAAAAAATAGATTCAAGTAAAAATTAGAGATAAAAAGGCCTTTACTTAGTGTAAATATCTTGGTCAGGAAGTTGTTGTAATGTTATAGCTGTGGCCAGAGAAATTGGTGGGTGAGTGCGAGCACGCTGTTGCCGCACTTGGAAATATTCTCGTGTAGTGCTCTCTCTCTAACATTAGAAAATGGCAATGCTGAGCATCCTGTGTTGCCTAGTATGAGCATCAACACACAAACTATTACTACTAGCTAACAGGTGAATTTAACTGTTAAGTGCATGATTTGGTAACGGCGCGTTTGAAGCCGCCCACTAATACTTCTGGCCAAACCTTTAGTACAAGAAAAAAACTGCAGAAAAACAAAAAATAGAGCAACATAAATTATGAACAACTGCTACTCCCAGGAATACTGAAATATGTGTAGGATTCAATTATACAAAAGCAACAGAAATTCAACTGAAGGAAGACTCTAAAACAGGTAGTGTTTTAGAAAGACAGTAGGTGCAAGAATTGCTCAACTTATTGGAAGGCCCAGGAAAATTTAAAGAAATAGATCATGGGTGGAAACTGTAAGAAGACAAGTGATCCCGTGGAGGCATCCCTTGCAAGCCGTGTAACCTATTGAACTAGCATGACAGTTACAATCATTACAGGAAAGGCAGATGAAGCAAATGTTAAGAAGAGGACCACTGCAGTGTAGATCATACATGAAGACATTCAAGAACATTATTCCCCTAAGAAGAAATCTGAAACACCAGTCTCCAAGAAAAGCTAAAGAATGAAAGAAGAAACTCTAAAAACAAATGTTGGAGTACTAGGCAAAGGTAAAAGCCTAAGGGAAAAAAACAGTTGAAATAATGTTATTCATAGATGGAAGAACAAAAGATGAGAAGGATGCCATTGTCAACTGGTCCAATTCCCAGATGGAAAACTTCTAAGCAGAGGGATTAAAGAAGCTAATTCAGCATTACAAAAAGTGCTCAGAAGAGAATAGCAATTATGTGGAAAAGAGCAGTAGATTTGTAGGAAACTAATACTGCCAATAAAAACTTTTATTGAAAAAAAAGGGTCTTCCTACTACCAGGTTCCGGTCCAATGTCATGGTTACAATGTTCAATAACTGGTTTTCAGGTGACATTATTTAGGAGGTCATATTAGTTCCACCAGGGGTCACTAAGTTATGTAATTATTAGCATCCATATAACTTCTGTCTTTATGACTCTCAACTCAACATTCTTGGAACAATGAAAGCCAGATCTCAAATGTCCTGTGGTTGCTTACCAATTATCAAAACTGTGACTCATCTCAAAGCCTCTTTATCTCTCCATGAAAACATCCTACCAGAGGTGGCCAGCCTCTCAATCGGTTTATGATGGCCCCTACCATCTTAAGTCCCAGCTGGGCATAGGAGACCATCCCTTTGCTAACAGCTGTGTATGTGTCTGTTGCCACTGGTAATACATCTATACACAAGAACCGCAAGAAGCAAAATTAAATGTATCATTGCAACTGTTGGAAGCTCTTAGCCAGTTGAGAGAAGATGAAGAAGAAACAAGAAAGTACTGGTAATGAGTTCCAGGTGTCATTGACTATTTGAGAATATTTATGCACTTTCTTGCAAAGAAATTTACATTCTTTCACAAAAAGGTTGATCTCCATTAAATACTGATGATATTCAAAATGATTCACTTAAAGTGGAAACAAGAAGTTTTTTTTTAAAACAAATCTTTTATCACAAATCACTTTTTTGTTTCATTTGCATCTAACAGTTATTTCTGTATCCCCCACAGATCATACTGAGTCATATTAGCAATAGGTAGTACTTATTTTACGAATTACCTGTCAAGTGTTGAAACAACACAAATAACAGCCAGAATATAAAATAAACTCTGAACAGGTTTAGCAAAGCTGTCATATACGCCAATAAACTCCTCGGTATCTGTTCCATTCCATCCAACACTTAACACCTGGAATATATATGCAAAAATTTTAAAATGGTTCAATCTAACACATGACATTATACATACAGCTGAATATCACAGTATCCTGAAATATAAACAAAATTGTTAAATATAAACTCAGAAACCAACATTTAAACAGTATAGCCCAAATTAGAAATATACTAACTGTGGAGGAGGAGGAGGAGGAGGAGAATTTTTAATTAAAAATAGGAGAGAGATATGGAAAAGGGGAAATTGGCAGGTGAGGAGAAAGCAAGGGAGGAGGAGGAGGCAGCGGAGAACGATGAAGCTGAGGAGGATATTTTGGAAGGGGGAGGGCTATTCACCTTATTGATGTCAATGTCGTTAGAAGGTGGGAGAGGATTGGGGACGAGGAATTCAGTCATGGCCTTTTAAAGGAACCATCCTAGCTAGCATTTGTCTGGAGTGATTTCAGGATATCATGGAAAACTAAAATCTAGATGGCAGGACAGGGATTTGAACCTGTGTTACTGCTCATCCACTGGGCTTGCCACTAAGGAGCAGGAGCTATAGTTTGAATCTAGAATGGAATAAAGAACATGCCTAACAATTATAATAAAACAATAAAAAAGGAACCAGCAAATATAATATCAGTAGTCCTTTCTGGGTCATAAGAAAACTAGCATAAATAGTAGATTACCCTTGTAATGTGACGCGCTGTCGCCACGTTCTAATGTGCATTTTTTAATTATATAAATCATAATGTTAGAGTAATTTACATAAATCTTGGATGACCACCTAAATAGATTTTTGTTGTAATTTCCTAAAGTACGCAAGATTCCAAGTGAGGACTGTAATGCAATGGTGAACATTCAGTGTACCTTGTTAAAGCGAATATTAAAGAATTATTGAGCTATGTAGGCTTGAAGCTAATTGTGGTCTTCCCGAGCCATGGAGGCAGGAAATCAGGGATAAAGGGTTTTGCCAGCTTTCACCATGGGATGGGGAGCCCACAACAGGCCACTGCCCCGGTGCAAAAAACCCGTCACCCGAATACGCTCTCACCCCGGCGAACTTAGCCGAATATGTCCGACCTCTGTGATATACGCGGGGCAAATAAGATATCGGGGATATCACGTGACATTAGGTGCCAACCTGAAGATCCAATCCAAATGAGCATATAACTTAAAATCCTGGGAATTTTCTGTTAAATGTGATCTTCAAGACTGCAAGGAGGTGGAGCCAGAAGTTTTCCTTGGAGACCGAAGAGCGAGGAGCTGGACATTCGATTCTATGCGAGTCTAGTCTGAGGTGGACTTAGAAAGTTGGCTTGTCTCGCCAACTGCCACTGTACGACTCCTGGCTGCCAGCTTGCTGGAGCAGGCTTGTCACGGCGACACTGCCAGTAATGCGATGATGCGCATTAACAGACAGGACATGTCTGTAGCCACCTTGAGACAGTCTCACATACCGTGGGTCATCTCTGAACATCGCAGACATCAGACGTAGAACTATGATGGTAACTTATTACGATCAAGCAATCTGATTGTGCATTCCGTGAAACAGAACACTTAAGTGACTTTGAGAGGATAGATCCATGTAATTGAAAAAACCCCTGAGCTAGCGGCATAATTTGCCAGAACTAGTTATTTTCGAATGATATATTGTTCATTCCGGCGCCCATGATTTTCTTTAAACTGTAAAATCACAGTATTATGATACCTTTGTCTGAGGTCGTCATAACTTGTATTTTCCATTGTTTCCAATCGTCATTATTTCTTGCATTTTAATTCTGAGATGGATTTAAAAGTAAATATACAATTGTTTGCTTGCTCATGACGGCTATATTGTACCTCTGAGCGTTGCTTTTAAGATTTTACCAATTTGTGTTAATATTAACGGTAAATTCGCTCAGACTTGTAATCGCCAATGATAAGAAAATAAATGTCATATTGTGACAATTTTCCTAAATTCCAACTAACATCGAGATTCTTGCAAAAATTAATAAATTTTCACTCCTACATAAAAATTAAAAACCCCTTTTATTAATCATAAAGGTAAGAAAGATAATTGTAATGTAGTTTGCCCACTAAGGCACCCACTACACCCTGGAAGGGATAATGAGCAGAGAGAATAAGGCAGTAGAAACTGAAGAAGGAATATCTCACCGTGAAATGGTTAGAACAACTCTCAACAATAAAACTGTGTGGTAACAGTAGGTCCTGACATTCAGTAGGATGCAGGTTCAAATCCCTGTCTGGGTGTCCATATTTTGGTAAAACATAAAATTAATCCAGGCAAAACCTAGGATAGATTCTTCAAAAGACCATGGCCAGATTCCTTACTGTTACTTGTCCCTGATCCTCTCCCAACATATTGATCGTATGTCAATGAAGCATAAAGCCCAAATCAAAACAATAATAATAAAAATAACAGTGAAGCAACTGGTATTATGAATGGTTGCATGCACAGTTATAACATGTTCCATATTTTGAGTGATACTCTTTGTATATAACCATTTACCTCAATAATTAACTAATTCAAAATATGAAACATCTCTAGAAACCAGGATAGATACAACAAGGTGACTGGGAAAAGACCTGGATATCTCAAAGAAAGTAGTAGTGTAGTTGCTGAAAATGCTGGGTATAAAGTTGTCTGTAGTGAACATAAAGCATGTTACACTGCAAAAAATCATGGTTGTCTCACCAAGGAAAAAAATGCATTTGCATAAAAACAGGTGGTTGATACTGATGGATCTATTGAAACATGTTCTGTAAGAGATATGGAGGTCTTAGGAACTTTAGCACAGAGATGGAAGAACTTATGGCTCTGTCGTGGTATATGGTAACTGAATGCAGAGTTTGTAAAGAACTGTGAAACAAGGACAAAACTACAGCTGATCTTATGTTGTTGTTGTTGTTGTTTTTGGTGTTTTAGGGCGCGTTGACGTCGGGGTCATTAGCGCCCTATCAATAACCAGAATTTACTGTGGCTTTTAAATGTACTAAAATACTGTCTACATGGTCGACTGTAAAGGGGTCGGCCATGCAGACAGCAAATAAAATAATTCATAATATCACACGTGGCATTAAAAGGGCCACCGGTACTTTAAACCGTACAGCACCTCGATGGCTGTAAAGGGGCCAAAAATATTAAAAGGAGAATTAAAAACACAAGTCTCGCTGGCTGTATAGTGGCCAGCGAGACCTGAATCATAACAATATAAAAAATTATAACTATGCACATGCATGGGTGGCTGTAAAGAGGCCACCCATCCATCTTAAAACTAGGCCGATCTGCCTAAAATTTTAGGCACTAGACCGGCCAAAACACAAAATTTTAAAACACTCGCCACGTTGCTGGTCTCGTTGTTTAAAATAAGGGTCAGATCGTTGGCCAAGCCAACGTCTGCCCTTAAGTCTAAAAACAGTACACAATCTATTAAAATGTGGCGTACCGTCAAAGGTACGCCACATGCATCACACTCCGGAGGGTCCTCTCGGCGGAGAAGGAAACCATGTGTCAGAGGACAGTGCCCTATGCGGAGGCGAGTAAGGAGAACCTCATCCCTCCTCGCCCGCTGGAAGGAGCTGCTCCACGGCCAAACGGTCGGTTTGACCAGCCGGAGCTTATTATGCTCAACTTCCAGCCACTGCCTCTGCCAAACATCAAAAACAAATCTCTTCGCCGCCGAGGCAAGGTCAGACTTTGGGACCGGATCAAAGTCAATTCTGACCTTGTCACAGGCTAATTTGGCAGCTTCATCAGCTGCCTCGTTCCCCCTGATTCCCACATGGCCGGGTACCCAGCAGAATACGACCTCCTTCCCACAGGACTGAAGGGAAAGGAGGGCGTCCTGGATGTCCTGGACTAGATGGTCTGCTGGGTACATTGTTGCTAACGCCTGAATACAACTGAGGGAATCACAGCATATGAGGTACTTCATATCACGCTGTGCCTTCATATGCTGGAGCGACTTTAGCAAGGCATAGCACTCCGCAGTGTAAACACTGCACCTGCTATCCAACTTATATTTGTAAGTCGCTCGAGGGAACACTACTGAACACCCTACACTGTTAGCCTGCTTAGACCCATCCGTATACACCGGGGTAAAACTGTGAAATTGATTTAAAATATCAGTAAAAATATTAATAAAAACACTGTTAGCGGTTAAAAGTTTGCTATGCCGGGACAGATCTAAAATGGTTCTGGGCCTCTTTAAAAGCCAGGGAGGAGATTTACTCCAACCCTGGTGATAAAAAGAAGGAAGCTCGAATCCGTATTGTTCTAAAATAGCCTTTGTACGGTAGCTGAACGGTTTAGTGGCTCTATGCCGGTTGGTATAGAGCCGCTCGTAGTTGGGATGTACAACTATGTCGTACACGGGACTGCCAGGTGTTATGGCAACCTGCAGGTAGTGTCGCACCATGAGGAGTTGCCGGCGGATGGTAAGCGGCGGCTCGCCCGAGTCAGCACAAATACTGACAATAGGGCTGGTGCGATATGCACCCGTGGCGAGCCGAATTCCAGCATGGTGGACACTATCCAATATACGGAGATAGCTGTCCCGTGCCGAACCATACACGATACAACCGTATTCCAGCCGCGACCGTACAAAGGCTCTATAAAATTGTAACAGGCAGGAGCGATCAGCGCCCCACGACCTGCCACACAGGCATTTTAAAATATTAAGAGCTTTTGAGGCCCTGGCTTTAACATCTTTGAGATGTGGTAGCCAGGTTAGCCTAGTGTCTAAAATGAGGCCCAGAAACCGAACAGTGTCAGTAAAACGTAAAACGGTGTTCCTCAAGGTAAGGTGAGGCTCTGGTAAAAGAGTTCTACTACGACTAAAATGTACACACCGGGTTTTCTCGGCAGAGAAACGAAAACCGGTGTGCACAGACCATTCATCCAGCCTGTTCAGCGTGAGTTGCAACTGCCGCTCAGCGCTTCTCAGGCTGGATGATGCAATAAAGATTAAAAAATCATCCACATATAAGGAGTACCCTATAGGACTCCTTATAATGGATGCTATGCTATTTATAGCAATTGCAAATAGGGTCACACTTAAAACAGATCCCTGAGGAACACCGTTTTCCTGAATAAAAAGATCAGACACTTCACTACCGACTCGGTACCGGAAGCAACGTCCAGATAAAAATGATTTTAAAAAGCGGGGCGGGTTACCCCTAAAACCCCAGTCATGTAATTGTTTTAAAATAACATGCCGCCAGGTAGTATCGTAGGCCTTCTCAATGTCAAAAAAGACACCCACAAGGTGTTGGCTGCGAATGAAAGCATCCTGAATGGCCGCTTCCAGCAGGATCAGGTTGTCCAGGGTGGAACGGGACTTCCTGAACCCACACTAAAAGCGGCTCAGCAGATTCCGGGATTCAAGACACCAGACGAGGCGGCGATTCACCATCCTCTCCAGTGTCTTCCCCACGCAGCTTGTCAAGGCAATACTACGATAACTACCTGGCAACAATTTGTCTTTTCCAGGTTTTAAAATAGGGATGAGCGTTGCTTCTTTCCACGAGTCGGGGAAGTGTCCTCCGGTCCAAATATCATTAAAAATATCCAGAAGGTACTCTTTAGCATCTTTACTAAGATGCCTCAGCATCTGGTACTGGATCTGATCCGGCCCTGGAGCAGTGTCTTTTGCGCTGTTTAGCGCAGACTCCAGCTCCCATGATGTAAATGGGCAGTTATAGGCCTCTGTATTCAACGAATCGAAGCACAGCGGGCGCCTCTCGGTAGCGACTCTTCGCCGCTGAAACCGAGGGTCAAAGTTCGCGGACGATGTGACGGCGGCGAAGTTCTCCGCCATCAGCTGTGCTATGCTTCGTTCGTCGGTAATTACACGTCCGTGATCCAGTAAACCAGATACTGGTGGGCGGGAGTACCTTCCGGATATACGGCGGATGGACTCCCATACTTTTGACGAAGGTGTGGAACGATTAATACTGCTCACAAAGTTCTGCCATGACCTTTGTTTGCTCTCCTTAATCACCCGGCGCGCCTTAGCTCTTGCTATACGAAACGCTGCTAGGTTGTCAGATGTTGGGTGCAACCTAAAATGCCGCAGCGCCCGTCTACGACCCTGAATAGCGTAGCGACATTCGTCGCTCCACCAGGGGACGGGCGTCCTTCGCAGCGTTCCGGAACTTTTGGGCATAGAAACGTCAGCAGCCTGGTGAATCACTTCTGCTAAGTGACTCACCTTCTCCTCTATGTTGTCACGTGGTAACAGGACAACAGAACGGCAGAAAAGCTGCCAGTCCGCTTTACTGACGTTCCATTTGCGCCGGGCGTTCGCTCCTCTAATCTCGGAACCTAAGTGCATCCATATGGGGAAGTGGTCGCTTCCGTGAAGGTCGCGGTCCACTTCCCACTGCACGGAGTCCGCAATTGAAGGAGAACACAAAGAAAGGTCGATGGCAGAGGACGTACCGGTAGCAGCGGTGAAATGAGTCATTTGCCCTGTATTCAGGATACAAATTTCCTCCTGCTCCATCAATCTACCAACCACTCGGCCCCTGGGGCAATCGGTGGTGGAACCCCACACCGCACTATGGGCGTTGAAATCTCCCAAAAGGAGAAAGGGCCGAGTGAGTTGTCGTGTAATGCCAACCAGGTCGTCGTAGTCGACGGACAAACTGGGTGGCAGATAGATAGAGCATACGGTCAGTTGTATTGGACCGTGTATTTTCACCGCTACTGCTTGTAAAGGAGAGGTGAGAGCAACGGGTTCGGAGTGGACAGTGTTCCGAACAAACACGGCCACTCCCCCCTTCGCTCGATCACCCTCGGTATCATCCTTTCGGTATGCGTCAAAACCTCTTAGCACAGGTTGATGTGTTGGTCTGAAGTGTGTCTCCTGGAGGCAGAGACACAAAGGATCAGACCGTGCTAAGAGTTGTAACTCCTCTTTGTGAGCTGTAAAACCATTGATGTTCCACTGAAGTATGGGAGCCATCCTTACCTATTTAACCTCACCCGCCCCGGATCGGGTGGGTCATCGGTCACATCATGCCGAGGAACGGGACCAGACTCGTCCACCAGCATCTCCGTGTCTTCCTGTCCAGAAACGGTGACAGACATCTCCGACCCCAAGGACTCCTCAAAATCCTCATTATCTTTTTTCTTCTTCTTCCTCTGCTTCTTACCCTTAGTCTCCCCACCGCTAGGCAGTCTGGGAGGGGAAGAAGAGGGGGACTTGACAAACTGGGTCGGATCAGTCTGTCTAAACTTAGGACCTCTTATCTTTTGGTCACCTCTATTACCACCGGTAGCTAATGGTATCGCTACCATTTCGATAGCACGCGGTGGAATAGGAGGTGCTGTTAACTTCATTGCTGGTGGGGTCTTTGTTACTGCTGCTAGACTGGTCGAGGTTGCAGATGTGTTGCTAGCGACATCCGCGGTCTTAGGTGTGATGACCTTGGTGGATTTTGCACCACACTTGCATTGACATGAGCACACAGTGCTTGTGCCCATGTCTGTAAAGGAAGTCTGCGTAGCAACACTTTCTTTCCTGACGGGAGTCGAGACCATCTTGGCAAAGCTACTTCCAAAAATTGGAGCAGCGAGCGATTTCGCCTTCTTCTTTGCCTCTACATAAGGTATCCGCTCTTTGGTCTTCAACTCCTGTATCTTGCGCTCTTCAAGATACACTTGACACTCTCTACTCCAGGCCGGGTGCGACCCGGAGCAGTTGACGCACACCTGTGGGAGCGTGCAAGTGACACCCGGTTCATGTGCCCCCTTGCCGCATCTACCACAGGTGGGGTTGCCCTTGCATGACGCCGTCGTATGTCCGAACCTCTGGCACTGGAAGCAGCGCATTGGGTCTGGAACATACGGACGGACGTTCAGATTAATGTATCCGGCTTTAATACACTTGGGCAACACTGGAGTGTCAAACGTCAGGACGAAGGTGGCAGTCTTTTCAAGACTGCCATTTACCCTCCGTTGAATCTGACGCACCTCGACCACTTGCTGTTCTTCCCACTCCTTAACCAGTTCCTCAGTCCCTAAATCCATGATGCCCCGGCAGGTGACAACGCCTTTACTAGAATTTAGGGTTCTGTGGAGTTCGCAACTGACTACGAACTCCCCGAGCTTCTCGCAATTAAGGAGCTGGGAAGCCTGCCTACTGGTGGTTGTTTCCAGCAGCAGCGTCCCGTTCCTCAGCTTTTTTACTGATCTTAACGTACCGACCAATCCTTCGAGTCCTTTATTAATATAAAAAGGGGACACCTTTTCAAATGTCCCCTCTGCCCTCTGCATTACAATGAAAGCGTTCGCTATGGAACACACTTTCCTGTTGCTATGGTCTTCCGAAGCGGGAGGGCTATCAACCCTGGCCCGCTTCTTTGTATTGGGTGTATTTTTATTTTCCTGCGGCACACCCGTACCGCAGGTTTTTGGGGTTTTGGATTTTTTGCCTTAATTTTGGTCCCACGAGTAAATCCAAAATAAAAAGGAATGCTCATACAACAGGGGTGCGCAGGTGCCCCTGAGGTCGCACGTTAGCGGGTGGTTTGCCTCACCACTCATCCACCTCCTCAGCACGTGTCCGACCTTGAGGTTGAGGGGTTTTTTATAGAGGTTTGTACCGTCCTCGCGATCCGGACAATGAAGCCAAGATCCCCGTTCTCCTAAGCACACAACGTTCCACCGCCACGCCCTACGGTGGTCGTTGAAGCATGGTAGGAGTTTACGGTGTGGGAAACTTGCGGCGCTCACAAGTTTCCAGCTCGGGCACCGCGGGTTGCCAAACCCGTACCTGGCACTTGCGTACCAGGCCCCTGCGGGGGCTGATCTTATGTTGGCTCAGATAATGTTAAATATGTTACACTTCATAAGTTGTACTGCCACATTTTTGAATTTCTTTCATGTGAGAATACTGGTTGATTTTTAAACATAAAGTAACATTCCTGCAGATGATGGCTTAAATGTTACAAAGCAGTGAAGCACTTGATGTTATGAATGGTAGCATGCATGGTTACAGGATGTTCAAAATTTTGAGTGGTACTCTTTATATATGACCAATAATTAAGTAATTCACAATATTAAACATCTGTAGGAACCAGGCTAGTTACAACAAGGTGACTGGAATAACATATATTAAAAAACACTAGTATAACATATATTCTACTATAATAAACCAAACTGTGAAAAAAAATAGTAAAGAAAAGTTAATACTTACTAGAATACAGTGCATAAATGCCATTCCACCAAAAAGGCCATGAAAGAAGTTGAAGACAGGCTGAATTGCTTTCTGAACTGATATCGCTAATTCAATGGATAAGCCAGAATCTTCAGCTTCTTTCCCTCCTTTTGTCTGTGACTTATCACAGTTTGCCAGCACTTTATCTCTTGGAGCTGGAGTGAATCCTTTTTTTCTTTCTACATAAACCATGTCTGAAGGATAATTTCTGAATATAGACTGTGCTGCCATTGGTGATGGTGCACCGTCTGAAATTTACAATTAATATAATATATAAAAATTTGTATTAATGGAAATGGGAACAATGCTGCATGGCAATAAAATTCGTTTGTAAAAGATACCCATGTTAGACTTGTCATGTATGTAATATACTGCCACATGATAAAGGGGTCACACTTTTATCTTAAAAAAAAAAGGTATATTTTTCTTATTTCACCACTTTTTACATCTACATAATTCACAGGGCAGTCACTGAATCCACGTTATGAAAATATTATTCATGGAACTAATATGATTACCTAGAAATTGATGTACTCTTGTTGTTACTGTTAAAGTCATAACTTCTTTGTTAATCTGTTAGTACGTAGGCTCAACACACTTTTCACTTGAATTATTATTTATATATACTTTTAATATGGTACTGTAAAATGGGGTGAATAGGAACAAAACTTCATGATTGTACAAAAATATTTTTTTTTTTTATTTCAATTTTTTTGCCAGTTAAATAACATCATAATGGAGTGGGAAATTAAGTTTTATGCTGTTGGCTACATTACTGACTTATCCACAAGAGTTGACACAACATACAAGAAAATTGTAAATTTTTACTGCTCCAAAACTTTGTATGTAATTATGAATCTGTTAACATTGTGTGCTACAGAGTACTAGTTTTTCAAATGACATATGACTGTACAACAATAGGCTATACTAGTTTCCATTTCTCATTAAAACTCTTCACATCAAATTCTGTTTCTTGTAGTTGTGTCATGGAATTACGTTTCACGGGGTGATTCGGAACACCAAATATTTGATCAAGGAAGCATAAAGACTCGATAAAGATGACAAACAGAAGTAAAAAATGAATTATAAAAGAATCATCATCAGAAGAAGACTCAGGTTATTAAATAAAAGACAGTGGTAAAGAGTTTAGACTGTCACAAACTCTTAAAAAGAGTTTGAGTTTCGAGCTTCAGAAAGCCGTCAGATTTCTAATACTTTTTCTCGGGACGACTTATCAGTGGCTAAAGTATACGAAAAAAAGTGAATTCATACAGACTCTATGTCAACCCAGTTTTTTTATCCGGAATATGAGAGGTTAGTGGGAGTTTTCTACAAAAACGTCATGCAGATATGTAAGTTTTCTGTGGTGGGTGAAGACTTATTTTTTCTTGAAGATGATGTCAGGAAACTACAGCTATCTCAGGGGGGGGGGGAAACAGAACATTTTCTCATTTTAAAAATGTGTTAAATTTCAAGAATGACATGATTGATTTGAACCTATACTGAAGTTAGAGAAAATATTTCAGAGCTATACTGTTTTTTGACAAAAGGTGGGTTGAGATTCATATAACTACTTTGATGCTTATTGTATGATTTGAATTACTGCCTCTAATTACTACTTGTTTCAAAAGACCCCCATTCATATTTGAACCAAAAAAATTAAGGGTTTTAATGTGCGTTCCGATTCACCGCTACCTGTGGGGTGATTTGAAACACCATGAAAAAAAATGTCAAAAAATATAAAAAGTGCTGAAAGAATTATTCTTTCACTCGCAGCAATCTTAACAAGGTAACACCCAAGTTTTATGTCTAAATTCATAAATAAAACTAAGTACCTTCCAACCTTTTTTCACCTTAGAAGTTCAAAAGTGTTATGATTCACCCCGTTTTACGGTAACCAATGGTTTTAAGTAACCATTAACTACTTTTTTTTTTTTTTTTGCTGTCATGAAATCCTTCATCCCTTCCTATCTTACACTAACCTATTCAACTCAACATAACCCCACAATCCACATCCTCAGTTATCCTATCTACTTCATACATTCTAATCTCAGTCTTCCTCTACAATCCATTCCTTCAACTGTACCCTCCATTGAAAAATTAACCAATCCCACATGTCTCAAAAAATGATGCATCATCCTGTCTTTTCTTCCAAGAAGACTCTTCCACAAACTTCTTCACTCACCCATCATTTCCAAAACACATTCATTTTGTACTTTATCTATCCACTTAATTTTCAGAATCCTTCTCAGCACCACATTTCAAATACTTCAATTTTTGTTTTTCTGGTATTCCTAAAGTCCATGCTTCACTACCATAATGTGCTGTGCTCCACACATAGAGTTTTAAAAACTTCTTTCTGAGTCTTAGAGCTATATTTGAAACTAAAAGATTTCTCTTTTTCACGAAGGCTCTTTTTTCTAGTGCTATTCTGCTTTTAACATCGTTCTGCTTCAGCCATCAGTTTTAATTTTATTTCTTAGGTAGCAGAATTAATTTACTTATCCTATCCCATCCGATATTATTTTTAATCTACTGTTACTGCTATCATTTCTGCTACATTTCTTACATTTACTTTTGTCTTGCTTCAGTTTATATTTAATCCAAAATATTTCTTCTTTATTTTGTATCCTATTTAAAATGCTCAAAAACATGTTTGAGACACTATTTTGACTTTAAGACATTATTTATTAAATGGCCATCACCACTTACAATTTTTTCATTATACCCAAATTGCTGCTGAGATTTTTAAAGCTACACTATATCAAGTCACAATAAGGATGTTACCAAAGCAAATAATGCAGAAAATTGAATTTTCTACTGTTTACCAACAGAATCTTGAGATTGCTTTTCTCCTACTGAGGCAACTACTGTGAAATTTGCATTACTTCAATCCAACTCTTGTCTTGAAGTACAGTCTTCCGTCTATGCTACAATCAAACTCTCCAGCAATACTGCCTAGACAGATGATACACACAATATGACCTCATATCCTGGTAACCTTCAAAATCACTAGCCATAATATACATCCTATCTATATTCAGTTTGTATTAACATATATTACAATCTGTAATATTAAATTACCTCTTCATTGGATAAGGGTGACAATGAAACTACTGTTAAACACTGAAAATAAGACAAACACAAGAAAACACAAAATACTGCACTACACAATATTTTGGTTTGCACCCTTAATTGTGTCGGAGGTGAGACATATCACAGGTGGAAGATGTGTAGGTACACATTGGGACCTACCATACGAAATGATGTCATACGGTAGTTCCCAATGTGTACATATGTTCCCCCATCATAGCAGTGGCGGATCTAGGATTTTTCCGAAATGGGGCAAAAACTTCATGCTGGCGCCCCCCCCCCCTAATGAAAACACCACACTCAGTTGGGTACTATTAAACTAACGTGATAAAAAAAGACAAAAAACATTTTATTGCTTGCATTATATATAATTCACATAATCATAATATGTAACGCACGATCCAGACTGTACTCACAATTTCAGTCCTTAGGCCCTAGCAAAATTTGCACTAAATGTTCAAACAACTTCACTCGTCGAGCTTTCATTTCGGCGAAAGAGTCTGTACCTTCCTCAAAATTCGTCTCATAAGCTGTTCTATTTTCGATTGATAAGACCGTGAAGTTAAAAAGACGTTCCTGGCTCATTGTTGATCTCAGGTAGGTTTTTATGATTTTTAGTTTACTAAAACTCCGCTCGCAGCATGCGGACGTCATTGGTAACGTGCAGTATATTCTCAGAGCTATACAAATATTAAGAAAGGCTTCCTGCAAGTCATTTTTACACATGTTTTGCAACAATTGGAATGGACTAGTTGTTTCATCGATTCCAATAAAAATGGAGCTTGTTGTTTAAACATGGAAAGTTCTTGCAGAAATCAATTGCGTTTAAGTCCTTGGAGTATCTGCTTGCTAGAACGGCTCCATTTTTTTGGAGATCTTCTGTGGACATATTTACTAATGTGTGGCCACCAAGGAAGGCAAATTTTTCATTTAGTTTTATTGCACATTCTACCCTTATTCCTATTTCTGTTAAAATTCTGTCAAATACAACTTTTATATCTTTAGAAAACAGCTGTGTGGGGACTAATGCTCTTGATTCGTCCTCTCAGATTTCGTCGTGTTGCCTCTTTCGTTTGGAAATTCCTTTACTTTTGAGTATCGGAACGATTCCCAATTTTGGTGCTACAGGTGTAGCTTCTTTGATCCAATATTCTATCGGCTTTAGTCCCATTTCTTAAAATATCTTAATAAGCCTTATCATTAGTGATACAGAACGCGAAAGGATTATGTCCTCCTTTTGTATTTCCACATTTACTCTATTAATTTCTCGAAGAAGGTTAGCCCAAATTGTTAATTTGAAGATAAATTTAAAATCAAATACATCATGTAAAAGATGAGCGGATTAATACTTAGATTCTGCAGCCAGAGAAGATTCTTCAATTTCCTCCATTGCTTTGACAACTTCAGGTAAATTATTCAATAGGGCAAGGTGTTTGGTCGACCATCTTGTCTGGCTACTATCTTTTAAGTTGGTTTTTGTACATTTTTTCATTATTTTCCACCTTGTAGTGGATCCAACGAAGAAGCAATAAAGTTTTTGTACAAGTCCAAATAGACTAACCAAAACAATTTCGATATCGTCTCGTCCACCAGAAGATTGTAAGCGAGAATAAGCTAGTAATCCAAACTTTCTAAAAACAATTAAAATTTCAACTACCATCAAAAAACTGGTATTTTCAGGATATGGCTGCTTAACAGCCTATTCCCTAAACACGTTTTCGGAGAGCGACGTTTTATGAGTGCTTTATTGTTGGTTTATGTCTTAAGAAACAGCGGTATATGCTAATAACAATTGATAGGTTTGGTTCATAAATATACAGGGGTTACTCGGATTGACAAAGGATGAGAAACGCTGAGATATTTGATAACGATAGATTCTTCCTTACCTGTTAATGGTTAGTTTCCAGTAATAAATATTTAAACTCGTTCAGCACAAAAGTATATATTAAAACAAAACTGGGCTAATCACTCGAACGCAGCTGCAAGAATACGAACATCAGATGTCAAAATTTATAAATCCAAGAATATTGCAAGTTCCCGCTAACAGTGATGGAATGAATTCCATTCCGTGAATAGAGCTTTGTTTTAAGGCCGCTCTGTCACAGAACAATGAATTTTCCGTCCTTTCAAGTTGCCGCCGCGGTCAGTATACCACAGCGCTTTGCCTAAAAAAAGGGTTGGCAGCACATGAATATTTCGCCCTGGCGCTTATAAAAAGATGCCATCAACACATGATTTTGGCGCCCCCCTGAAGTTGTCACCCGGGGCAAGAGCCCCGGTTTGACCCCCCCTAGATCCGGCACTGATCATATGTCACACCTCCGACATGATTAACGTTACAAATAGAAATACTGTGAAGTACATTTGTTGCCCCCCCCCCCTCGTGTTCATCTAGCCCTCCTGCCTTCATCTGTGGTATGTGACAGGTTATTTTTCCCTATCCTATCTTACTAACTATTTATTGAAAGTTTGTTGCCTAGCATTTATTATCTGTGATGTTTTTACTAATAACCAGGCTCTAAGTCCTAGGTTACATGAATTAGAAACTTCATACAATTGCATGATTTCTACAACAAACCATCCTCTGCCAGTTTCAAATAATACCTAACATTGAAACAAACTCTTCACGGGTTTTCTGCCGGATAATTTCTTTATTCAACAACGTTTTGGCAGCAACCTCCACTGCCTTTAACAGTTGAGCTGTCATATCGAAGCTACCAGACTGTAATGCCTCACGAATGAGTCCTGGCTCGTATAAGTAGCCCTCTGCCAGAGAGGCTTTCCGCTGCTCTCCCATTGGTCGACGAGGCAATCGGGCTCAGACGGGGTCCGGCTATCTTCTGGAACGAAGTTAGCCCACTGCCGGAGAGGCTTTCCACTACTGTCCTATTGGTCGACGTATCAATTGGGCTCAGACGGGGTCCGCCTAGACAGCTCTATTCTGGAACAAAGTTAGCCCACTGCCGGAAAAGCTTTCTGTTGCGCTCCCATTGGTTGACCCATCAATCGGGCTCAGATGGGGTTCCCCCGAGAGGCTAAGTTTAACACGTTGCTGTTTTAGATCTTCGAGGATTGGCTCCAAAAGAGACCGCCATGTCTGTTGATGTTGTTGGTGATTAATCGAATCTCCAGCGATTCTCTAGTTACAAAATCCCAGAAATACGATGTCTGAGCCAATACATCAGTCTTGTCAAAGTTTATGCTGTGGAAATTTTCCACAGCATGTTCAGCTAACATGGATTTGTCCAACTGTAGCAACCACAGATATCGTTGGTGCTTGGTACGGCGTTCCTCAATAGTTCTAATAGTTTGGCCAATGTATATTTTGCACATTCACATGGGATTCAATAAACTCCCGGGACTCAAAGACTGAGGTCGTCTTTCACCATGCGAAACATATCTCGTATCTTCGATGTTGGACGAAAGATACTCCTTATGCCATATCGTGCTAGAATCCTTCCGACTTTCCCATTTTTTTATTCACTGCTTTACGCCTCATCGATGTCAAGGTCATTAGAGGCAGGATGGGACTGGGGACAAGGAACGGGAAGGAAGTTGGTCATGGCATTTTGAAGGAAGCATCCAACATTCGCCTAGAGTGATTTGGGGAAACCAAGGAAAACCCAAATCTGGATGCCCGGAATGGGACTCGAACCGCCGTCCTCCCGAATGCAAAGCCAGAGCATTAACTGCTCAACCACCAAGTTAGGTCCGATCTTCCCAGAAGTATTTCCGGCATAAGGTAACACTGCAACAGATTTTGGAGACTCTTCTTGTTCAGGTGTCAATCTCAGTTTCTGTGGGAGAAATGCCTGTTTAATTTGCTCTTCTGAATAACCATTTCCTCTGAAAACCTGCTGTAAGTGCCTTAGTTCTTCTTGCAGACTATCACTGTCCGAGATGACTCGCGCATGAAGGACCAGTGTTGTCAAAACAGTTTTTCACTGGGCAGGGTGATGAAAGCTGGTAGCCCCCAGATACAGGTCCATGTGCATAGGTTTCCTGTAAACACTATTCACCAAAGTACCATCTGGCTTATGTTTAATCAATACATCCAGGAATGGCAACCTCTCTCAACCTCAATGGTGAATCATATGTTTGGATGGGCTGAATTCAGGTATTCCAGGAATTCTTCGAGAGTTTCGCAGCCAGGCTACAAACGTGTCATCCATGTATCGAAAGAAACATTTAGGTTCTAATGGAGCAGTGTCCACAGCGCTTTCCTCAAAGTCCTCCATATATAAATTGGCTACCACTGGAGAAAGTGGAAAGCCCATGGCCACAACATCAGTTTTCTCATAGAACCATCCGTGAGCACATGCTGTAATAGGTCTGCAATCCCCTGCTCAAAATGTCATTAGTTCTAGAGTCTCCTTGACAAGCACCCATGTAAACAGAGAGACGACATCAAAGCTGATCATGAGGTCAGACTCTGACACAGTCAGACTCTGGATTGTCTGTACGAATTCAGCAGAATTCGTTACATGGTGTATGGAATGGCCCACCAGTGGACTCAGTTGGCGTGTGAGATAGTTTGCCAGTTGGTTCGTGGGAGCACCAATTGCACTGACAATAGGTCGTAAGGGCACGTTCCCCTTGTGGATTTTCGGTAGCCCGTATGGCTGCACGAGGTCATAAGTTCTTATTGATCTCCTCTGGTAAACCGGATTTCTTCAGAAGGGCTTTTGTTTTGTTGATTACTTTTGATGTAGGATCAGCTTCTAATTACTTGTATCATATTCTTCTGTTGATAGTAGAACTGTCATGTTTCCATTGGCAGCAGGAATGACGACAATGTCTTCGTTACTGCATAGTTCACGCAATGATTCTCGCTCTAGCCTCATGGTGTTGGGCTTAGGAGGCTTGGCCTTCTTCAGAACGCGGCAGGTTTCATGACGTCTCTCTTCCGTTTCATTGGCTGGAAGTGTATGTACAGCTTTTTCCACTGCACAGACAATGTCCTTCATAGGTACAGACCTCGGTGCCATAACATAATTCAAACCCCTTGCAAGCTCTGAGACTGTGACGTCATCAAGTTTAGATCCAGTGAGATTAACTACTGTGTGGTTTGCTTTGGACTCGTTGTTGTAGTTGTGCCATGCTCCATGAAGACTATTATATTTGGAGATATGTCTTGCTGTGGATTTCTCTTGTTCAATGCTCTCTTGAAGCGAAGTAGCTGTGTCAATCTAGTCCCAGGAATATACAGAAATCTAGAGGTGAGATGTAGCTTGTTCGAAAGTAAGAGCTGAGCATTTTGATCAAGCTCATAGCAAATCCGCTCCTGCAGAAGTGCCACATCAGCACAATATATTTACAATCCTTTTGGCACCACTGCTGTTTGCAACCTGTCATTGTCCCTACAGTACAGTTCGTTCCAGAAGAGAGCCGGACCCCATCTGAGACTGATTGCCACGTCGACCAATGGGAGAGTAGCGGAAAGCCTCTCTGGCAGTGGGCTACTTATAGGAGCCAGGACTCGCTTGCAAGGCATTACAGTCTGCTAGCTTCGATATGATAGCTCACCTGTTGAAGGCAGCGGAGGTTACTGCCAAAACGTTGTTGAATAAAGAAATTATATGGCAGAAAACCCTTGAAGAGTTCGTTTCATCTATACGCCAGGAAAAACTTAATTCTAATACCTAACATTGCTTAGTAACTAATCAACAAAACAAATATTAAAATTAGGATTGCCATCAGCTTTTTTTCCATCCATGATACATTTATTTATAAATGTTTCACTAATTCTGCAAAACTGCAATACATTCTCTTCAATATTGTGATATTGTTTTTTCATATTTACCAGTGCTTTAGTCGGCTTTTATTCAAGCCACTCTGATGCTGTTCTCCAAGTACTTGCCAATTGTAGGATAGGCTGCCAAATGCACACACCTCCTTTGCCAAATGGCTGATAGCTCTCCACATGAAGAAAATGATGAGCCAATAAAATTATGTTTTGTATGTTCATCACTGCCCTCCTGCCTTAAACAGTGACAGGTAATATTTCCCATGCTTTGTTATTTTCATTTCCCAAAAGCCTTACATTATTTTTGTTACTGTCACCTGATGGCTTCATTCTGAGTCTGTGTTGCTTGTTCCTATCTCAAGATCTATTTTTTTTTTTTCTCTTGTTGTTTAAATGTACTGACAACTTGTCTTGTGACACTTTGTCTCTCCCGTGGTTCGCCCCACTCATTTCTTTCACTTCTAACATGTGAACAACATCCAATTGCATCCCACATGTCATGCAAGTATTTATGTAGGTGATGCTAAATAAAATCAGTCTTATTACTTTATTGCCAGACCTTGTATAACCTTCCTCTGCAAGAAAACATGCCACACACATGATGGGTGTTAAGGGCAAATGTTGTGATGTGTAGCTGTTGAGAAGATGGAAGGGGTGGAAACATGTTCAAAAATGAAGAGAAAATGGCCAGGAGTGGGGGTAAAAAAATTGGTGAAAAAATGTCAAAGCTTTGCAAGTGCTAAAAAGATATGGAGAAAAGGAGCTGATAAGCAAATATTGAAACAGAATGCCTCCATCTTGGTGTAGCAACAGCCTCACAAGAAAATCTTATCTCCCCACCCTATTCCAAATGACATTTAATAACAATTACTTTTCGTTCACTGAAAAAATATATAATTAAATTTGTGGCACCATCACCCTATCTTGTTAATCTCTTCCTTAGCCATCCGGAACAGCTATTTTTAGACCAAGTCCATCAGAAACTCCTCATGTGGCACTGGTACCGTGATGATATTTTTATAATACAGATGCGTGGGAAAACAACTCTCTAAGCTTCCTGAAGAACCTCAATTCCAGTCACATCCTAGAATTCACATCATTTTATTTCCCCACTCAGGCCATTTTCGTGGATGTGTGTCTCTTATCAATCATACTAACCTCCTTTTTGATAGCTGCCAGACTTATCACACCAAACACTCCTTAGCTTACAGCTTTGGTATTTGTAGCAGTCATATATGATCTCATAGGCAGACACAGTATTCCAACATCATCTCTCTAGCCTTCACAAACCTCAATCATTCACCAGATTTACTACACAAACAACTATCTCATGCCATATCATAACCAACACAGTTTTGTAACCACACTAATTCCTCTAAAATCAAAACTACCTCAATCAAGGTCACACATTTCTTCCCAGGTTTCGATTCCATCAATCACATCCTATGGCAGAACTTTGACTTCGTTTAACCCTGACATGAAAGGAAATCACTTCTCCTCAAAATCCTGTCACCCTCCAAGAACATGTTTCAATAGTCCCCTAACCACAGAAAACTCCAAGTCCAGAAACAATGTTATCCCATCTCGCTAGATAGTTGAATGGCTCTGTCCCATGCAACAGATCATGCTGCAAAGTGTGTAACGTGCACCACGTTTTTACCACCTTCACAAACCATGTCATTGGCAAAAGTTTTCACATCACCTGTGAATCTCCCAAGTCAAACACTAGTTAACTTGCAACCAATGTCCAGTTTCCTACACAGGCGAGACCACTAATCAACAGTCAATATGAATGAATGACCACAGTCAAACAGTATTCACTCAGAATTCACACCACCTAGTATATGCTCATTCTTTTCTTCCATTTCCATCTCCCATCCCTTTTATTCTCTCACCTAACATGCACTATTGCTCACCAGAAATGATCTTATTTTAGTTAAAAAAATTTAAGTTACTATTCCCCTTTTTTATTTTTTCCACATTTACTTACTGCTGTTTATGTACTTTTTTTTTTAATTGCTTTACGTCTCTCAACAGCGAGGTCTTTAGAGAAGGGAAAGGATGGGGGGGGGGCAAGGATGGGGGCAAGGAATGGGAAGGAATATGGCCATGGCCTTTTGAAGGAAGCATCCCGGCATTTGGAGTGATTTGGGAAACCATGGAAAACCCAAATCTGGATGCCCGGACGGGGATTCGAACCGCCATCCTCCCGAACGTGAGGCGAGAACGCTAACCGTTACACCGCCACGCTCGGTGTATGTACTTTCATACAAATACTAGCTGTTACCCGCGACTTCGTACGCGTGGAGTTTCATTGCCAGAATTGGATATAGAAAACTGTTAGTAACGTAAGATTTGTCCCAAACAACACCGAGTCGACATAATATGATGGAAAGCCATCATTATATCATCCTATCGTCTAATCTGTCTCATGAAGAGAATCAATGTACAACATATTTAAAAACAGAAAAGTAAGCGAAGGTGCGGGGATGTGTGTGTGGGGGGGGAGGGGGGGGGGGGTTAACTGATGGCAGCTATATTTCAGCTTGGTTTTTTTCTTCTTTCTTCAACCTGAGCATCTGAATCTTATAATCTAATAGCAGCACATTGTCTTCTAGACCTGCACCTTAGGCCAGGTTTACGTCCGTAAGCCATGTCAGAAAGGAAGACAAATTGGTGCCAGAAACTTTTATACAGACACAAATGAATAGTACAGTGCAGAGCAATTTGACTTCTATACTAAATAATAAGTTTTGTTTCTTATCGAAATTTATTAACAAATCAAACACTAACAGACTGCGCTACTGAGCAACCAACGTAACATTACAGACTAACACACGAATCTGTCTGTCTTTCATCATTCGATAACTTCTTAAAATTTCGTGACTAAAACTGTTATTCATATCGAAAAAATGTCCTGTGTCCTTCCTACACTATTTCATTGTTAAATTCCATCAATATTGATATAGCCATTTAGTCGTCAAAACGTAACAAAAAGACAGAAACTTACTTCCACAATTATAATATAGTAGCTGGTATCCACAACTTCGTTCGTGATTGTAATGTATTCATATTCACAGCTGTAGACATCTAACCACCATAGTGCACGATGGGAGACTGGATACCATTACCACACACAAATAACAGTCTTCTGCGCTATGTAGTTCCGGCAGCAAAGTAAAAAATACGGATACACACAAGTCTTTGGATGAAATACGAAAATATTCATGATCGACCAATTTCAAACACCATATCTCACACACTCCCACAGTTACCGAATTTCGGGCAACGTTGTGATCGATGGGTGACTCTGTGTTACTACCACACAAAAACGCCGGTAATCTGCGATTGATAGTTTTCACTCAAAAGTGATACACCGTGACACATGCGTCTTTGGCAGAAATATGAAATTGCCGCAGGTCGACCATTTTCATCCCCCATATCTTCCACACCCCCATAGCTACAGACATCTAACAACCATAGTGCACGACAACAGACACGATTCTACCACCACACATAAACACCAATGCTCTATGCTATGTAGTCGTGGCAGAAAACAGAAATCTGCGGAGACACATGCCTTTCGTCAAAATACGAAAATATCCTTGGTCGGCCACTTACAACCACCATATATCCCACACAACCACAGTTTCAGAAATTCGGGCGCTGTTGTGATCGAAAGGTGACTCTGTGATACTACCACACACAAAACGCCAGAGATCTGTGATTGATAGTTTTCGCTGAAAAGTGATACACCATGACACTTTTGTCTTTGGCAGAAGTATGAAATTGCCACAGGTCGACCACTTTCAACCCCCATTTCTCCCACACCCCCATAGCTACCGACATCTAACAACCATAGTGCACTACATGAGATACGATTCTACTACCAAACACAAACACCAATGCTCTATGCTATGTAGTTGTGGCATAAAAGTGACATATGCGGAGACAGTTGAAATACGAAAATATCCTTGGTCGGCCACTTACAACCACCATATATATCACAGTACCACAGTTTCTGAAAATTGGCCGCTGTTGTGATCGAAAGGTGACTCTGTGCTACTGCTACACACAAACGCCAGTTATCTGTGATCTATAGTTTTCGCTGAAAAGTGATACACCATGACACTTTTGTCTTTGGCAGAAGTATGAAATTGCCACAGATCGACCACTTTCAACCCCCATTTCTCCCACACCCCCATAGCTACCGACATCTAACAACCATAGTGCACTACATGAGATACGATTTTCCTACCAAACACAAACACCAATGCTCTATGCTATGTAGTTGTGGCAGAAAAGTGACATATGCGGAGGCAGTCGAAATACGAATATATCCTTGGTCGGCCACTTACAACCACCATATCTACCACAGTACCACAGTTTCTGAAAATCGGCCGCTGTTGTGATCGAAAGGTGAGTATGTGCTACTACTACACACAAACGCCAGTTATCTGTGATCTATAGTTTTCGCTGAAAAGTGATACACCATGACACTTTTGTCTTTGGCAGAAGTATGAAATTGCCACAGATCGACCACTTTCAACCCCCATTTCTCCCACACCCCCATAGCTACCGACATCTAACAACCATAGTGCACTACATGAGATACGATTCTACTACCAAACACAAACACCAATGCTCTATGCTATGTAGTTGTGGCAGAAAAGTGACATATGCGGAGGCAGTCGAAATACGAAAATATCCTTGGTCGGCCACTTACAACCACCATATCTACCACAGTACCACAGTTTCTGAAAATCGGCCGCTGTTGTGATCAAAGGTGACTATGTGCTACTACTACACACAAACGCCAGTTATCTGTGATCTATAGTTTTCGCTGAAAAGTGATACACCATGACACTTTTGTCTTTGGCAGAAGTATGAAATTGCCACAGATCGACCACTTTCAACCCCCATTTCTCCCACACCCCCATAGCTACCGACATCTAACAACCATAGTGCACTACATGAGATACGATTCTACTACCAAACACAAACACCAATGCTCTATGCTATGTAGTTGTGGCAGAAAAGTGACATATGCGGAGGCCGTCGAAATACGAAAATATCCTTGGTCGGCCACTTACAACCACCATATCTACCACAGTTTCTGAAAATCGGCCGCTGTTGTGATCGAAAGGTGACTATGTGCTACTACTACACACAAACGCCAGTTATCTGTGATCTATAGTTTTCGCTGAAAAGTGATACACCATGACACTTTTGTCTTTGGCAGAAGTATGAAATTGCCACAGGTCGACCACTTTCAACCCCCATTTCTCCCACACCCCCATAGCTACCGACATCTAACAACCATAGTGCACTACATGAGATACGATTCTACTACCAAACACAAACACCAATGCTCTATGCTATGTAGTTGTGGCATAAAAGTGACATATGCGGAGGCCGTCGAAATACGAAAATATCCTTGGTCGGCCACTTACAACCACCATATCTACCACAGTTTCTGAAAATCGGCCGCTGTTGTGATCGAAAGGTGACTATGTGCTACTACTACACACAAACGCCAGTTATCTGTGATCTATAGTTTTCGCTGAAAAGTGATACACCATGACACTTTTGTCTTTGGCAGAAGTATGAAATTGCCACAGGTCGACCACTTTCAACCCCCATTTCTCCCACACCCCCATAGCTACCGACATCTAACAACCATAGTGCACTACATGAGATACGATTCTACTACCAAACACAAACACCAATGCTCTATGCTATGTAGTTGTGGCATAAAAGTGACATATGCGGAGACAGTTGAAATACGAAAATATCCTTGGTCGGCCACTTACAACCACCATATATATCACAGTACCACAGTTTCTGAAAATTGGCCGCTGTTGTGATCGAAAGGTGACTCTGTGCTACTGCTACACACAAACGCCAGTTATCTGTGATCTATAGTTTTCGCTGAAAAGTGATACACCATGACACTTTTGTCTTTGGCAGAAGTATGAAATTGCCACAGATCGACCACTTTCAACCCCCATTTCTCCCACACCCCCATAGCTACCGACATCTAACAACCATAGTGCACTACATGAGATACGATTTTCCTACCAAACACAAACACCAATGCTCTATGCTATGTAGTTGTGGCAGAAAAGTGACATATGCGGAGGCAGTCGAAATACGAATATATCCTTGGTCGGCCACTTACAACCACCATATCTACCACAGTACCACAGTTTCTGAAAATCGGCCGCTGTTGTGATCGAAAGGTGACTATGTGCTACTACTACACACAAACGCCAGTTATCTGTGATCTATAGTTTTCGCTGAAAAGTGATACACCATGACACTTTTGTCTTTGGCAGAAGTATGAAATTGCCACAGATCGACCACTTTCAACCCCCATTTCTCCCACACCCCCATAGCTACCGGCATCTAACAACCATAGTGCACTACATGAGATACGATTCTACTACCAAACACAAACACCAATGCTCTATGCTATGTAGTTGTGGCAGAAAAGTGACATATGCGGGACAGTCCAAATACGAAAATATCCTAGGTCGGTCACTTACAACCACCATATCTACCACAGTACCACAGTTTCTGAAAATCGGCCGCTGTTGTGATCGAAAGGTGACTCTGTGCTACTACTACACACAAACGCCAGTTATCTGTGATCTATAGTTTTCGCTGAAAAGTGATACACCATGACACTTTTGTCTTTGGCCGAAGTATGAAATTGCCACAGGTCGACCACATTCAACCCCCAAATCTCCCACACCACCATAGCTACCGACATCTAACAACCATAGTGCACGACAAGAAAGACGATTCTACTACCACACACAAACCCCAAAGGTCTATGTTATGTAGTTGTGGCAGGAAAGAGAAGTATACGGAGATACGAATTTTTGGTCGAAATATGAAAACGCCCTGCACTTACCAACTTTAATCATTACATCTCCCACATCCCCACAGCTATCGGCATTCGGCCAATGTTGTGCACGACAGGAAACTCCATGCTACTTCCACCCACAAACATCAGTGATCTGTGCTAGGTAGTGTTGGCTGAAAAGTGAAATATAGTAAAAAAACACGTCTATTTTTATATATATATAAGATTTGCTTATTGGTTCCTTTGTTTCCTTTAAATCTTTTTACCACTTATCAATTTTGTAAAATTCCAGTACACCCTTGTTACACCCATATGTCCTCCATTTTTAAGCCCATCCCCAATCCTTCTATCTGTCACACACCACAATAATTGGCCCTTGACTCCTGCCTTGTGCGAGAAATGTTTTTGTGTTGTGAAAGGATATACACCTGAAAATTTAAATCTTTCCTGCATTCGATACCATCATCTGTGGCAATCAGTGGTTTATTTTCCTGTCTTTATTCTCCCTCTCTCACACACATACACACACACACTATTTTCTGTGACTTCACCCAATTTTACCATAAAAATCTCTTCTCTTCATCAACTTGTAAATTACCATCATTAATTAACAAATATTTATCTACTTACATAACTATTTATCTTAGATCAAATTTTCAAACTAAAAAAAGTAACAAAGATGGAAAGTCACATAAAGAGCTTCACTATTAAATCAAAAAGGGGATCAGCTGAGGTGATATATTAGCTGACAACATTAACATAACACAATAACTGATAGTTATAACAATAATACTATGTTTTTAACAATGCCAGAGCCCACTGATGTGGAAGAAAGTAGTTGCAGAAATATGATACATTCTGGTTGTGCTAATATCAAATAGTGGGTTGTTTTCTATAAATAATTAATATTTTCCACAGAGTTTCAAAGATATAATAACTCAATCATTTCTCTTCCCACACCAATACTGCCTATGAAATTGCTTGCTCATCAACCAGCATTTCTATTGGCTCAGATTGCAGTATTTTCCTCATTCCTTATAAGCATTTGGGCCAACTAGGTCCACACTAAGCCTTTGTTTGTCATGATTTCAATTTGGACATGTACAGATCCAGGATAACAATTAGGGTTGTTAGTCCAGTTTAACGTGGTACCTGAACCAATCTGGCATACTTCACATTCCACAGAAAATCATGCCAGAAGTAAAGGTCAGATCAAGGGATTTTGAAAATCTCCACTGAGACGGGAATTTGAACCAGGGACCTATCGATCTCCAGTCAGGCGCTTTAACCACTGAGCCACCAGACAGCTCCTTATTCTTCATATAACTACATAGCTTTTCAATTTGTGAGAGAAATTTACCTATTTAATATTTTCTTATTTTGGATAGCTGGAGATCGTGATTCTGTAAGAGTGTCATAATACAGCAGTGCTCAAATGCAAGACACTGCTAGAAATGTTTTCCAAAGTAGATTTAACAGTGTTGTGCTGGAACAGAGTGTAATAGTTTTGCTAATGATAACTGCAGTATAAGGACTTCATTAGTGAGAGCAGAAGAAAGTTGTAGTGGAATTGTGATTTCTGAGAGTCATTCATTATAAATAACACATTATTTAATTATAAATAATCCTTTAGTAGTTTTTATGATAAATATTTTACACTTCTCTCACCAGAAGTATTGAGCCATTTCCTACTAACCTCACAGTACTGAATTGGAGAAGAAACCACTTTAGATTATCTAATCGACTTTTATTATTCAAACTAGAAACATTTCATGATCTTAACAATATAAAGTTCAAATCAAGTTCTTTGACACAAAATCTTAACAGGTGTTCCACCGGATAATATTTTCAAAAGACAAGCTTTCGGCAGCTTGCTCTGCTGCCATCATCCGATCCATTGTTTTTTTGGCATTTCCCTTCTTGATAGTCATCACTCAGATCTATACTATGTTCGCTCTCATCTGGCGCATCAAGGTCATGTGCCCCTCACCCCGCACCTCACCTCACCACCCCCTCCAGATGCCTTCCCCTCAGAGCAGACCGCTGCCTACAGACATTGTCGTTGGTCGCAGTATTGTCGTGTTTATTCCAATACACCGATATAAAACGCTGCAAGTGAAATGGCGTCAGTCAAAAACAATTACTTTCGAAGTGTATAATTTTTTTTAAGAGGCTAGAAAACTCTGAAGAGAAAGTTAAAATTCTTTTTAAGGAACCACAAAAAATGACGCAGAGATGTGTGGCGAATCCTTACGAACAGTGCAGCGAGTATTTAAACAAAGTGTTTCGAGAATTAACTTCCACTGGGAAACACATCTAAAAACTGGATTTAATCCTCAAAATGTCTTGTGTGACTTTTGAAACTAAAAATAATGACTGGAAGCAGTAAGTTTTTTTCATTGATATGTAAATAATGTTTATATTTATTAACATATGAAATTGTAGTTTGGAAACACGCAATTTCTATGACATACGATTCACTCATTTCCGTCACCACAGATAGCTCGATTTTACTGAAGAAATCATCAAATTAGAAGTAACATATCGTACCTCATACCTTATGATGATGTTTGCGCATGCGTGACAGCTGTTTCCCCTTCGCCTGTAGGGGCTGGGGCAGCGGAGTGGGGATAGAGCAGAGTGGCCTTGACCCGCCTTTTCTGTCTGAACATAGTATATTGAACATTTTTATTGTTTACAACCAGACAGGACCCATGCATAATTACGTAGTGGAAGATCCAAAAAGCTCCCACAGTGGATACGTTCATCGGGCCAGTTCAGGAAAAACGTACACAGAACAATCAATATAGCTAGGCTGTTTTCTTTGATTTCCATGAGGTTTGTTATTCTAAGCATCTGTTGCAAGACAGGAATACTGTATGTAATCTTTAATATCGTGAAATTTAAGCACACCTGTGTGAGGCCATCAGGAAGTTGCCAGATGTATCATGATTAAGGAATATAAAATTAAAATTTGTAAATCGGAAAAGTAAATGGGGGAGGAATTCTACACTCCAATTATAGAAGAAAATTTTTAGAAAATAATATGAAAAGGGGTAATTAGATGACATGGGGATTTTCCACTGGAGCATTAGCTGCATCACAATTAAAATTAATAATAATAATAATGATAGAGCACTCACATATTTTTAGTCCAGATTCAGTCATTTTGGTCCAAACACTACATTCCCTTGTTTAATCCGACTGCACTAGCCCCTTCATTTTCTGCCTACTCCACAAGCTGTGGATACCACAGAAATAGGCCTGATTTATGTCAATTAAACATCATGAATAAAATGATGGCTCAACTATCCAACTTATTCCTGAACAGACCAAACTGAAATTTGAACAGTGTCAGTATTCTATGAAAAATTTGTGCAGTACCAAAGTTATGAAATCAGGAGTTCAGACACCCAGAATTGTATGTTTGCTTGAAGATTTCTTGGACATGTGGCTGGATCAATTGGTCACATTCCTGAAAAATCTTCAAGCAGCAGATTTGCCAGGAAAGCTACAATTATGACTATTTTTTCTTTACAAACATCCATAAATATTTGAAAAGAAGCACTTCTGTCATTTTGTACAGTTAGTAAAAAAAAGTGTTAGAAGTACAGAATTGCAGATTTATTGAGAGATAAAATAAAAGGTAAGAAACTATTGGGCAATGATGTATATAATTATAATGGTATCTGTTTATTATAATGTAATGACTTAAATTTGGGTCAAATTGAATGTATTATTGCACATGCATCATTCTGTGTACTAGGAATCCTTATCACCTGAAATATAGTGAGAATTAAGTTTTTCCCGGTGTATGGCTGACAAGAATTCTTCTTGGGTATTCTGCCAATTAAGTTCTTCAGAAGAACTTATCCGCCAAAATACCCGAGAAGAAATTTAGTTCGCGATGCGTTTCATGCGTTTACGAGTGTTTCAGTAATTTTCATTTTAGTGGCAATATTAGTAGGAATTATGTTTTTTTGTAAGAGTCATGTAAAACATTAATTACTTTAATGAGTCCTAGGGAACTTTAGCTGCAAGCACCACAAAAATTAAAATTTGACATCTCTGATTCTAGAAAGCACGAAATTTGTCTAACCGACAGAAGCAGCACTTATTTCTCAAGACTTTTTTCCATTCATAGCATGTAGTCATAATTCGAATTTTAAACCATCACCGAAGAAGGCCGACCACAGAGGAAAATGCTGAGATTAATGTACCGATCTATGGAAAAGCCAAAACAAACGTTTTCAAATATTATACCTGAAACGTTTTCCGGTGTTGTCTCTATAACATCGTCGGTAAGTTCCTTAAGGACAGCTGTAATTATAGTGTCTGGTGGCTTTTCTTTCCTCCGTCGTCTTTTTCCTCTAGGCGGTTTGTCCTTTCGTGTTTCAACAGGTACATCATTTTCCGAAGATTCCATCTGTTTGTTTGTCTAATAATTGACTACTACATGAAACAAGTAACCTTACATGTCAAATAACTGTTGCTTTGACACAACTCAATGTCAATAGCAACAAAAAATTGTAAACAATTCCACAGATAGACATATTTACAAATATTGCCAGAGATGAAGTAAGCGTTTGATCCACCTATTGATTATATGGAGAAGAAGTGAGCTTAAATCGGTGAAGCAAGCACTAAACTCTCCCGCATGGTGGCAGCACCGGCAGCGACCATATGGCGCTTCCCAACAATTAAGGTGTTCACATTGTGGTAGAGGCAGTGATTATTTCATTTAGTATTGTGTATAAGTGTTTAAAAATGCCAGCTTGTGTTGCGTACGGTTGCACAAATAGGCCAGACAGGAATGAACCTGGAATATCATTTCATAAGTAAGTTGAATTGTAATTATCGTTGTTGAAGTGAGCGGTAGACACAGCAAACTTTGCAGCACGTCTATAAATATTTAGTCATAGCTCTCAATGGGATGACTTTGTTCGCAAATTAAGGTGACTGAATAAATTTTCACAGATTATCAATTGAACAACTTGTGTTTCAGTTTGCAAAATGTTTAACTTCTTTTTAAAAAAATAAACCAAAATTTGAATGCACATTTCTGCTAAATACTTTTTAAAACGTTTCACAAATGTTACTTATATCAAGTGAACGATGAATAAGACCATCTCTACTTTTGTACGTTTTGAGAGATCCCCAAAATAATAGAAATGGAGATCACAATATACTAACACACTCTTCACTTTTTAATATTTTTAGATGTTTGTGTACCACAAATCCTGAAATGTAGTGTACAATATGATCTATTAAAACAGTTAGTGCACCTGCATCAAACATACATTCGTGGTCGGACTTGGGAGGAAACTGTAATTCTTTTTCCTCTTCAATAATTCGATGATGTCTTGATGTAAAATTTATAATATGTTCTGGAGCATGATTAACAATTTTTCCAGGAGTATACAATTACCAGTGTTTGCATATTTCACTTCACATTTCAAGAGTAGGTTTTTTTTTTATAAGCTGCTTTAAATTGTATGGGCAGTGGGATTGTTTGAATTCCTCCCCCCCCCCCCTCCACCCCCCAAAGATCTGATACATTGTAAAAATATTTCAAAGTGATCCTGACTAAATTTATATGCTAATATATATTTTAAGATTTTTTGATCAATAACTAAGGAATTAAAGAAATACTTCAAACATGAATCAGAAAACCTAAGAATCCAGTGCTCCTACTGCTGTCAAGTATTATCTTGCCATATGGTGACACTTTCAAATTACATATATAACTTTCTGTTTCAATCAATCTTGTATCACTGTTTCCTAATTACACTTGGATATTATGGAGTGTGTGCTCCATTGAAATTAAATAAAATAATAATACCCTTAGTCTTTTTTTGTGGCTGTAGATGTTTTGGCAAATAAAATTCTATTAAAATAATTTTTAACAGACTTTTTTTCCTTAATTTCTAATGTTTATAGATAGCATCAATTGAGATACATACATAAGAGAGCGTGCATAAACCACATAGCTCCAATTTGGCCTCCTGTGAACCACTATCCCTCCCCATGTAGACCAACTTGGCTTTTGCCTCCACCCCCCCCCCCCCCCCCCCCCCTCACCTAGCAAGTAGGTTTTTTTCCCCCTTTTGATTCCAGAAGACATTTTGCACTGTTTTCTCTTGTCAGACTATTATAAATTACATAAGGAGATAATTAGCTGAGGGAAATAAATAGGTTTAATTCTAGATCATGATACTGCTACAACTACTTTAGGCCTACTACCAGTACAGGGATCTAGCTTTTTTTAAAAATTATTCCTAGCAGTTGAGGTTAGGTTGAAATACAGCCTGGACCAGAAGAAAAATGTCATAAAAGTGGTACGGATAATTCTTTGATAGCTGCGTGTGGCAGAAAGGTGCTATAGCGGTATCGCCATCTAGAATTAAACCAATAAATATTCACATGCTGTTGTGAATTCCATTCCTCATTTTAACTGTGACAAATTTTATGAAAGGATAGCTACGTGGCCTGGCTTGGACCCCCCCCCCTCTCCCTACATAGCTCAACGTAGCCTTCCCCCCCCCCCCCCCCCCCCCGGACCAGGCCGTGTAGTTTGTGCACGGTCCCTACCTTTAACCACATGTTAATTCATTATTAATAATAATGTGAAGTAAAGGAAAATAATGAATCAAATTCTGTGTCATAAAGTTACTTGTACATTCCTGTAATAGCAACAATTGTGAAACGGCTCTTTTATTTTTAAAGGTAATAATAAAGCCTCTGCCCTTTTAAACAGAAGTTGAAGTAGAGTTCTTCTAGCGTGATAAGTTATTCTGTTGAAAAAAGTATAGGCTTGTTCAGACAGTGACTCATCATCGCATTTATGATTGGAGCACACGTGCTTGAAGTTACTTAAAAGAACACCGCATGATGCCAACCATACATTATAGTAAAGTATCACTCTTTACTTTTTGTTGATACACTTTATATTAACTATAAATTATGCGGAAACATTTTATTTCTGGTACCAGCCTACAAAATGTCTGGGTTGCTCATCCCTAGAGTGGGTCCTCTTACTTTTTTCTGGTCTAGGACACATTTCAGACTAACCACAAGTGGTAGTAATAAAACTGAAATATCCATTCTGCATGTCAACCATGTAATCATTGTGGCTTTGACAGAATTAATTTTTGGTCCAGCCTGCATCCAAACCTAAACCCCTCAATTTGGTTGTTGTATATCCCCCAAACTAAGCAAGATATCGAAAACATTTATTCCTTATTATCGAGTTTTTTCGTCGTGTTACATAAGAATCCATCATTAAATTTGACTTTTGCGAAATTTTTCTTCTGCATTTCAACTCAAGACACCTCACTTTTGAGACAGTATATCTCGAGAACTAGGTGAAATATCGAAAAATTTTACTCTTTATTTTTTATTTGTCTCGTCTTTTTAAATAAAAATTCATCATAAAATTTGACTTTGAATAATTTTTTCTTCTGAATTTCAACCAAAACCATTTCACATTTGAGACAGAATATCTCGAAAACTAAGCAGGATATCAAAAAATTTTATTCTTCATTTTTTATTTGTCTCATCGAGTTACATAATAATCCATCACCAGATTGCGGCGTCACGTTTATCCTAGAGTCCCCTTGAGGTGTTTAACCATACTCCCCGTGTTTGTTGGGAAGCGGTCAAGTCCCCACCACTCCGGCCATGCCCCCCCACTCCTCCGCCGGCCTGCTTCACTTCCATGCGTGGCAAAGGTCTCTTGCGTCGTCTCCATATTATTCCTTCCTCCATGACCTATTGCAGCTCTTATTTATCTTTGAAAATTCCCTCGGCGAAAATAGACTGACACAACATTAAACTGTTTACATTAAACTAAATATACGGCATAGTGTTAAAGAAATTTGGAGAAGCGAAATGCAACTAGAAATAACTACATTAAAGTCCCAAATCAAGATCTTCGATATTGAGTTAGCAATCAGTCTGACCTCCGGGAGAGAGATACGAAGCAAAAACTAATAATGAGCAAATTGACAAGCCGTTCTTTGAGTTGGAGCTTGGAATGATAAAAGTTTAAAGAGGCGGGATAAATAATTTTGAAGAGTAACATTTCTTACTATTAATGAGATGAGGAAAAGTGGGAAGTATTTCTATACTTGAATTATAGAATAACATCATGTGGGTTTCCTCATAACAGCTTAATGAGAGTACTATATCGATGATTTTATAAAAATTACCCCTTTACTAATTTTACTTCAAGAATATCTAGCTACCAAGATCTCGAAGTGATATGATGAAATTGACAAAATATAGAGTGAAATGAGGAACAAGTCAGTTACCTTAAAGCTCAGCAAAACATAATTACCTTAGTATTTTTTCCTCACTCCAGCCACCATGGATTTTGCAAATACCAGTTACTTGTTGCTCTGGTAGCTAGTATGAATCAAGAGGAAAGGCGCTCCCCCCTTCCCCTCTCCCCCAGACCTCACCATAGTTAGAACCAGTTTATTTAGATAGAATATTTGCGATGCCATCTGTCTGTGAAACATATAACTTGTGTTCTATATGATAAGTGTTTTGTTTGTGAGATGTGTAGTTTACGAGGTGGAGATTTGGGACCCGTCCAACATTTGCCTAGGTGACTTCAGGGAATCGCCGTCAGAACGACTGATACGACCTCCCCAATCAATTATTATAACTGTTGAGTATTGTACATTTATATCTGTGAGGAATGTTCTGGTGCTTGATGTATCTTTGGAATTGTACATGAGTGAGCACGAGTCGTTGTCTGGCTGTTGAACTGAAAACATGTGGATATAAAGTTTAGTGTGTGTACCTCAATAAACGTATTATTATTACAGCAGACCTTATTGTGTGGTGAACTTATTTAACATGGTAGCACTCCGTGGTTTAGTGGTTGAGTGGTTAAATGGTTGAAAAAAAAGGTCGGTGGCTTTCGTGTATTCAAGAAAGTTTGATTTCAAGTAATAATGGCTGACATTGTAATACCGTGCTTTGACGGCGAGGACTATGGAAATTGGAAGAAAAGAATAACGATGTATTTAAAGATGAAGAAATGTTATACAGTGGCTTCAAGAGACCGAGCGGGGCGGTGTAACGGTTAGCGTTCTCGCCTCGCATTCGGGAGGACGGCGGTTCGAATCCCCATGGCCGAATTCCTTCCCATTCCTTGCCCCCATCCTTGCCCCACATCCTTTCACGTCTCTAAAGAGACGTAAAGCAGTTAAAAAAAAAGGCTTCAAGAGAGAAAAAAAGTATGGATAATGCTGAAATTTGGGAAGAAGAAAATCTGAAGGCAGTAACTACATCTATAGTGCTATTACGAATAAGCAACTTGAGTTTGTGAGTGATAAAGTGAATGCATATGAAATAATGACTAAGTTCGACGAATTATACTCCAAGGAATCGACTGCACTCCAAATAATTTGTAGAAACTAACTGGAAAAATTGAAGTTAAAAGACTACAATGAAACAGCAACATTCTTTAGTGATTTTGAAAGGACAGTAAACGAATTGAAAGCTGCTGGGGCTAAAGTGACTGAGAAAGAAAAATTAAACTACATGTTAAGAACTTTGCCGGACTCTTTGTGCTACATTGGTGACTTGGTCGATGTTTTGAAAGAAGAAGATCAAACTGTTGAATTTGTTAAAAGTAAAATTCGATTAATGGACAAAGGTGAAAGTGAATCTGTAAAAACAAATGCATTCCATAGTATGAGAAAATCTGGTACAAGTCGTCAGGAACAATTGTGTTGGGGCTGCGGAAGAAGAGGACATTTCAAAAGAGATTGTGGTCGTCGAAATGAAGAAAATGAAAGAGGCACATGAAATCACAGCAGACAGTATCAAAGAAGCATCAAAGTGGAAACTTCAGAGGTCACAACAATGATCAAACGTGGAGCGGAAATAAGCACAAGGGATCCAGAAACGACTGGTATCAGCGAAGTGAAGAATACCAACAAAGTGAAAGTGTAAGTGCAACGGGATCAAGAAACGGCCAGTATCGGCATGGTGAAGTATACCACCAAAGTGAAAGTGCAACAGGCAGTTTTGTAACAGAGGTTAGGAGCTTGATGGTGCATAATAAAATAAACACAGGTAACAAAGAAAATATTAAAATTGATTGGTTATTGGATAGTGGTTCTACAGATCATGTTGTAAATAATGAAGAGTATTTTTCTGAGTGTGTAACTTTAGAAAAGCCTGTAGAGGTAAAGATTGCTGATGGGAAAATTTTGAAAGCAACTAAGATAGGAAATGTATTTAGTTATTTTTCAGTTTATGGTAAATTGATTCAAATTAATATAGAAAATGTATTTTATGTTAAAGACATGAGTAGAAACTTGATTAGTTATGCGAAAGTAACAGACAAGCACAAGATTGTATCTGTAGGAAATGTTTCAAAAGTTTTTGATGGAAATAACAGGCTAATTGCAATTGCTATGAAGGAAGGTAATCTGTATAAAATGACAAGTAGCATTTTTAAGGAAGATGTTAATGTAAATATTGTGAGTAACAGTGATTCTATGACTGAAAAGGAGAGATGGCATCGCATATTAGGGCATGTAAATTTTAACTATTTAAATACTTTGTGTAAAGATCAATTAGCGTTGGTTTACGTAAAAGTTTAGAGTCTGAATATATGAAGTGTAAAGTTTTTATAGAAAACAAAATGCGCAATTTACCTTTTGAAAATAATAGAAGCAAAGCAGAAGGAATTTTAGAAATTATTCACACTGATTTAAATGGGCCTCACTCAACTCTTGGTTTGAATGGTGAAAGATACTTTCTAACTTTTATAGATGATTATAGCAAAGCAGCTCGTGTTTATCCTATCAAATCAAAATTCAAGTTTATGATTGTCTAGTTGCATATGTAAATGAAATTGAAAATTTGACAGGTAAAACTATTAAGAAACTGAGATGTGATAATGGAAAGGAATATTTAAATTCTGATGTTTATCGATTTGTAAAGGAAAAAGGAATTGTTTTAAATGTTTGCCCTCCCTATGTACATGAGTTAAATGGTGCGGCTGAAAGATATAATAGATCTATCATGGATGTGTCATGGTGTTTGCTAGCTGAAGCAAAAGTAGATAGGAGGTTCTGGCCTGAAGTAGTTTGTACAGCAGTTTATCTTCAAAACAGAATTTTAGCTAATACTATTGAAAAGAAAACTCCCTATGAAATTTTACTAGGAAAGAAACCAAATGTTAAACATCTGAAGCTATATGGTAGTAAATTTTTTGTAAGAGTACCTGAACAATTGAGAAAGTCTACATGGGATCGTAAAGCTGATAGAGGAATTTTATTAGGTTATAGTGAAGTTGGATACAGAGCATTAGTAAATAATAAAATTGTTGTTGCAAGACATTGTAGCTATTTTAAAATTTATTATCTTCTTGTATCATGTATTCTTAAATTTCGACGAAGAAATTAACTACCAGACATTTGGTAGATCCGAAGATTGCAGGTTTATTTATTTGATAAGGTAGGAAAATTGTTTATAATTACAATACATTTAATAAAGATTAACACTTAAGAAATCACGTCTAAAGCGGATCAATATTTTAACTACAATCAACACGCCATGCATCATCAGCGATAATCCTACTATATCTGTACTTCAGAGAGCTTACATAACCAACGTATCCATAGATGTAAATTCTATTACCTTAAATAAAATTACTATAAAGGCATTATGCCTATTCTGTTACACTCCCACCGATGGAACCAGGCGGAAGTTGGCATTAACAAAGCCCCGACTTCCGTCGCCAGGTAACCCTTAAACTAAGATTGAAATGATTATACATGTCAGACAAATGAAATGACTTATGAAATACAAAAAATTTGGCTGGCAGCCACTCGACTACTCTTATGTTAATAACAACAATTTTTTAACATTATTGCACAAACCTTGAAGTCACATATAAATGGAGAAAGAAATACAATGGAACATTAAAACAAAAAAACAAAACAAAGAAGAAGACAATCAAACACCACTCGTTGCACAAAAGTGGATATTGATCTTCATAGTGTTTTTTTTTTTTCTTTGTCCCCCAAATGCACAACTTGCCACAGGGCTACAACGGCTAACACTTCACCTACGAAACACAACATGACATGAGTTATTATTATTATTAATTGTTTTTCACATTGGTCCTATTACTTTGCCTATGTCGAAGCTGAACTTCTAATCGTAAGTTAAAAACAAAATACCTCCTTTTGGACCCTAATTGCCTCAGAAAAGTGAGAAACGTGGAGGATTTGTCTGCATATAAATGCACTTTCAATCAGTGCCTGACCCCGCACTCCCATTCAATTTTACACTTTTATAAGATTTTCGAGAAACCACCTTGAAAACTCCTCTTATTCCATTATTCGGGTACTCTTCTACAACATCCTCTTCGTTCACACCTACTGGCGTTCCCCTCGAATTCCCGGTGTGGTTCTCACACACACTAGTCATTCCCACCAAGGCTGCCCAGCATTCCTTCCTATGTCGCACAGTTCTTGCGTCTCCCCATGATATCACTCTTATCTTTTTATGCTCTGGCACTTCACTCCAATCGAGGTATTTGCATGAGACCGCACACATCATGAAAAAGTCTTTCTGCGTCCCCTTAGCGGCCACATAAGTTTCTTCCCTTAACAATTCTCTATGTACGGCTATCTGCCTATCCACCGACCAATAATGTTGTCGAAACTCCCTCTTGAATTCATTAAATGTGTTACAATTGCCAGCAAACCAGTCGGCCCATCGCCTCGCTCCTCCGGCCAAGTACCAACGAACCATCTCGATCCGCTGTTTTTCAGAAGCAACGGAGAAAGGTGCAAAGTCCTCAAAGTCCCGAATGAATTCAATGGGGTGCATATGCCCATCACCATCAAATTGTTCCCATTCAATTTTCTCTTCGACCCACGCTGCTGTTGAAGTCGAATGATGGCCCCTGACATTGGATACATCCTCCCTTTCTACTGCCGGAACTTTCACTCTTGTAACATCTTCTATCAACGCTGCTGTGGATAATTGGTACTTACCCAAGTTCTGTGAAATCAACTCGACATTTGCGACCACACTGTTTACCTTTTCTTTATCTTCTTTGATGTGTTTCCCCAAAAGGATACCGTGATCCTCTACCGCCTCCAGTCGCCTCCCGTGACTTACATTGACTTCTTCCCCGACAACTAACTGTTTACTGAGTACTTCGTTATTCTGTCGTAACAGTATTGTCTCCCTACTCACACTATGCTCTAACCTAGTTAGCCGTTCCGCTAGTCGTTCAGCTTGTTCCTTACAATCAACATTATGTTGTCTTAATTCTAATTGGACATTCCCTAATTGTCGAACATTGTCTTCTACCAACATATTTAAATTCCCCACTGTACTCTCAAGTGATTGCAATCGACCCCCAAGCTCAGCCTTGAAATTACTTTCTACTGATTTCAAATTACTTTCTACTGATTTTAAATCAGCCCTCAAGTTGTCATTCATTGACTCCATACTATTTTGAAAAGATTGCAACTGTACCAAGATAGCACGAACTGACCCATCAGTGAACTTAGGACCTGAGTCATTCAAGGACTCACTTCCTATTGCTGCCATCCCCTCCACCATTTCACTCTCTTCTGTAGCCATGTTGTCAACACTCTCAATACAATCGCACAATATTCTGATTGCAAAGAAAAAATATCCACCGAACCAGCAAGCAAACAAAAAAATTAAGATGGAAACATAAATTCTGCTCCAACACCAATCACAGTTATTGTTAAACAAGGTGTACGCTATTGCATGCAATGAAATGCAAACAAGGTAACAAATATTAATTAATAAAATTCCCCAGGAAAGTTGAAACTAATTTTTTTTTCAATATTCACTCAAACTGACTTTTACACGGGAAGAAAATAATTTAATTTTTTTTTCTTTATGAAAATTATTTTTTTCTTTATGAAAATTATTTTTTTTTTTTCAATGCAAATGATCATATGAAAATTCTCTCATGTCAGCTTGTGTTTCTTACAAAGATAAAAAAAATTGGTACTTTCCTTTTGAAGAGAAGAACTGCTAGCTTCTAGGACTGCGCAATGCCGCCCCTTACAGTCTCCCGTAAATGAAGTTGGTTCTCTGCGTCGGTCGTATCGCTCCAGCTGCTGGTGTTACCTATGCGCCGGTCTCGATAATACTGAGCGGATCGGCTCTCCTCGGGAATCGTCGGCTCAATTCGGTTGTCGCGTTCCGGTGGTAATGGCTGCTCGCTTGTTAATTATTGTTACTTTATGTAATTCACTTTTCCTACCTTTTGTTTCAGTGTTTGTCCGTGGTTAATTATGCTTTTAATTAATCCCACTTCAAAACACACTGTCCTGTCGCGGTATTGCCATGTAGCTATTTTAAAATTTATTATCTTCTTGTATCATGTATTCTTAAATCTCGACGAAGAAATTAACTACCAGACATTTGGTAGATCCGAAGATTGCAGGTTTATTTATTTGATAAGGTAGGAAAATTGTTTATAATTACAATACATTTAATAAAGATTAACACTTAAGAAATCACGTCTAAAGCGGATCAATATTTTAACTACAATCAACACGCCATGCATCATCAACGATAATCCTACTATATCTGTACTTCAGAGAGCTTACATAACCAACGTATCCATAGATGTAAATTCTATTACCTTAAATAAAATTACTATAAAGGCATTATGCCTATTCTGTTACATTTTTTGTAAGAGTACCTGAACAATTGAGAAAGTCTAAATGGGATCGTAAAGCTGATAGAGGAATTTTATTAGGTTATAGTGAAGTTGGATACAGAGCATTAGTGAATAATAAAATTGTTGTTGCAAGACATGTTGATATTGTAGAGAATAATGTTAACCTTATCCACTTAAAGGGTTATGATTCAGAGAGTGATTCTAGTGATGAAAATGAATCTGTAGATGAGGAAATGAAAGAAGGAGATGTTAAAGGAGGTTTAAACAGTGATAAATGTAAATTGACTAGGTCAGGTAGAAAATGTAAAATGCCAGATAGATTTAATGATTATGTCTGTAGCAATATCATTTAAGTAAACTTTTGTTGTGCTGATAGTCCAGATAATTTCGAGGAGGCGATTAATTGTAAAGAGTCAGTGTATTGGAAACAAGCAATGGACAATGAGATTGACTGTTTGTATCAAAACAAAACATGGAAACTAGTAAAGAAACCAGAGAATGTAAATGCTCTTGATGTAAAGTTGGTTTATACAAAAAAAATCAGATAACACTTATAAAGCAAGATTAGTTGTAAGGGGCTTTCAACAAAAGGAAGTTGTAGATGATATATATTCACCAGTGGCTAAGATGCAGACATTGAAACTTTTACTGTCATACTGTTGTCAAAATGGTTTAGCTATAGAGCAAATGGATGTTGAAACTGCATTTCTTAATGGTAAAGTTTTATCAGAGGTTTATATAAATCAGCCAAGAGGGTATGAAGATGGTACTAATAGGGTTTGTAAATTGAATAAAGGATTGTATGGTTTACGAGAAAGCCCTAGAGCTTGGTATGATTGTTTTGATGAATTTATGAGTAATCTAGGTTTCGCAAAATGTGAATTTGATTATTGTCTGTATACTTTGATCGATGGAGATGGTGTAATAATATTTGTTGATGATCTATTAATTTGTTGTAACAGTAAAAGGAAAATAGATAAAATCTAGAATCTGTTGTCGAAGAAATTCAAGATGAAAGACTTGGGTCAAGTAAAAACCTATTTAGGAATTAATATAGATTACAATCTGGAAGAAAATGTTATGAGTTTTAGTCAGGAAAATTACATCAATTCTTTAGCCTCAAAGTATAAAATTCTAAACTCAAAATTGTATGATACACCAATGGAAGTTAATTTAAAATTAGAACCTGTGAATGAAGTAAGTCAAGACATTAGATACAGAAACTTAATAGGTGCTCTTTTGTACATCAGTTCAGGAACTAGACCAGATATCAGTTACAGTGTTAATTACTTAAGTAGATTTCAGAATTGTTACTGTAAAGTTCATTACAAGTATGTATTAAGAGTATTAAAGTAGTTGTATTTAACGAAAAATTTGAAATTAAATTTCTGTAGAAATGAAAATGTAAAAACTTTGGATTGCTATGTTGATGCAGATTGGGCAGGTGATATTGTAGATCGAAAGTCCACGACGGGGTATGTAATTAGATTGTTTGGAAATTCAATATTTTGGAAATGTAGGAAACAAGGAAGTGTCGTTAAATCTTCCACTTTTGCTGAATATATTGCCTTGTCAGAAGCTGTTACTAAACTAAAGTATGTTTTGGATGTATTAAAAACTTTTAATGTAAATATCAAAGGACCTGTCCAAGTATACGAAGATAACGCAGGAGCAGTAAATATGGTAATTTTTCAAAGAACTCCAAGTATATTGAAGTACACTATCATTTTGTAAATGAGTGTTATACAAATGGTGTAATAGACATTGTGAAAATAGACACTAACAAAAACATTGCTGACATATTTACGAAGGCATTGTGTAAAGTTAAGTTCAAAAAGTTTAGAGAGATATTGAATGTGAATTAATAGAAGTACAGATATAAATGTAAGGTGGCGTGTTGAGTACATGGAGGAAGGAAATATATGGAGGAGAAGTGACGTTAAATCGGTGAAGCAGGCTCTAAACTCTCGCGCATGCGCAGTGGCGGCAGCTGCGATATTGCGCTTCCAACAAAATTCCAAGTTCACATTGTGTTAGATGCAGAGATTACTTCATTTTATAATGTGTATAAGTGTTTTATAATGGCATCTTGTGTTGCGTACGGTTACACAAATAGGCCAGACAGGAAAGAACCTGGAATATCTTTTCATAAGTAAGTTGAATTCTAATTATCGTTGTTGAAGTGGGCGGTAGGAATTACAAACTTGGATGCCTGTATATAAATATTTAGTCATAGCTCTCAATGGGATGACTTTGTTCTCAAATTTTTGTTGGTGTAGAAAATTAGCATACCTTGCTATTTTGCACATAATAGACTAGCATTACTTTTTAACGAGTGTTGAAAATGAGATTTAACGGGGTGTGTTTTACATCGCGATTCAGTGAATTTAGTATTGCGCTTTCTTTCGTCACGTTGCAGTTTATACTGTATGATGAAATTAAATGTGTTAAATTATGCTATGAAATCTAGGAATCTTGATGAATCAAACGATATTGTTACTGCAAATACAGTTTGCGATTCAAATACACGTGTGTGGGTATGTCTACATAGTTTGATTCTGTACGGCAATTTAATGGAGATTGTGGTTAGGTCTAAATCCAGTCTGTACCAGAATGGTTTTGTTGTTCCATGAGGTACAAAGAATTTATCTATTACTGTTAGTAATTTCATGTGAACCAAGTTAGTGACAAAACGTATATCGCGATGGAAACTACTTCCAGCCATTTCCAATTAAGCTTACGATGTATGTTAACAAGATAACTATTTTTATTCTAGTCTAGGCCGCATTTCAACCTAACCACAAGTGGTAGTAAAAAAAACTGCAATATCCATTCTGCATGTAATTCATTGTAGCTTTGGCAGAATAAATTTCTGGTCCAGGCCGCATATCAACCCAATACCAGTATATCCTGAAAACTAAGCAAGATATCGAAAAATTTTATTCTTTATTTTCGATTTGTCTCGTCGTGTTACATAAGAATCGATCATTAAATTTGACTTTTGTGAAATTTTTCTTCTCCATTTCAACTCAGGACACCTCACTTTTGATACAGTATATCTCGAGAACTAGGTGAGATATCGAAAATGTTTATTCTTTATTTTTCATTTGTCTCGTATTTTTAAATAAGAATCCATCATCAAATTTGACTTTTACCAATTTTTTCTTCTGATTTACAACCAAAACCATTTCACATTTGAGACAGAATATCTCGAAAACTAAGCAGGATATCAAAAAAATGTATTATTCATTTTTTATTTGTCTCATCGAGTTACATAATAATCCATCACCAGATTGCGGCGTCATGTTTATCCTAGAGTCCCCTTAAGGTTTTTGTACATATTCCCCGTGGCTGTATGGAAGCGGCCATGCCCCTTCCACTCCGGCCATGCCTCCCCCCCCCCCCATTCCTCCACCGCCCTGCTTCACTTCAATGCGTGGTGAAGGTCTCTGGCGTCGTCTCCATTTATTTCCTTCCTCCATGGTTGAGTATTGTGTATTTATATTTGTGAGGATTTTTCTGGTGCTTGATGTATCTTTGGAATTGCACATGAGTGAGCACGAGTCGTTGTCTGGTTGTTGAACTGAAAACATGTAGATATAAAGTTGTAGTGTGAGTGCCTCAATAAACGTATTATTATTACAGCAGACCTTATTGAGTGGTGAACATTATTTAACAATAAGCACTCTAGTATTTGATCTTAAGAGACATAATAACTTTTCATACTTCTTCCGGAGTAGCTAAATTTATAGACATAGTGTCCAATTTTTCCTGGAAGCCTGTTTTGACAAAATCCACAATGTGTGTCACCGAGGTATTGACAGTCAATTTATCAGCAACAGATAACAATTATTTATTAAATATATCATCGATTGAAAAATTAGATTCTACTGAATTTTCGTTAATATAAATATCTTTACTGGTTTGATTATTTTTTCCTATCTCCTTTTTTACAACGTCCCATATTGTCTTAATTTTATTTTCAGAATCATTAATTTTATGTTTGTAGTATATGATTTTATATTCTTTAATAAAATTTTCGGTATTTTGCAGTACTTCTTGTAATGTGTTTTAACATTAGCATTGTGTTCCTAGAGGCAATATATAATTTCATTTTACATGTGCATGATGTTCTAATACCCACAATTATCCATGATTATTGTTCTTTTTGAGAAGCAAGAAACCTTTACAAGGAGAAACAACTCAAAATGTAATTTAAAACAATGCCACTAAAAATGTTTTATTTTTCATTTATACGTTGTGCACTGTAAACTTGTTCTCAGTTTATGGTATTAAGGTACTTTCTAAAACAAGTAACTGATTTATCACTTATTACTCGCATAAGTTTAAAAACATTATTTCTGGAGCTAGTTCCTAATGAAGTAATGATATTTAATAACTGAATATCGTGTTCTGAAAGTCCATTGATAGATGGCTTTATTGTATAACTGAATTTTGAAGTATCTAGGAAAATATTATCTATAGCTGAGTGACTATTATTCATTATTCTGGTGGGATAATTAACTACCTGAGTTATACATGACAATGTTAGCTTCTTTTCTGCTCAAAAATGTTAATAAGAGTTAAAACTGATTCAGAGAAATAGAAAAGTTTCCAGAGGGTGTTCTGTATACAATTACTAATATGAAAATTTCACTATTGAAATTATTTAGTCATATAATACGGCCTGAAAATGTTGATCAAGACAATAATTGCTAATATCAATAACATCAAAACTATAACCATTTCTAATATAAGTGACAACTGCTCCTTTCTCCAAGGTTGTTCTACAGTAATGAGAAGCTAAATTAAATTCAGATACATTTGACGTACCAGTTCCTGTAGTTATATGGTGTTGATACAAAGATAAAATATCAATTCTATTGATAGCATTTAATTTATTTATGCATACTAGTAATTCATCCACTTTGTTTGATAACCCTCTGATATTCTGATGTAATAAATTAATTCCTACACGATATTTAATTTTAATATCTAATAAAATTAATTTTTATTTAAACCGATTTTTGTTAAAACTATCTTCCTAATACTTTACCCTTATCTAAAAAAAAAAAAAAAAAAAAAAAAAAAAAAAAAAAAAAAAAAAAAAAATGGAGCTAACACCATAAACTACAGGAATCTTTTCATGAGAACTGGTTGCCCCAATTAAACGTCAGACATAAGAAACCGTTCCATTTCCAGATTCACCCGCCACCCCTGCTAAGTTCATATGTGACCGAACATAGCGTCTCAGGAATGACATCATAGTAACCTGAGTGCGGCACTTCGCTTTTGCTATTTTCTCCAGGTCATCGCTAATACTATAACTATCGCCCCTGTACAGACTATTTCCTGCTCTACCCACTATCACTACATGATCCTGATCGGTGAAATCCTCACAAAAAACCTTTACCTTCTAACACCTGAGCACTAGTTTTGAAGAAACTGATGACCTGGAAATCTGATCCTAATTTTTCCTGTACCAATGGGCCCACACCTCTTCCGTGAATACTAGCCAGCAGCAAGAATTTCTTCTTCCATAGTCCTCGCCTACCAGAATTAACTACACATCTTTTCCTACAAGCCTGCTGCTTTTTCCAAATACCTAAAGCTACGGAAGGCTCATCACTGTTTAGCTCTCGCAACTGGGAAAACCTATTTTTCACTCGAACAACAAAAAAATCAGAAGCCTGCCTTATCTGGTTGTCCTTTTCCCTGTTGCCAGTTCCCAACCATCCCTGTTTCCCTCCCGTTGCAGCCTATCCAACTCCTTCCTTGCATCTATCAGTTCAGCCTCAAGGGTACTAATTCTTACCACCTATTCTAATATTTTCCTATTTTTTTTTTTTTAAATCGCGGCCTCATTTGTGTATGGTAATTACCACACTTTTTATTCATGACTAGCATAAGCCCATGACCGTTTTATGCGTATTGTCATGGTTATAGAATAGTTCCAGTTTTTAGGGTCAAAGATTATGACAGGTTGGCCTGATCTGGTCAAATACGATCTTGACCGGTATTTCATTCTTGAGCTTAAAGAAATCAGAAGTATTAATAGACGTATTAACACGGATAGAGACTACTACGCTATCGTATAATTGTTTCAATCGTCGTGGTTGGTAAACTCGAACTGCCTGAAATATAAAACTGACTTTAATTTGACCCTTAAAACCTACTCTGTAAAACTTGAAGAATTTATGTTTAAAAGGAGTGCGCAATTGCTTCTGATGAATTACATTGTTTCACAATGGTCTTAGTGTCGGTAACGGCCAAAGAACTTAATTTATATTCCAACTTATTAAATAGCTAAGCAAAATTTAAGAAATTAACTACCAGAATTCATCTGATATCAACTTCAAATAACTCACGTGCACCGAACAAGTACAAAGACCACTAACGAAAGATGTCAATAAAGTACACAAAAAAACCGTAATCTATAAACTCTGGTCAAGAAGCAACATTGGCAAAAATTTTAATCAACTTGAAACTTAGCATAGGCCGGAATGACAACTAACATTCGTGGTTACAGCAGAGACCATGAGAATTTTTAAATTTTTTTCAAGTTTTTTATGTTACTTACATCACTGACATGTTTCTAAAAATTAATTGTAGTTCCACGTTTTATTCAGTCATAAAGATTTTAAATAAGAACTTGACCTGTATTTCATCCTAGAGCTTGGAGAACTCAGAAATATTAATAGACATATTAAACACGGACAGAGACGATCGAGCTATCGTAAAATTGTTTTAAAGGTCGTGGTAGCTAGACACGAACGTTCTGAATGACAAACTTGACTTGTATTTGACCCTAAAAGTTTACTCTGCTAGATTTGAAGAATTCCTATTTCCTTTGAAAGCATCATTTGTTTTTGATTGAACCTGACCAAACGATGGATGAAGGAAATATATGGAGGAGAAGTGACGTTAAATCTGTGAAGCAGGCTCTAAACTCTCGCACATGCGCAGTGGCGACAGCAGCGATATTGTGCTTCCAAACAAATGCGATGTTCGCATGCTGTGATTATTTCATTTTGTAATGTGTATAAGTGTTTTATAATACCATCTTATGTTGCGTATGGTTGCACATATAGGCAAGAGAGGAAAGAACCTGGAATATCATTTCATAAGTAAGTTGAATTCTAATTACCGTTGTTGAAGTGGGCGGTAGGAATTGCAAACTTCGCTGCCTGTCTATAAATATTTAGTCATACCTCTCAATGGGATGACTTTGTTCTCAAATTTTTGTTGGTGTAGTGTAGAAAATCAGCATACCTTGCTATTTTGCACATAATAGACTAGCATTACTTTTTAACTAGTGTTGAAAATGAGATTTAAAGGGGTGTGTTTTACATCGCGGTTCAGTTAATTTAGTATTGCGCTTTCTTTCGTCACGTTGCAGTTTATACTGACAATGTATGATGAAATTAAATGTGTTAAATTATGCTATGCAATCTAGGAATCTTGATGAAGCAAACGATGTTGTTACCGTAAATACAGTTTGCGATTCAAATACGTGTGTGTAAGTATGTCTATATAGTTTCATTCTGTAGCGGGAATTTAAAGGAGATTGTGGTTAGGTCTAAATGCAGTCGGTACCAGAGTGGTTTTGTTGTTCCATAAGGGACAAAGAATTTATCTATTACAGTTAGTAATTTCATGAGAACCAAGTTAGTGACAAAACGTGTATCGCGATGGAAACTACTTCCACTTCCAGCTATTCCCAATTAAGCTTACGATGTATGGTAACAAAATAACTGTTTTTATTCTGGTCTAGGCCTCATTTCAACCTAATCACAAGTGGAAGTAAAAACAACTGAAATATCCATTCTGCATGTCAACCAGTTTGTGGCTTTGGCAGAATTAATTTCTGGTCCAGGCCGCATATCAACCCAATCCCAGTATATCCCGAAAACTAAGCAAGATATCGAAAAATTTTATTCTTCATTTTCGATTTTTCTTGTCGTGTTACAAAAGAATCGATAATTAAATTTTACTTTTGCGAAATTTTTCTTCTGCATTTCAACTCAAGACACCTCACTTTTGATACAGTATATCTCGAGAACTAGGCGAGATATAGAAATTTTTTATTCTTTATTTTTTATTTGTTTCGTCTTTTTGGATAAGAATCCATCATCAAATTTGACTTTGACTCTGTATAGGTTCGGCCTAGCCCCCCCACTCCTCCTCCGCCCGGCTTCACTTCGATGCGTGGTGAAGGTCTCTTGCGTCATCTCCATTTATTTCCTTCCTCCATGGACCAAACATTCATAATTTAATCTTTGGTCATAGTGTATGTAACGGCCACAGAATCTAATACCATGGAGCAAGGAATATATGGAGATGACGCAAGGGACCTTCACCACGTAAACCGGGTAGGGAGAGGTGCGGTGGGGAAGCCGCCATATTGCTTGGCCGTAAAAACACGGGGAAAGACACGAAAACCTCAAGGGAATAATAAGATAACCTTGGCACCTCAATTTGATGATGGATTATAATGTAACTCGAAGAGACAGATGAAGAATAAAAGCTTTTGATATCGTGCATATTTTTCGAGATATACTGTCTCACGAGAGAGGAGTTTCGGGTTGAAATTCAGAAGAAAAATTTCCCTAAGGTAAAATTTGATAATAAATTCTTATAAAACATTGTGAGATAACTCGAAAGTGAAGAATATGTATTTTCGTTATCTCGCTTAGTTCTCGAGAAATGCTGTCTCGTAATTGGGGTGGTTAGGTTATGTTAAGTCAATGTTTAGAATGATCCCTTCAAAAGACCTCATAGCTTCTGAGCTTACTCAGAAGATATTGTACTTTTAGTGACCTATGTAACTTTCCTAGCAACATCAGTTCATTTATCTTCTTGCAACACCAAAAGTCAGAAGCTTAGATGGGAGTAGTTTACATCGCGATACACATTGTGTCACTAACATAGTGCTCATGAAATAAATTACAACTAGTAGTAAATAAATTGTTTGTACCCTTCTGGGTACAATTAATTTTTTTTTTTTTTTTTTTTTTTGCCCGATTCAATCTATTCACATTTCCATTAATATTGCCGCTACAAATTTAAACTATGTGGACAGATCTAAACACATGAAATGCATCGCGAACTACATTTCGGGTAACAACAATGTTTGCTTCATCAAGTTTAGTAGTTCACACAGCACAAATTATCACAATTAATTTCATCATACACTTTCAGTGTAAACTGAAACTGGACTAAAGTATGCACATTCGCTGTATCGCGATGTAAACTTGACCCGCTTAAATTAGATTTTCAATACTTGTTTACAATAAGGCTAGCCTTTTATGTGCAAAGTAGTAACATGTACGGATTGTCTACACTATACCAACAAACATTTGAGAACGATATCATCCTATTGAGAGCAATGAATAAATTTATAGCGGTAGGCTCTAATCTTGCAGTTATCTGTAAAACATTTCAAGAACAATAATTACAATGTGATTTAGTTACGAAACGTTATTCCAGGTTGTTTCCTATCTTGTCTGTTTGTGCAACTTGGCATTATAAAAAACTTTGAAATATTAGAAAATTAAATGTTCACAGCAGCATACACAGTGCAAACAGCTCAATGTTTCGGGGTGATTCCTATGGCTGTCAGTGGCCGCCGCGCATGCGCAGTGGGAGACGTGTTTTTATATGAGGTTTCACCGAATTGGAGTTATTTCGTCTCCAAATATACCTTCCTCCATGCCTAATACATATTTCAGATTATTAAATAGTAGAGCAACTCTGAAGAAATGAATTGCCAGAATAGTCGATTCGGTAACATATTTGGTCTGATGACCATTTTAAACAACCTAATAACTCATGTACAACTAACATTAACAAAGACCATTAACGAAAGTGGTAAATAAAAAGCAAATAAATTATATGTGTAATCTTTAGTTATACAATAACATTTGCGAAAGTTTTAATTTATTTGAAATTTAACCTAGGCTGGAATTACAATTGGCATTCACGCTTACAGCAGAGACCATGGGCAATTTAAGTTTTTAAAAGTTTTTCTTATGTTGCTTTCGTTAGCAACAGGTTAGTGAAAAGCAGTTCCATGTTTTTCTCAGCTGTAAAGCGTATAAATATTTTTTAACTATGAAATGCTACGAAAAGCAAACTTAGTGAATGTATTATGGCAATTAATTTGGTAGCAGTTGCTTAGCTGTTGAACTGTGGACATGACATCGAATTTCTTCTAATGATATCTCTGGTGGCTGTTAACTTTCGAGCGAAGGCAGACACGTGGTGAACGAGTGAGTGAACTTAGGAAATTATATAGAAGATTACAAGCAATCAAATGCAGCTAACAAAAACAAAGTTCAGAATGCGAGAGAAAAAAAAATTGTTCATCTTTACCTTACGAAAAAGACTGTTAAATTAACACACAAGTAAACTTCAGCTAAGGAATCAACAAATCAATACTTAAATCCACTTAACACTCCCTATCAAAAATATCACTAATGATATGAACACCAAGAATTAATTTAAACGATATTTACGTTCTTTAACAAAAAAACTGAGATTCAGCCAAGCGTTGAGAAATGTAAACAATCTTAGAAAATAAACGCAGAACAGTATACAGCACAAAATCACAATTAAATTTTTTTTGCACGAATAAAAACACTGGCAGTAATAAAATGGATTACAATTTAGAGTTTTAAATTACTATTACAACAAAAACTAACTATTAACTATATTTATTTATAATTTAAGTGCACGTGTTTTCCAGTGGTACGCGCTTCCACAGTTTTCCAGAGATTTTCCAAAAATATTTACACTCTTCAATACATTGCTTCTTTGGAGATCTTTAGAATTGTTGACGAAAGTGAGACGTGTCTATAATTTTCATTCCTTCAGGCATCACCCTTCTTATGAAGAAGTTTGATTATTGACTTTTTGAGAGAGTCAGGAACGATACCTTGTTCAAACTAACAACAAATATTAATGATAACTCTGCTAATACACCGTATGTTAACAACTTTTTTCAAATTCATATAAGCTCAGACGCATTTCGCCCTTATGGAAGGGGCCTCGTCAATGACTATTAATGTACATATTTTGTACAAATTTGAAATATTTATATGTATAACTGTTTTTTAACAAAGTATATAATAAATTTCGGTACAAACAGTTACATGTTGGTTGGGATCTCTGCTAATGCTGGTGCTATATAATCCATTAATAAGATAGGAACTTAATCATAATCAAAAGATATTTTATGCTTGAGGAATTTAATACTTTTTCTATTTAATTTCAGGTAATGGTAAATAGATACATATAATCTTCTTTAAGTGACGGGAATATAAGTATTATTACGTAATCTATTTCAATATTAAATGTTCCTTTCATTATTTTAACAGCTCTAAGAAGATAGAAATGGTGAAATCCCGACATTCACCTCCTCATGGTAGAGATGGTGTAACGAATGTATGTAATAATGTTGTTATATACAGGCGGCTAACAAATGAAGGAGCCTAATATCTTCCGGGATAAGAAGATCCCTCTACCAAGTGCCAGCAGCCTCTTAAAGGTGGATGAGCGGGTAGAGGTCAGGGCACTTTATTGTACTTGGAGCAGGAAATGGTCCCAAAAGGCATAAGAACCCACGACTGGTCAACGGCATTATTCAGGTTCATACACCAACAGCAGACAAAGATGATGAAGAAATTGAAACCTTCTATTACACCTAGGATGAAGCAGTGAAACTTACAAAAAAAATGAGAGATTACACTGATCGTGGGTGATTTTAACTCAAATTTGGCGATGGTGCTGAAGGTAATTCTGTAGGGAGCTATGGCCTTGGTGAACGAAACACAAGATAAGACAGACTGGTACAATTTTATATACAACATGAAGTTTTTATCTCTAATACATTTTTCAAACTTCATCCTAGGTTGCTATATACACGGACATCACCCGCCGATAGTGAAGAAAATACAGTAAGAAATCAAATCCATTTATTCTGGTGAAACAAGAACTAAGAAAATATGTACAATCCATAAAAACCTACCCTTTTGCTGACGTTAATAGATAACAACCCTGTAGTAATGGACTTTAAAATGCAGCGCTTTAGAAATGCGAGAAGGGATGTCAAGATATCAGGACACATAGATGTAAGAAATTAGCAATTCCTGAAGTGAAAACTAATGTTGGTACTGCTCTGGAGGAAAAGATGAAAGTTATAGAAGAGACTTGGAGTGTAGAAGTAGACAGAACATTTTTAAAAGATAGCATTACTCAAGTCCAGTAAAATAACATTGGATACAAAAGGCAGCTCTGTATGACCGCTGAAATCCTCGAGCTTATGAATGAAAGAAGGAAATATAAAACCAAGGATCCCATAAAATACAAAAGTCTGCACAAACACATACGCAGAAAAGGCAGAGAAGCAAGGGAAACATGGATATCTGGAAAATGTAAAGAAATTGGGATACTCCAGGAGAAACGCGATCACTTCATCTCATACAAAAAGGTAAAAGAGCTGAGCATTGTACAAAGGAAGTGGTGCGGACAAATACTGAGGAATTCAAACAATGAAATTATCCTGGGAGTTGAAGGAAAACTTAAAAGGTGGAAGGAATATATCGAACTTCTTTTTAAAGACGACAGAGATGATCCTCCTCCACAAAATGAAGGAATCAATGAGTCCAAAATTCACAAAAAGTATTTCATGCCATTAAAATTCAGAAGAATGGTAAAGCCACAGGTGCTCATGGAGTTTCCTTTGAAGTTATTAAAGTTATAGCTGGGCAGGACTCGAATGGTCTCAGCCTCCTAACATAATTTTTCAATGTTATTTATGCATCAGGAAAGATAAGTTATGATTGTATGAGATCAACTTTCATACCACTGCCGAAGAAGACCAACTCCTCACAACGTGATGACTACCGTATGATCAAGCTGATGTCGCGTGTGCTGAAAATACAGGGTCCGGCAATAAAACCTCCCACATTTCACGTAGCCGGCGTGCGGGTTGTAGTGAGGATACTGATGTGGAGTTTAAACATGTGTACGTGCCATTTTCAGTGTGCGCCATGTCGTGGCTTGGTGAGCATCGTGCATTTGTTGTGGACGAATTTATTCGTAACAGTTGTTCTGAGATTTTCGGAGATTTGAACTTGGCCTACATGATCGTGTCCCGGATAGAGAAACTATTCAACTGTGGGTGTCAAACTTTAGAAAGACAGGTTCAGCACTAAAAAGAAAACCTACAGGCCGTCCTCGGACTGTAACAACGCCGGAAAATTTGGCGCGTGTGATTGTGTCTATGCAACATTCACCAATCTTTGGGGACACTTAAAGCCTCTAGTGTACAAACATTACCCAAGAATTGGCAGCCATTCCAAGAGAAATGACACGAAAATGTTTGGAGAACTTTTTGTCAATGTATCAACAATGGAGGACGGCATTTAGCAGATATAATTTTAAAAACCAAATAATTAAAAATGGCAAATTATGTATTTTTCATAAATAAAAGTAATTATTCTCTATCATATTTAGTTTTTATGTGACAACATATTAAAATGAGGGTGGTTTTATTGCCGGACCCTGTATTCCTGCGAATCGTACACATCCGTATTTACACGAAGTGTGGGTCTCATATGGGGAAGACCCACTTTGGCTTCTGATATGGGCTTCGCACACGTGAAGCACTCTTTTCCTGCAATGTATTAGTGCGGAGGTGCAGGAACATGATTGTTGATGTATATGCATGTTTCATCGACTATAAAAAGCCTTCGACTGCGTGAGACATGAAAAGATGATAAAGATTATGAGATCAACTGGCATTGACCAAAATGATTTACGCACTATCAGTGTTGCAAATTGAAAAAAAACGTGTTTTTTTCAGCTTTGTGAAAAAAAAACACAAAAAAAACCTAGCATTCTTGTTTTTTTCAGAAACAATATATTTGACAAATTATAGTTTTATTTAAGGAACTTATATTTTACAAGTGTGTTTTATATCTTACTGAACCATATAATGTCTTACATAACGATTCATATATGTATCTATATAGGAAACATAATTTTTTCATCCTCTATGTCAGTACCACATTCACTAGTATCAGCACTACCAACACTAGCTCGGTCGGTGTCGGAATTTTCTGTTTCTTCTTCTGTCTCCCCTATATCTTTAACTTCAGAAGTTGTTCCAATTTCTTTTACTGGTGGTTCTTGCATTGTACGTAATAGATTTTGAGATTGCAATTTTAAATTGTGAGCAAAGTACATTCTGTGCATAAAGACTGCGCCGATATTTCTGTATTACGGCCTTTTAAGTTTTAATTTAAATCCATTATTATACAAAATAGGAGCTTTACTTCTTTTTAATCGTTGGTTCACACCAACAGTTGCAAGGAAACGATTCATAATTACTGACAATTTAATGAGTCAATACCACTATACTCCGAGAGTTTATCAAGTATAAGAATATAAGGAAAGCACAATAAGTAATAAAAAGAGGCAAAAACCGTAGATAAAATTTACATTCCTAATTTTTTAAAAAGATCTGTAGGTCTACTGATAAATTCGTAGAGCTGGCAGCACTAGTTCGAATAGCGAATATCAATCCAAACAACGGGGAACGGGGATTCCTTCTCGCGCAACCTAGCCTCTTCGGGAAATCCCTGTTCATAAAAGAAAATTTCAGTCAATGTTTCAATATTTTCGTAAATTTGTTTTCTACTGAACCAGAAAAATGTAGTAGATTTAAAAATTACGATAAATACTTAGAATAAACTCTACAACCGTCATATTAAACGATAACTGCCTTACAGATTTGAGATTTAGTAGTTGTGAAAAATCTTTTTTTCTTGTTTTTTATTTTTTTTTTTATTTTTTTTTATTTTCATATTTTTTTTCAAGCCAGAAAAAACAAACCGTTTATTTGCAACAACACGCACTATCAGCAGGCTCTATTGGAATCAGACTGCAGATGGGAAAATTGACCAATGAACATTAAAAACGACTGCACTCAGAAAAGGTGTTCGCCAGGGTTGTGTAATATCACCTCTCTTGTTCAATATTTATTCCAAGGTAATTTGGAGAACGAAACCAGTTGGATCACTATAAACAGAAAAGTGATCAATAACATCAGGTATGTAGGTGACACAATTGTCATAGCTAGTGATCTATCTGCACTCCAAAGCATAATAGACAATTTAGTCTAGCACATTGAAGAGTTTGGCCTGCTTGTCAACCCTTCCAAAACCAAAGTTGTAATCTTCTCTAACAGAAAATCCAGGCAACTTATCAATAAAGGGCAATAAGACTGAGCAAGTATCCTCCTTCAAATACTTAGGCACTGTGATGGATGATCAGTGTGATTGCAAGAAAGAAATCAAATCGAGAACAGAACATGCCAGGAGACAATTTATTAGCATGAATTTTTTTTCATAAGATCGGATCTCAGTCTGCAATTGAGAATGCGAATGATTCGCTGCTATGTGATCTCCATGTTTCTTTATGGGTATGAAAGCTGGACCTTAGACCAAAATTTAGAGAAAGAAATTGAAGCTTTTGAAATGATTTTTGTATCGTCGTTCTTACGTGCTCAAAATCTCAAACGAAGAAGTACTTCATCGGATGGAGAAACAAAAAGAACGGCTGCGCGCTATAAAGCAAAGGAAAACGCGATATCTAGGACACATTATGAGAGGCGAGAGGTACCAGCTACAGGAAAAGATCTGTTGGAAGAAGAAGGAATTCGTGGCTGAAGGACATTCGGAGATGGTACAACCGCACATCAGAAGTGGCTTTCCATGCTGCAGTTTCACGCCCAGCTATGTGGACCGCTGACATCCAATAGGAAGTAGAAGAACATAGTTACTAAAAGCACATCCTCAGGATTTTTTTTTTAACTGCTTTACGTCTCTTTTTAACATCGAGGTCTTTAGAGACGGGAAAGGATGGGGGGCAAGGATGTGGGCAAGGAATGGGAAGGAATTCGGCCATGGCCTTTTTGAAGGAAGCATCCCGGCATTTGCCTGGAGTGATTTGGGGAAACCATGGAAAACCCAAATCTGGATGCCTGGACGGGGATTCGAACCGCCGTCCTCCCGAATGCGAGGCGAGAACGCTAACCGTTACACCTCCCCGCTGGGTACATCCTAAGGATGATGGCTCGTTTTCATGTTTATTGTTAATACTTAAAGCTATTGGTTTATGAACCAGGGATAATACGCTGCTCTCTCTAATATTAATAATGTTTCAAAAACTTTTTATCTTATGATCAAATCTGCTAAAAGCAGATATGCTAATAGTCAACACTTAGGTTCTTTAATTCCTTTGCTAAAAATTCTACAGTATGTTTTGTAATGCATTCTGAGATGATGATTAATCAGTCTTCCTAACTTATTGACTCTCTCCTATGGTTGCAGTATGTTTTAATACCTATTGTTAGCTAATTCTTCCTTACACTTTTCTGACCAATTAGAAACAGTCTTGTACGCAGGCATCTAAATCTCAAAAACCTTCAGAAAAAATAATTAAATATTTTAACCCCGTTCATTTCAGACATATTGGGCCGATCCTCATTCAGTAGTTTAACACCTATTTAATTTGTCTAATTTTGATTAATGGCCTAATGTTGATAAATGTACTTGATTATGGTAGTGTAGTTTGGGTCCCACAGTTAGTGTATAATATACAGGAGGTGGAGGGCGTGCGAAGTACTGCAGCTGGATTTGTTTGTGGAAATTATCGTAGACCCAGTCAGTAACTGATATGGTAAAGGAGCTGAATTGGGAGTAATTGGAAGACAGGCGGAGGGTGAATAGAGTGGTGGGCGTGTACAAGGCATATTTATGATGGGGCTTGGAAGGATGTTGGTCGAAGAAATAGGAATAGTGCATAGAAGGGAAAAGACAACCATGACCATACTACACTACCATATTCGAGCAATGGTGTGACAAAAGTTTTGTAACCCAATTCCTTGACTTCTCTCGTACATCCCCTCATCACTCTCTCCAACAAATGCAGAACTTTGAAACCTTTTCCTACCACCTGTCCTATGTGTCCTGCCCAGTTAAGCTTGTTATAAAAAGTAATCCCAAGATATTTACATTTCAAGTCTTCAGCAAGCAATTCTTTCCCCACCTTATATTCATAATTAAACTTTTGTTTTTTATTTGTGTATCTAATAAGCTGACTCTTCTTTGCATTTATCTTCATTCCATGTTTACTAACCCAATTAGATATCCTGTCCAGATCACCCTGCAATCCTCTATCGTTTTGATTCTTTTTTACAGCATTATGTCATCTGCAAAACAATCTAATTTCAGATAGTAAACAATCAATACAATTATTCATTAGAATAATGAATAGCAATGGTCCCAATACGCTACCCTGTGGCACACCCATTTTTACTTCCACTTCTTTTGATACTACATTTCCTACCCTAACTTACTGTTTTCTACCTTTTAAAAGTTCTTCTACCCAGCAAATCACTTTCTCATCCACTCCAATGGTTTTTACCTATTTTCTACCATTTTATGGCTTACTCTGTCAAACGCCTTAGACAGATCTAGTGCTACACTATCAATTTGGCTTCCCTTGTCCATTTCATCTGAAATTGATACTGATTGTCGTCCTCGATGGCAAAAATCACAAAAGCTAAAAAAACTGATAAAGCTGCTGACAGGTGCAGAACTGGGAAAGAGAAGGTTTATGCTGAAAATATCACAAAGGCATTATGAAGAGTGTTAATTGTGTACTGTAGAAGTATAATGAAGAAAGTAATAGAATTTACAAATTAAATAGAGATGCAAGAATAACAAGTAATTGTAGGGGTAGAGTTTTGGTTAAAGGAAGAAGTACTAGACAATGCGGTTTTTCCCGATGGTTACAGAGTGCATTGCAGAAATAGAAGGAGAAATTTGTGGAGGGAAATTCATAGTGGTTAGCAATGATTACTGCAATTCTCTAGTGTTCATAGTTCATTACCATGAGTTACTTGCGGTAGATTTGTGGGATAATAAAAAAGAAAAAATCTGGAAGTTGCCTGCTTACCGTAGTGGAAGAATGAATGATGGAGAAGAGGATCTTCTGGAGTAAATAAATTCATACTCAGAATGGAGATTTAAAATTACCAGGTCAAAACTTGATAGAAAATAAAATAAATAACACATGAAAACAGAGATTTGCCAATACCTTAGTATAGAAAGGGGGCTTTACACAAGTGGTAGAGCAGAAAAAAAGGGGACGAATCATCTTGGATATTTACTATATAATTTCCTAAGCTCACTCACTCACCTCCATAGCTATTGGCCAGAGAACGATGACGTTACTTACCAACCTTCGCTCGCATGCTAACAGCGACCATAGTATTAGTAATTAGAGGTTAAATGTAAGTCTGATAGGTAAGCGACTACTATGAAATGAATTGCCAATATACAGTTATTAATTTTGCTATTCATAGCTAAAAAAAATATCGATAAACTTTACAGTTAAAAAAAGGAGAATTAATTTCCGGTAATATGTCGACTTTCATATTCTGCTTAAGTCACCTTACCCTAATGGAGGTTGGCGGTCCACATAGCTAGGCTCTGAGCGTGAAACTGCAGCATGGAAAGCCTCTTCAGACGTACAATTGAACCATCTCCGAATGTCTTTCAGCCACGAATTCCTTCTCCTCCCAACAGATCTTTTCCCTTGTATTTTCTCTTCAATGATGAGCTGTAGTAGCTGGTACCTCTCGACTCTCATAATATGTCCTTGATATTGCGTTTTCCTTTGCTTTATAGTGAGCAGCAATTCTTTTTGTTTCCCCATCCGATGAAGTACTTATTCGTTTGAGATTTTCAGCACTCAAGATATGTTAAGAGACGACGATACAAATACATTTCAAAATATTCAATCTTTTTCTCTAAATTTTGGTCTAAGGTCCAGCTTTCACATACATAAAAAAATGGAGAACACGTAGCAGCAAATCATTCGCGTTCTCAATTGCAAACTGAGACCCGATCTTTTGAAAAATTTGTTCATGCTAATAAATTGTCTCCTTGCCTGTTCTATTCTCGACATGATTTCTATCTTGCAGTCACCGTGTTCGTCCACCTAAATATTTGAAGGAGGATACTTGTTCGATCTTATTGCCTTTTATTGTCTGGATTTTTCTCTTAGAGAAGACTACAACGTATGTCTTGGAAGGGTTGACAAGCAGACCAAACTCTTCACTGTGCTGAACTAAATTGTCTATTATGTGTTGGGGTATAGGTAAATCACTGGCTTTTACAACAATGTCATCTGCATACCAGATATTATTGATCACTTCTCCGTTTATAGTGATCCCGCTGTTTTCGTTCTCCAATACTTCACTGAAAATTACCTCGGAATAAATGTTGAACAAGAGAGGTGATGGTACACAGCCTTGGCGAACACCTTTCCTGATTGCAGCAGCTTCTGATGTTCCTTGGTCAATTTAGACATCTGCAGTCTGATTCCAATACAGCATGCTGACAATGCGTAAATCATTTTGGTCAATACCAGTTGTATTCAAAATCTTTATCATCTTTTCATGCCTCACACAGTCGAAGGCTTTTTTTATAGTCTATGAAACAGGCATATACATCAACATTCATGTCCCTGCACCTCTGCACTAATACATTTAAGGAAAAGAGTGCTTCACGTGTGCCAAGCCCATTTCAGAAGCCAAACTGGGTTTCACCCATATGAGATTCACACTTCTTGTAAATACGGGTGTGTATGATTCGCGGAAATATTTTCAGCACATGCGACATCTGACTGATCATACGATAGTTGTCGCATTGTGAGGAGTTGGTCTTCTTCGGCAGTGGTATGAAAGTTGATCTCATACAATCATAACTTATCTTTCCTGATGCATAAATAACATTGAAAAATGATGTTAGGAGGCTGAGACCATTCGAGTCCTGCTCAGCTATAACTTTAATAACTTCAAAGGAAACTCCATGAGGACCTGTGGCTTTACCATTCTTCTGAATTTTAATGGCATGAAATACTTTTTTTGAATTTTGGACTGGCTTCATTGATTCCTTTATTTAGTGGAGGAGGATCATCTCTGTCGTCTTTAAAAGGAAGTTCGATATATTCCTTCCACCTTTTAAGTTTTCCTTCAACACCCAGGATAATTTCATTGTTTGAATTCCTCAGTATTTGGCCGCACCACTTCCTTTGTACAATACTCAGCTCTTTTACCTTTTTGTATGAGATGAAGTGATCGCGTTTCTGCTGGAGTACCCCAATTTCCTTAAATTTTCCAGATATCCAGGTTTCCCTTGCTTCTCTGCCTTTTCTGCGTATGTGTTTGTACAGGCTTTTGTATTTTACGGGATCCTTGGTTTTATATTTCCTTCTTTCTTTCATCCGGAGTTTCTATTCCCCCAAACGGATCTCCGGGGGGTAATGCCTGAACATTGCTGTGATTGGAAAGATGAAAGTTTATGACAAGCAAATTCGTATTGCCACATGGAATGTACGCAGTTTATATGTTTGTGGGAAGCTTGCAAATGTGGAGGCAGAAAGATGCATCCTTGGAGTAAGTGAAGTAAGATGTAGACTTTAAGAAACTTATATGACTAATAGTCTCTACTGTAATAGCGAATTCCAATTGTCATTCCGGCCTAGGCTAAATTTGGATTTAATTAAACCTTTCGCTAATGTTTCTGTTTGCCCAAAGTTTATTTGCTTTTTACGTATTTTACTGATCACTTTCGTTAATGGTCTTTGTACAAGTACGGTGTACTTGAGTTATTAGGTTATGTAAAGTGGATATCAGACCAAATATGATACAGAATCGAGCACTGAGACAATTCATTTCTACTGTTTTGCTTAAACTATTTAAAACTCTGTATTAAGTTCTCTGGCCGTTACGGACACTATGACTAAAGATTAAATTATGAATATTTGCCCAGTATCAATAAAAACAACGTGATGCTTTCGAAGCAACTGTGCACTCCCTTTGAAGAGAAATTCTTGAAGTTTTCTAGAATACAAGTCAAGTTTGTATCTCAGCAAGTTGGAATCTAGCAACCACGACCTTTTGAAAACCAATATACGATAGCGCTATCGTCTCTGTCCATGTTTAATATATCTATATATACTTCTGAGTTCTTCAGGTTCAAGTGTGAAACACAGGTCAGTTTCGTATTTGGCCAGATCAGGTCAACCTTGCATAATCTTTGACCATAAATAACGGAACTATTCTAGACCCGTGACGATGCGCTAGAAACGGTCACGCGCCTACACTTGTATCCATAATACGAGGGTTGTTTCAAAAATAAGGTTCCCACGTTTTTTTTTAGGCACAAGGAATTTTATTCGAAAAAAACGAGTACACCATTGGAAACGTTGATCTTTAAGCTATTTTTCCACATAGTCCCCATTTTTTTCTATGCATTTTTTCTGTAGAGTAATTCACTTTTGCATTCCCACCTCAAAGAAGTCCGCCGCCAACCCGTTGAGAAACTTGGAAACTTCTTCTTTCAACTCCTCGTCCGTCTGGAATCGTAGACCGCCTAGGTGCTCCTTCAATTTCGGAAACAGATGGAAATCGCTGGGTGCCAAATCGGGGCTGTACGGGGGGTGGTCAATGACATCCGAGCCAAATTTGTCGATTAACTCCTTCGTCTGTTGCGACACATTTGGAAGGGCATTGTCGATGTGCAGCCTTACGTCTTTGCTGAGTTTTCCCTTACGACGATTTTGGATTGCCCGTCTGAGCTTTTTCAAGGTCTCAAAATAACCTGTGGAGTTTATAGTGGTCACTCTAGGCGTGAAACCAATGAGCAGTACACCACGCCGATCCCAAAACACCGATGCCATGATTTTTCCTGCTGACAGCTGCTGCTTAAACTTCTTTGGTGGTGGCAATCCGGCGTGTTTCCATTGGCGCGATTGTTGTTTTGTTTCCGGAGTAACGTAATGGCACCACGATTCATCCCCCGTAACAATGGAATCAAGGAAGTCTTAGTTATTCTCGTCGCATTCACTGCAGAACTTCCGAGCACAGTCGACGCGCTGCTGTTTGTGGACTTCTGAAAGCATGTGCGGCACCCAGCGCGCGCACACCTTGTGGTAGCCTAGCTTTTCATTCAAAATCCTGTCAATTGAAGCTTCAGAAGCCTCAGGAATTTGAGCAGCCAGTTGCCGGATGGTGATTCGCCGATCTTCGAGCAGGATTTGCTCAACTTTCGCCACAACGTCGTCGGAGATCGACGCCCTCCCGCTTCGTTGTTCGTCGTGGACGTCCGTTGGCAAACTCCCTACACCATTTGCGGACGTGTTGAATGCTTACACACGTTTCCCCATACACTTCACTCAATTGCGTGCAAAAATCGGATGACCGCACGAATTTCACACCTGGCGGTGACGGTGATGACGGGCTCCATCGCTTTTGGCTGTCAGGCCGGTACTGACCGTTGCAGAGCCACGCTGGTTGTTGGAATCGGTGGTGGGGGATCCGGCGAACACGGTGGTGTTGCCAGATTTCGCACTGCACCATGCACGGTAAGGGTACAGAGTTGGGAACCTTACTTTTGAAACAACCCTCGTAAGACCCGATTATAACCTCGTGGAGTGTCAAGTAACAGAGGAAATAATTGATTATGATTATGCATCAATACTTATGGTTATTAAAAAAATAAGCAAAGCAGTGGCCAAGATTGAAGGGGGGAAACAGGTGAAATTATATAAAAAAGGCACAGCTTTTGAAATTGAAGAGATATTCAGGAAAAGCTTCAGAAAATGTAGTTGAGTCAAAGTAGGAAGAGATCAAATAGATAGTAAAAAAGAGTGAAATAACGAGTTAATAATAGGAAATAAGGTGGCTAAAGATTGGTTAATGAAATATGTTATTGGTTCTGGGGAACTACTGCAGATGCATCTAGAAATTTCTATGGCTTTGTTAGAAAAGTGAGGGGAAGGTAGGGTGCTGAGTCAATTATAGATAAGGATGGAGAAGTAGTTACTGATGGTTTAATAAAAACACAGAGATTTTATATAATTCGTTTAGTGGGACCATTAGGGACAATGATTCAGGAATGGAAGGGAGTAAATAAGAGAAAGATCTTGTCCAAACAATTAGAAATGAGCAGGCTAAGAAATCTGATATTCATTCAGAGGATATCTTGAAGGAAGTAAGAAAGGGACCGCTGGAGACAATATTACTGTAAATGTCTTAAGGGTTACAGGCTGTGACTTTGCAGCTAATCTTGAAACGTAATTTAAATTGATTCTGGTACTTGCAGCTTACCAGTGGATTGAAAAAGTGCGATAAGTGTACTGGTATATAAAGGAGGGGTGACAAATAGGCTAAAATCTATAGGCCAATCTTCGATTTTTTTTTGATTTTTTTTTTTTTTGCTTATCGCTTTACGCCTCGTCGACGTTGAGGTCATTAGAGGGGGCAAGAAACCGAAATCAATTCGACCACGGCCTTTTTGAAGGAAGTATCCAAGCATTGACCTGGAGTGATTTGGGGAAACCATGGAAAACCCAGATCTGGATGCTCGGCATCCTCCCGAATGCGAGGCCAAGTCTGATATCAGTGGTATGTAAAACAACGGAGAGACTGATATACAACTACATCAGAAATGTACGTGAGGAACGTAAGTGGTTTTTATGTCGAAAATATGGCTTTAGGCAAGGATAATAATGGGAATCTCAGTAATTAGGATTGATGCAAGATATTTAATTGTTAGCGTAGCACTATATCTTTCAAAGACTTTTGACAGAGTGAGCCATAATATGATGGCAAATAAGGTAAAACTATTGGAGTGGATGAAGTGACTTGTTGGGTAGAAGAATTCTTGGAAGGTAAAAAGCAAATTGTAAGAGTAATATCGACGGAAGGTGAAGTGAAAAAGGGCATGCCGCAGGGTAGGTATTGGGACAATTACTATTTATTATTCTAATGAATAATTGTGTTGATGGCTTAATATCAGAAGTTAGGCTGTGTGCAAATGAAATAATGCTATATGATAGGATCAAAATGATAGAAGACTGTGAACAGCTGCAATGTTCTGGACAGGATATCTACTAGCTATGTAGATCAACATGGGATGAAGAAAAAAGCAAAGAAAAGCCAGCTTATTGGGAACACAGATAAAAAACTGAAGGTTGATTATGACTATAAGTTGGTGAAAGAATTGCTTGTTGAGACTTTCAATGTAAATATCTTGGCATAACGTTTGATGACAAGCTCAACTCTACAGGATACATTGGACAAGAATTAGGAGAAGGTTTAAAAATCCTTAACTTACTGGAGTGAGTGATGACGGGTTGTATCGGAGAAGTAAGGGAATTTCGTTACAAAACTTTGGTCAGAGCTGGAACATGATTCATTGGAAGGCAGGAGGAGGGTAAAGAGAGTCATGGGATTGTACCATGGAGGAAAGAAATATATATGGAGACGACGCAAGAGACCTTCACCACGCATTGAAGTTTCACCGGGCGGAGAAGGAGTGGGGGGCTAGGCCGAATCCATACAGACACGGGGTATATGTACAAAAACCTCAAGGGGACTCTAGGATAAGCGTAACGCCACAATCTGAAGATTGATTATTATGTAACTCAATGAGGCAATTAAAAAATGAAGAATAAATTTTTTTGATATCCTGACTAGTTTCCGAGATATTCTGTCTGAAATGTGAGATGTTTTTAGTTGAAATTCAGAAGAAAAAAATTAGTCAAAGTCAAATTTGATGATGGATTCTTATCCAAAAAGACGAAACAAATAAAAAATAAAGAATAAAAATTTTCGATACCTCGCCTAGTTCTCGAGATATACTGTATCAAAAGTGAGGTGTCTTGAGTTGAAATACAGAAGTAAAGTTTCGCAAAAGTCAAATTTGATGATCGATTCTTATGTAAAACGACGAGACAAATCGAAAATAAAGAATAAAATTTTTCGATATCTTGCTTAGTTTTCGGGATATACTGGGATTGGGTTGATATGCGGCCTGGACTAAAACTTAATTCTGCCAAAACCACAATGAATTACATGGTAGACATGCAGAATGGATATTTCAGTTGTTTTTACTACCACTTGTGATTAGGTTGAAATGAGGCCTAGACCGGAATAAAAATAGTTATTTTGTTACCATACATCGTAAGCTTAATTGGGAATAGCTGGAAGTGGAAGTAGTTTCCATCGCATCGCGATACACGTTTTGTCACTAACTTGGTTCTCATGAAATTACTAACAGTAATAGATAAATTCTTTGTCCCTTATGGAACAACAAAACCATTCTGGTACAGACTGTAATTAGACCTAACCACAATCTACATCAATTTGCCGCTACAGAATCAAACTATGTAGACATATCCATACACGCGTATTTGAATCGCAAACTGTATTTGCGGTAACAACATCGTTTGCTTCATCAAGCTTCCTAGATTGTATAGTATAAATTAACACATTTAATTTCATCATACACTGAGACAGAATATCTCGAAAACTAAGCAGAATATCAAAAAATTGTATTCTTAATTTTTTATTTGTCTCATCGAGTTACATAATAATCCATCACCAGATTGCGGCGTTACGTTTATCCTAGAGTTCCCTTGAGGTTTTTGTACATATAACCCGAGTCTGTATGGGTCCACTCCTCCTCCGCCCGTCTTCACTTCAATGCGTGGTGAAGGTCTCTTGCGTCGTCTCCATATATTTCCTTCCTCCATGGATGAGGCATGGAAAGATATTGGTTGAAGAATTAGGAGTAGTGCTTGGAAACGAAAAGATTTTGATGGTGACAAGCTGGCACTCGGTTTGAGGCATAACGTTCTATTAATTAATAGTCAGTCTTTTATTATAATTTGTCTTGTAGCTAGTTACGCGATAGATTAGTTTTTTTTCTGAGATTCATGACAGAAAGAAATTATTTACTTAAAAAAAATGTACTCTCTTTATGAACTGTGTTTTTGTTCTGTTAATCTCGAAATGATGTGATGCATATTATATGGAATATGATAGGCTTCTCAAGATTTTATCTGAATTAAATAGCCTCTGATCGTCGAAAAGATATTTGAGTTGCAATGCTCTACTAACTTTGGTGACGAATTATACATCAGAAACTTGGAGGAAGGTTCCTCCATGATCAGAAATAATACATCTATTGTCTCTGGCGATCGGTAATGTAGTATTGTCTCTGGGTAATGTGTTGATGGTGAGAGCCTGAGAGGAGAGCTATTGCTTATCTCTGTTGTCTCCGGTGTAGAGAATTGAGCATTTATGGTGTAAGGGAGGAAGATGTATTTGTGAATATCATTGATGTTGACAGTGTCCAACTTAAGTGCTGTTTTGTTTTGATAGTTTATCCAGGATCTGTTATAGCCATGCTAGAAATAACGTGCAACGACCGTCTCGGGAAGAAAGTTCGAGTAAAGTGCAACCCAGACGATACGATTGGCGATTTGAAGAGACTCATAGCTGCGCAGACTGGTACCCGATGGGATAAAATAGTGCTGAAGAAGTGGTATACCATTTTTAAAGATCATATAAAACTGCAAGATTATGAAATACATGATGGTATGAATTTGGAATTGTACTACCAATAGGTGTTATCATCACCAAACTGTGAAATTATTTTGATGTTAATGTTAAAAGTGACTGTTGGAACTTAAAGTTCAGCAACATAAATTTTTGTATAATTCGTATGTGAAGTCATGAGTGTAATTAAGACGAAAAGTAAAGATCTGTTGTGAAACAGGCATTTAAAATTGTCATTGCATCTTTTTGAAACATGAATAATTGTGGTATACTGTATTGAAGAATTTCTGAATATATAGTTTACCTTTTACTGGTATGTAATTCATAATTAGTTATACTGTTTCTTTGCTCTTTCCTAATATTTTCTCTTAAATTTTACAGTTTGTTGCTAGCAGATGTACTTTTACTCTGAATATTGGCTTAAACATTGTAATTTAGATATATTTCTCAATTCATTGCAATGCTGAACAATGTACTGACTTGGCTTCTTTCAGATTTGATTGGGGGAAAGTATGTTTAATGAAAAGGAGTTTCAGTGATGATTGTGTTATCATTTCTGAACAGCATTTCTTACACGATTCAGCTGATGTTTTTCCCTTCATGTATTGTTTTAATTACAATTGTGTACCGGTTGTAGTGTTACTTATTATTCATAACCACAGTTAGAATGTACACATAGTACCTCCTCAACACTGGAGTGCAAAAAAGATGTTTCTTTTTTGTGATATCAGCTTAGCCTTCAGCTTGTCAATGTATGAAAGGTGGCCATAGAATTTTCATTGGTTTGATGACTTTCCCCACTTATCAGTCTCTCAGTGAAACTAACCTCTTGAAGTTTGGATTAACTGCTTCAGTATGTCTTCATTTTCCCTACTCACATTTTACAAAATCCTACATAAATTAAATTTAACATTACAAAATATGAAATGGGTGTACAACTGCCATACTGCAAAAATACCATAAATATTGTCTGTACAGGGATCCTATCAACTTAAACCATTTTATTTTCGGTTATTTTCGAGTTGGCGATACCGCTGCCTCGCGACTGTTAACGTGTCGTCATCGTGACGTCACGTTCACGTACAGTCATTTTTTGTGGCTATTGTGCGCTCGCTACACTCGGTCACAATAATTTAAAGCTGTACAATATCAACATAAACTAATATCCCGAAGGTGCATCAGATGCAGGCGGCCGCTGGTAAGCGGCCGCAGATGTCCGATAACACAACCAGATGTTGAACTATATTTTCTAATATTTCTATGATGAAATGCGAGCTTCACCTCAAACATTGAACATCTGGTTGTGTTATCGGACATCTGCGGCCGCTTACCAGCGGCCGCCTGCATCTGATGCACCTTCGGGATATCAGTTTATGTTGATATTGTACAGCTTTAAATTATTGTGACCGAGCGTAGCGAGGGCACAATAGCCACAAAAATTGACTGTACGTGAACGTGACGTCACGATGACGACACGTTAACAGTCGCGAGGCAGCGGTATCGCCAACTCGAAAATAACCTTATTTTCTATCAAGTGATTGTGGTTAGGTTGAGATACAGACAGGAAGAAAAAATTTGGGGATTACTGGAGATCACAATTCTGCCAGGAACTGGCATCATAATACTGCACTGATCAAACACAAAACTTCACTAGAAATTACTTTTGGAAGTAGCTACATTTAACGGTTTCTTGCTGGTCCAGGCTGTATTACAACTTAATTCCTGCTTGAAAATAATGATCCAGGCTGTATTACAACGGAATCACTGCTTGAAAATAATACATCTTGTGATTGACTATAGCGGTATTAAGACATCATTACTGAATGTTGTCGTAGCAGAATCGCAATCTCCAGTAGACCTAAAGTTTGTATAAACCATACGTAAAATTCCTTCTGCAACTTCCATTTTGAAATGCCGTATTTGCGTACAATAAAAACAATCTATTCAATATGGTGGGACGTATCTAATATGCGAGACTACTGGAGATCACAATTCTGCCTGGAATTGGCATCATAATACTGCAGTGGTCAAATGCAAGACTCCGCTAGAAATACTTTCCAAAGTACATTTAAGGGTTCAGGCTGTATTACAACGGAATTACTGCTTGAAAATAATACATCTTGCGACTGACTGCAGCAGTATTCCAACGATATTATTTAATGTTGTTGTAGTGGAATCGCGATCTCCAATAGACCCTAATATGCTGCTGTGTAAAATATTTTGTTGTTGTACATTTCTTATGATTTTTGCAATGGAGAAAAGTTGAAATGCCAAGAACACATTAAAACATAGGATTTAACCAACATTTGAGGAGTTTTTATATAATTTCGCAGAACTAGTGGCATCTGATAGTTTTGTGCTATTTTGGCATTTTTAATTTAAATTTCGGAACTTTCTTTTTTTTTTGTAAAATATGAGTGAGGAAATTTGAAGCAGTTAATTAAATTTTAAGAGGTTAGTGCCAAATTATAATTAAATATATCTATGACAAAGATTTGACTTTAATGCAGCAGGGCTCTGGTTTTATTGAATTATAACTAACAATATGTGGCGCAGCACAAGGATTTTTGGAGTTATTTTACATTTGTATCACTGTAGTGTTTATCAGCCTGTGGTAGGCGAAAATGCATCAGTTGGTCCGCAGGCAGAATGTTATAAATTTAGGAACCTTATTTGTACTGTATAAGGCTATCAGTGAATATGAACTATAAGCTAAATTTTTTAAAAACCATGAATATTTCAGTGATCAGGTGTGTCAAGGATGATATGACAGCACTGTTCCCACAATAGTCTATTCATTTCTAGTTGGCATAAAAAAGAATGCTGTTCATCTAAGGAGTAAGTAAATGACCATTTTGTGAGGGCTTTGTAGTAGGTGTGAGGGACTGCAGTTTGCTGTAGGATTGGTAATATAAGAATGGGGGTGTAAACAAAAATTAAAAACTGTAAGGCCAAGTGTGATTTATTTTATGCATGTAGCCTCACGTAACGTTATTATTAATTTGATTAATAAATATTGAGTCTGTTGAATATGTAATTAACTTTTAATAGTATGCTTCCAACTTAATAACTGTGTTCTCACAGAAATTGAAAACGTGTTTTGTTATGTTATAATGGTATGATAATATATGTATGTAGGTAAAAATTCAGTGCTCCTGAGATTTTTTTTTTTTTTGATAGTTTACTAGTCCACGAGTTAAAGATTGAGAAATGCTGGACTAGATCATAATAGTTAATAAAATATAAAAAATAATTGAAGTTGCATGCATGAAAGATGATGTGATTACTTAAATCTTGTGGTAGTTGTTTATATTATTATCTGTTGATTTTCTTTGTGTACTCGAAATGATACTGAAGGCATGAGTATTGAAATGACATTGAAAGGGGGGACGAACAGTTTAAACTGGGGATAAATACTGAATAGTGGCAATTTCCCTGCATACCTACTTCATATGCATACAAATTTTAACCTTAAAATCTGTCACAGAGTAAGGTATATTGTACATTACCACTTTAGGTAAACCTACAAATTATATTCCTGATATGAATGGCCAATTTATCATCATGCTCCTCTTCTTCACTGTCACATGCTGCTTCTAAATCTTATACCAACATTTATCCAGGTCTCATTGTCAGTATCGTGTAAGACTGGCCTTTATCAACAAGGAATAGAATTCTAGGTGGTGATGACTGAAAGTGCAGGAAAAGGTAGACTCGAATGTGGGAAGGGACAAATATAATGAATAGCCATATAAAAAAAATGTTAATGATAGTGTTTTACCAATGCAAATTTGAATATCTTATTTTTTTCCCCGTGAACGAGCAAGCCTGCTCTTAATTAAGATGTTGCTATAAGTCATAATATTTTGTGTTGTATTGGTTTTTAAAAAACTAGTCTTGTATTCTACTTTTGTATGCTATTTGTAATTAGCTCAAAGTAATAATGTACTTTTTGATACTTAAATATAAACTCATTGTATTCATAAATTATGGTGAGAGATCTACTTATTACAAATAAATGATCAGTTTTAGTCATATCATGGTTTTGAAACCTTTTTAAGAACTGTGGGTTTAATGGGATACAAAAGGAACTGATTAACATATAAACATCAAAATGTTGAGTTTGTTTATTCTTAATATGCTAGAGTTCATGGTAATAGTGTACTTGACTAATTTTGAAAATGTAGTTGGCATTGTAGCTGCGTGTCTACTATTTTATAAGAGAGAGACAGACACATATATTGCTTGAAAACTTTTTTTTTTTTTTTTTGCATTTTTATATTTTGATTTGAATATTCGTGATAGGGCGCTTGTAGCTGACATTTCGTCTTTTGTGACGTAGTGTCTTAGTTCATGCCACTGTAAACAAAGTGGCAGTTTTCCTATTTTGTAGATACGTTTTACAGTTTTCAAAGTGGTGTGTAGTGTATCAATATGTAAATCAATTTGACAACAAATCTTCTCAGGTTTGCAGCTGGATTTTACTAAAAAGCGACAAGCTTTCGGCAACTAGCTCAAGCTTGTCGCTTTTTAATAAAAGTCTGGCTGCAAACCCGAGAAGATTTGTTGTCATTTATTCACTGGGAAAGCCTACACTCACGTCAGTTTGAGTTCCAATCAAATTGTTTATGCTGCAAACAAGGAAAATATTCAGAAAAAGTGTCTAAAACTAGGATGACGGAACCCAGCTTATTTGTTTATAAAATCTTCAATGTATTTTTTCGAAGTCCACACTGATGTCAGTTTTTGCTTAATATTTTATCATGTTCAATAAACTGTGTACCATAATATTTTTTCCTGTGATACACTTAAATGACTATCGGTAAATAAATTGGGTTATTTCTAGGTTGCGATACCACTACCACTCCTTTCCACTACGTTGACAACATTGATGTAATCACTTCTGCTAATGCTTTTTATGATGTCACTCTTGCTAGGTATCTGACATACACTGGGCAGGCAGCTACAAATGGTACTAACGCGTTCTGTTTGCAAAATGAGCATTTTTCGATTGGTGTCAAATGAAATACAATATTTATGCAACAAAAATTTTCTATAGTTCTGGTATCAGGTTCTAGAATTAAACCAGATACCCAAAATTATACCCGTAACTACCAGTAAAATAATCTGCTGTTGAAGAAACAGATTTATTTGCCAGTAAAACATAAAAACTACATTATTTGTTATTGTCATTTCAGCTTATCCCTGTTGCAAAAAGTCACAAGAAATTAACGCTAGCACATTCCACGGTTAATGAAGAATACATCTCACCATGTTGAATCGATAGAGATCGAACGGTTTGGAAAAAATTTTCAATGGCCTTTAAGAAATTTTTCTCTTGGTCCAGGCTGTATTTCAACCTAACCACAACTGCTAGAAAAGAAACAAAAAACAAAACTTTAGGTTGATATAATACCTGTACTGACAATGGTATTACGATCTATATGTTGGAAGTAGTTAGATTGTTACATTTGGTTTGTTCATGCCCCCCAAAAAAACCATTTCTCGTGCAGTTCCCCGGTAAGTGATGATTGTAGCTGTCCACATATTTAATACAACGGGAGGACAAAATAATACGAACACCTGTGAAATAATGGAAAATCTTCATTACCGGGGTTGGACCATCCTTTGAAATACAGATTTAATGCGACGTGGGGTAGATGCTTAAAGGTCATGGACAATATTTGAAGGAATATTAAGCCATTCCCCCTGCAGAACGGTCTCTAATTCCGAAAGGCTGGATAGATGCTTCTCTGGGTGTTCTCCAGACACAAATGTGTCCGGTTGTCTGAAAAAGGGTGAATGACGATTCATCTGACCATATTACCTGTTGCCGCTGCTGTGGGGACCAGCCTTTGTGATCTCTGCACCACTGGCGTCACTTGAAAGCATTAGTTGCTGTCACCAAAGGTTTACGAATTGCCACTCTGCCATAAATGTTCACAGCATGAAGTTCCCTTTTGATAGTTTTTGTTGAAATGGGGTCCTGGAGATGACTGTTCATTTCGGATGTTATCTCGGGTAACGATTGCTTGTGCTTTAGAGCTACTATGCACTTCAAGACCCATCTACACCTATCAGTAAGCTTTGACTTTCGGCCACTGCTGTGCTTTGAAGACGCAGTCTTATCCTCTTTCGTGTATGCTGTCGTAACGGTTGATACTGTACTCCTTGCAAAGCCCAAAAGGTTTGATGTTTCCGTAACCGATGCTCCACTTAAACGTAATCCGACAATCATTCCTCTTTGGAATTCTGTCATTTCAACTTATCACAGACAGTTCGATAGGTGCAGGTGACTGCTGTTGAGAGACTGATGCCTTCCTCTTCATGCTCGCTACGTGGCAGACTTCTGTTGCAGGTGGCACGGCTATGAAATATGTCATACATTTTCACAGGTGTTCGTATTATTTTGTCCTCCATCTGTATGTCACATCTGGAAACGATGTCATAAGTACCAGCAGCAGTTTTTGTTTACATCGCTGCTGTCCATGTGGTGGAATGTATTGGTAGCAGTATCATAATCTAGAATTAACCAAATAAATTATCATTTTTGAAGTTTAGTATCGTGTTTACCAATAAACACATCTTTGTGGCCTGTTGAAATTAGGCATCATCTATAAGATCTGATACACGTTTTAAGGGGACCACCCCCTGGTGTAGGTAAAAAAAAAAAAAAAAATAGATTTTCGGTTTTCATTATATTTCGATAGATTAAGGTATTCTTTATGTATTTCACTGAAAATTTTTTTTATTTTATTTTTTTTGTTCATTTAAATAGCATTTTCCTACCACGTGCATTTCGGTGCCACACCCACTTTTCTGCATATATTTTAGAACTTTATAACTCCTATATTGCACATTAGGGATTTTTTTTCTGACTCCTGAGTGTGTTGGCTATCCTTGTAGGGCAACAGTCATTATTCTCTTGTTTCTGCTGCTTGTAAACAACACACTTTGAAACTTTGTTTGAGTGCGTTAGCAAGTAGTTGTTTTCTTTTAAAGTCAATTTCCCGCAAACTAAAATTTTCAGCCCATATGCCCCATTATATCAGAAACTATCAAAGATAATTGAATGAAATTTTCAGAGACTCTGCATAACAATAAAAGCCACCTCTGGTACTGCAAGCATTAATATTCCACTATTAGGACGTTCACAAAAAAACATTTTATTCAGAATAATACTTAATATTTTTACTAATAAATTTTAAAAAGTATTTCTTAAAAAATATAAAACTTAAAAAGGAGATATTAGTACAGTTGACTTTACTATCATCATGTAACATTCAGTAAAAATGTTAAGGTCCTGCATCAAATAATTTTTCCACAAATGGGTCAAATACTTGCTTAAATTAACATGGCGTTAGATAGGCAGGGGGTGGCCCCCTTAAACAGATACAAGCACTTAACTAGACAATAGTACAATATTACAATAACCTTTCCTAAAAATTTCTGCTAAAAGTGCGCGTTTGGTCACTATCAAAGTCTGCAATTTATTTTTCATTTTTTATTGCTAATACGAATACAGTTATATTTTGATAGGTTTAGTTGAACTATATAATCATAGTTAACACAGCATCCCATCTGAATATTGGTATATTGTTGTGATGAATGCTTGCTGCTAGTTCATTGTCTACATAACAGTTATTCAATATTTTTAACGCACAGAAAAGACAAACACAAATAATAAAGTCATTTTCGGGATAAACCCTTCGTCAACGGGACCGCCGGTCTTTCTGTGAGGCAGTCTCCAGCTGCGCCCACCTCTCATAATGTTTTCCCATTGGCGAAGGGTTTATCCTGAAAATTACTTTATTATTTGTGTTTGTCTTTTATGGGTGTTCGCGCCCCACAGCCATCATCTAAAGGTAAGTGGTGGCTCATTTCCCTATCCTATATATATATATTTGTTTTATGTGAATATACCTATACAAATCATGCAAAACGTAGTCATTTTCTGTCTGAGTTTCTTTTGCCATTCCAGTATTCTCGCATCCATTTACTGAAGGCAAGTTTTCTCTCTTCTGTCCATGTTGTGCCGGTCTTCTTGGCTTTGGTTTCAGGCATGACTACCCAGTCATGTATTTTTGTCTGAAGATTTTTGCGATTTAGGATTTCTGAACTCTTGATTTTAGCTTTTTCCAGGTCCTGTCTTACTTGATCGAACCAATTGTCAGACATTTTTAATGGTTGCATGAGTTTGAATATCTGCTTAGTTAATCTGTTATCTGGCATCCTGTAGATGTGACTGTAGAATTTTAGTCTGCGTTTTCTGATGTTGTTGGCTATCTTTGAGTGGGACTCTACTGTTTAGTTTGACTTTAGTCTGTAGCCTTCTTCTGTTTTGGTTGGTCCAATAATTTTGCTGATTATTCTTCGTTCTTCTTTTTGGATGTTCTCGATATCCCTCTTAGAGTTTAGTGTGAGTGTTTCTGTGGCATATAGAGTGTTGGGATTAATAACTGTATTGTAGTGCCTAATTTTTGATTGAATTCTTATGTTATTTTGTTGTAGATGTAACAGGTCTGTCTGAAACCCTTTTTCATTTTGTTGAGTCTATTTTGTTGTGCCTTTTTTTTCGAGTCCTGTTGGACTGATAATTTCGCCTAAATATTTAAACTCGGTGACTGTTGATTTTTCCATATTTTGTGACCAGTGTTTTATGTTCAGTTTGTGTGCCAAGAAAAATCATTTTCTCAAAGGAGATTTTTAGCCCCATTTTTTCTGCTAATTCTTTTAGGGATTCTATTTGTTTGATGGCTTGTTGTTCACTTTGTGACAGAATAGCCAGATCACCTGCGAAAGCCAAGCATGAGATATTTAGTCTGTTTCTGCCTAGTTTTACTGGTGTGTTCGTTTTCTCTAATGACTTTGTCCAGGGCTATATCAAATAAGATTGGCGAGTGACCATCACCCTGTCTAACGCCAGTTTTTGTCTCAAATTCTCTGGAGAGTTCTCCCATGAATTTTACTTTGTTTGTGGTGTTGGTGAGTGTCTGATTGATTAATTCTCTTGACTTATTGTCCAGACCATATTCGCTTAGGATGTTGAGTAGGCTTTTCCTGTTGATCCAGTCATACACCTTCTTGAAGTCTACAAAGGTACGTATTTTAGGATGGTTTTTAGGTTAAAGATTTGCTCTGTGCATGACCTGTTAGGTCTTAAGCTTGCTTGGTATTCGCCAATGTTTTGTTCGATTTGTTCTTGTGCTCTTTTGCGGGGACAAGCAGCGAGAATTTTGTAGGGGACTGATAGTAGAGGTATTCCTCTATAGTTGTTCACATTGGTGCGGTCATGTTTTTTGTGAAGGGGAAGTATGAGAGTGCACTTCCAGTCTTTCGGGATTTCGTTTGTCTCCCAACAAAGTCCAATGATTTTGGTTAGTTCTTGGAGTGAACTTTGGCTTAGATTTTTCAGGAATTCCGCCACTATGCCATCTTCTCCGGATGCCCTCCCATTTTTTAGTTATATATATCTCAGGGTTTGTTCTTCCTCATGAAAATAGAAAATTAAGCATGTGGCTAAGTTAGCATAAGCGTCATATGCCAATTTTTTTTCTTTTCATGTGTAACAGCAAGATTTTAATGTTGTTACTGTCAAATGGCATTCATTCAAGATCATGCCTGTCTGATTGCTGCCTTTTTCTGTTTTTGCTATCGTTTGCTCTGAACTGCCGTCTCCTTCTTATCTCCCTCTTTACCCAATCTTATTTATTTGGATCTGTTCTCTTCTGTATTAGTTATAGATCATTTACACTTCTCCATTGTTCCTAGGTTGAATTCCTTCTCATCTGTCATCATCTTTTATCTAGTCAGCAGGTATTAAGCAATGGATTGTTTGTTGTTTTCTGACTCCTGTTGGTGAATACTGTCATGACATTTACTGTGTTTTGACGGTGTGTTGAAAATTGAGCTATGAAATGAGTACACATGGATGTGATATGTGCTCTTACTATGTTCTCAGTGATACATTGATCAACTTCATTCTCTGTATATCTTTGTTGTGTGGTGGAATGTACTTTCTGAATTTGTAAAAATTCTATGACTGGATTTTCTTAGCAAGTGTGTCAGTCTGTATTCATATTAAACAGTAATGATTTGATGATAACAAGGGATCATTCATATCACAGATTTTTAAATATTGTCTTGAAGGATATGGTTAGGCTAAAGTCATGAAAATTCAGTTATTTGTTTTAATTATTATCAGCTGCGTATTGTCTGTGCCTATGATGACATCATTGTTAATCAGTGCAAATATGTATTGAATGTGAAGAAAGTACATCAGTGCTCATCGATACCAAGGGATGAACATGAGAAAAACAGGACATACATTTTCAGACAGGCAGGTTTCGGCATTTATATGTAATATTGGTCCTTTTCCAGTTGAAAGTGTATTAATACCACCCTCTGTGCTGTAAAAATTTGAGAGTTAGTAATAAGAGTCAGTATAACTTCTGAAATCCTAAGAATTAGTAAACTGTATTAGTTGGTGACTGATGTAGTACCCAGTTTCCAGCTATAGGTTTCCATCACTAATTTAGCATATTCTTATAAACAACGCTGTTCTACCTGTTGATATTGTTCTCAGGAGAATAATCTATATTTTAAAATATGACACCAGGATATGGCAGATCTAGATTTCTATTTACTCCTTAATTTTAAGACGCCATTTCTCCAGCCACACCAAATGTGTACAGCATTTGTTGTTATAATAGTTTTTCATAACAAATACATCCCAGAATACATCGGACATATACACATACCCTAGAAAGTGCTACAATGGTTATTGCCTTTCTCAGTACATTTGTTACTTCTATCCACCACCACTCATACCTTGTGTCATCAATTTCACTTTCATGCTGTTAAAAGTTTGTTTCTGAATCAGGTCTTTATTCCCAAATTGTGTAACAACTCTTTTGTAGATTCCCTGCTTAAATTTTATTCAAGAACTTACTGTTAAATTTCTCAGTCTGAAAACCTGATGCTGTATTTTGAAGATAATACATCAAATATGTATTGTTACATGTTTGGATAGGCAAAGGGTTGGGTTGGCATTGGCAGTGATGAGTGTAGTGTCTTGGGGCCTGCTGCTAGCGGTTGCCCATTTGAACTTGGAAATTGCAAGGGCCCTCTGCTGCGTGGTTGGGCTGTGTGAAAACAACCGAACCTACTAGAATGGAGTTGAGGGTATATAAGCAGTGGACTGGAACTCGAACGGTGAGTCGTGTGTAATCTGTCTACTTGCGCGCCTCCCAGAAAGTATCGTGCCTTGTAGAGTCCGGCTGTGACGGATCTGTGGAGCCAACAAGACAGTATGGAGTAGTCGACAGGAAAGTGAGCTTCAGGTGCCTTGTGAAGCACTAATGGATAAGCCTGTATAGTGTAAATAGCAGTGGATTGAATTATTGTGGTGAAATGATTCCTGCCACTTAACTTTCCTGAACATCAATTGTAGCTATAATATCATATATATTATTTATATAAGGTATTTTTTTTCACAAGCCTATATCTTCCCTTATACTTAACCAAAATCAATGAATGAGGTGTCATTTTAAAGCTTATGGTCTCTACTTTGATCACATCATATTTTAAGAAAGAAAGTTTTAGGAATTCGATCCTTAAAGGGCGAAAATGTCAATATTTCTAAAATGCTGTTTTCTGTGTTACAAGTCATTTATCTCCCTGGATACCTATCTGAAATCGTATAATGAAGTATGATTTTAAAGATTAAGATCTCCGCTTTAGTGCCATCATATATTAAGTCAGAAATTTTTCGGAATTTGACCCTTAAAGGGCAAAAGGATCAATATTTATGCAATTCGCTTTTGTCACGAGCGATTTATCTCCTTTAATATCTAACTGATATAGATAAATGAGATATCATATTAAAGACTAAAGTCATCGCCATGGTAACATTATATTTTAAGAAAGGAATTTTTCGTAATTCGATCCTTAAAGGGCAAAAATGTTAATTTTTCTAAAATGCGTTTTTTTGTATCTCGAGCCATTTATCTCCCTGGATATCTAACCAAAATCGATAAATGAAGTAGGATTGTAAGGAGTAATGTCTCATCTTTGTGAAATCATATTTTAGGAAAGATTGTTTTTGGAATTCAGCCCTTAAAGGTAAAAAGTATAAATTTTTCTATAACGCATTTTTGTGTCACGAGCCATTTACCTCCCTTAATATCTAACCAATATAGATAAATGTGGTATCATATTAAAGAATAAGGTCTCCGCCATGCTAACATTATATTTTAAGAAAGTAGTTTTTCGTAAATCGACCCTTAAAGGGCAAAAATATCAATATTTCTAAAATACGTTTTACGTCTTTCCAGCCTTATATCTCCCTGGATTTCTAACCAAAATCGATAAATGAAGTAGGAGTATGAAGAGTAATGATTCAGCTTTGATGAAATCATATTCAACCTAACTTTTCATTGCATTTTTTTCGCGAAATTTTCACACGGGTCGTCTAGTTAGATTTAACTGTTTAATAAATGTTACTTAGGAACTGAGTGTTGATTAATTTAAGATTTGACCAGATTGTAAAAGTATATTTTGAAAATACAAAATTTAAGCAATATAGCTTCACAGGTAGTTAGCCAGATAGTGTTTTCAAGAACCAATGCTTTTCCATTGGATCTGGGCTCTGGCACTTCAGTGTGATGACTTTTGGATTATGTAAACTGCCAGCTACATTTTAAGATTATTGGAGACAGTGCTATGTGACCTTTCATGGAAGACCTGCCTGATCTACCTAGACGATGTCATAGTCATCGGGAAGACCTTCGACGAAAACCTATCACATCTGGAGGAAGTCTTCAAGCGACTGCAGAATGACAACTTGAAGCTGAACCCGAAGAAATGCCAGCTCTTACACAAGGATATCAAGTACTTGGGAAACATCGTATCTAAGACTGTATGGCTGTAGATTCCCAGAAGACCAGATTGGTTATAGAATGGCCAATTCCCCGAGAGGTGCAAGAGCTATGGAGCTTCTCGGGATTATGCTCCTACTACTGGCGATTCGTATTTGGATTCCCCAGCATAGCCAAACTGTTGACCATGCTTACTGAGGAAAGATGGAACTACTACTGGAACGAACACTGTCAACCAGCCTTCAAACAGCTGAAGACGCTCATGGTTACTGCAACGATGCTCAGTTAAGTTATCCGTGCACCACTGGCATGTTCATATTGGAAACTGATGCCAGTAACAAAAGTATTGGCGGGGGTTCTGTCACAGATACAGGTTGATTGGGAGAAAGTAATCTCCTACTTCAGCAAGATACTCGCCAAGTCTGAGAGAAATTACTGCATCACAAGATGGGAATTGTTGGCTATATTGAAGTTTTGTAGAACACTTTTATAATTACCTGTATGGACGACACTTTTTACTGAGAACGGATCATGGAGCCCTAAAATGGCTGATGCTGTTCAAGAATCCCGAAGGACAGATTGCTTGATGGATTGAACGCCTATAGGAGTATAACACCCAGATTAAGCATCGAGCCGAAACCAGACACAAGAATGCTGATGCCCTGTCAAGAAGGCCATGCCCTACTAGTTGCAACTATAGTGCACATCAGGAATCAAAGACTGGTCTGGTGAGATGACTAACAGTCTTTAGCAACTCATGGCAACTTGTGGGACTCCAGTAGTGCCAGAGTGAGGACGTAGATCGTGGCAACATTATCCAGTGGCTCAGGAGAGGACGCTGGCCTACGTGGGGAGAAGTCACTCCGCTCAGCTCCAGACCAAATCGTATTAGGTTCAATGGGGTGCTGAAGTGCATCGTCAAAGACACTGAAGAGACTTCGATTAGACTACAGATCGTTGTGCCTCAGAAGAAGAGTCCTGAAGCACATCATCATCTGCATAACGAGAGCTCTGGAGGACATCTTGGCGTGAACAGGGCTCTTTAGCCATCAGAATGAATGGTCACAGACAAACCGTTTACTCCCAAAACCTGGACCTCCCTGTTGCTCACCGTGCCAGTACTCACAACACCCGTGACCTTAATAACTGCTTCACACGCTGCTTAGAGTACTTCCAGACACTACCTCCCAATCTGAACTCCGCAGGTGGGAATTGGCTTATCAACACATCCTCCAGACTAGGCATCCCCCAGGCCTTAATTTCTTCCATCCTCACCCCTTTACACCCATCACTGCACAACAGTTTCATATATATTTAAAAAAAAAAAAAAAAATTTTTTTTTGAAATAAAATAAAAAAATTTACAGTTATATATTTTTTTTCTATATATATATTTCTATCTCCCTTTATTTCTATCTAAATAAAATTATAACTTTTTGAATTATGCTACTAAAAGATTATTTTGTTTCACATTTATCACTGATCAAGCATATCCCCCCTCCCCCCCCCCTCCCAACAATTCTACCACCACCACCACGCGTTTTCTGCCTGTGCTTCATTCATGTGATGGGCTGAGATGTGACCACATCTTTCCCCCTGCCATATGTTTCGCCTCACATGACTAAGACTCGTGTCGAAATATTGTGTTTTCTGTGTTGCTGCCCTCCTCCCTTCAACTTTGGTGAGTGTTGGGTGTATTTTTCCTTTCTTTTCCATGTAAATATTGTAGTGTATTCTGTTTCATAATGATCGTTTGTCAGCTTTCTGCCTACACCACTGGTTCAAACTCCAACTTTCTGAGTGTTTTCATCTTTGTTTCATTCATGTCGGGGAGTCTGGATATATGTCTCACCTCCTATATGACATTAACTGAAATATTGTGAGTTTTGTTTTTTTTTTACATGTTCATCCGGCTCTCTTGCATTGATCTGTGGTAAGTAACAGGTTATTTTTCCATATCCTATTATTTTCACACATATCTAGAAATTTTTACCCTCATCATTTCTGTTTCCATACCCAAGGATTCCTCATATCCATTTGTCTTTCAAAACTTGAGTCCTAAGTCTTTGTTATTTTCTAAGTCGATTTCACAAGCTTCCCTATGTACATGCAGCTCGTGGGGCACACACCTTAAGAGTAAGGATCGTTATCCCATCATTTACATACACTACATCTTCAATTATATCCTTGAAATCTATTTGTTTACATTCAGCTCCTTTTACAATTTTTCACTTCTCCCAACCTAACCATGTAGTTTCACTGTCTCCTTCATAACATCCACAATCTCTTCCACTTTTCTGTTAATTTCAAGGTATTTACAGTTCCAATTGTCAGTCCATGGCATTTGCTAACTCTTTTGTTCTACTTTATCTGTCCAGTTTACAAGCCTTTGTCTACATTTGAAAGCTTGGCTGATTTGATAGGCATAATGCTTAGGAGAATACGAAGGGTTTATACCCCAGACCTATGCATCATATTTTTTTACCAACCCAGTTTCCTGCTGCGGCTAGTTGTGCAACTTTCCACTGGACTGCTTGTCTTAACAGTTACCATGTATGCAAAATGAATTTCATGATGATTATGACTGCATTTTAGATATTGTATGTAAAACTTAAAAGTAACTTTAATTCAATAAAAACAAAAATCCTCTATAATACACTGGAAAAACGTAATAACAAATGCAGAAATAAAGTTGTGTGTTAAGTTTTTATTGGACCTACAGATGTAAGTAAAATAATATATTTTTTTTTATTAAGTACACAATTTCATAAGGGAAATGAAATTACACATTGAATGCTAATAGTTAAAATGAACACCTTTTTGTAAGTATATCATTTAAAAATCTCTTTTTCATAAAGCAATGAAAAAAAATAATATTGTAAGCAACACACAATGTCTTAAATAAAGTGGTCACTTGCAAATTGATGGAACAGTCACACATTAGAAATACACTGGAAGCATAAAGTGAAATGGAGCACAATTGTTGCTGTAGGAAAACTATAACTTTTTTACTTGCCAAAAGAAGAAGAAAAAAGTTATTTTAGTTAGTTATATAGTAATAATAATGAGGATGACATGTTTAAATGATTAGTAATAAAGATAAGGAAAGCAAGATGACAGCAATGAATATTTAAAAATATTTTGGTGGTGTGTTGTAGTTTTAAAAGAAGAGGGAAAAGATATAAACACACCCCGACCCACCTAATGAATGAAATAAAGATAAAACCCGTGGTAGAATGGGAATTGTACTGGGGGGAGGGGGAGGAGATACAGTTTACCAAACCCCCACTCTCCCACGGTTTTCATCTTTAGTTCATTTGTATGGCGGGTCTGAATGTGCTCATCTTTCACCCTGCCATATGTCTCACCTCCAACATGACTAAGGTAATTAACAAGAATATTGTGTTTTCTACGTGTTCGTCTGGCTCTCCTGCCTTCATCTGTGGTGACAGGTTGTTTTCCATATCTTGTCTTATTTTAAATGTTACTTTCAGAATAAACCACTTCTTACAACAGCTGATGGCATGACCATGTCAATGCACGGAAAAGATATGAACACCCATGAAACATTGTAATTACTGGGTATAAACACTTCCTTGGCAGTAGTACTTGGCACATTTGATTTCCAGGTTGCTCTCTGCCTACCAACATATACACTCCTCGTTCTGCTGTTGAAGGGTTTAATCTCGAAAATTTCTTCTTTTTTTAATTGTATTTTATGCAATGCTACTATGACCCGTGATGATACTTTACTTATTACATCTGTAGTTACTAAACAGCTCATTTTTTCCCCATGTCAATTTATATAACTAATATGCATAACCATTGGAAAATGAGATTGCAAATATGCACTGGATCTTTTAGATTTGCAAAAATTGGTGTTATCTGTGACCTACAGAAAATTCTAGAAAATAAACAAATGCAACATGTTGACCTGTTTAATAATGGAAACTCATTTCATACCTAACAATTATAGCACTAAGCTGCTGTGCCAAAGGGGACACTTATTTAAAATAAACAGTAAAATTATTCGTAGAAAACTACAGACCATTGCCATGTATGCAGTAAATCAAACTAGCCGAACTATTTTCCATGTAAAGAATAAGTTTTTAAAAAAAAAAAAAAGTAGGGCTTTATGGCTTGTGAATGACACAATCATTTGAGTCAATGGATGATTATGGGGAAGGAAATTAATTGATCATGTCTTTATAAAAGAACCATTCTTTCATAGACTAGAACAGATATTTTCTATTTTTTCAGCAGTTATTTTCAAACAATGTTACAATGACTGTGTATGTATCACCTGCTCTTTAATGGACTGTAAGAATTAAAGATCAATCTATGATCCACCAAAAATAGGTAGCACAGTGACAAAAGATTTTGTTACAGTCCGAATTATGAAGAGAAAATGCAAATGGAAAAGAAATTTTTAAAATACAAATAGAATCTCCTAAAACAAATGGCTGAAGTCAGAGTAAAATTAATCCAGACTACCTATCTAAAAGAGCATCAAAATACAGTGTGTGTGTGTGTGTGTGTATATATATATATTTATTTATTGTTTTTCCTGTGTTTTGTGTTCACCCCATGATACCATCATCTAAGGTAAGTGGTGGTTCATTTCGCTATCCCCTTTCTGTAAATCCATTCGCTAATTAGCTCCTATTATCTCCTGGTAACTATATATTTTAAAAAGGAATTGATGTTAATTTAAAATAAAAACACACACACACACACACAGAGTCCTATATTTCAAGGTGGCTTAAAACTAGTATTTAAAGCCACAGTTGTGCTGACAACGCATCCAAAAGACCTACCTTCTGATTTAATAATAATAAATAATGCGGAAATATTGTCTCTCTAATTAGACTGACACAAAAAAAAGAAGTCTTCCCACATTAACTAAATATGTCTAGATACGCATAGAAAAAGTACAAAGTATGTATAATATATGCTCCAGTGCATTATTAACCATAATTGTATTGTTTATTAGCTACTGAAATTACTGCAATTAATCTAATACTCAATGGATAAATATTTTAGTATAAACTACTCACTTTTAAACACTATTAAAACTGTCTTCTGCTTCCTTCGGAATACATCTAACTATCGAAAAAAAATATGTATTGTTCTTTTTCAATACACTAAATACTAATTAGTATGAATACATTACAAAATTAATGAAAGTTTTCAACATCATTAGGAAACATCTTTGACACTTTAAAAAATATGAAAATAGTTCTTTCTATATTTAATATTTTATCACAATTATGTTCTAACACATTCCATTCAATGTCTCTGCTGCTCTCTGCCTTCACGTTCAGGTAATGATTCCAGATGAGATGGATACTGTGTAAGATCCAAAGTGAGTACTTTACTGATTAGGCACTCTCCCACCTGAAAAAGCAAATTAGCTATAATTAAAAATAAAAAAAAAAAAAATCACTGCAGTTTTTTACTGTAAAATTTTGCTACTGTTAGACCCTTAATTTTTTTTATATATATACAACACAAATTGACAAATAAATCACCAATAATACACACAAAGAAGCACTAGCGTAAACCCTTTATCAATCAAGGAAAGATTGTTTATGCTTTCAGAATTATATTTCAATCCTGCACAACTAAATTTCAGTTTTCTACCATTTGTATATTTAAATAAATAAATATGGTTTCTTAATAGATGCAATACTCCAGTGCTCCCTGTCACAAACAGTAGAGACTGCTAAGAAGTGAAATAATATTATCAAAAAATTTTACGCACCTACATTCCTTTCCATTATAGTAAAACAAAGTTTAGTTACAGTGCATGGTAAGGCATAAAATATATTATAATCACAATACCGCCTTCTTAAATTAATATTTTTCACATTTCCAGTCCATCACTAGGATTCTCAACAACTTTTGACAGTTTTCAAAGTAAATGCATAAGGTTTAGAAGTGTGTATTTTTTTTTCTTGTAGCTGTGTTTTAACAAAAACATGTGGGCATCTTCATAGCTGAACTAAACATTTCATAATGCACCTTAGCTCAAAAAAAGTGTGTTCAAAAAGTGATGGAATGCATATGAAGTGCACTAGATGAAGACACTAAGAACTTTTCACAATTGTTATTGGTCTACTTAAAGTAAGAATTTCAAACTATTTCGTCACTATACAATTTTTACTTCGCATTTTCAGGAAATGTGTTTTTGCGGTAAGTCATGAAAATGTATGAACAAAATTAGATAAATTTATGCAGTAAAATTCTGCGTCGGTGTTTATGAAAATGCAACAGAAAAGTTTCAAAATGGGACTCAAAATTATGGTAAGCATTTTGAACTGAAAGCTCAAGTTTTCTGATGGCACAAAACCTTTTCGAGGCCCATGGAAATGATTATGTTAGATATCAATCAGGAAGACCCTCAACTTAGAAAAAATAAAGAAAATTTTGAAAAATTGTAGTTTAAAAAACTAAAAACACGCTTTCGTAATAATGTGAACTAAAAGGTTAAAAATAATCTTTAAACATAAAGATTTTGTTTAACAGTGATAGGACGTCCCACAATTCAGGATAAATTATTTTTTTGAATAAGCTTAAAGAATAAAGTCACTGATTACAAAATTAACTTTAATGTAAAAAAAGCATGGGGTGCTATATCAGTTGTATTTTTTGTCGTTCGCTGTTTGTAAAGGTAGAGTCATTGTCAAAAGTTGTGTAGAGAGCACCCCACGCTTTTTTTACATTAAAGTTAATTTTGTAATCAGTGACTTTATTCTTTAAGCTTATTCAAAAAAATTAATTTATCCTGAATTGTGGGACGTCCTATCACTGTTAAACAAAATCTTTATGTTTAAAGATTATTTTTAACCTTTTAGTTCACATTATTACGAAAGCGTGTTTTTAGTTTTTAAACTACAATTTTATTTTTAGCTTTTTAGTTCAGATAGTTTCAAAAGTATGTTTCCTACTGTTGGCTTTTCTTCGCCAATCTCTCTTTATCTCTGTGTTGTAGTTTCATTTTTAATTATTACCTCCACGAGTTAAATACAATTAAATGGCAGCTCAGCCAGAGGTCCAATAGCAGGATAAATGTGGAAGACTACTCTTCTATAATAGTACGAAGTAATGTGTTGAATACTCACTATTCAACATCACGTTATGCGACTGCAGACAGAGAAACCTTTCTGGATAGGAGACAGTGGAAGACGATCGTCTACAGCAACCAAGGCCTAAATCACACACGGGAAACTGGAGATGGTCAAAGTAACGAGAATAGCAGGACGTTGCTAAGAGACTGCTGCGTCTTAAAACGTGTGTAATTTTTTCTGTTTTTACTGTCAAAGTAATGATAATATCAAGATATAGCTATGAAATTATTGTATTGTAATCAGTTATCAATACATCAGCAAAATTTCAAACAATTCGGACATCTGGAATTGGGTTAAAATTAAATTGGAAAATTTCACGACATTCAACCATTTTTCTTTTGTTACTGTCAAAGTAATGAGAATCGCAGGATATTGCTATGAAATTCTTGTATTGTCACCGGTTCTCAATATGTGTGCAAAATTTCAACCAGCTCGGACATCTGGAAGTGTGTCAAAATGGAGTTGTAAAATTCCGTTACATTCATTCATACATACATACATACAAGTCAAGCTAATATAAAGCGTGTAAAAATGCGAGAGTTTGTGAGGTCTGACATCAAGAGATGTTAATATTTTTAGAGACTGAGGAAAAGAATGCTAGGATGGAGAGCAAGCATTGCCGGAAGTTAGATGTTGCATCATGACATTGTAACTCATCACACTGCACTCTCCGTCACTAAATTTTTGACCCTAAAAGGCATTTCTGTGGTACCCCGGATTTTGAAACAGATGAAAGTTACTTGGGACAAATCAAAATTTACCTCAACTGATGTAATTTTGCCAATGTGAACATCATTCAGAAAGTCATAACAAACAATTACTTATAAAATTGCGATAATTAGTAGGGCATTGGGTGTCCTGCCAGAGAACTATCCCAAAGGTGACAAGGTTCAAATGCGAAAGAAACAAAGTTTTATTGAAACAGTCTCATTATTTTTCAAACATCTTTAGTCTTGTGTAGCCTGGTGAATTGTTAAGATTGCAAGCATGAAGGAGGGTCTATTAGTCCCCTTCCTGGTCACAAGGTGTGCGTTATGTGTAGACTACAATATCTACACATTTCTAAAATAAAAATATCATCATCACCCGGGACAACTTCCAGCCTCTGGCCACGTCTGCTAAGAGTACAGTCCTCTCCAGTGTCTTTCTCAGACTACAGTCCAGTTTGTGCCTCTGTCTTGCACACTATTTCTTTAATTCACCTATCTTGTGATTTTCTTGAGGCCTCTTCCCTCCTTCCAACAAATTATACTTTTCTGCCATGCTTTCATCACTCATCCTCTTCATATGTCCATATTTCCTCCATGTAGTTGGGGGGCGGAGGTAGGGGGAAGCTGCATAATGTCACTAGTAGAGCAGTATTGAAATATTGTTCCTCAGAACACTACAGGTGTTATAAAGGCCCAACAGGAGGGGGATGATGGCTGACAAGGCTCTGGTCAAGCTATAATAGACCCATCAAACCAGTAGTGGATGCAAAAGGTGTTTTAAATGGGGAATAACAGACGGGGAACGGATAAGCACTAAAAGAATGTTTGAGGGTTAAAACTTTAACCATCAGTATGTTAACAGGAAAATTTATGAGATTTTGGACCTCATGGAAAGAAACCTGGATAGGAGAAATCATGAAGCAGTGAAGGCTTTAAATTTTATTGACTAAACAATGAAGATGGAAAGAAAGGGCTACAGGAAAGAACATGTTGTACGCAAAATGATTTTACACAACTGCATGCAGAATTTCTATGGAAACACATGAGTAATAAAAAAAATAATGTTATGATTTTTAAAAACTTCTCAGGTTTCAAGTCACGTTAAAATTGAGCCATCTGGTGACATTTCAGAAGGAAATTGAGGCCTTGGTCACGATTGTTAACAATCATGATCAAGGCCTCAATTTAAGCCAGTAATTGGATTATTACAAATGAGACGGAATCGAGCCATATTAGGGCACAGGAGTGACCCGATTGTGACATCACCAAGCGAGCAGGGCCCAACTAGACTGCCCCTCCACGCACTTTCCCCTCCGCTCCCGGCTACTGGCGCTATATAATAGACTACCGTGCAGCAGACTTCAGTGATGTTAAGTGGGGCTTGACAGTGGAAGCAGTGCAAGCTTCCGAAACGTCGCCAGATGACTCAATTTTGACGTGGCTTGAAACCCTAGAAGTTTTTATAAAGCATTGCTGCTGCAAGAACATACATAGTTATCACAGTGTTATGATGTTCTTCTTTGGGACTCATTAATTCTGCCACTGAATACTGTGCTGTGGTATAATTTAACTGCCCATAGCTGGAAGTTAATTTTTCTTAAATAAGTACCGATATGAGTAAAATTACATTAAGTATTAAGGTCACTTCTATTCACTCCCACCTTTTAAGTCAAAATGCATCTATGTATGCAGAAATCTCACCATAGAAAAATTATGCACAATTCCCAGCTCATGATTCACTTTAATATAATTACACAGGAAAAGAACCTCTTAAAATTTAGATGTTATCAATTCTCTCAGCAGAATCACTCTAACTAAATAATTTAGCTTTAATAATGAGCAGGCAGTGACATGAAACAATGTTCCACAGTCATAAATAAACTTCATATAATGCCATACTGCCAGCTGTCAATGTAGTACCACAGTGTGTGTGAAAGACAATCGGTAGGACACATATAGGCAATACGAGTCTGAACTAGAGCTATAAAAGTAACAAGAAATTGTGTACCTGTATGTATTCATTACTAAACCAATCAGTACTCGTTACTATTGAATTGTGACTCATTACTTTCGGTACAATCAAGCGTTAGCATGAAGCATTGTATTGAGTTACGCCATGCTCGGTTTCATGTCCTCTGAAGCATGGCATGCACAAACTTCATTTCAGAGTCTTGAAGTCTACGATTGTCTCTTCTAGATAGGGCACGTTTCTAGTGTCAGTATGGGGATGTACCAGGTTTTGAATAGTGCATGTTTGCTCCTTCTGGGCACTTTTTTGTACCATAATAGAACTCTCACTTGGTTATAAAGGACTGCTGTGTTATGTTTCTGTTTGTAATCTCACACTTACTGGTGTACTCATAGTACTGCCAAGATATTTGCATTGGTCAACATTTTGGAGTTGTTGATTGTTTAGGTAAATATTTATATTAGAAATCCCTGTACCTGTTGCCATGACCACTGTCTTACCCTGGCTGATTTTCAGTCCATAATCTTCAAACAGCTTGTTCCAAGCTTCTAGCTTCTCCTGCACTTTATTTGTGGTGACATATCCTTTTTTTGTACACCCATTCTCTACTTAGCTCCTATTATTTCCTGGTTACTACATATATATATATATATATATATATATATAATAACAATGAGCAGGAAAAAGCTTTAAGGCAATAAAATTAAGGAAGGATAGGGAAATATGACCCAGCACTTACCACAGATGAAGGCGGCTGGGACGACGAACAAAAAACAAACACAAGAGAAGTGCAATATTTCGGCCTACAGCAGCCTTAAACGTGCAGAAGGTGAAGCCCCAGGCGGCGTCACATGTGTACACATAGACAGCCGACTGGTGAATGGCGTCTCAGGCACGGATGGTAGTTTAGGTGGTGGGAGGGGGGGGGGAGTAAGCTCAAATATTAGATCGATAATTGATACTGATAACGATATGTTATTATTGAAAGAGATGAAAAATAACTGGGTGGGGATATATATATATATAACTATAATTGAAAAGTAAAATAAATGTAAGTAGCATGGAAAATAGTAAATACAGAAATAAAAAAAATATAAATGGTATAGATAATAAGTGCTGGGTCTAGTGGGCAGAAATTATTGGAGATTGAGGCCAGGAGGATGTCTGGTGTCAAGGATATTCTGGTAGGACAGTTCCCATCTACGAAGTTCAGAGGGGATCGTATTGTTAGGGAAAACTCTGATTGCTCTAACTGAAAAACAGATGTTCAAATTATTGATTTTGTGGGAACTGGCATGTTTTGCAACTGGATGGGCCTCATTGTTAGTATAGACTGTCTGCCCCGAAATATTGCACTTCTCTTGTGTTTGTTTTTTGTTCGTCGTCCCAGCCGCCTTCATCTGTGGTAAGTGCTGGGTCATATTTCCCTATCCTTCCTTAATTTTATATATATATATATATATATATATATTTGGATAGGAGAAAAAGCACCGTTTACCATAGAAGAGGATTCCTGTGGCGTCGATACATGAAAAAAACACATACACACATAGAATATATAATTTTAGAGCCTAGTGAGATGGCTGCATGTTTGAGGCTGGCAGATTAGGCAGTTGTTCAGTAGATGCACTTATTCTATTTGTGGATGTCAAATTCCATCACCACTCTGACATTTCTTCAGTTAGCCATCAAACCTGGCCGGTCTAAACAGTTACATAACTCAATTCAGACAAGTCATCCCCTTGTTTGTTTCCAATGGTTTTGCCACTCTATGGATTTAATCAAACAACTTTATTCACTGTATTATTTTTTGAAATGCATTAGATTTTTCTATAGCGATGTTCTGTAATCTCTTTTCCCCTCTTCACATTACAGGTGAAGGGAATTGTCAGATTTTTTATTTATTTAGGATGTGTCTTATGCTGTCATAGTGGCAAATGCTAAGCAATGGCCTCTTTCTTTTTTCTTACAATTTCTTGCAACTCAACCAACCCGTTTTGGCTACTCACAAATTTCACTATGAATATGTGTTTTGAAATATATTAACGATCTCGAAGATATATATAAAAATGTATAAAGAAAGATGTTCTCTTCAACCGAGTTCATTACTGAACTCGTACACAGTTAAATTTAATTGAATATCTTAATTAAAGAGATACAGAAATGAAAAAAGTATTTCCTGCACAGCCACTTATTGAAATAAATCAATCAAGTGATGTAAAAATAAATTTAAAAAACCCCAAAAGACCAATAATGTTAAGGAACAAAAAACACTACTTTGTTACTCACATCTGGACATATTCCTATCAAAGCATCTGCATGGCTGTAGAATTCTTCTTTTAGTGATATAACTATAGTCTGCAGTGAAGATGTTTTGTCCCTTATGTAATTGGCCACCTTTCCAATGTTAGTATTATCCAAGGCTGCATCAATTTCATCTAAAACGAAGAAGGGTGAAGGTTGATAACTGCAAAAAAGAAACAGAATTATCTTCAAGTGAAACAGAATTTCAAAAAGCAGTATACGCAGTAAATAAGAAGAAAGCTCCAGTGGAATATAGGGCATAAATTATTCTGTATACTGCTAGATGAAATGCAGTCCATCCCTATGTGGAAAAGTTAGACACAAGCAATAAATTACATTAACTTTTGTTTTAATCTAATGGGGAAAAAAAAGATTTCCTCTCTGCCACCACTCCCTACTCCCTTTTGTTTTCATAAGAACATTTTCTGAAGTGCTTACAGATTTTAAATCAATGACAGTATTATTGAGTTTAAATACGAGTGATATGGATGATCAAGAGGCCCAGAAGAAACAAAAAAATTAAAGCTGATCAAAGTGGAGGCTGCAGTAGAATGTCTAATACGCAGGCACGTTTGCTTTACAAAACACAATCTACCAATTCAAACCAAAGGTCATCTATTAATATATTATTATCATTCTATTTTATTTGTTCATTTGGAGTTAGAAATATGTATACTGATGCCAACATGTGGTTTATTTTCTGCAAATGCTTACACAAAATGTGGGATATGTACATCCACGTGTTTTTTTTTTTTTAAATTCCTTTCTCTCTGTGTGTGCATATACATATGGATAAATACATTCACTACACACACACACACACAAGTATATAAAAAATATTCTGTATATATAAGAATAATAAGAAAAATATATTTATTTTATTTAGAAACTATGTTTTACTTATTTTACTCCATATTTATTTATTGGTTTTCTTTAATTATAAATTCTTTCAATAACCATCAATTTCGATGTTTCACATCTGCTGGGCGTCCCGTGATGGCCAGTTTCTTTATTTATATGCACAGATTAATTCTCTCAATGGACAGAAAGAAATGATTAATTAAGAAAGTCCAGGCAGGATTAAAAAAGGAAGTTAGAAATATCATACACAATGGTTTAGCTCAAAAACTTATTATTCTTACTTTCTCCATCGAAGAAATGCAATGAATGTATTAAATTTTGATTCCATAATTATTGTTTTTCTTGAGTTGCATGGAAAAGATCAGTATCGAGAATTCTGAAACAAGAATACAGTTGTACTAGTGTGGTAATGAAAGATCCAAGTAGAACAGATTGGGATTTATCGTCCACAAAGACCTGACAGGCACAGTCAGTAAGAGAATAATACAAAATACTACTAAATGGAATTTGGTGGGGGGGAGGGGGGACCTCCCATTTTCAGGTTTATGCTCCTCAGGTGGGTTGCTTAGATAATGAGGAATTAAAGTCTTTCTAGATGAACAGACATTGTCAGAACCTGGTTTTTCCGTGGGACTTAAAAGCATCAGTTGGAAGAAACCAAAATAAGAGACTGTATGTATTAGGTCATTTAGTTTTGGAAATCAAAATGTAGGAGGTGTATGCCTCCTTCATTTTTCTGTGAGGAATAATTTGGTAATTACTAATAGTAAGTTTGATAGATTTAAAATACAGTCAACCAGTTGCGTCAGTCACGCTATTAGTCTTAGTAAGTTTAAGAAGAGAGATTATCATAACATGTAGCAGTTGTAGAATGCTAAAATAATTTCTGCCTTATAAAATATTCTGAGACCTAATACAAGATGTAAATGAAATAACTGGATGGAGATCATCACATACTTATTGCAGTATAAGGAGAAGAAACCAAAGAATGAAAACTTACAGAATCAAACAATGAAAACTGGAAGAAACTGATAGATACAAATACAGTAGTGAGCAAGTAAAAAATGAATCATTGCCACGTAATGAGGAATGAGGAAGACTAAAATTTCAATGGTAACTACAGCGGATGCAATTTGTGGTCGAGCGGGAGGGAATCAGACACTTCATCATGGAACGAAACTATAAAAAATTCCACAAAAGAGAGAAACTAGGTAATTTAAAGTAAGAATAATTAGAGCTCAGAAATAAAGGAAAACTAAAATTATTCCAAGATTTTTTTTTTTTACTTATGGCGTTACGCCTCTTTGGCATCAAGGATTATTAGAGGCAGGATGGGACGCGGGACAAGGAACGGGAAGGAATTTGGTTATGGCCTGGAGTGATTTGGGGAGACCATTATACCAAGAAAAGAGGGTACAGGTTACGAGACATGTTAAGACAGAAAAGAGAAGGCTAAATAATAACTAACAGAAAAGATAAAATCTGGTAAAGAAGAAGAAACTGCTGTACAGTACAATGATAAATAAAAAGCTAGCATCTGAGGATATAGTTCATAATGTCAAAAGATACCAAGGAAAATGCAATTATATTTTGATAAATTGCCTAACAAAAAGGCAAGGACATGCATAGTAGGACATAGTTTGCTGGTCAGAGGTAGAGAGAACTATAAAAAAGATGAGAAGTAAATGCTCAGCAACATGTATTGATGAGTTTAACAAGGATACATTCAAGCCGCCAGGCCCAATAGGAATAATACTTTGAACGTAAAGAGTAATAGAGCCATCTGGAAAGAGAACAGAATAGCAAATGATTTAGAGAAAAGGACTGATCATTTCCATTATTCAAAAAGGGAACAGAAAATAATGCTCGAATTACAGAGGTCTAAACTTCTCTTCTATGGTCTCGACAATTCTGAATATGGCTACAAGATAAACAGTTGAATCAAATTTAGAATAAGATGGATTTAGATATGACAAATGTGTTGTAGATCTATTACCTTTGGTACAGTGATGTTTTTTTTTTAGAAATGCTGGGTAAGAAATAAATGAGTCATAGTCATATTTATTGATGTGAAAGGGCTTACAATCACACACCCCATCATTACTTTTGGGAAGTGTTAATTAAGAAGGATGTACAAGAAGGTTTTATGGATTTATTTATTTTTAATAAGTGCGACAAAATAGTGAGAGTTATATTCAGACTCTATCCAGCAGATCAGGAAGGTATGAAATGTCGAGTGGGGTACAGCAAGGATGTTGCTACTTTCTACAGGCATTATGGATGAAATTATCAATTAGGCCAGAAAGAGAAAGAAAACTAATGACATCGTTTTTGTGGATATGTTATGATTTTGGGGAGAGTGAAGAAAAACTTCAACAATGTCTTGACTGGTGGAAGATGACTCTGACAAGTTTGGATTTGAAATATGTCAGACCAAACCTGTATGCTTGGTGGTCAGCACCTGTTAAATTAAAACTTTTGTATACCTTAAATACCTCAGCAGTGTTACACAAATATTATGGGGCTCCCAATCCTAACTAACAGTTTAGACTCAGCCACACTGATTAAAAGTTTATCACTGGATGATAAGTGGCACTGCCATTGGTACACGTATGGCAACCTCTTCCTGGGCTGTCGGGAGATTTTCTGTAGAACTGCCTCCTCAGCCCACTTGTGTGGTTCAGATACATAGATGATATATTCATGATCTAGATTTCCTCAACAACAGTAACTTCATCAATTTCAGTTGGTCATATTTCCACACTTGTGTCACCTTCCTTGATGTGGATATTCACACTATGACAGAGTGCCCCCCACACCTCTATGCATATCGAGCCAATTTGCAAAAGTACCTATACTTTGACAGTAGCATGGCAGATGCTTCTGTTCTGATCATGAAACAATTTCCAGGTATTCCCAGAAAATATCCCAAGCCTTCATTTACCGCTACTCTCCCCAAGATCTTGTGGAATAGCATATCTCCTGTCCTATCATCCACAAATCCCTTTCTGCACCTCCTAAAGCTGATTAATCACCCAGTTCTTTCCTGGCCTGGAATCAATTTATCAGATCCTTCACAATGAGCATGTTTCTTCTTCATTCCTTCCCCAAAATGCACGCCCTTCTTCACAAAATCCTACCCACTGTCCCCTGCACTTGCTTTAGCAAACCTACTCAACTGAATAACAACTTGGTCCACAAGGACTCTCCTAGACTGCCACAGGTATCTTTTCACTGTAATACATCTCGCCCCCAAACATGCAGCCTGCATCCAGCCACCACTACCTACTCTAATCTCATCATAGGAGAATCCTTTCCTATTAATAAACATGCCAGCTCTGTTACCACTTATCATATTTACCAACTTACCTGTCTTCACTCCACTGCTTCCTAGATCAGTATGTTTATTATTATTTATTTACCCTTCATTCATACAGCCTAGTATATAATGAATACATTAGGGCCATATATTAATTTTTTGATTGTTTAGTACATAGTTTTATGAAATTTACAAGAAACATTTTCATGCAAGGAATTTGGCATGTATTTCCATTACACTTTGACTTATTATCTAATTAATCTATTCTTATAAAATGTTTATTTGATCATGTTTCTCTGTCATGTGGTGCCGTCTCGCTATGACGTCATACTTTTTGTCTTCGTAGCACAACTTATGACCAGAGATGTTGTTCTAGGTTATGCATTTATTTAATAACAGTTCTATTTAGCTAAGCATCAGCAAATAAATTAACTCTCAAAACACTGAAATAATAGTACGTATTCCATTTAAATTGACATAATAATTATTAGTTGCTTATATTTATTTAATATTCGTTTGAAGTAAAAGTATCTGTTAAAATAATTGGCAATAGGTATGTAAGATAAAACCTTTAATTTTCAATTAGCAATGATTAGATTGTTGTTATAACTGGCACTTAACTTTAAAGCAGAGGGCATGAATAAATTATTTTTTAAAAAATAATAATAATTTAAAATCTTTTCATAAGTATCCTGTTACTTAAATCGTTACTTCGCTTGAACAAAAGAAGTTCCACACTGATTGCAATCTATAAAGCCTAGGCTACAATTAAATCTAATATTATCTGGCATGACAAAGTTGTTAAGATTTTTAATTTCCTTTGCTTTCACTGATGACATAATTCAGCTTGAAATGCATTAGCAAAACAAAGCAAGATATAAGAACCTGAAGATTTTTTATTTAGTTTATATCGCAATGTATTATTGCCTTTAAAATACGATGCAGTACATGTATAGATATGCATGTGATTGAAGTATATTTTCTCTGGCCGCAAATTTAGCATAGTATGTGGTTAGGTTGAAATACAACCTGGATCAGGATGGCAATGGGAACCTTATGTTACATCGTTAGGCCCTTCATATATTTAGTCTGATTCTATACAGCCACTTGTTATATGGTATATCCCTCACTCCCTTTATTTTCACTAGTCGAATACTGCCCCATATTCTTGTTTGAATCGATTTGGTCAGCTCCCTCGCAATAAGATCTATGTCATTACCCTCCATTAGCTCCACTGGTATTCATAAGTCCTCCCATAGCCTAGACCATGCCACCCTCCCGATATTGTACTGGTATTTGATATTCTCGCTGCTAACAGCCTCCGTTTGATCCCTGGAAAGGTCATATAGAATGATTTTATGATCACTCACAGTGTGGTTGTCTAGTACTCTCCAGTTTTGTAACATGTTCCCCACGTTTGCTGGTAAGCGTTACATCTATATTGGATGCAGCCCCCCAACTGTCATGAAAAGTAGGCGGATTGTATGGCCTATTTCTTACTTCCCGATGTAATTCGTAAATCACCTCCCATCAAGTTCGCTCCTCTCTGGTTAGTGTGGTCATTGTATCAAAGTACTGACCGTGTGTTTGCATACGCTGCTATGATTCTAGACATCACTACCACATTACAACATCCTGTGCTGTTTTATACACATATTGTGTGTTCATCACAGAATTGTGCCATTTTCGTTGTTGTTATGCTCATGTTTAGGACTATTATACCCATCATGGGGTGTTCACTGTCAGCTAGAATTTGTGCTGACACTGACATGTACAATATCAATCCTCTATTCGAAGGAGGTTCTTGTAGGCATAACACATCCCAACTGTTTTTTCCTGCTGATTTTCTAAACTTATGGAGGACCAGTTTGCTACATCCAGCATCTGTGCAAATTTTATACTGTCCATTTAGGGATGTCTAGTATAGATGTTGCGCATAGACCATTTAAGCTGAGGATCAAACCTAATCCTTCAACGAGTCATAACAAACTGTTTATAGAAATCATCAGGATCAAACAATTCATTGTGTCTATCAAATACCTTTTTAACTAGGTTTAACAGCTGGGAAGGATCTGCCAGCAGTTTGGTGCACTTAAGCTGGATTTTGTCTACTGCTTCCAGTCAATGTAATTTCAGAAATTTGATATTTTTTCACTCTTTGCTACCTTGTGCCAGTCCCGGTTCTGTGGAGTATTTTTCCTTTATTTTCCTACATTTAAACCATCCACCATTGTTTCATTTTCAATCCTGGGAGCACAATGCTTGCTCAGCCATAATATCTCTCCTTTTACCTACCCGAGCCCTGCCCTATAACCAAGATTGTAAACAATAAGCTGTAAATAAAAAAAAAACAACTAAACTTCACTAACCTGTGGATAGCAAATAGCAAAGCTAATGCTGCAACAGTCTTCTCTCCTCCAGAAAGATTTGACATTGGCTGGAATCGCTTTCCTGGTGCAACACAGTTGTAGTTAATACCATCCAAATATGGCTCTTCCGGATTTTCAGGACCGAGGAAAGCCTGGGCAGATTGGTTTTTTGCCAGACTCTGTAATAAATGAGAGAAAAGTTATATCATTTGCATGATGATATATCACAGATTTTCTGAAGATAATCAAGAGTGGAGACATCAATGGATAAGAATGAATATTAACAGCATATTGTTACATTACTGTCATTATTTGTGAAAACTGAGTATTGTGGTGTAAGAGGACATCTACTTGTTTGGGAAACTATTTCATCATCTTCTACCTCCATAAAGTGGGACTGGCGTTGAGCAGCCTCAGTAAACAGTTGACAGTCAACATTTGCAAAGGACGAGATATACTCTTCATAATTGGGAGTTGGGGGTAAGAGAAATCCGATGTGATCCATGCATTGTAAACATTTATGCACTTTTTGCAAAAGGAATAACTAATTTACAACTGGTGAAAAAAATATTTTTATTATTATTATGGCTTTACGCCTCATCGACGTCGAGGTCGTTAGAGGCGGGAAAGGATGAGAGGCAAGGAAAGGGAAGGAACTTGTCCATAGTCGTTTGAAGGAAGCATCCCGGCATTCACCCGGAGTGAATTGGGGAAACCATGGAAAACCCAAATCTGGATGCCCGGACAGGGATTTGAACCCACCTCCTCCCAAATTCAAGGCCAGAGCATTACCGCTCACCCACCATCTTCAGTTTTGAAACTCTGGACAATCTCAGAGAATTACGATAATTGAACAGGTGTTGCAACATTAGTGTTTCAGCCCAATAAATCTTGGTTAGTTGTTAAAACTTATATTGAAATTTTAATAACTCTTATCATCATCTAGGGTGGAACAAACTAACCAAGATTTATTGGACTGAAACATCAATGTACCAACACCTATTCAATATCATAATTCCCTGAGATTGTTAATTCTTGTCCGGAGTTTCAAAACCGAGCATGGTGGGTGAGCAGTAAACAAACATAGTGGATAAGTATGTAGGTAACCTTCTTCATTATCCAATAAACAGCTAAAACAATGAAACAGTTCTTTAACCCTTAAAATAACTGGAATAAGCATGATATATACTGTACTTCTCTGGTTCATTTAATGTTCACATTTATTAAATGGTGAGATTCTCAATACATCTATGTTAACTATGTGGCTAACAGTCCACACTAATTAAATGGTGACAACATAAATATAAGTATCTTAATAGTCCATACATTTTAAATGGAGACATCCTGAATCTATGTTAACTAAGTGGCGCAACAGTAACTACAATAATAATGAGAAGAAAAACGTTTTTACACAGTAAAAATAAGAAACGATAGGCAATGTAACCCCAAAATTTACCACACGTGACGGTAAGAAAGCAGCAATGAACACAAAAAAGATGAACACACATTATGATACTTCACGATTCATTAAGCAGGCATGCTGATGTTTCACATCTAATTCCCTCAACATGTCTTACCTATTTGTACAATTAAATTTTACCACCTAACTGTAATATGTGTTCATATATTTTTTGTGTTTGTTGTTTCTCTTCTTTTTCTCTGAGGTAAGTGTTGGGCTTACTTCATACCGCAGTCCACATCAAACCCACTAATTTACAGCAGTATCTACACTTTGATAGCTGCCATCCATTCCATACCAAACGTTCCCTCCCATACAGTCTTGCCATCCGTGGAAGTCACATTTGCTCTGATGCTCATTCTCTCCATCAATACTCACAGAACCTATCCCAAGCCCTTATTTCCCGTTTTTACCCCAGGGATCTTGTACATAAACATATCTCCCGCGCGATCACCCACCCTCCACGTAACCTCTCTCAGTTGTCTCCTACAAAAACCAACCATAGCCCTGCCTTTGTCACTCAGTTCTCTCCTGGTCTCGAGTCCATCAACCATATCTTGTGACAGGGGTATCACTTCCTTCTCTCGTTTCCAGAAATGTGTACTCTCCTACCCAAAATTCTACCCAATGTCCCTCCGTCAGACTCTCCAAAAGCACCATATGGATTTTATCCTTGCAATAGATCCCTCTGTAAAACCTGCAGCATGCTTCCACCCACCACCACATATTCCAATCCCGCCACAGGGGAAACTTTCTTCCCCATTGTTGGACATGCCACCTGTTCAACTACTCACGTTATATACCAACTAACTTGCTGCTATTGCACTAGTTCTTACATAGGCCTCACCATACAGTAACTCTCTGTTAGAATGAATGGCCACAGACAAACAGTCCACACCCGCAACATGTACCTTCCAATACCAGAACATGCCAATAGCCATGATTGCAACAACCTCAACGACTGTTTTACTGTGAGAGGAGTCAGAGTTTTCCCTGACAGCACCACTGCAGCAGAACTCCGGAGATGGGAACTAGCGTACCAGAATATCCTGGATACGAGACACCCACCTGGACTTAACCACCGTTAAAATCCACTTAACCCATCATTTTTTTTTTTCCGCATTTATACCGTACCCTTACTACATATGTTCATTTTAACATCTCCTGCAATATATTATCTCAGACATTGCATGCCGATATATCGATAGTATACTCCTTAGCCGTTCCCCCACCCTCCTCTACTACTCAGTTAGTCATTAGGTAACGTTCGTTGTGTACAAACGTACCGCACCTAATGGCCCGTTTTTCTACTAGTGAACAAGGCAGATGCCGAAATATTGTGTAGTTGTTTGTCAGCATAAGTGTTCCCCCTCATCGCAGCCATCAACTTTGGTATGTGGTGGGTTAATTTCCCTTTCTTTTCTTATTTAATAGTGATTAGAACTTTTGAAGAGTTTGTGGAGATTTTGGACCATTTTTGTAAAATATAAATGTGCCGCTATCTGGTAAGAAATCAATAAATAAAATCAAAGTGATAGATTGGATGTTCAGTGCCCAATTTTGAAATGAAATACAAAAAAAAATTCCTCTTGGAGACAAAGACAGACATTAGTGCATAGCTTCAACAAACAAGCAGCAGTATGAATGTTAAAAAGGGATAAAAATGTTTGATGGAAACATAGTAGAAGTAATTACCATTCTTTTCTTAAGGCCAATGGGACATTTACTTGAATATGCAGAGTTCAGTATTAACCTATTATAGTGTGCAGTGAACCAGTTAGTTCTTGAACATGTAGCATTTTCTTTTTTGCTTTCTACATTGACGTTAACTCTTAAATGGTTTCAGCAAAAGAAGTATCGGTAGATGAAAAGATAATATGTGTATTTTGGTGTTGTTTAAGATATTTCATACACAGCACCATGATTATGAGGTAGTGAACAAATTAGTTTATCTTTGATTGAGGTTTTACGGTTTTATGAAGACTTGGTATTAGAACTGACAGAGGATGAAGTAAGGGAAGGAAATTGGCTATAGCCTTGACCTAGAAGGGTCGTAAATGCTTTTAAAACAATGAACAACAGTTAACTTATCCTGAAATTCAATCACATGCTTCTAGTATTGTTGCTTGTGAAAACAACTGATGTCTGAGTTTGATTTCATAATGAAATGGTTGGTTGATAAAAATCTTATTACTGTTATAGCATTTACACAAATGAAAAATGGAAAAAAATGACACTTTCATGAAAATGCAGAACATTAAGTTGTTTGAGGATACCACAGAAATCGAAGACTGTCAGAGTTCTGCATGCCCACATACAGTACACACACTAAAAATCAAGTAGAAGCTGTTAATAAATTTCATTGTCGAAACTAAAAATTATGACCTGTGTGATTAATAAGACCCCCTAATGAATCAGATTGTTAACAAAAAGCCTTAAGTCTCGGGTCCTTCAAAGAAAACACAATTGTTTGCTGCAACTCTTGAATATAAGTAGGTTCATATAATCATAATGGTTCTTGGCAATTAATTCAAATGATTATCACAGAAAAATCATTTTTGTACAATGAATATATCTTCATTGTACAGGAAAAATTAAACACACAAAATAAAAGGATTTATGCATATTCATCCAAAGAAGCTTCCGAACTAGTCTCATAATTAGAAAAAGTTGGTGGGACATTCCTTATTATGGGGTCAAGGATTTTCATTTCTGTGAAAAATGCATCATTCAAAGAGTGCCAGGAAATTGTCATAGAGCCTTTAAACTGGTTCCTCCTTCAAAATCAGCTATAGATATCCCAGCAAGATTTTGCTCAGAATTAGGCCAAAATCACCCTGAACTGGCTCCAAAACAATTTATCTAATTTCGGCTATACTTTTTTTTTGCTTATGGCTTTACACCTCAATGAAGTCATTAGAGGTGGGAAAGGATGGGAGGTTAAGGAATGGGAAGGAATTCAGACATGGCATTTTTTTTAAGGAACCATCCTGATATTCGCCTGGAGTGGTCATGGCAATCCTAACCTAATAAACTGTGGTATGTTTTGTAGAACATATAGTATGCTGTACAAGATACAGTAACACCATGTCACTGAAACAAACCTTGACCCAAGCTTTGGCTACGTTTCCAATCAATGAGATGTGTGCTGCAACTGATGTGTAGCTGGAGTAACCTAAGGCCAAATGTGTTTGTATAAGTACGTCATTATAATCCACGATATACGCCTATTATTAAAAGGGCACTATTTGGTAAAAAAAAAACTATTTTGGAGTTATTTTTCCACTTAATGTATAAAGAGTGTGTAATAGTATCTATGTTCCGATTAGACATGAAGGAACAATTCAATCATTGGCCTGGTGTGATTTTGGAAAACAATATAAAACTAAAATCTGGATTATCATACTGGGGACTGATTCTGTGTCGTAATGTGATTCCTCATGTCCTTCCCAATGCCAGGTCTGAACAATACTGCCCATCCACCAGGCTTGGCAAGCAACTTGATCTTCGTTAAGCACACAATAGCGGTGGGAAGGAACTTCATTCAAATCAAGAACATAAATTTAAAAACAATTAAAATGTCTATTTCTTTTAAGTAGAAAGTAACTTCAGCTGTATTGCAACAAGAATTATAAACAGCATTGGTAAAACCAAGAACACATGAAAAAATCCTGTTTTTCTTTTACAGTAAAACATATTCCATACAAAAATTTTACCTTGTAAATGTTATCAATTTCATTTGCAACATGCTCAAAGCAACTCATGAACCTATCATGCCGCTCCTTCTTAACACGCGCAAATTTCTGTTTTGCTTTAAATGCATGCCTTCGTGAATTTTCAAATTCTTCATTAGTTTCTTGTAACTTCTCCCTAGCCATTTCTAACTTTTGCATTGCCTGTAATAAACATGTATAGATTAGTTCGCAGGAAACAAAGGACACTAACATTACAATCACGTTAATGATAGTGAAAAAAAAACCATCACCTACCTTTGCAGAAATAATGATGGCAGTGGAATAGAAACAGTCAAAATAACACAACTGTGAAGATATATGCTCCTAGCTGGTGAAGGGTTCATGTATGTTTCATCAGTCATACTTTGTATTATGGTAAAAGGTGTACCAGGTGTATGCATAAGTAGTTTACGGTTTCACTAAGAGATGGCGCCAGCGAACAGTACGCAGTGCATGAATGTGACACGTGCGCCAGTTGTTCATCTGACATTAACCTACCAATACACACAAGTTGAATCCACCACACAACTGGCCTCTGTGTTGTATCTTTATGTGATCATGTCGACTTTTGTGCCTGAAAACGAACATTTGCGGCATGTATTGCTTTTCTTATTTAATCAAATGAAAAATGCCATGGAAAGCCATCGTTTGTTGGTAGAAACATATGGGGAACACTCTCCATCGATTAGAACATATAAGACATGGTTTCGACAATTTAAACATTTCAATGTGAAAGACAGTGCACGCTTGGGTAGACCACAAAATTGCGAAGACGAGCAATTGCAGGCATTACTGGATGATGACCCAATGCAAACTCAACAGCAATTGGCAAAAATATTAAATGTGTCACAAGAAGCAATCAGCAGACGTTTACAAGTAATGGGGAAGATCAATAAACTCGGTAAATGGGTCCCACATGATTTGAATGAATGGCAAATGGAAAATTGCAAAGTCACTTGTGAATTGCTGCTTCAACGTCACGAAAGAAAATCATTTCTGCACCGAATAGTGATGGGTAATGAAAACTGAATTTATTTTGAAAGCGGAGAAAATCATGGCTATTACCTGGTGAAGCAGGTCCTTCAACACCAAGGCCAAATCACTTCGACAAGAAGATCATGCTATGGGTCTGGTAGGACCAGAGCAGTATTGTGTACCACGAACTCTTGAAGCCTGGCAAAACCGTTAATACACAACGCTATTGCCAACAAATGATTAATTTACATCACGCATTGATCAAACGACAACCGGAATGGGCCCGAAGACATGGCAAAGTCATTTTGATACACAACAATGTGTCATCTCACACAGCAAAACCAGTGAAAGGCACCTTGAAATTGCTTGGAAGGGGCATCCTACAAGACCCGCAGTATTCCCCTCACATGGCGCCATCTGACTATCACCTCTTCATATCAATGGGGCACACGCTTGCAGGAGCAGCACTTCAGTAATTTCGAGGAAGTTGGATAATAGCTCGCTGCAAAAGACACACAGTTTTTCTGGCGTTGTATTCATAACTTACCTACAAGATGGTTTAAGGGGGTAGAAGCCAATGACCAATATTTTTAATAAACAAAAAAATACTTTCCCTTCAACATTACATGTTTTCTTACCATAAAAACTTATGCATACATCTGGTATGAAACTAACAGGAATCCTAGTCTAATGAACTACTGTGATATTTTCCAAAGAAGATGCTTGGAAGCAAAATAAACATTAGAACCCCATGATACCAATATTTTAATTTCTGCTTCTCTGTTTGTGTAATCAGTCCTCCCACCCTGTGGCAGCCCCTCTGAAATCAAATAGTGGGAACTGACTTTTCAGTACAAACTGATTTCCATTCTTGACCAAAGACTCAGTGACCCCTCTCCCCTACCCTCCAAACTTTCCTTCTACCTCCACTCCATTCTCAACTTCCATTCCCTAGTACTTAATCCACATACCTGCCCCCCCCCCCTCTCCCACCAATTACACATGTGCCATCTCTGTAAACAGGAATCAATGACAAGGTTGTCAAAATTCTAAAGCTATCTTTACACGAACATAGATATGATACTTATGAAATGGGAAATAAATATATATATGGAAGAATGGCAAAAATAAACCCATCACTAACCACAGGAAAAGCCAGTGGAGCAGTCACAAACAAAGACTACAGCATTTTACAATTTTTTGGCATAAAACCTTATTAATGGTAAAGGTTTCAGATCTAATCCTCGTACATGAATAAGATTTTTGGAATATCATAAAATGTGCTAGTCATCACTGCCGTACTACCTTCAAGGCAATGAGGAACACAATTTACAATATTTCAGTATAAAACCTCATTTATGTGTACAGGTGAGACACACGGCTGGGGGCCACATCGTTGTGGGCAAGATGGGGAAAGTGGTGGTGGTGATGACAAGTTGATGATCAATAAATGGGAGAAAGTATTATCAATGAGAAAGTGGATAGAAAGTAAAAGTCTAATACAACAGAGAGATAAAATGTACTCATAGAAAATAAATGGAATAAGAAAGCGCTGGAAAAAGGAAAACCATATTAATAAGTGAAAGGTTTACTGGTGGGGTCTTACCAGATTTTCAGGGCGATGCATAGTGGCAAAGATATGTAGGTAAGCTAGTTTCTGTCCCTGAAGCTGACAAGGAATAATAAGAATCAGGAAAGACTATTGCAGCTCCCAATGTGAATGAACTGTTCATTGCAAACAGGAAACAATTGTTGAGGTTATTAAAATTGTGAGATCTGGCATGGGCTGTCACTGGATGGTCTAAATTGCCATTGTAAACTGAATATGGATATTCAATGCCATATACTGTTAGTTATTGGTAAAGTATATATCTCTCCATTGGTGTCACCTCCTTGTACACAAACATTCTACACACCTAGAAATGTACTCCCCACACAGCCTCCCAGCATATTTTTTATTCCCTTCAATAACTACAGAAACTGCTACTCCTGCAAGTATAACAGCAGATACATGGCACTGCCTTGGGTATCCACATGTTCCCATACTATGCCAATTATTCCTGAGCTGTCTGGATGAAGGCAGCATGAGCACATAAATATGAACACACTTTACAATATTTCGGTATAAACCTTAATTATAATTAGAGAAGAACATACTGCAAGGAAATTGGATGTCTACACACCAAGACTCATCACATGACTCAATGTGGTAAGCGTGTTCATTTCTTTGAGTTCATCATGGCCCTCCAGCCTTCATCTGTGGGTGACGGGATTACCTTCCCTATTCTTCCCTATTTTCATCGTCAATATTATAAGACACATGACCAATATATTTTTGATCTGAACCAACAGTGAAAGTCAACTAATAAATTTACAGAATTCCCCAAATCATTTCATCTGGACTTAATCTCACATACATGTCGCCATCGTCATTTCCTTACAGAAAAGAGGCTTGTACACATCAGTTCATATCAAGCCCACAAATTTACAACACCTACACTTTGACATTTTCATCCCACTAACACTAACACGTTTTCTTCATTGTGTAATCTTGCCATCCATGACAGATATTTCTGTTCTGATGCAGGTACTTCCCAAAACCTCATGTAAATACTCTTTGCTGCATGCCAGCCCCAGAACTTGAACTATTCTCTTTTTCTATGACACACTCTTCAAATAATAATTACTGTTCAGCACTTCTTAAAATAGTTCACAACTACATTTTCATCAATCAGTTCTCTCCTGCTCTAAAAGTCTTTTAAAAATTCCTCCATTACTGCTTAGGTTCCTTTCCTGAAATGTGCCTCCCTTTTCCCTGAAATCTTGCCCTCAACACATTATGGCGGAAAAATCCGTCGTGATCGTTTTACAAACTCACCAGTTGCAATTAAGAAAATGTTTTGGCCGCCACTCTACCGAAATAGAGAATATTTTGGGTCATGGATGGGCACACTACAGGTTATATTACCACATTGAAACACAAGTTGATGGTTTCCTAGTTACAATGTTTAATTACGTTCAAATCAACCATGAAGGTCACCCCGATACCATGCCAAACGTTTAACCGTGTCTAACATCAGACAACTTATCCGTGCTGTTGCAGGTAAAAACCATCCACGAGGGAACAATTCACAAGTTTCTCAACACACCTTACAACCACACTACATTCAAGATCACATTGCGCTGTTCTTTTTTCACAAATAATCACCTTCTGAGTCTTCCAAACTACCAAATGAATCTTCCACATGCAAAAGACCTTGCAGCATTCATCCAGGTACCACCACCAATTCCAATTTTCTCACAGGGGAGTCTTTTCTTATTATTGACCATGCCACTTGTAAAACTGTACATCTCATTTACAAACCGCTAACAAACAAATGTATGTAAACAGTTTAAACCAGCAGCCTAGGCCATTCTGTGAAAGCCCATGCCAGTTCCGAAACTTCTAATAACCTCAATAGCTGTCAGAACTCTGTAGACGAGAACTGGCTTTCCAAAACATTCTCGACACCAGGGAACTTCATGGCCTCAGGCTGCAGTATAATCTCACAAGCATACCCAGAACTTATTAATATGAGTTTTTCCCTTGACCTTTTTTATTCTGATATTTTTGTCATGTGGCGAGTTCTCACTGTGTTATTCGCTAGCCATATGTTTCACCTATATCCATGATTAAAGTTTAAGCCAAAATATTGTGAAGTGTATCCATATTTGTGTGTTTGTTGTGAGTCTCTTGACTTCACCTGTGATAAATGATGGGTTTACTTTTCCTATCTTTCCTTAGTTAAATATTTATTTATGTTGAAATGAACAAAAGATAAACACAAAAAATACAATAATGTTATGTTTGTGTAGTGTTTTTTGTTACTATAATACTCCTTTCTGCAACTCTGGAAAGTGATGGATCTACTTTATATTCAATTGCGATATTAATATCACCTTACGCCATTTCTTCCTGCTGTATATGTATACATAATTATTTTTACATTATAACCCATAATTATTGATTGTTAACTGCTTATCACCACCACCACCTCCCCCTCTTGCCCACAATAGTCATCTCTGGCTTAAGTCATGAGGTGAGACTTATTGTGCACATTAACACACTTGTCACATACTTCAATATCATTTTCATTGGTTTTTAGTGACATAATATCTAAATTGTCTGGCTGAACACCAGTGGATACTATGTAGAAGCAGTATGCCGAGAAAGACATCAATCTCACACCACGGCAACATTTCTCATAAACAAGATTTAATACCAAAACATAGTAAGTTGTGTTCATATTTTCGTGTTTGTTGCTGGCCTCTTGGCTTCATGAGTGGTAAGTGGTGGGTTTCCTTCTACTATCTTTTCATACACACATACCAAGATAATTTATTTTCTCCATTAAATACACATACCACATTCAGTATGTATACTCTAGTAGAAATATCAAAACATGTAACTAAACACATACACAATAATTGGATTTAACATACTACTTAAACTTTTTAACTTAGCAAAAAAAAGTAAATCAGAAATTTAACACAGATAATATCATAACAACTGTATTTAAATAAAATTCTATCTTAATAAAAAACAACTTTACCCTCATATTTGGAGCCTGTATTCTTTGTATTGTATTCTGCAAATCATTTATGGCTTTGTTCAGTTTGTTATCCATTTTTTTCACATCATCTGAATCATCCAACTCCTTCAAATTATCTGGCAACTGTCCATAATCAATTACAATCCTGAAAGGTAAAAATAGTAAAACTGTGTCCAGGAATTTGATCACAATGTAAACAAATAAGAAAATTATTCTCATCTTTCTGACTAAAATCTATTTAGTAAAACAGACCAATTCTGTTGGATATAATAATGACAAATGAGGTGTTCATTTTTGAACCTTAATAAACTATTTATAAAGGTGCTGCCGACTGTGTGGTAAACGCTTTGTCTAAATCCCAAATCCAATAGTGCTTTTGGAATCAGGGCATATGACACACTGTTGATGGATATTTGTGCATCAAATTGGAATGTGAAACATGACGGTGCCCTCAGAATCCTTTGGTAGAGTAGGTCGTTTCATTCTCTCATTTCTTTCATTTTCATTTACACAACACAAACTACATTTGACAAAACACTATTATTGACAATATGTCATAATTGACAACATCCATCACGTACACACATCCTAGAATACTAAGGTACATGCAGGAGACGAATTTGTCACACCAAATCAGCGTCCAGGGCTCAAAAGACTATTTAATTGTATCATGATGCCTGAATCAAATAATGGATTTCATTTTAGCCTTTCTTCCTTTTTCCCAAAACACAGAGCCAAAGGAAAGAAAACCACTGGTTGTTTAACTATATTGTCTACCTCCATGAACAATGAGCCTGATTTTCAGTGGCTGTCGTGGACTATTTTTCATTGTAAAGGGTTTGTAGCACAGCAATATTAGAGATTCTTTGAGATTTCTGGATTGTAAATTTGTTCGACATATGCTGCTGGATCTTGGACTATAGTAAGAAGAAGGGAAGGACATAATTCCATATGATATTGTTCCAATTTTCAATAAAAACATGAGGCACAACTTTACTCATAACACTACATCATCCCCACTCTATGTGAAGCTAAGGACAGTGAACATTGCATGAACACTACTGCACACAGTAAATATATTGAGAAATTTGGGCTTCAACAGTGGGGGAGGATCACAAACTTTTAGAATACGAAATCCATAAAATTCCTATAGATAATGACAAATTGTTACTCGAAGATTTCAATGCACAAATTGGGGGAGAAAGAATTTACAAGAATATTGTAGGAGAGTTCCCACCATACAAAAGAATGAATACAAATGGAATAAGGCTTGTCCAATTGTGCAAGGCCTTTTATCTAAAATTGATGTCTACCTTCTCTAAAAAAAAAAAAAAAAAAAAAAAAAAAAAAAAAAAAAAAAAAAAAAAAAAAAAAAAAAAAAAAACTGAGTAGCAAAGAAACCTTGGAGAATTCCAAATTGACCACATAGCTATCTCCTGCAAGAGCAAAAAAGATACCCACAATGTCATGGTGAGAAAAGGCGCCAACATTGTAAGTGACCACTACCTTACAATGGTAAAAGTGAGACTCTTCCCTCAAAACATACGTAACAAAATAACAAACAGGAGAACTAAATTTGATGTTGAAATGTTATGAAACAACTCAGAAGTAAATAAAAAATTCAAAGTAAAGTTAGAAAAGACATTGCGAAGAACTGGGATGATCTGACAGCAAAGATTACTGAAGCTTCCTGTGAATTATGTCCCATGAAAAGAAATAAGAAGCATAGATGGTGGAATGAAGAATGTGAAGTGGACACAAATGATAGACTGATAGCTTGGAAAAGGTGGTATTCCTGTAAAACCTATGAGAATTTCCAAACTTTCACCACAATTTGAAAACAAACTTCTAAAACTATAAGAAAGGAAGCATCGAAAAAGTAATGAACAAAATAATGAAGATTTCACTAAGCATAATACAAGAAATTTTTACAAAATGTTTAAAGAGGAAACAACAAAGTATCAACCACCAAATCTTGGTTGTAAAGATGAAAATGGAAAAATTGGCCTAAACAACAAGACAACTGCAAAATTTTGGCCCGTTGCTTTGAAAAACTACTGAACTGTGAAGAACCTCAAGAAAGACTAGAACTCGGTCAGTTACAAGCAAGCATTAAACATTCAGATTCACGACAAAGAAATTCATAATCCAAAGTCTGAAAAACAATAAAGCTGCAATGGAAGATCTGATTGCTGCAGAGTTGTGGAAAGAAGCAGGTGGTCAAGTAAAGCAGTAACTGACAAACATACTGCAAAAAATCTGGCAAATGGAAAAAAAAAATTGACGAATGGGAGAACGCACTGACACACCCATTGTACAAGAATGGTGATAAAACAGATGTGAACAATTACAGAGGAATTTCCTCAGAAGCAGTCACATATAAGATACTGTTAAAGCTCTTCAAAACAGAATTGAACCAGTAATAGACAAACAAATCGGAGAATACCAAACTGGGTTCAGAAAAGGAAGATCATGTGTAGAATAGGTTCTAAATCTGAAAACTATAATACAAATCAGGGTTACAAAGAACCAAAACGATGTTATAGTTTATGTGTACTTCAAGAAAGCCTACGTCTCCGTAGATAGAGTCTAGAGTCTCATTCCTGAACATTTTACAGGAATTTGGTGTTGAATTAAAATCGAGCAACATAATCACGCAGACCCTCACTGGAACAAATTCAAAAGTGAAATTTATGGGCGAGATCTAAGAGGAATTTAAAATAAAAACCAGTGTCAGGCAGGGAGATGGGCTTACCCGAATTCTTTTCAATTGTGTTTTGGTGAAGGTAATAAGAGTATGTGAAGAGAAACTCAAGGATAGGGGACTTCATCATAGGTTCAAAGCACCATGGGGTTGGGGTAAACTGTTAGGCCTTCGCTGATGACAGTTCTCTCTGGAAGTACAGAAACTGCACTCGAACAAATCAACGTTCTGAAAGAAATAGCAGGAAAACTCAGAATTCAGTTCTCTTTTGAGAAGACTAAATTCATGAGCAATATTAGGGATTCACCCACAGCACTAAACACTGAGTATGGAAAAATTAACAAGGTCAATAAATTTAAATATCTAGGTGAAGTAATTCAGATTAATGGGATTGATAAGGAAACAAACAGATCAAGAGCAAGAAAACTAGAACTAACATACCAACTGATTACAGATACATATAACAAGAAGAATCTCTCAAGGTAAACTAAAATCAAACACTACAACACAGTAATCAAACCAGATGTTTTTTACGCCTCAGAATGTTTGTTCTCTATGAAAACTAGAGAAAAAGAAAAGGGAAAGGAAAATCTTGAGGAAAATTTGGTGACCACTAAAAATTGAAAAAGGAGAGTTTAGGCACAGGAGGAATAAAGATCTACACAAAGAAGAAGAAATTTAAAGGATGTCGGACATAATCAGAAAGAGGAGAAACAGTTTTTTTTGGTCGCATGATGAGAATGGATAACAACAGACTTACAAAAATAATTTTCATCCATGTTTACAAGAGTAAGAAGGACAACCAGCAGATCGAAGGAGTAAAAAAAATATAACTGTGATAGGAATAACAGAATATATAATACACGATAGAGCAACTTTCAGGGTATTGGTCCAAAATTTCAAGGGTTTCCGGTAGCTCCAATGAGCAGTAGTTCTGTGTGCAAAGACGGAAGGTATGGAAAATGGGAGGAAAAGAAGGAAGATTACTGGTGCCATCTTAAATTAAGACCTGGCAGCTATCTGGTGCCCAATTGTTACTGATAAGACAGTTTTCACCTTCTGGTTCAGTGATGTTACTTTTGTCTTGGAGGATTCTGATGCAATGGACAGTGAAGCAAGCATTGAAATTATTGGTATCATGCGTGGTGGCAAAAAATGACACTGGGCAGTCAAGGTTCTGAGTAAATACCGTTTGTCTGTGTCCATTCATTCTAATGGCCAGTGAATTTGTGGTATAACCAACACAGGAGGCTGGGCCATACTGGCTTGTGAGTTGATGTTTTAGGTGGGAGGATACATGAGTGGAGAGTCCTGTGGTGGGGAAGCTTTCCCCAATTACAGGGTTGATGAAGGTGGTGGAGGCAGGTGGACACATTGCACAATTTACAGCAGGATATGTTACAGCGAAAAGAGCCTTGGGGCTGTCTCTTAAGACAGGAAAAAGAGGGGGGGTCATAGTTATGGACCAGGAGTTGGCTGGCATTTGGAGATCTACCGAAGCAATTTCTAGGTTGCTAAAGGGAGGATTTTTTTTGGAGGAGATTCTCATTTCAGGAAGGCTCGAAGGAAATCATAACCTTGTCGAAGAACTTGTTTGATTGATTCCTGTATAGAAAATATCGGGTGACCAAAATGGTGCTATGGTTGCTTTTGGAGAGTTTTTGGTGGTTTATAGGTTGTGGGTTGTGATGTGGCATGCGAAACTTGTTTAAGAACAAAATTTGGTAAGTAATTATGGGATATCAGAGTTTCCGAAATGTTATTTGAATACAGTGTGCTGTTTAATGGTTGGGACATATGTATCTCCTACTAATGCCAAGACTACAGGGGAGAGAGTTTTTGTGATAAGGATGACAGCTATCATAATGAAAGTACTGTTGCAGATTGGTCAGTTTGGTATGGACAGATGAGCAGAAGAAAGTGGCATATGTGTGGGAATAAATCCATGTGAAATTCAGGGTGTTAAAGGTGTTGAGACTGTCAAGGAGAATGAGGAGGTTGTGATCCTCATGTGTTTTCACTTTTTATAACACTTTTGTATATATATATAGCATGCAGCCATCTCACTACTACTGAAGAAGGGCTATACGCTCGAAAATTTTAGTCTATGTGTGTACGTGTTTTTTCCGTGTCTCGACACCGCAGGAATCCTCCTCTATGGTAAGCGGTGGTATTTCTCCTATCCAAATTTTTAACATATATATAGTGAATAATGAAATGAAAGGTTTTAAGTAGCAAACAGGAATAACAAATTAGGATAGGGAACTGAGTCACTACTTAGATGATGAATGTGAGGAGCAAACACACAGAAAAGACAAAAACAGACATGATATAAAAAATTTTGAATCAAGCCCATTGTTGACAAGAGAACATTATGGGGGGGAGGGGGGTGTTGTAGGCATACATATTGAAAAGGAGAGTTCTTTAAGGTGATGAAATAAAGGAAGGATAAGGAGGGAGGGGGGGAAGATGAACACAATCAACACAATATTTCGGTGTTGAACATTATTCTTACAAGTATGTGAGGCACTAGGTGGGGTCAGCTGTGTAAACATCAACATCCGCTTGCTGAATGCAGGGTCTGGGTGGCATAGGTGGTGGTGAAGGGGGTTGAGAAAGTACTGAATCGATAATTAATAATGTTGGAGGCATATTAGCGTTGGAAGTGGGGGAACATCAGCAATAAAATTAACATGTGAGGGTATAAATATTAAGAAGCTTTAAATAGGAAAGATACAATATAAGATGTATAAAATGTGAATAATAGTAATAATTGTGTCTATTGGGATGATCTTATAGGTGACCGAGTTCAGAAGGATGTTTGTTCATTCTTGATAAGCTAGTTCCCATCTGCAGAGTTCAGCGAAGGTTGTTGTGCCAGGGAAAACAATGATAGCCCTTCTTTTGGAATAGTGGCAACTGGCTTTTTTTTTCCACTGGATGGGATACACTGTCCGTATACACTGCATGTCTGTGGCCATGTATTCCAATGGCAAATGGGTTGGTGGTGAACTTGTACTGTGGACACATGAGAATTGATATAGGAGATATTTTTTGGTACAAGCAATGTTTCAAACTATGGGGAAGATTTCCCCTGAGTTAGGATTGGAATAGGTACTGGTAGTCAGGTGCAAGCTGTATGTTTTGTAAAGGGTTCGGTTACATGAGCACAATCCGTGTGATTGTTTGGGGGAATTACAGGGTGAGTGTATGTGAACCAAGATATTTTTGAGATTGTGTGGTCTGCTGAAGCATGTGCATGGGCAGGGTTTGGTGGAGAATGGTGCGCATCCTGGGGAAGGAATATAGGAAGTCTGCCAACAACGAAAGATTAAGTTAATGGACTCAATACCAGGAAAGAAATGGGCAATGAAAGTGGAACTGCAGTTGGTTTTAAGAGGTTTGGCATTGGAGTAGTTATGCAGAGGATGGCTGGTAGCACAAGAGATTTGTTTGTGTACTATATCAGGGGGATAGATGCAGGAGATGAGAGCTTGGGACAGGTTTTTGGGTATATCTAGAGAAAGATTCTTCATATGAACACATTCATCTGCCATGGATGGCCAGGCTGTATGGAAGGGTTTGGTGGGGGAGGGATGGAAGCTATCAACGGTACTGTTGTAGATTTGTAGGCTTGATGTGACCAGATGTATGTAGGTCCCCATTCTATAAGGAAATGTCACCAACAACAAAGGTGACATGAGTGTGGTAAGTCCAGGTAAAGTTATTGGAGTGACTGTTGTTAAGGGAGTTAAAGAAGTCAGTGATTTTCATGTTGGGTCCAGATCATAAAAATGTTGTCTATGAATCTGAACCATACTAGAATTTTGACAGAGATTTTGATTAGGAATTGCTGTTACAGATGGTCCAGGAATAGGTTTGAGTAGGATGGGACCATGCGGGTACCAATGGCAGTGCCGTGTATCTGGTAGTAAATTCGAGAGTTTAAGGAGAAGTTATTTGATAGAATGAATTTTGTCAAGGAAATGAGGAAGGATGGACTGGGGAGGCTACCGGGAGGGGGAGGCACATTTCCAGGAAATGATCCATAGCACTGAGGTACTGACAGTAGAGGAATTTAATGCACAGTGAAGAGACATCTATGGAGACAAAAAAAGGGGGGGGGGGGACAAGAGGCCCTGGAGATCTAGGAAAGAGCATACTTTTTGGCATTTCAAAGTAGAAGGATCTGTAGAATATGGAGAGTGCATACTGATGTCATAGAATTGTCTCAGCCCCAAGAAAAATTTCTTATGGCTCTACATCTTGTCAACATCGAGGTCATTAGAGGCTAGAAAAGATTGGGTTCAAGGAACAGGAAGGAATTTGGCCATGTCCTTTTTAAGGAACCATCTTGGCATTCGCCTGGAATGATTTGGGGAAACCATGGAAAACCCCAATCTGGATGGCTGGACCAATGTTGATCGGGAGAATGACGCAACTGCAAATCGAAAATAAAGGTCACAGAATGAAAACAATATAATGATCTCAAAACCTGGAAAAACATACGGTCAAGCAGCTTCAAGTATGGTATCCTCAGAAAAACAAAGATACAGATGTAGAGTGCTCAAAAGAATCAGACAGGACCTGTATTTCTTTCATAAAAAACAGAAAGGGACAACGGATATTCAAAAGAAATGTACAGAATTACTTGACCCTGAAAAAGATCAAATAAGGATCAAGAGCATGAGGACCACGGCAAAAATGTTAACTGTGGTAACCGAGTCAAGTGAGGATACTAAAAACTTAATGGGATAGGGAAAAATAACCAGTTTTTTCGGCATTGCAATTGAATAACTTTTTCTCGGGTAAGTAGCCGAGTTAGTAAATCAATTAAACACAACGTTTTGGCAGTCACAATCTCTACCGCCATTGTCAACCTGTCACTTACCACAGTTGAAGGCAGGAGGGTGAGATGAACACGTAAAAAACACAAAAACAAACAAATTGCACAATATTTTGGTGAGAAACCTTATTCACCAGAGGCGAGACATATGGCGGGGGGAAAGATGTGATCACAACCTGACCCGCCACATGTCCGTGTGGCTGGACGGGTTGTGATCACTTCTTTGCCCTGCCATATGTCTCATCTCTCACATGAATAAGGTTTCTCACTGAATTTGTTTGTTTTTGTGTTTTTACGTGTTCATCTCGCCTGCCTGTCTGCATCTGTGGTAAGTGATGGGTTATTTTTCTCTGTCCTATCTTATTTTTAGTGCCCAACGACAGTTTCTTTGTTTCCATTATCCATAAAAAGATAATTGGAAATACAAGCTGCAAGAGGAACTTAAGTATGAGCTGCCCAAGAAAAGATGACCATTAAAAATATTGTACAACATCCCAATTGGAATGGAAAAAAAGGAAATACATGAGATACTACCAGAACCTTGAGGGAACAGTAAGTAAAGCTGATTATGAGAAAGGCTTTGCTTTAAAATTCAGAACTGGCCCTAAGGAATAAAACTACTGTTCATAATGTGGCAGAAGTAGATCCACAGCTTAGAAAATTATTGTTGCCAAGCAGATACTATATTTGGGCATGCACTCAATAACCATTAAAGACTTCGTAGTAAAACCTAAGGGCATAAAACATAACGATCTAGGGCATATCAGCAAGTGATGAGATTGGTTGTGTGAAGAGTGGGTTTTAGCAAGAGAGAATTACTTTTGTACAAGATCAGCAGGTAGCAGCAGGAAATGAGGGCTTGTGATAGGTTTTTGGAGTACCTGGTGAAGGACTCTTCATCAGAACAGATATGTCGATGGCAAGGCTGTATGTAAAGGAACATTTTATGTGATAGGGCTGACAACTGTTGAAGTGTAGATATTGCTGCACGTGGGTTTGATGTGAACAGAGATGTCTTCGAACTGTTCCTCTGGTGGAGCTCAGGCCACCTCGATAGAATATGGCCAATGGATTTGCATTATCAAACACCGACTGGCAGTATGGTAGCCATAGAGATCTAGCCCCACAAGGTGCGTCTTGCTAACATCCTGAGGCCAGGAGCTAGACAATTACCAAAGACCCTCAGCCCTGAGTGGCTAGGATGATGAGTGGATATTTCTATGGAGCTTATGCTGGAACTAGTAATGTCACAGGGTTAGGCTTAAGAAAGTATATTTACAAGTGCTCTCAAAAAGAGTACAAGTCCTTGAACAGAAAGGTTATTTGATAGTTCCTCACAATAGACTACGGCCCATTCTAGCTGGCTAGTATACTTACTTTGGTGATGGCAGAGGGGGAGTGTGGAAGCTGGTTGGAGCCTGGGCTCGACCCCAACCCCCCAAGCTGGGTTGAGATGACTGACTTTTCGACTGCACTCAAGCTGACCTCAAACACAACTGCACGAATACTGAATAACTGAACCCTTGTTGGCCACCCTCCAAAAAGAAGTTGGTCATAATAAATGAGGTGTGTTCAGGCACCTTGTCGAGGTGATGGATTTGATGTTGCTTCAAACTTGGTGTGCTTTTTCTGGCCATGGAAAGAACGCTATCATCCACTGTGAATACTGTTGGGTTTTTTTCTGAGTCATAAGTATATATTCGTGTTTTTCTGGCAATTGTAACTTTGGAGAGAAAGTCTGGGTCATTTCAAACTGTAACTTGTAACTCAGTACACAACTCAACCCAGTGGTCTTGTTGATCGTTGTTGCAAAGGTGATTAACAAACTTTGCTGCATTCATGAAATGTTTATTACATTCAGTAGAATGCATTGACATGTTTCATATGGCAGTTCAACTTTATTACAACTGTCATCGATTGTCTGCCTTTGATCCTCATGGATTATTTCATGCACCTTCGTGATCGATACTCGAGATGTGCAAGACAACTGTCAACCAAATATTTTTGCCACTCTCCAAAGAGTCTGGGCCATGTTTGAAATGCTTGAACAACTCAAATGATCTTGCTTGGCTTAGGGTTTGTTTACAAAGAGTGCCATTTACCATTCAGTGGGTTTCAGCAGAAGCTTTTAGAGATTCAGATAAAACAATACAGATTATCTCCTCATTCTGATCAGTCATTTTAGAATTCACACTTAGAGAAGAAAATGGTATTAAAAAAACAATATCTAGGAAACAGTACATGAACTCACTTAGATGCCATTTGACAGACTGGCAGCTGAAATACAAACCAAGTGGTATCTAGTGGCAGAAGTTCACAAAGGTACTTGTTTGGGCACTATACTCAAACTCTTTGAAATTCCTAGTAGCACCTGGTACATCGGAAGGGAATGCTGTTAAGGACAAAAGTGAGTCTGTTCCAATACATGCCTGCTTTCTCTGTCATATATCTGCTGAGTGCTAAGAGAGCTTGTTTCTGATGTTCCTTCAGTATTGCCATCTGCAGCTGATGATTCTTGTGCAATGTCCTCCATATTTCCACGCTGCATTGGGATTGCAATATCTTCCATCTAAATATAAATATACAATATTAGCAACAAAGAAGTTAAAATATACAATATTCCATTTAGTTGACACAATTAGTTTCCTTAAAGGACTATTTTTTCTTATTTTATTACTAAAATGAAGATTAAGTAACATTTTTTTACAAAGGAACAAATAGTAGTATATTATTTCTAAAACAATTACAATGCTTTTATTAAAGATAACCTAGGATAGCAAAGAGTGAAATTTCAGAGGAATAAAGTGAAACAATATTTCTTAGAAGTTTCAGAACCCTGATATGGAACAAGAATGTGCCACAAAGAAGTTAATAATTTAATGGGTGTACCAAGTTCCTCTTATCTCATATGCTAATACAACCAGGATAGTCAAGACGCGAGGTATCGATAAGATATAGGATGTGAAATTTTTGAGAATCAGAACACTTATTATAACAGTTATCAAGACAAGGAATAAATAGTTTAGGGACACAATGAAAGATAAACCGCTTCAACAAAGGATAGGGAATGTAAAACTCAAATGGTATGAACACGTTAAAGGAATGGGGAAGCATAGACTAACAAGGAAAATACATGAAATAAAGACACTAGTTAAACAGCCCAGAGAAATACCAAGGGAGAGATGTCCGAGAAGAATATGGAGTGTGTGCTAAAGAAATAAGAGGAATGGATGGAAAGTTGGTGAGAGGAAAATGAAGAGGCTTGTATGCAAACCAGATGCAGCCAGTGACAGGAAACTGTGGAAGATGATGATAATTGTGATGAAATGACAAACTGAGTGCAATCAAAAGTTAATAGCAATTTCTAACCAATTTCTAACCAAATATAAAAAAATAATCTGTGTAAACTGAAACTAATCTCAAAATTTAAGGATTTACTGATCTAAAGAGTTTGGTGGTTGTAACACTTAATTTTTAGCAATTGTATTGACAGAACTAACTGTAGAAAAGAGTTTTAATGTACATGAAGCATTTGTTTCGATGTTCATAATCACCGAAATTTGAGAGACACATTTTCTATTTAGGTGTAATACATTTGGCCGATGCAAATGAAGTATTTTAGCTATTTAGTAATGTAAATCCTGATTATGGTTATGAAGAGAAAAATTAGTATTATATCTACAAGTTTCTGTTCATAAAGTTATGAAAAAAATATTTAAAAATTGACCAAGACAAATTTGTTGCACCTTTGGAAACTATAATGAGCAGTATAATAAGGAAAAAAACAAATTTACAGATCTTTAGATGAAGTATACACTGAACCCAGCAGTAAAGCATATGGAAAGATAATCCCCATCTGACCATCCAGGTTTTGGTTTTCAATGGTCTCCTGAAATCACTCGAGGCGAATGACGGGATGGTTCCTATAAAACTGTTATGGCCAAATTCCTTCCCATTCCCTGCCTCCCATCCTCTTCTGCTTTTAATGACCTTTATGTCAAGTGTAAAACCTCCTCCCCCCTCCGAAAATGAAGTTTGCAGTAGGAAAGATTTCAAAAATCTTGTTATGAACTGGATAATGGTTTGGTAGAGTCGTTTTACGAAATAACTGAAAAAGATATCAATACTGCTGGTACTGTAAATTATAGTTCTTACACTTCACCCATCTCTTCACAAAGACAGTAGTGTGTGATTACATGATTTAAGTGACAGCCCCAAGTGTCCCAGTATCTGCATCAAGTACTTATGACTCTGTAAAATATAAATCTGGGTAGTGAGATCTGATTTTGAACTAAAATTTTCTTTAAAGTACAATGACGCAAATCTAATTTTTAAAATGTCTCAAAAGTCAAGTATGGAAGTGCACTGCCATTAGAATTAATATAATACACATATAATTAAAAAAAGTTCTGGCAAGAACAATGCTCTGGGGTGTATGTTCTGATTGTTGGCAAAATTGCTCAAAATTGTTTACACAAATAAGGGTTTTCATCATAAAAGGAAGATGGAGAATACAGAGCAAAATGGTATGCAAAAATCTGAGACAGTTTACCCTAATTATTAAGAAAAGGAGATAAGAGACAAATCAAACTACAGGAGATATTCATTTTAATACTGAAATATTTCATGTCAAATGAACAGAAATTTAACTGAAACTAAAATAATTTTCAAAAAAATAACCAATCCTTACCTTGCACTGTTTCAAAATGCTATGACGTTCAGCTCTACGCTGCTCTATTTTTGATTCTAGACCTGTAACTTGTTTTTGAGCTGCTTGTATATCTTTTGCTATCGTACCCATCTCCCTTCGAGCCTGCAAAAAAGGAAACACTGGGTAACATTATTTGGCAATATAACTTAATATATTACAGTTTTCAAGAAGCAGCAATAGATCAAAATTCCTTAAATTAATCACTGAGAGACACTCTAGGAAGTGCAGAGTATCTCTGACATAGAATCAGAGGGCGTGGACAAAAAATTGTAAGGGTTGGTAGTTGAAGACAGCTATGCACTCTGTAGAAGATGTCCAGGACGTATCTTGGGCAGAAGTACAGGGGTAGTTGTATGGGGGATCTTAAAAGTGAGGAGTGGAATGGAGTGGTGTGAGTGACCTTGTAACAGACCTTTGAGATTGAGTAATAAACTGATTTCTTGGGGTAATTGATGTGGGGTAGGTATGTAGAGGAATCGAGGAGTTGCCTAAATGATTCAGCTTTGTAATTACTTCGATCTATGACCACAGTGGCAGAGCCTCTATCACCTGTGAGAATTATGTAAGACCATACAGTGGCAGCCAATGCCAGTTTCCACCACTGTATCAATTTCAACAATTGTTTAACATTTTTTCTCTTCTGATACCAGTGCCTCTTCAGATCTCTGTAGATATGAACATGTCCTTGACACCAAGCATTTCCCTGGCCTCAACCTCCATTAAGAAGCAACCAATAAATCTATCACTCATTTTCAGTCATGTGGTAAACTTTGATGTGTGCACGCATCCCGAACCATATGACTTGGCTGCTAGCACTTGAATAAGGTGTAAAACTGAAATATTGTATATGTTTTTGATTGTCCCATATGTGTTTTACTTGTCGCAGCCTTCAACTTTGGCGAGGGATGAGTCATTTTTCCTATCCTTTGTTATTCATTTTCATTGCAAATAAACAATTAATTATTTATGATTGCTGGAATAAAGTAACACTAAACCATAGGGCAAAAGATATGGATAGCAGAATCACCACTACTTACCAAATTTGAAGGCAGGGCGGCAACAAACAGACAGACAAGTACACACATTGAGTTTAAATATTTGGGTTTATATCCCTTCTTCAACAATAGAGTGATGTAGCTATATGATGGTGGCTGGCAGCCAATTGGGAAGTGCAGATTGTTGATCGCACATGGCATCAAAAGTTTTAATTCTTCCTTCATCATCCATGCTATCAAGAGTCCTCCCAAACAGAAGCAGCTTCTCTGAACTCAGAAGTTGAGAACTGGCTTACCAGTACAAACTGGTTATCAAATAGCCACTGGGTAATAATTTCAGACAACATGTAGTAACCTTGCTTCTTTTCCATCCATTCTCAACCCCCTCTATCTCTTCCACATGAACCACCAATCACCAGAGCTGATTTTTTAAAGTAATGTGTAATATCTACATCTACATCTACATCTATACTCTGCAAATCACAAATACTGTGGGTGGCAGAGGGTGCTAAGCACCAATCCTAATTCTGTGCATTCCAATCCCGAACAGATCGAGGAAAGAAGGAATACATAAATGAATCAGTACGGCATCTTATTTCTCTAATCTTATCCCTCCTGTCATTGCGACCTAAATAGGTTGGCGGAAGAAGTATTTCGTTGCACTCGTAACTTAAAGATTTTCGCATATTATCTAGCAAATTCAAACGAAAACGACGCCGTCTGTCCGCCAAACAATCCCAGCCCAACCCACGAATCAGCTCTGTGACACTTACGTAAGGACTGTAACTAGCAGTCACGAATCGAGCAGCTCTTCTCTGTACTTTCTCTAATGTGTCAATCAATCCCTTGCGATACGGATCCCAAATTCCACAACAGTATTCAAAATGCGGACGCACTAGTGTTTTGTAAGCTATTTCCTTTGAATGAGCATTACAACTTCTCAAAATACGTCCTATGAATCATAGTTTGGAATTAGCTTTGCCTACAACAGAAGTTATGTGCAAGTCCCATTTCATGTTGCTTCGTACTGTTACGCCTAGATACTTCAGGGAATCCACAGTGTCAACAACTGAATTGTTAACTTTGTACTCCTGAGCAAGCGGGGTCTTTTTATTACTTATGTGCATTGCCTTGCACTTTTTACAGTTAAGTGTAAGCTGCCATTCACGGCACCATTCCGAAATAACATCCAGATCGCGCTGAATTTCTAAGCAATCGTCGGAGCACCTCACTTCCCTATAAATAAGTGCATCATCAGCAAAAAATTGCATCCTGCAATTAACGTTGTCACCGAGATCGTTTATAAAAATTAAGAAAAGAAGTGGTCCTATTACACTTCCTTGAGGAACGACCGAAGTAACATCTAGTTTAGAAGAGGCTTCCCCGTCTACAACGACATACTGTGACCGACCAGTTAGAAAATCGCGTATCCATTCGCAAATCTGATCAGATATACCATACGCTCGGATCTTCGCTAAGAGTCGGTTGTGTGGTACAGAGTCAAAAGCTTTCTGAAAATCCAAGAAAGTAGCATCAACTTGTGATCCTGCATCAATAACTTTCATTACATCATGCGAAAATAGAGCCAGTTGCGTTTCACATGATCGGTTCTTCCGAAATCCGTGTTGGTATGCTGTAAGTAGCTCGTTTTCATCTAGAAACTTCATAACGTTAGAGCATATGACATGCTCCAGAATTCTACTGCAAACAGATGTTAGCGATATCGGTCGATAACTCCTAGGATCTCTCCGATCTCCTTTCTTGAAAACGGGAATCACCTGCGCAATTTTCCAGTCAGAAGGTACTTTTCTTTCCTCTAAAGATTTACGAAATATATCTGACAGTAATGGTTCTATTTCTTCTGTATATTCCGAAAATACACTTACTGGTATACCATCGGGACCCGGCGCTTTCCCCCACTTCAGGAGCTTTAATTGCTTTCTGATACCTACACTATCAATTTGTACTGGATCCATCTCAAATTCAACACACCGTGGAAAAACGGGAATGTTTTCCATGTTTTCGTCAGTGAAGGAATTTTTAAATTTGGCGTTAAATACGGTAGCCTTGTCGCGGCTGTCATCAACTTCCCGACCGTCTTGTAGTAGAACTGGCATATTGTTGTCACAACCACTTATTTTTTTTACATACGACCAAAATTTCTTTGGATTTTCAATGAGGCTCTTGGAAAGTGAGTTGCCTTGAAAGTCATTAAAGGCCTCGCGCATCGCATTCTTAACCTGTCCTCTTGTCTCAGCTAGCTTTTCTAAATCACTCCTATACATTGTCCTTCTTGAGCGTGCATGAATCTTCCTTTGCTTCTTAAGCAACCTTTTAACTTCACGCGTATACCACGGGGAATCGTTCCCGTCCCTGATTGTCCTTTTCGGTATATGTAAGTCCATACCTTCCCTGACTATATTTATGAATCGAAGCCACATCTCTTCAACCGAGCCAATTCCTTCTATAAAGGTAATGTATTTATCCCTCAAAAACGTTCTTAAACTCTCCTTTGGGGCCTTTTCGAACCTGTAAACGACCCTTTCTTTTTTCTTTTTGCGCTCGACTATTAATTTTACTGTAGCAATTACAGCTTTATGATCACTTATTCCTGTGGTGGTAGAAATGTCCGTAAATAATTCAGGACTATTTGTAACGAGAATATCTAAAATGTTTTCGTTATCGTTGACGCACCACGTTGGTTCAGTGACGAGCTGCTCAAGATTAAGATCTGAGAAAAGGTCGAGAATAATGTCACAGGTTATTCTATCCTAGCTACTTTTAGTCTAATCTTGGAGATTTTATTCAAATTTATTTATATTTTATATTTATACAAAAAATTTACTGAAATATATTTTCTGCTGACTCCTTCTGCCTGCCCATGACTTTTTCCTATGATATAATTTCGAATCTTACAATTCTTGGGTTTATGCTTTTCAATTCTCATCCATACTTACCATCATGTTAATTTTCCCCCACCACAAGTTGCCAACCATCAACCTGTGCCTACAGTTAGGTGCCAGTCATCACCACGAAGCTACCTCACTCTATTGTTGAAGAAGTGATATATATACCTCAAAATTTCAGTGCTCAATGTAGGAAGGGTGATCAAATACTAAGGTTACAAGGTCAATATTCCTGGTGTGTTGCCCGTTAAAGAGAAATTAGTATGTGCGGAAAATCTAAAACATGTGGTTGGCAACTGTGTTACAGCCACCTGCCACCTACAGCACTAGTGTAAGTAAACAAAAGTGGCAACTCATTTGGAAACAGATGCAGCGAAGGGGTGAACAGATTTTTCGGAGTGAGACTGACTGTGGTGTGAGAGCCTGAAGGAGCTGACTGGAATGTATATGTTCATCAATCTTTCTGCTGTCCGCAGGAGGCGGTCTGTGTTCCTTTCTGTTAATTGGCAAATGGTTTCAGCCACATAGTCACTGCTGAAAGGATTATCAGGTTTAGGTTGGTTGAAAGTTCTTTTCTGGCATGGATTTTGGCCCAGTTAAGAAAACTGGTATTGGTGAACAGTTTCAGCATGCCCTGCACAGGGTAAGAAATGTAACATTTTGTAAGGCAAAACAGGAGCCGGTTTAAACTAAATTTAAAATGAAACAGGAGGGATGGGGACCAGAAGTGATTTGTCATACCTTTCCAATTTCATCCTCCATGTTATCCACCTCAGCTTTCTTAGCCATTCGTTCAGACTTGAGACTATCCAATGATCGCATGTCTCTTTCAATATCAGACATTTGCTTCTGCTCTGCCTGCTTTGCAGCCTCCAGAGCATCTTCATCATCTTGCACTGCTCGTTCCCAACGGAGCACATTATCTAACACATAAATAAATTATTTGAGAGTGTAGACAATGTTCACTGATAATTTATTGATAATGCACTACAAATAAACGACTTTGTAAGAGTAAATAATGTTTTCACCAACACACAATTTAAAAAAGAAGAAATGTGTTCCTGCCTCACAGAGGATGGAAATAAGAAAGTGGCACTGCATAAAAGAACTAACCTTAGAAAATCATTCATGAAGTATACTAGCAATTAAAGGAATCAAATAAAATATTATACAGGTCAATCTCTTGGTTCTTTTGAGGAGAATAAAAAGATTTAGTCAACATAACAGCCCATAATTATAAACAGGTGAAAGGAACACGAAAATTGAAATTATCATCTTATTTTAATTTGCTTTAAAATGCTAAATGCCTACATGGTGTTGCATTTCGTATTGTCTCATCTCATTTCACTGATGCGAAACTTCCATGCAAACTTAATCTTTAGATGCTTGAGTGATTATATACTTTCATATCATTCATTGGTCTTTATTTTCGTTATATTACATTCAGAAGTATCCGAAGATTACAAAGGTTCTTGTTATACGGTAACTAGATGTCGTCAGCTCGAAAGTGCTTACACACAACTCAATTGCTAGCCGGTTCTTGTTATGCAGACTCTCCTTAGTGCCGTGTTAGGCCATCTTCTAGTTGATCTCTCACTTGTTATAGCAACCGTTTAAAAGAGTAATACCAACAGGCCATGGAACTCTAACATTGCAAAGATATAAAATGACATTAAAATATGTATTCTGGGATAACCTTTCTGTTATCCTACATGGGAATTAAATCTATAGTTCCATTATTTCAAATGTTTTGAAAGTTATTTCAATAACATTTCACAAATGTACAAGAAAAATGACAGTACGCTACTTCAGATATTTAAACATGTCATTATTCAAAACTATTTCATGAACAGAAGTTGAAATTTCCCATTACTAACACTGGTTGACTTCTTTGTGACTGCAGGTTTCTATCTGGATTTGAAACAACAGGAAAGAATCAGCCATGTCCTTTAAAAGGTAACAGTCACAGCATTTACATAGAGTGATTTAAGGAAACCATGGAAAACGGAAATCAGGTTGGTCGGATGGGGAATTGAATCTGCGTCCTAGTGACTGCCAGGCCTGAGCTTTATCATTCACATACCAGGTTCAGTGTATGTTCAGAATAAGTACAGAAAGTATGAGCATTTTAACTGATATTAAATAAGGATCTAAAAGTCATAAAGAACATTTTTAACGACAGTATTAATCCTTCTGAATCACATATAAGTCAGGAACAGAATTACGCTTTCAAGGAATAGAGTTTCAAGTTATTACACTAAACCAGTAGAAGTTTCGGGCATAAAAAGAAGCACACTGACTATTGTTATATCACCGAAATGGAATGCAACTTATTTTTCAAAGGGTTTAAAAAAAAAAAAAAAAGAAAAGAAACTCTTACATGCCTAAAATTGAGATCGTAATTCAGCACACCATCAGAATTTGAAGGTAAGAATAAAAATCCATTTGAATAAAACATATGCAACATATTTCTATTATAAATCCTTTTTTATAATAAATTTCAAAATGTCAGCTTCGCTTTTATCAAATGTACTTAAAAGATAATATGTGGATTAGAAAATTTAAATAAAGACAGAAAAAAATCACTTCCCTACAGGATGGCATGATGTCTTTGGATAATAACAACATGGAGATAGTAAAAATAATGGAAGTTTTGGGAACAAATACCACTCCAACAGAACACAATATGTACTTGATGGGAGTTGAACATTTATCTGAAAATTACATCTTAGAATTTCAGAATTTTTGTGAATCTTTAATCCTGCCATTTATCTATGATTCCTTTCGATATTTTTCTTCAAACATACAAAACATAATGAATAGCAACATAAGAACTTTGTGCATGATGATTTAGCTCATTCAAATTATTATACAAAAGATTCTTTTCAAGCAAACTTACTTGAAGTGTCCCTTGTTTTTTCAAATTCTAATTGATTCAGTATACGATTTTTTTGGTTTTCAAATTCCATTCTTTTCTTCATTCGTTCCTGCTGAGTTCTGAAAGGAAAAGGGAATTGCACACATATTACAATTACATGTTAAAATAATTATTTATCAGAACTATTGTCCACCCAATAAAGTACAGATATAATAGGGCCATCTATTATGTGTAAAACACTCCGAGCCTAATAGGAGACAGAAGAGATTGCGTATGGTGTAATGTTTCTGATGAGATAAAAGCCTTTTCCTGTACCATGGATGAATTTAGATTGGAGTATGGAGGATTACATAATTCTATATAACACTTCTTAGTTCAGTATATCTCTTGCAAGTTCAGAAAGTAAAACCAAAAAATCTAGACAGATATCAAAGACATAAATAACATTCTTAACAGCAATAGATCTACACGTCTAGCAACATTAAACAACTTCCAACCTTCCTGAAAGCAGTTCTAATAATAAGTGAAGATAGTTTAATTAATATTTAGAAACATTCTCACTGGCCTTCCATAATAAATGCTCCTCAGAGCAAAACAGATATTATCTTAACTTGTAGTTTGGAAATAACACAGTGTATGCAAAACACTCACATAATCTTTCCCCATTCAAAGTAATAAAAAAAAAGTATACGTTGTTATTTCAATTTACCACTGAACCTCAACTGGCATCTTAATTGGGTTGTCTGTTTTTTAATGTAATCAAATAAATGTTGATTAGTGATTACTTACATCTATTTGCTGGAGCCATTCTAGAATACTATTGTGTTGACACTTATTATTTTGATGAATAAAACTAGAACAATAAATGATTCTTAAGACTTCCGCGGCTGTCTTTGTACATACTTTATTGCTTTACGGGCTATGCCACGTTGTTTATTTGATTACCTTAGCTTTCGGCTGCTATACTACAGCCTTCTTCAGAAATACTGTTTTTATTTAGGTTGACATAGCAACCGTCGCCAAGCATCACAGAGAAAGAGGCCGCTATCTTCGTTGATGTTGTTTGAATTCTTTAAGATTTCTGCTGCCTCTTTCACACGTCGAGGCCACCACTGGTCTTCTCTCCACAGCAGCCTCGTATCTTGAAATTTTATTTTATGCCCGGTGTCAATAGCATGGCGAACGACGGCAGATTTGTCGCTGTTGTTGTATTTGTAGTGGCGGATATGTTCTTTAAGTCTCTCCGCCACTGTGCGACCTGTCTCGCCGATGTATACACTGCCACAGCTGCAGGGGATTTCGTAAACACCCGTAAGCTGGTGTGGGTGTAATTTGTCTTTCACTCTGGATAATGATTGGCCGAGTTTGCAGTGAGCTTTGTATATGATTCATACCTCCACCTGCTTATCGCATGAGACCTATGTGCCAAGGAAATTCGCCTGTCTTCCATACATACGTGGCATCACTGACCGGATTGGGAAACTGTTTAAGCGGGTGGAGGTGCGAATTGACACTGGGCATGAAGAAAAATTTCAAGATGCGAGGCTGCTGTGGAGAGAAGACCAGTGGTGGCCTCGACGTGTGAAAGAGGCAGCAGAAATCTTAAAGAATTCAAACAACATCAACGAAGATAGCGGCCTCTTTCTCTGTGATGCTTGGCGACGGTTGCTATGTCAACCTAAATAAAAACAGTATCTCTGAAGAAGGCTGTAGTATAGCAGCCAAAAGCTAAGGTAATCAAATAAACGACGCGGCATAGCCCATAAAGCAATAAAGTATGTAGAACAATAAAGTTCATACCCTGAATTATTATTTGTAACATAATCTTAATATTGTGAATTTTATCATGTCCCCTCCAGTCACCCCTATTTCATGCGCCCAACCTATACAACTACAATACAATCAAGCTGTTGGATAACTGAAGTAACAGTAGCTCCACTCAAATGGATCACACAAAAACTGTTACAATGGTTTATTTTGTTACTGATAAAAAAATCTTGTTAAACAAACACTGTGTATTGTTATCACACATCTGGTGCAGCAGATATATAAAATGGGTGGATAAGGAATCTAAGAATACTACATTCTACGTGCAGAGCACTACTGTAATTCCTCAGTCAAATATGAGAAGAAGAATAATAATGATTTCTTTAAACTCTCGATTTTGAACGGCAACAAAAAATATCTTACCTAAGCTCACGTTCCTCATACTGTCGTATATTGGCCACACCAATCTGTGTACAGAAGTTTGCAAACACAATATCTTCAACATTATTCATATTCTCCTTAATCTCTTGAATTTGCTGATCTCTCTTACGCATTGTTCTTTCAATTTCAGCAATTGTAGGCTGAAAGAAATAACAATATCTAAATTAATTCACAAAACAGCTACTCACATTGACAAATCAAATAACAGTGAGCCTTACAAATTCAAAAAGTAAGTTTTAAAATTAATAAAAAATATGAAAATAATTAATTTTGATACTATGGAGTGCTAAATCAAAGAATCATCAACATCATCATCAATCATATAAAAGATTTTGTTGTTTTCACAGCCATCATATTTCAACGCAGCATTAATCCTGTAAGCAAATTATGTTATATCATCAACCATAGTTTGCAGCTCATCATCATCCAGTTTCCAGCAGCTTGCCATCTCTGCTTTACATACAAATATCTTCATTTTCCTCACTTTTACCACCAACTCTCTGACATCAACTTGGTCCGAACGCCTCATCTCCTCTCTCTTTTTTTTCCATTCAGGTTTAACATCTTGTCAACATCGAAGTCATTAGAGGTGGGAGAGGATGGAGAGGGGGGGGGGGGGGTTTGCAGGGAATGGGAAGGAATTCAACAATGGCCACGGGAAACCAAGCTGTGGATGGCCAAATGGAGATTTGAATCCACATTCTCCTGAATGCCAGGCCTGAGTGTTATCACTCTCTTCATTACACACATCCCTATACCTCTCAGCCATCTACTCCTTGGCATTCTCTGAACCATTTACGAGGCATGTTTTTTAAGTAAGTACCGTTTTGAAATTAAAAAAAGACGTGCAAATATATAACAATAATTTTATTTTTACATATAGCCTGTACCTTACTCTACTTTTCTACATAATTCCCTTCAATATTGAGGCACTTGTCATAACGTAGAACCAGTTTTTGAAACCCCTCCTCATAGAAGTCTGCCGCCTGATTTGTTAACCACTGCATCACAACTGTTTTGACTTCGTTATCGTCTTCAAGACGCTGACCGCCCAGGTGTTTCTTCAAGTGCAGGAACAGATGGTAGTCACTGGGCGCCAGATCAGGGCTGTACTGAGAATGATCTAGAGTTTCCCATCGAAAATATGTGATGAGATCTTTGGTCTGATTAGCCACATGTGGACGGGCATTGTCATGCAGCAAAACGATGCCCTTGCTCAACTTGCCACGTCTTTTGTTCTGGATTGAACGGCGCAGATTGTTCAATGTCTCACAATAAGCTGCTGCATTGATTGTCTCATTACGAGGCAAAAATTCCACAAACAATACTCCTTTTCTGTCCCAAAAAACTGTGTACATGATTTTCCGGGCAGAAATCGTTTGCTTGAACTTTTTGGGTGAATCTGAATGCCGCCATTCCATGGACTGTTGCTTTGATTCAGGTGTGACATAGGCCACCAATGTCGCATCGCCCATAACAATTTGGCTTAAGAAATCATCACCATCGTTGTGATCCAACAGTGAAGTTGTGTAGATTTCATTTCATGACTTCCTTTAGCTTTCTTATCAAATCCAGACGTAAGTAGTAGGCACAAAATGTGAGATTCATAGCTTAAGCAGCATTATTAGATTTGAAAACAAACTAAAAATTCTATTTTTACCAATTGTAATGAGGCTTACTGTTTTCATTTTAGCAAACTGAGCAGCAGCAGTTAATTATTGAATTTTTTACCAGCTTTATGTTATCAAGAAGAAATTTAAGATGATGTCTTGATAACTGCGATATAAAAACAAGGGATCAAGTAATTACTATTTGAGTTATTATATGAACAATTACTGGCCAAAATAGTGGAGACAAATAGCAAAAATTTACCAAGCACAAAAATAAAATAGGACAATAAATCATAGTATATTTATAATGGATAAAGCAGTGTATGTTTAAACACAAACAGGACAAAGCTTAATTTATGTAAAATAAAAATTACAAAAGATATACAAAGTATTTTAAATTTTTTAAACTTACTCCAAAGTTTTCTGCCTTGGTCTTCAAATCCGCCAATTCTAATTCCAACTGTTGAATTTGTTTTGTCTGTAAAAACAGATAATTGATTTTTAAAAAAGAAAAGCACATCACCAAATATTATTTTCTAAACAATCAAAAATGAAATTTATTTTTACAGTTCAGTGGTGACAAATTACTTCCCACTTACAGTGTTTTCACGGTCAGTTTTTGAATATTTCAGTCTTGTCTCAAGACCACGAATCTGTGAATCTACAGTATTCAACTCTGATTCTTTGCGTGACTTCTTCATTGCATCTCGAAGCTCTTCAGTTAGCTTTTCCTGAAGTTTAAGGTAAGAACAGATTACTTGTTGAGAATGATACTAAAAAAATTCAAACAAGAACTTAGAATAAATTATATTGTGTACCTTACCTTGAGTGTTTTCAGTTGAGACATATGTTTCTCATCCCAACGTTTTGCTTTGCGGGCAAGATCTAAGCTGCCACCAGAAATGATACCCGACTTCTGGTAGAATGTACCATCAAGAGCCACTGCCTGCAAACAGTAAGTACAGATGTCTTTTAAATAGCAGTTTAGTTATAGATTAAAATAAAAAAAACACACCAATTTAATGGAATATCAGCATTAAATCTATCAAACATATCCAAAGTCAATATAATGAGACTAAGGAAAAGTAAATTGCTTTTAGGCAATGTAGAATAGAAAGATAACCCATCATCCATCAAAGTTTAAGGCAGATGGCTCCAATGAACACACAAAACACAAGATGTACATAACTGTACAATATTTTGGTTTAAAATCTTATTCCTGCAAAGTGGAATTGGCCATCTTGCAAAGGAGTTGTGCACAAACCAAGGCTAACGACATGACTGGAGAACAAGATGGGAGAGGTAGAGGTGAGATAGTGTGAGCAGGAGAAAAATATGCCACAGGTGGTAGTGGAACGCACAGGTAGATATGAATGTATATACACATATAAAAATATAATTTAACACTGAATAAATAAAGGAGCAATAATAGAATGAATTCAGAAAAAAAATATTTCAAAAACATTAATAAATAAAAAATAACTGATGGATTTGATGTGCTTTGGGTGAAAACATGCCGAGCAGATTGCAGTGAAGGTGAAGGTCATGATTGGGGTAGATGTTTCATTCTTGTGAAACAAAAGCACTGAAATTAATGGGTAAGTTTAGCCAAGGTGGCCATCACCCTCATCAACACCATCAACGCTCACCGCAATATCAATAAGAGAACAAAGTATTTTATTTTTACACCATGGCCTAGCATGATATTGGAGGTCTGCTTGACTCTGACTGGTTGAGCTACGCCATGTGATCCCTGAAAACAGCAGGTAGTTCAGTTTTTGCATTATTTACGCACTCCACTCTATGAGATGCACGCCGCAGAAATCACTATACATTAGTTTTAGAAAACCGACTGAAATGGAACCTCAAACAGACTATTCTATCAAATATCAATCATTATAAATAAAAAGTATGTAAATACTTAGTTCTTGTGTTAATGATTTTCTCAAGGCGGCTGTTGTCGAGTGTACGTCTGGCTCCGCCTGGTGTCTCACTTTTGCAAGAATAAAGGTAACCGCCGAAATATTGCGCATATCTTGTGTTTGTTCTTTTTTGTGTTCGTCGTTCCCAGCCGCCTCATCTATGGTGAGTGTTGGGTCATATTTCTCTTCCTTATATGGAAAGAACAGATAAAATAAACCCTTCACTCACCAAAGTTGAAGGGAGGACAGCAGCAATACAAAACAACACAGAAAATACAATATTTCGGGTTAAACCCTTTGCCAAGTTAAAAGAAGTAAGTGGCTGAGCTCGTGCAAGCCTTGTGGTCGACACAGCCACTCACTGAATGAAACTGACCATCGGAGGTGGTGGAGGGAGCAACGATAATGTAACCGCAAGTATAAATCACAAGAAAGATTGGGAAATAATAATAAATATTGAAAAATAATAATAATAATAAAAAATAATAAATAAATTTTAAAAAATATTGAAATTTTTTGTATAAGGTCTACAAATATATATGAATCTATTGTGTTGGCCAGTGATAGGTGTACAGGTGAGGATGGACGAAATTATCGGAAATTAAGGCCTGGAGGATGTCTAGTCTGCAGGATGTGTTGATATGAACAACTTTTATTGAAACATGTCAGTACTTTTTTTGGCAGATTTGCTAAGAAATGGAAAACGAGCTAACACTTTGATATGCTTGTAATCATTTGCTATTTTGTTAGACATATTGTTTTCAATAAATCAACATGTCAGTGGAACTACATATTCTAAAAAGTTCTTAATAGTGGGCATAAAACATCAAATAAAATGTTCTAAACTGTGCTCTAATGGACAAGTTCTGGCAGTTTTATTTTATAACATCTGTGAAGAGAATTTAATCATCGATAAAAGTGCAAATCTCACTATTCATTAATATAAAAATAAGATAGGATAGGGAAAAATAACCTGTCACTTACCGCACATGAAGGCAGATGTGACAGGTCGGGATGTGATCACATCTTTCCCTTTCTCATATGTCTCGCCTCTCACATTACTATGGTTTCTTACTGAAATATTGTTCAATTTGTGTTTGTTTTCGTGTTTGTGTTTTTTACATGTTCATCTCGCCCTCCTGCCTTCATCTGTTGTAAGTGATGGGTTATTTTTTCCTGTTATTATCTTATTTTTAGTGCCCAATAGCAGTTATGTTGTTTCCATTATCCATATTAATGAACATACTATCTTTTGGGAAAAGTCAAAAGTATATCAATCAAATCTTTGCCTACTTGTGTGAACAAACTAGTGAACTTATATCAAGTTTGGTGGGAGTTAAAAAAAATAATAATTAAATAACCCTACAACATAGTTCAGCAGTGCCAACAAGTGTTTTTTTAACAACTTGGATAACTTGTTTGACATCGCACATGCTGATGCGCTTCAATTAATGAAAATAAATGAAGATAGAATCTTCTTACAGCAACAGAGAGAGCCAGGTCTGCCTGGTCACTTAGCTGGAATAGACAAAAAAAACTTACTAAGAAATAGGGAAGGGCATGCATCAGAGCTACTGAGGAAGAAAAGCGACATGCTAAATATTTCTCCATACCAGTTTTTCTGACATCATCTTATGAGTAGGGATTGCAATCCAGCAAAGCGGGATCCCGCACTCCCGCATCATTAGACAGTCTGGCGGATCCCGCACAAAATTAAGCGGATCTGCAATCCGCAAAATGTGGATTAAACGCCTGTCAGTGCGTGACTCGCTGGCAGACTCGGTCTCTATCAGATGTATTGCACTTTTTGCCTATACTCTTCCAGTTGGCATTTGGCATGTGTGAACAAATGTTTGTTTTTGTCAACCTTCGTCATTCGTAAGTAAATTGATACTTTTACATATTCATTTTCGAGTACACATTTCTGTAATTTGAGTTATGTTGCGTATTTAGTACGATTTTGTAACTATATAATTATTTTGTATGTGTTACAAACGTTATCTGAACCACAAAGCTACAGCTTTTTATTCACGGTTTCATTATTCCCATTTTCTGTATTTGCAGATAAAGTTATTGTGACAATTTCCTTTTTTGCGGCTGAAAATTTGATTATTCGTTGATAGGAAACTAATATTATCGTAATTTTAAGGATCGCATACCTATTTATTTAGCAGCTATCAAAAGGCAATTGTATATCCTTTGACTTATTGCTGTTTTGGCCACTGCCTCAATGCGTTTCTTTGACGAAAGCCGCCTGTTTACATGTGCCGCTAAGGCTATAGATTAATACCTCTTCTCCTTGTTATTATTTTGACTAAAGGCAAAAAAAAGTTTAATGAAGTTTTCACGGGTGTATCAACGAATTGTGTTGTAGGAACACCATACTTCGACAGCTGCCTCCACCGTCTCCCTCACATGTGAAATCTCGTGTTTTTACAATGAAATCCGGAGATACAACCTATGAAAACTTCACTGCAATCATTCGCCGAGAAAGTCTCCTTTCTTACTAAAAAGTAATAATTTCCACTCTTAAAACGTTGTTACGCCACATATGTAAAATTGAAATACTTGACAACTTAAGTGTAGGTGAGTAGTTTCTTTTAATAACATTGAATCAACTGTAAGATCAATCAAGGAATCAGGAGATATAATAAGGAATCCCACAGAAACAATTCACCTCACTTTGTGAAATGGAATGCTTTCTCTCGGTGTTATGGAACGTTTATTTAGAATTAAAAAAAAAAAAAAACTCTGGTAACTTGGCCACTAAGCAAACCATGTTTTTAAATTCATGTGATGTATTGTAAGGCACAAAATATGATCTAATAATGAATATTTTTTATTATTTATTTAAAAATTGGTTTAGATTAAAAAACAAAAATGTAAAACCTCGAAATGTACTTAAGACATGCTAAAAAGTTTTAATATGATTTTGCCAATTAAAATATTGTTAACTGTTAATTTTTATTATTTAATATTAAAATTGATTTATTAATTTAATTTACTAACGTTTTAAGTAAGTATGTTTTAAATATAAGCATTAAAAAACTGTTTGCGCCAATCCTGCACGGATCACGCGGGATTGGCGCAAATCCCGCGCGATTCCCGCGGGATTGAAAATACTGCGGGATTGCAATCCTTACTTATGAGCTATTACAAAATTATTTATCTTTTGGGAAAATGAAAATGACATCTATTCATAAGAAGATTTTCCAACTCTGATCGTTAATATACAACCCAGAACCAGAAAAACAAATATGCGGTAATATTTCATAACTCAAAAATTAGTAGCAGCACTAGATAGGTGTTGTGAGTTAAGTAGAGATTCAATGTTTATTCTTGAAGCTACCATGCAGACACTTGGATATAATACTGATGTATTTCATATAACTAAGTCCCTGATTCAAAGAATTCATACGAAAAAATGGAAAAAACATGCAAAAGCCATAAAAATTAATTTTCAAAATGAGGTACCAGATGTTGTGGGACACTGGGATGGCATACTTTTGCCTGCTTTAGATGTTCAGAAATCAGAAAAATAACGTCTTCCGGCTGTTCTTTCATATGTAAATAAAGAACAGTTTATTGGCTTAAGACTGGGAAGCTCTTCAGGATGAGAACAGACACAGGCTGTTTGGAACACGATTTTAACTGGAATCTCGAAGATAAAGTGCAAATTCTGCAAATATAGGTCATTTCAATGGTGCCTGTGTACTTTTTGAACAAAAACTTAATAGAGATGTGGTTATTTTACTTGCCGCTATCATATGTATGAATTGGTGTTAAAAAAAGTATGTTCGAAGTAAAAATCAGTAAAGTGACCACAAATCCTGATATTACAATCTTCAAAAAGTTCTGAGATAACTGCAAACGTGTAGTTCTAGATAAAATACAGTGCTATAAAGGAAAGTTCGCATTACACCTGACTGTTTCCGAAATCGATAATACTTGAGTTTAACCAAACTGAACTGACTGAAGAAATAGTCAGAGATGACTGTCGAGAGTTGAGAGCTTTCTGTGATATTTTTAGGCAGAGATACATAGAGAAAATTTAACATCCAAGTGTCATGCATCAACTTCAATGCATGTTGGAAGAAATTTATTCCCTAAAAATATAATTACTTAGTATTCAATTCAAAATTATAATCAAGGATAAGGCAGCACTGTTTAATATTTGCCTGTTCATTGCGACAGCCTACATCAAGCTATGGCTGCGATGTATTTTGGCAGTAAAAGCACTTTACCAAGATTTATTAATTTTGAAGTTGATGAAGGCTTACAAAAAAGATAAAAGCACCTCAAAAGCAGATTTTATAGATGATAAACCAGAATTTATGGTATTTCTCTGATGAAGTTTCTGTCTTATCACTGTTTGTCCATGATGTAGATAAAGAAAAAATTTAACCAAAAATAATTTATTAATTCATGACAAAATGTTACATTCCACCAAAGGAAAAGCTTTGAAGTCTATTATATGTTAAGTTAAATAAGTAAATATAGAAGTTGTTTCTTTATTTTTCCATTTAATCACAGTTTTGTTAACTGACTATGGTTTTTTTTATTAATTATTATTATTTGGATAAAGGAAACAAAGAAACTGCCGCGAGGCACTGAAAATAAGATAGGATAGGGAAAAAAACAGTTACCCGTCACTTACCACAGATGAAGGCAGGAGGGTGAAACACGTAAAAACACAAATACAAAAGAATTACACAATATTTCGACTTTTTAGTCTTACTCATGTAGGAGGCGAGACATATGGCAGGGGGAAAGATGTGGTCACATCCGAGCCTGCCACATTATTATTATTATTTCAGAGACCATGGCTACATTTCTGTCAGAAGCATATCACAGTTTGATCATCTCAAAATTGATGACAGTTTTCTCCATGAATGTCCTTCTATGTGGTCAAATAATGCTTTATTTCTAGAAGCCAGAACGCTGAAGGCAGTTAATGTTACGGCTGAAATAGCGATCAAGCTGAAGCAAGACTTTCACGGTTTAATCTCGGCTGAGATGGAACAAAATCAATTTTAGTTACGTTGTGTACAAGAACACTGGTAGATTTATCCTGACTGCTAAAAGCAAACATTGAAAAGAAAATTTAAAGAATAATGTTTTTTGCATGTTAAATAGTAAATAAACACAATTTGGGCATACTAGTGTTTTATTTACCAAATAAATATTAAGTTCTAGAATCCTGCCATACTAACTCAGTACACATTTTCATGTCCCATATTTGGCATTGGATTGGCATGTGTTATCATAATTAAACCATAGTAATACTTATTATGTGAATCATCAACAAAAATACAGGGTATGCATATTTGATTAAAAAAATAATAATAATCATGGGACACTAACCGCTAGTAAGCCACTAATAATGTATATGGTTTTAAATTTATAAGGTTTGCTTACTAAATACTCGAACAAAACAAATTATGCAAATCATTATTTAAATAATTAAATGTTTCAGAGATGGACGATGTCACTTTTGTTATGCTTACGGCTTTACACCTCGTTGACATTGACGGAATTAGCGGCAGGAAAGCACAGGGGGCATGGGACGGGAAGGAGTTCGCCAAGCTTGGTGACAGACTCATTATTAACCTTTCCTTAACAGTATACATCTACTATGCTATCATATTGGTGACAAAAAAATCTACTTTTTCATAAGATCCCACTTACATCATATCTATTCTTGTCCATTTCATATGCAACCTTCATTGCATCTTCAGGTGTCTCACACACTAATGCATTATTTGTAGCAAAAAGCACTGCTCGCTTGATGTCTGGTGGTTGGTAATGTAGAACATCGAACAAAAGCCGCACATTCTTTGGTTCTTTTATGTTCCTGCAAAACAAAAGACACAAATCTCTGTAACTGTAAGCTATAAAAAAATGACCGATGTGAAGAGAGTGTAACAATGTTACAAATATTTGATTGCACTGTTTCTACGATTAGCTGATGATCTTATAGAGAAAGCAGATCACAGTTTTCAATAAAAACTTTCATTTTAATTCTGCTATTTCAAATTTCAATTAAAGTATAATTTTTCATAAACAATAATGTCAATTTGCTTGCAACTGTTTGCCGCAATGTGGAAGAACCTTCATGTGTGAATTTCCTGCAGTTACAGCAAACAATGTTAATTATACTTTCTTTTACAGTTAATTTCTTTTTTCTCAGTTTCTATTTTCTTTAACTGTAGTAGTATAATTTTGAACATAAAAAGCATAATTTTTTGTACATCATGATTTTATATTAAATAAGAGTTTCAAACACATTTTATATTTGATATTCAATAGAAATAAACTTTTTTAAGGGAAAAAAGGTTTCCAATTGTTGCTGGAATTAATAAGATTGAAGTTCTTAAGCTATTTGGATGCAAATACATTAACAACAAAAGACTTGCCTTTGGTTTATTCCACAGCTGAATATTGCTCAATAGCTCTCACATACAGCTGGGGAACATTTAGCTTCGCCAAACCTACATGTTTCTTTATAAACTTTTTCAGTGGTTTCGGATACTCAGCAACATCGCACTCCTTCACTATCCTATTATGGGTGAGAATCCAGAACAATGAGGTGCTTCCCATCTATGGAGATATTAGGCAATACAAAACACAATTGAAGTCATGCTGCCCTGCCTGGAAAAGTGCTGCGAGTCTTAACATCCATCTGCTTTAGCCCTAAAGACAGTTGGGCAGTAGAATGGACATCATCAACACCACAGAGAAAGTTAGTAATTCCTTCTTAAAACTTCCAGGATTCAACCTGCCATGGTCTATTTTGAGTAAATAAAATTATATAAGATGTGGCGTAGGAAGAACCGCTTCTACTCTCCACTAGAGATGGGTCGTTCGCGAGTGAATCAGTTCTTTAGAGCAATTCTTTTAAAAGAGCGAGTGAGCAGTCGCTCACTAAAAGTGAACGGTAGTTCTTCTAGGTGAGTCGGTCATAAGTCGGCTAATTCCGAAGATCAAGAAGAGCTTGTTCAAGGGGGGGTATTTCATCAAAAAGTGGGGGTGTAACCGGATTTTGAGGGGTGAGACCTAAAAAAAAGGCCTCAAATAAAACTCAGTGAACTGTTCAAAAGAACTAGTTCTTTTCGTGGAGTGATCAAATGAACACCGCTCTTTTTAGTGAATCACTTTGCCCACCTCTACTCTCCACACCTGGGGATGGGTGAATTCAACACACTGCAACTGTAGCGAGGTTGCACAAACTATGTTGAACATTGTGCAGAACTGCACACTCCGAGCCTTCCATGGAAGTCTCAAAAATTTAAATTTGATAAGCTGGATACAGTGGACTGGATGGAGCATCACAATGTCAAATTATAGGAGTTATATATAGCTAGTGATGCAGAGTTAGTGGCATTTGCACCTGCCAGCTGGGGAATTTTCCCCTCAACTTTGTATATATTTAAAACAATATAGTACTATAATTCCAGTTCCATTGTACAAAGTTCCATAAGTGTCATGTAGCATCAAGAGCAAAATAAATAAAATAATAATATATCTTCAAAGGTTTACTGGAGCCTTTCTGGTGTTGATTTAATCAGGTACTGCAGTGAATTCACGAAAATCTGGTTAGAGGGTTATCCATAGCTGTTGAGGTTGTTGTGGTACATCACGAAAAAAAAAAAAAAAAATCCTCAGCTTCAGAGGAAACTAGAATTATGGAAATCTACCTCCTGGTATTCCAGCATTTTCTCTCTCTTAAGACTGTAGCATTGTCAGTAGTTTTTAGAGTGAGCTGGTCCATGCAGCTCTTTTATTCTGGCATACGCGTTTCTTATATGTTGGGTGTCACACTGTGTCAAGTTCTTTATCTTTTGGCTGCCATCAGTTGTTATTTATTTCGTGGAAATTTCCTCTTTATAATGGAAGATGGACCTTGAAGAAGGGGTAGAAAGGCTTCTTATTTATTGTTAACGAGAGACAGAATTATTTTCTTGTTGTCACCAAACCAGTCTGGCCTCTTCTTTTTCTCAACACCAATGACTCCCTCATTCTTTGCATTTGATGGATTGACTGCCTGAGAGTCAGAGACTATGTTTTGGAATTCAGCAGCAATGGAATAATCCTCAAATTTAATACTGTTGAACTTCAATCTGGAATCATTACAGGTTGCCTTGCAGACTTTGTGTGGATAGAGATTCTTAACCGTTTAGTAGAAGTTTGTTGTATGTCCTTCAGATGTCGCTATTTCTGGCTGCCTTCATGATCAGGAATCGTTTCTTTTCACATTGTTGGGTAGTGATGTAATCAAGCTTGTAATGCACTGATGTGGTTTTGAAATGGTTAGGTAGCCAAAACTAAGTGTTGGTAACGAAACATTCTTACTCAGCACATATACCAAGAAGCAGTAACCCACCAAGTCCATTGTGACCTATCACATTTTCCCAGAGCCTGTCATATTTCCCAGCTTTGGCATTAAAGTCATCAAGTAAGAGGTTGTAACAGCCCTAATACCTGAGTTTTGAATAATATTATACTGTATGAAGTATTTGTAGTGAGCTAATGTTTGGTTGAAAGTGATTTGATATGTTTATTTTGTAAATTCTTGTAAATAAGTGTATATAGACTTTGTTTTAGGTAAGAAAATTATTTAAAGACCATTTAATATGTTTAAGAACCGAATGATGCAAGAGAATTTATTAAAAGTTTGTAATTCCATGTATTACTGTAATTTACGATGTCTACAGGACAATTTTCCACCATTTGAAAGGATTTCTGTAAATGATTTTGTATTTAAGTATCTCTAATTACCATTTCTAATCATTTTGTAATGTTATTAATTAATTTTGTATCAATTCCGATTGTTTTTCATATGTTTGATTGTTTGAGTGATTGTTAATGATCGAGAAATATCGGGCGGATGCCTTTGAAGAATTCTCGTAAATTCGATAGACTCTATATAAACAGATCGCCTGGACAGAGAGTTAGTTTGCATAAGTATAAATTCAGTGTTAAAGAGACATTCATGCAAGTATTCAGTAAGTCAGTATTGCATCTTTGGATTGTAACAACTATGCTTGTGAATGTCGCAGACTTGTTTTGATTTGTTCAAAATAAACGAACATCTCAACATAACCTTGTTTTTGGTGGACTTTATTAATTAAATAATGCAGTAAATTAACCCACCAAAGAACCTTAACAAGGTGTTTGTCTCTAAGTGATAACTTAGCAATAGTTTCACTCGATAGGTTGTAGAAGTGGATCTTTTCATCTTTAGAATCTAACTTAATACGTTATCTCCTGAGAGTGGTATTTGGAGAGACATGAGCCTCTCATTGACTGCAGTAAAAGTAGTTACTAAACAATTTCGATTTCACTGCAAATGATATGTCATAAATGTGACATTCTCCCTATTATCTCCCCTTCCAAGAGATTGTGCATTTATAACATAGTTCAATAATTTCTCCCTAAAATCTAGTTTCACTCAAGGTTGCAACATCAATATTCAGTCTGGCAAGCTCAGTGGTATTTTTCTCTCGGGTCTGTCATGTTGCTCCAGTGTCCAGTAGAAATTTTATGTTCCATGTCCCAATGCTCTGTCTATGATTTTTTAATGTTTCTTCAATTACAAAAGGTGTGCCCCACTGGGTGCGGTGACACAGCAAGACAAAAAATGTGACTTCTGATATATAGTACAACTGTTCTCAGGAATTCCCAAAGTTTTTTGGGTAGTATTGATCCTAAAGGCCTGCCCAAACATAGGTGTAGGATGGCATGCCTATGTAGTCACACATGTGTTGTGAATGTGAACGTCCTGATTAGAGGCTTTCAGTTTCACCGTAAGACCTGTCACCACCATCCCAGAAAAAAAATGCCCTGGCGTGGGTTTGTTAAAGGTGGATTTCAGTTTGCCAGGCAGTGATCCTGGGATCGTGTCCTGTGACAAATATGTAATGAGACATATAGGAATGCAGACAGGATTGGAAAGGACTGCCACAGAGACTTAAATATTACTGAGGTTCATCTTCAAAGTTCAACTGGCATTGCCTCTTCTGCCTCCACAACTGATGGGAACCAAAAAGTAAAAAGGTTCCTCCTCCAGTTGCTTTTCCACTAGGCCCAAAAGAGTAGTGAAAAATAATCTCAGCCCTCAGTAACCTAATACCTTTGGTGTCAAAAAAGCAAAAGTTGACAAAGGGAGGTCACATGTCACAGATGACAGAAGATAATCTGGCATTTGATAAAGAAATCCAGAAACAGCTGAGGTACTTTGTGTTTGCAGGACACTTTCATAAGCCCATGAGCGTATTTCTTGTATAAAGTAAACTTTAAAAAAAACATAATAAACCAAAGAAAAATAATACTTATTTTAAAAAAATGCTACAGTACAAAATAAATAACATCCATTGTACTTCACAATTATGATTATCAAAACAATAATTGTAAAATATGAATCTATGTGCACACTAACCTTAATCTTTCTTTTAATGGTTTGGCTTGGATGTAATCTAAAGGTAAGAAAGTTTCTGGTTCAAGCATTTGCTCCTTCAAGTACTGAATGCACTGCCGAGCTGTTTTTTCAGTATCTACAACAATAGCTTCCATGTATTTTCCCAGAACTTTGGTTATGGCTACGTTATAGCGTTTGTGAATAGGCTGGCACATATTGATCATACGGTCAAACTGAAATCAGAACATTATACCTTGTAAGATATGATTAAGAAAAAGGTGCACAAAAGTTTCAATGCATACAATTTATTTTGGGAAGTAACATGTCAAATTTAGAGGATGGAAAATTCTTTAGAACTAGCTTGGAACGATATGCTTTAATAACTATCACGTTCCAATACTAAAATCCATGATGCACACTGTTAAACACATTTATGGAACAAACTGAGTTGTTTTATCTTTTTTTTAATATTCAGCTGTTCGAAGAAAAGTAAGGAGAGTTACCTCTGCTTTCACCTCCATACTTTGAAAGTATCAGGACTGAAAAGTCATTTTACAGAGAAAATTCTATAAATAATTATTAAAAGCAAAATATAATCAAAATGTTCTATTTTCTCTAAACACTCTTATGCAAAGTATACGTTTACATACATTCTGCATACAACAATATTTTTGAATTGTTTCATCAAAAGAACGATTAAAATCATGGCAACTGTATTTACACTGAATGATATGAAAAAAGTTACTATTCTCAACTTCATATAAGTTAACATAAGTTAATTTGAGGACTAGCATGAGGGGGATCAAAAGAGGTTACCAAAAGGATATTGAATACAGGTATGGAATGGAAAAAATCATAAATTCTAAAGAAGTAACTGAAGCGTGTGAAACATTAGAGATGATGTTGAAACTGGGAAGATGAAGGTTAATGCTGAAAATATTTCAAAATCAGTCATAAGAATTCTATTTGTGATCTATAAGAGTATGATGAACAAAGGAGTAGAGTTTGGCAACTTAATAGAGATACAAAACCCATATGTAGAGCCTTGGTGAAAAAAGGGGTGCTAAACAGTGAGTTTTGCCCCAATGGCTAAATTTTTTCTTCTTATTGCTTTACGCCTCGTCGACGGCAAGGTCATTAGAGGCGGGATGGGACTGGGGACAAGGAACGGGAAGGAATTCGGCCATGGCCTTTTTGAAGGAAGCATCCTGGCATTTGCCTGGAATGATTTGGGGAAACCATGGAAAACCCAAATCTGGATGCCGAGATAGGGATTCCAACCAGCGTCCTCCCGAATGCGAGGACACCACGCTCGGTCTGATGGCTAAAGAGTGGGCCACAGAGATAGAGGAGCAATTGGTGGAGGGTAATTCATATTGGTTAGCAAAGACTACTACAGTTCACTGGTACTCACAGATCATAACCATGGGTTATTAGGGATAGATTTCTGAGGTGATAAAACAGAAAAAAAATCAGTGTGTTGGCTTCTTACTGCAGTGGAAAAATGAATGATGAAGAAAAGGCTTTTCGAGAGAAACTAAATTCATACTCAGAGTCAAGAAGTGAGAGTAATATGGCCATTATTGGTGGGGATTTAAATTTTCCAAATGTCAACTGGGAAGGAAGTAATATTACTAACATAAGGAAAAAATAACTTAGTAAAGCAAGGAGGCTTCACACAAGTGGTACAGCAAAACACATGGGAATCCAACATATTGAATATATTCTTAATAGGTGGGGTCCAAAGTAACTGAAGGAAGTTGTGACGGCTGTTATAGCGTTCAGTAAACCAGTGGCCAAAAGCGAAGGTGGTAACAGGTACAGTTATAGAAAGGTACATATATCAGAATTGAAGAGATATTTCAAAGGAAAGTTCAGTATATGAAAGAAGGCACTAGTATGGTATAGTTGATATGAGAACAGTTCAATGAGATAGTACGAAAGAGGGAAGAAACGCTTCTACCAAAACAAAACATAAAGAATAATATGAAACCTTTATATCATAATAGGAAAATTAGGAGGTCAAAGAGGCTCGTAAGAAGGGAACAAAAAAGAGTTAAGAGACAGCAAACCAGCAAACCGATACTACAATAACATCTTTGAGGTAGGCGTTCCATGCCACGGGCCAGTTAGTACTCTTAAGGAAGTTTCCATAACAACGGGAAATACACAGAGACTAAGAGATTCCGTAGAGCGGCAGGCTAAGGAGAGCTTGTTAGGAAAAGTTCGATAATGTATTTAATGAATGTATTTAATTTAAAATAAAAGAGTGATTTTAATTGTGCAAGAAAGGGACTAACAAATTAATTATTTGATTAAGCTGCACAAAAGTTATCTTCCGAAATAATATAAACAGAATCACAATATAAATACAACACGGCATATTTCTTAATGAATAAGCAACCTACTGCTATTTAAGAAATACGACATGGCGATCGTGCAGTGGACTTGGGTGCTGCAGGAAGAACAAAGAATTACTAAATAAATTTACGACTTTGAGTATATAGGCAGACAACAACAAGAAAAGAAGAGAGGAGAATCCTTGGAATTTGAAAGCACGCAGCGCTACTAGCGGCCGAGCGGGAACCAGCAGAGAAGACAACAGCTGAGACGAGTGAAACTTCAACCGCCAGCCACGAAATACGTAAAGTTAAGTGTTTTCAAGACCTATCTTTTCGAATTTTCTGTATTATTCAAATAATTTATTATTTCACGTCATTTTATTGATAGGCTACTAGTTGTGGGACGCTGGGTATTGCTTAACTTTCTACAGAATGGCTAATCAGATGCCAGGTGCAATGGTTATTTGTGATCCTTCGGGTTCGGTAAATAAGAAAGATGAAACAGTCTCTGTAGGTGCATTAGAAAAAAAACTATTTCGACTTGGGTCGCAACTAACAGCACAAGTAACTACACAACTTACAGCTATACAAACACAATTAAGTGAGGAAATAAGAAGCTCTTATAGGTCTTTAGAGGATCGAATAATTAGATCAGAAACTGATGTACAGGCAAAGTTAGATAAGTATGTAGAAAGGGTTGAAAAACAGTTTACAAGGATTAATGAGGAACTAAAGGCATGCAATGAGAGTCTAGTAGTTAGAGGGTTTAAACAAAGTACGAATGCAGTTCATTGTGAATCATTAAGTAATACAATTGAAAGTAATGATAGTAGGCCTAGTGTTACAAACTGAAAAAAAAAGTTTTTTTTTCAGCTTTGTGAAAAAAAAACATGAAAAAAAACCTAGCACCCGTGTTTTTTTTCTAAATTTTGTTTTTTTTCAGAAAACAATATATTTGATAAATTATAGTTTTATTTAAGGAACTTCCATTTTACATGTGTGTTTTAAGTCTTACTGAATCATATAATGTCTCACATAATTATTCATAAGTGTATCTATATAGGTAACATAATTTTATTCATCCTCTATGTCAGTACCACATTGACTAGTATCAGCACTACCAACATTAGTTCGATCGGTGTCGAAATTTTCTGTCTCTTCTTCTGTCTCCTCTAGATCCATAACTTCAGAAATAGTTAAATTTTCTTTTACTGGTTGTTCTTGTATTGTACGCAAAAGATTTTGAAATTGCAATTTTAAATAGTGAGCAAAGTAAACACTGTGCATAAAGACTGTGCTGATAATTCTGTGTTACGGTCTTTTAAGTTTGAATTAAAATCTATTATCATACAAAATAGGAGCTTTACTTCTTTTCAATCGTTTGTTTACACCAACGGTTGCAAGGAAACGATTCATAATTAGGGACCGTGCACAAACTACGTGGCTCGGTCCAGAGGGAGGAGGGGTTCCGAGCCAGGCCACGTAACTTTCCTTTCGTAACATTTTTCACAGTTAAAATGAGGAACTGAACTCAATACAGCATGTGAGTATTTATTTCCCTCAGTTAATTATATCCGTATGTAATTTACAATAGTCTGACAAGAGAAAACAGTACAAAATGTCTTCTGGAATAGGGATGGCGATCTGAGATCGATTAATCAAAGAATCGATCTTTTGGCCCAAAAAAATCGATTTTTTAAATCGATTTATAGTACTGAATCGATCCAGTGGATCGATAATTCAGCCGTGAAAATCGAATATTAAAAAGTACTTTCTACATGTAATGCACTTGCACATGAAAGTCAGGGATTAAACAAAGAATTTAAACAGTATTTATCGCAAGCAGTTGTGCACCTGAAGTGTGATCCTATACTTTACTGGCAAAAAAAAAAAAAAAAAAAAAAAAAAAAAAAAAAATTACTATCAGGTTTACTCAACAGCCAATATATGTATCTAATAGTGGGATAATCAGTACCTTGCGAGCGACCTATTTATTTTAATTGCCGGCAACATCGCAAGTGATGAGCGGAACCTCTTTTTTTTTTTTTTTTTTTTTTTTTTTTTTTTTTTTTTTTTAAATCTGCTTAACGTCTCTCTAAAAGCGAGGTCTTTAGAGACGGAAAAGGATGGGGGGAAGGAATGGGAAGAAATTCGGCCATGGCCTTTTGAAGCAAGCATCCCGGAATTTGCCTGGAGTGATTTGCGAAACCCAAATCTGGATGCCCGGACGGGGATTCGAACCGCCGTCCTCCCGAATGCGAGGCCAGAACGCTAGCCGTTACACCACCATGCTCGGTCTGTTGTTCCTGAAAGGTTGGACACTAAGCACTGGGAACTGTAAACTATATCATTTCAAAACTGTTTAATGTAACCAACAAAGTTGTGAAATAAATATCTTATTGTACACCTGTTACTTTTATTCAGTTGTAAAAAATACTTTAATTAGTTTAAAGATGATAAAAGATTGATAATTATGGTGTCCTTTTTGTTTTCCATGATTGGAATTATAATAAAAAAACGAACACGAAAACCAAATCGAAAAAAGATCGATTTTTAGAAAATCGATCTTTTAGACATCGATTTTTTTTGTGAATCGATTTATCAAAATTCGATTCGAATCGATTCAAGAATCGATATTTTTCGGAAAGAATCGCCATCCCTATTCTGGAATCAAAACGGAAGAAAGCTACGTGCTACGTGAGCGGGGGGAGGGGGGGGGGTAAAAGCCACGTAGGGCTACGTGGGGGAGGAGGGGGGGTTCACAGGAGGCCAAAATGGAGCTATGTGGTTTATGCACGCTGCCTTACTGACAATTTAACCACTATACTCTGAGAGTTAACAAGTATAAGAATATAAACAAAGCCCAATAAGTAATAAAAAGAGACAAAAAACCGTGGATAAATTTTAAATTCCTAATTTTTTTAAAAGATCTGTAGGTAATTTTGTAGGGTTGGCAGCACTATTTCAAATAGCAAGTAGCAATCCAAACAATGGGGAATGGGGATTCCTTCTCGCGCAACCTAGTCTCTTCGGGAAATCCCCGTTCATAAAGAAAATTTCAGTCAATTTTGCCAATATTTTCGTAATTTTTTTTCCTACTGAACCAGAAAAATATAGTAGATTTTAAACTAAGAGAAGTACTTATAATAAACTCTAAAACAGTCATTTTAAACGATAACTGCCTTACAAATTTGAGATTTAGTAGTTGTGAAAAAAAACGTGTTCCAGAAAAAAAACATGTTTTTTTTTCAAAGTTTTTTTTTCATGTTTTTTTTCAAGCCAGAAAAAAAACCGTTTTTTTACAACACTAAGTAGGCCTAATACTGTAAGGGAAAAATATGAGATGAGTGATGTTACAATTAATGGTGATGTAAATCATGTAAAGGATAGACAAATTGTTAAAGAAGGGTTTCACTTAAAAGATGAGTTTAAGCATGAAAGTAACCAGGTGGAAACTTACACGGAGACAGATGAATCAGTAGAAAAGGGTTGTAAGTCTATAAAAATGTTTGATATCAGAGACATCAAAGGAACAGGTGACTTTGATCAGGTAAAAGGGATGGAAGAGACTTTAATGAAGGTAGATGGATTAGGTAGTTTGATGATTTTGAAGGATGTAAACTGTGACATTTTTTCCATTGTTGGGGAGAATTATGTTTGTGATTATGAATCAAAGCAGTTAAAGAATAATGGTGTTGAACATTTTCAGAGTTCTTTACATATTTTTGAAGTTGGTTTGCCATGTTACTGTTCTGGCAAAGTAAAATTAACTGTAAACAGAAAGTTGTTTTGTATGAATAACTGGGAAAAGGTGAACTGGAAATATAGAAAAAAGGTTCTCTTTTTGTAGAGGAGTAAGCTATGCTTACTGCCTCATCCTGTGTACAAATTCAATCAGGACATTGAATCTACAACTCAGAAAATGATCACTTAGTTTAAGATGAATGAAAAGATTTAACACTAGTGCAAGGCACAGATGTGTAAAGATAAACTCCTTCATATTGGAATTTCCTATTATTATTAAGTTATAGTTAGCATATTATTGTTATTCAGTGCCACAAAACACTTGTAAATAGTACTGATTAATGTGGCTGTGCACAATTCAACTGTAATGATAGTAAAGATTTATAACCACTAAGTGGAAGCTGTCATTTACCAATATTGATGATCTCGATCAGATGTGCAGTCTTCGGCTGTTACCACAGCATACCATTACATAAAAGTTTATTGTCTATTAAGACTTTCTTTTAGTAACTCTCTGACCTACTGACCATTATCTTCCTAACTGGTGGTGTGCTGTTGTTCTTTCCATAAACTTCTCTAAAATCATGTCTCCAATTTACCATTACTTGAAACAATTCCGTTTTCATGCCATCCACCTCACTAGACTCCACTCCCATATACTTTTCCTTCAATCATGCCTCTCTTTCAACCTACCCCCCAATGGCCTGACAATAAAACTACCAGTCTCCGGTTGCCACCCACAACTCCACCAAACTCTCCATGCTTTTCGTTTCACACAATCGCTTACTCTCACCCATATTGTTCTCCAGCAATATCTACTAAAAGCCCAGCAACATTCGATTCAACTTTCGTCTTTCCACAAGATTCTTTGTCTAATGCATCCCTCCCCAACTCAACATCTTAAACAAATTCTCACAGAGTGCAGACAGTTGCAACAGAAATGTGCACAAAAACATCTGCTAAAGCTATCAAATCTATTGAAAAGTTACCTTGTTTTAGGCCTGTCTCTTCCTTACCAACATCCTTCACATAGGCAGCACACACCACCTCCTCCCCTGGTTGCCAAAGTCCCATGTCTTGCCCACATTTTTAATATGCCACACCCACCTCCATTACCACCCATCCCTCGTGCCACTGCCCGACCTGTAGACACACCACAACGGTCAGTGGTCAACCTCTCGTCCACGTCCTTGTCTGAACCACAACTCTCTATCCTCTCCAAGGGACTTTCCTTCTCGCCTATTCCTAAGTTCGACCATGCTGCTCTGGTCCGGGACTCGCTTGCTTTCTGCCGCACACTCCGCTGGCGGTATCACTTTGCTACCACAACGGAGAGTGACAGCCGCCGAGGTGAGATTGAGTCCAGCTTAGAGCAGTTCAAACCACCATCCCAACTTGACCCTCCTCCACTTCCCCAAAATCATCCCCTCCTCCTGTTCCAAGACTTCCTCACATCGACCTTATCCTCAAAATCTTTCCTCAACTCTATTCCCAACTCCAATAACCTCAACCCTACTGAAATCCGGGCCATGAGAGAACTGTCCAACAACAAAAATATCATTATCCTTCCAGCAGACAAGGGCTCCACCACCGTGGTCATGGACCGCAGTGACTACGATGCGGAGGCCCTTAAACAGCTCTCTGATACCAACACCTATCGTCCACATGCCACAGATCCCACCTCTTCCATCTGCCTCGAAATTCGCTCCTTCCTGGACCTCCTAGGCCCCTTACAAGGTCTTTCTTCACAATCCTTATCCCTTCTCACCCCTCAAAATCCCCGCACACCTACTTTGTACCTTCTCCCGAAGATACACAAGGCTGGCAATCCGGGACGACCTATAGTTGCGGCCTATGGTTCCCCCACTGAACGAATTTCAGCCTTGGTGGATCAACACCTCCAACCTTTTGTGCAGAACCTTCCATCTTACATCAAAGACACACCACATTTTTTGGAACGTCTGTCAAAAGTCCCCAGTCCTCTACCACCAGACTCCCTCCTCGTTTCAATTGACGTAACCTCCTTGTACACCAATATTCCCCACCTTGAAGGCCTCAGTTCCCTTCAGCACTTCTTGGATATGCGCCCTCCAAACAGTCTTCCCAGAACATCCTTTCTCATATCCCTTGCCAACTTTATCCTCTCCAAAAACTATTTCTCCTTCAACTCCCAGATTTACCACCAGATACGCGGCACTGCCATGGGTACCCGCATGGCCCCGTCCTATGCTAACCTTTTCCTGGGCCGTCTGGAAAATATTTTTCTGAAGAATTCCCCCCTCAGTCCCCTCGTGTGGTTCAGATACATAGATGATATATTTATGATCTGGACCCACGGGGAGGACCACCTCCTAGACTTCCTCAACTCACTAAATGATAATCACTCCATCAATTTCACATGGTCATATTCCCACACCTGTATCACCTTCCTTGACGTAGATATCACCCTACGACAGGGGACCCTCCATACCTCAGTACACATTAAACCGACCAATTTACAACAATACCTACACTTTGACAGTTGTCACCCCTTCCACATAAAACGTTCCCTCCCATACAGCCTTGCAATCCGTGGCAGACGCATCTGTTCTGATCATGAATCAATCTCCAGTTACTCCCAAAAACTATCCCAAGCCCTTGTTTCCCGCCAATACCCCCATGATCTGGTGGAAAAACAAATTTCCCGTGCCATCACCCACAATCCTCGTTCTGCACCTCCTAAAGCTGACCGTGGTCCAACACTTGTCACCCAGTTCTTTCCTGGCCTGGAATCTGTCAACCAGATACTCCGCCGTGGGCATGATTTCTTACGTTCCTTCCCTGAAATGCGTCTCCTCCTTCCCAAAATCCTACCCACTGCTCCCCGCACTTGCTTCAGCAGACCGCCCAATCTGTACAACATCTTGGTCCACAAGTATTTACCTGCCGACTCCCCTAGACCTCCACAGGGATCTTTCCCGTGTAACAGACCCCGCTGTAAAACTTGCAGCATGCACCCTGCCACCACTACTTACTCTAATCCTGTCACAGGCGAATCTTTCCCAATAATTGGACATGCCACATGTGCTACCACTCACCTTATTTACCAACTCACCTGCATCCACTGCACTGCCTCTTACATTGGTCTCACCACTCAACAACTTTCCTACAGAATGAATGGCCACAGGCAAACAGTTTATACTTCCAACCCAGACCATCCCGTGGCAATTCATGCGAACTTCCATAATTCAAACAACCTCAACACCTGTTTCACAGTCAGAGCTATTAGAGTTTTTCCAAATACCACCACCCCTTCAGAACTCCGCAGATGGGAACTAGCCTATCAACATATCCTTGACACCAGACACACCCCTGGCCTAAACCTACGTTAAACCTGTCACTTGCCATCTTTCATTTTACAGTCGGTTATTTTTTTTTTTTTTTTTTTTTTTTTTCCCTTCTTTATTTATTTATTTTATTTTTTATTTTTTGTATGTATTTATAACTTTTTGAACTAAGCTACACAGACATTATATTTATTTGTTTCACTTTTATCGCTGGTCAAGCCTGTTCCCCCCCCCCCCCCTCTCGACAATTCTTCCACCACCACGCGTTTTCCGCCTGTGCTTCATTCATGTGGCGGGCTCGGATGTGACCACATCTTTCCCCCTGCCATATGTCTCGCCTCCTACATGAGTAAGACTGAAAAGTCGAAATATTGTGTAATTCTTTTGTTTTTGTGTTTTTACGTGTTTCGCCCTCCTGCCTTCATCTGTGGTAAGTGACGGGTAACTGTTTATTTTCCCTATCCTATCTTATTTTCATTGCCTCGCGGCAGTTTCTTTGTTTCCTTTATCTAAATATATAGTTTGTAAGGTATACCGGAGCATTAGAATGAATAGAATGAGTGGAGAAGAAACGAGGTGTTACTATGATAGAATAAATGTGTAATGAATTAAAAAAGTAAAATATCATATAGAGAGGGTACAACAGCACAGTCAAGACTCAGTTCCTGTAAATAAGGCCACTATCTAGGCATTGCCTTTAAATGATACCGAAAGGTTCGGGATTTGGTTAACACAGGCATAGCTGAGGTCCAGGTAGAACCTTCAAATGACTCTGTTGTTACATCTCATAGCCTAGATATGAATATTCAAGATGAAGTAAAGTGGAGAGAAGTTATTACTTATGGGGAGAATATAATGTAATGTATTGAAGAAATAAAATAAAATGAAGCTGTGATGATGATGCTAGATTAGCAAGAAACAATGGTGTCCCAGTCGTATTAGCGAGGGTGGATTGTACTGGTCCAGGGACCAAATATGTGATTTTAATAATGTTGCCGGTTATACAACAGTAAAATGGTTCAAAAGGATCGGTCTTATGAAGAATATAATGTACGAAGGGCAGGTAATAGAATTTTTAAATTACTTGAATGGTATGCTTGGTAAACAGGCGGAGGCCTTGACAGCTAAAGATGATGTTATTGAATAACAATTCTGTAGTATATTATACTTACTGTAATTTTGGTTTTTAAGTGATAAGGACAGTAACTCTGTGTCGAAATGTGTGTTACAGGCTATATGCCGTTCCAACCAGTAGCGGCTTATGGAAAACCACCAGGGAAAGTTACCTCAAGACATCAGTCATCGTGATATGTAAAAATGTGTTATTAGCCAAATGTAGAATATAAGCTCTCCTTACCTAAAAGGTAACATTTACAGGAAAGTTTACTATAACCATTTATAATGGTATGGTAAACTTGGGGGGGGCTGTAGCATTACCGATACTACAATAACATCTTTGAAGTAGGCGTTCCATGCCACAGGCCAGTTAGTACTCTTAAGGAAGTTTCCATAACAACGGGAAATACACAGAGACTAAGAGATTCCGTAGAGCGGCAGCTAAGGAGAGCTTGTTAGGAAAAGTTCGATAATGTATTTAATGAATGTATTTAATTTAAAATAAAAGTGTGATTTTAATTGTGCAAGAAAGGGACTAACAAATTAATTATTTGATTAAGCTGCACAAAAGTTATCTTCCGAAATAATATAAACAGAATCACAATATAAATACAACACGGCATATTTCTTAATGAATAAGCAACCTACTGCTATTTAAGAAATACGACAAGCATTTGAAACAACTACAAAAGGAATCAGGAGCAACAAAGAAGGAAAATAAAGATAGGTTTATGAAGAATATTATTGGTGCAGGAGAGGTAACAAATAGGGCCCAAAATTGCATGCCGATTAGTTTGACATCAGTGTTAAGTAAATTAATGAAGAAATTGACATGCATCCACATCAGAAATGTCTTAAGAGGAAAAAAAACAGGTTTTCAAACTGACAACATGGCTTTTGGCAAGGACACTCATGTGAATCTCATATACTGGACTAAATGCAACATAATTCCAACAAAGGAGGCCAAATTGATAGTGTATAAGTAGATCTTTCTATGCCATTTAACAGAGTGAGTCATAAAACGGTGATAAATAAGCTGAAAATCATTGGAGTGGATAAAAAAAGTGATTTGTTGGGTAAAAGAATTCTTAAAAGCTAGAAAGCAAAAAGGTAGGGTAGGAAAGGCAGTATCAAATGAAGTGAAAATGGGAGTGCTACAGGATAGTGTGTTGGAACCACTGCTATTTATTATTCTAATGAATGTTTGTGCTAATGGTTTATAGTCAGAATTTAGCTGTTTCCATATGACATACTGCAATATAATAAGCTCAAAATGAAAGAAGGCTGCAGAGTGACATGGACAGGATATCTAGCTGGGTACATCAACATGGAAGAAAGATAAATTTCAATTAAGAACACATATTAAAAAAATTAAAGGTTGATTATGATTGCAGGGTTTGAAATGAATTGTTTGTTGAAGACTTGAAATTAAAATATCTTGGCCTAACATCATATACTCAATTGGGCAGAACATTTTTTTAAACTGCTTAACGTCTCTTAACAGTGAGGTCTTTAGAGATAGGAAAGGATTGGGGGCAAGGAATAGGAAGGAATTTGGCATTGGCCTTTTGAAGAAAGCATCCCGACATTTGCCTGGAGTGATTTGGGAAACCATGGAAAACCCAAATCTGGATCCCCAAACGAGGATTCGAACCGGCGTCCTCCCGAATTCGAGGCCAGAACGCTAACCGTTACACCACCACACTCGGTCTGGGCAGAACACATTGGGCAGTTGGTAGGAAGGGGTTTTAGAAGAAATTGACAAGGGGATCTACCAGACAAGTGAGGGGTTACGAAACTTTGGTCACACCATTGCCTGAACATGGTCATGTAGTATGGGTCCCACATTTTTTATATTGAATACAGGAGTTTGAGGATGTGCAAGATCGACTTGCTAAATTTGACTCTGGAAATTATTGCAGAATACTATCAATGACTGGTATTGTAAAGGAGCTGGAATGGGATTCAGAAGAAGATGAGAGGAGAGTATAGACTATGCTGGGCATATACAGAGCTTATATTGGTTATAAGGTGTGGAAAGACATTGGAGGAAGAACTGAGGGTAATGCATGGAAGGGAAAATATGACCATGACCACAAGCAGGTCATCGTTTTCAGGCAGAAGGGTGTGGGAAAATTTTCTTTCTGGGACTCTGTAACTGGATTAAATTACCTACAAAAAATGCCGAAACAATTTAAATTTAAAGCTTGTAAAGAGCAAAAGTAGGAGGATACAAGAAATGGGAAAAATGGGTGTGTTGGGAAATTGCCACCAGATTATGTGCTCCATAGCAAATTATTAAATTAAATAGTTAGCTTGAAATTACAAACAATAAATGGAACTAATCTTAATTCAACATCTTATGGTTGGGTGGATCCTACTGAAAGAGGCATGCTAATTACTTATTATTAATATAGAAAGGAAAGAAGATACAGAAGATCTATCTTGAACGAAGGGGGTCACACAGAGACATAATGCAAAAAACACAATAAAGCTGTTCTTACTCATGAAAGCAGGAAAATATGACCTAAGTTTGCTTAAACGCCACAGTCAACCTAGCCACTTGAATGGTAGTTTTTGACTGTTACAATCAGAATGGTAGTAGCAAGGTTGACAAAAACAAAAACAGTGTTAGTCGAATGGTAGATGAAGCAAAGAAAATAATCATGAGATGACAATAATGAAAATATATCAGTGGTGAAAAATTATCGAACAAAATGCAAAGATTTAATAAAAAATAATAACAAATAAATGTAAAATAAATTATATTTGCAAGTATGGGAAAAAGAAGTATTACCTGAGATTGAGAGGATGGAGAGATTGTCTGGTATCAAGAATTTGTTAGTCAATTTACATCTTTGGAATGTTTCCGTAACAAAAAATATCCAAAAGCTATTTATTGTATAAAAAGCAGTTTATTGACATTGTAAAAAAGAAGAAGAAAGAAAAGTGGGCACATTGGTCTTTAAAATGATACCTCATTTATCAATTTCGGTTAATTAACAAGAGAGGTAGAAAACAAAAGGAATAAAAAAAAAACACACATTTTAGGAACGATGATATTTTTTCCCTTTAAGAATCAAATTTGGGAAAAGTTCTTCAAATATGATGTGACAAAAGTGAAGACTTTTATCTTTAAAATGGTACCTCATTCATCGATTTCGGTTAGGTATCAAGGGAGATAATGGCTCGTGACAGAAAAACGCATTGTCCTTTAAGGGTCAACTTCCAAAAAAAAAAAATCTTAAAATATAATGTGAAAAATCTGAAGACCTAGTCTTTAAAATGATACCTCGTTTATCAATTTTGTTTAGGTATCGTGAGAGATAGATGGTTCAAGGGGGAAAAAAACATGTTTTAAAAAGTATATATATTTTTGCCCTTTAAACGGTCAAATTCCGAAAAGTTCCTTTCTTTAAATATTATGTGATTAAAGTAGAGACCATAAACTTTAAAATGATACCTTACTCATAGATTTCAGTTAAGTACGAAGGGAGATAATGGCGTGTGACCAAAAAGAAAACAACCATTATAAAAATAGAAATAATATATATGATGATATTAATGGCCTTCTAACAGACTTTATTACCAGCTGTTCAAGCTATCTTGGTGAAAAGAAAAGGCAGTGGATTTTCATAGCTTTCATGGCATATACCCATAGGATTAGTGGAGGCAGAGCTCGGCATTTTTATTTCCTGACCATAGGCACTAGAGTGGACGTGCCACGGTCGGTGACACGGTCCAGCCCTTTTTCTTTACCTTGCCACAGTACTCATTTGATAGCAGGTGGAGTGGTCCTTGGGAGCCGTTCCGGATGTTAAGCTTCGAGGAAAAATCCTCGGCCTCATTGGGGATCAAACCCCGGTCATCCAGGCTGTAGTCAGATTCTCTATTGCCAGAGCTATGCAGCCACCCTCAAACCATATTAACTAGCCCAAAATTAAACATACCCTACTTTACCCATAGAGACAAGGTCGCACAATGTTTGAAACCCTATAAAAATCTGACAAATAAGTTTGTTGTGTATCATATTAAATGAAAAAAATGGGTATTAATTTTCAGACACTTAAGGCCTGGGCACACAGAACAACGACACGCGACGCGACGTCGCTATTGTTGTAATTCACAGTTCTGAATTAGGAAGGTCACACACAAAGCGATCTGTCGCCGGGCCGCAGTCTTTGTCGCGGCGACACAGTTGTACAAAATTACAGAATTGTCGCGCAACACAGCGACATGGCCGATGAAGAAAAATTTTCAAGCTCATAAAAATTATTTTTCACTTTCAGAATTGTATTTTTTTCTTGTTAGTTTCTCACTTTCTGTTTGGTTATTTACACTGTAATTATTTAAAATAGTTAATACTTGTATTTGAGCTATCTTTATTTCTTTTGATTGTGAAATAAATTGTATTTTTTATTGTGAATATTTCACTTTGTGATGATATGCATGGTTTCAGGGGTATTTCTTAATACTGACCGCCATGCAAATGTGACAGCTGCCTCCAAGGGGGAAGTGATAACATTGTAAATCGCTTAGAGGTCAGGGATTTGGGCAGCATCATTGCTTCTGTTTTGTTTTTAAGAATATATATTAAATGAACAGAACTTACCTCATACAAATGGCTAATCTTTCTCTTATACCTATTGCTTTTCTCCAGTTCGTGGAGCACTTCGATATAGTTGATTTTAACAGAATATGTAATTTCTCTTTTTTGTTTTTTGCCTGGGCTTTACGCCTCGTCGACAGCGAGGTCATTAGAGGCGGGATGGGACTTGGGCAAGGCAGTTGAAGGAATTCGGCCATGGCTCGGTGAGTAATTTCTCGAAGCATTCTCGATACATACGAAAATATATATATATAATCTATCTTCATGTGACTCCAGTTCCCGGCAAAGGCGGTGGTATTCACCAAGGCATTCTCTCTTCTTATTGATGTCATGAACCCAGAACCGCCTTTTCTTTCTGCTTAGTGCAAACAAAAGAAGTAGTCTCTCCTCATCACTTGACATGTTTTATAATAATTTACTAGCCTGAGAAAGCTTATTAAAAAAGAAATAGAGAAATACAGATCTCTTCACGAGAGAAGGTCTCACTATACTGGCATTTGTCGCTTTGGAGTTGTCGCGTCCCGTGTGACGTACCAAAATCGCGTGTCGCCGCTACGAGAGAATGACCACTTGCTGCTGTCGCTTGTTGCGTTCTGTGTGCCCGGGCCTTTAGTTTCTCAATTTTCTGACATCACATCAAAATTAAACCTAACATATTTTAAACTTAGAACCATGGGCTGTGTATTATTCAAAACCCCATCAAAATCTAACCAACAATTTCTTTGTGAATCATATTCAACAAAAAATGGATACTAGTCAGTACCAGATTAACCACGTAGCAAGAGGTAGCAAATGCTATGGGCCTCGTGCCTCCTAGGGGGGCCCCAAACCTAGGCTAGATGGGCGACCTTTTTTTTTTTCTTTTTTAGCTCTACAATTTTCCCCCGGACGGTAAAAATCAAGGGCCCCTACATACACTATCTTACCCACAGGACCTTGGGTTGCAGATTATTTGAATCCCCATTAAAATCCAACTAGTAGCTTTTTTCTAGCATTCACCCGCACACAGAGTTACATTTAAAAAAAAAAAAAAAAAAAAAAAAAAAGTCAAGGTTGGTAATGGAGCCCCAAACTCTCCTTTTTTAAAAGTACAGACTTTTTACTAGTTATAGTGTTGTTATATTTATAAGTTAGGGAAGGATTTCACCAATATATTTCAAATAAAATTACAGTTAATAGTAACCTGACTAGTGCTGCAAATTGAAAAAAAAAGTTTTTTTTTTTTTTTAGATTTGTGAAAAAAATATGAAAAAAACCTGGCACCCTGGTTTTTTTCTAAATTTGTTTTTTTTTTTCCTTTCAGAAAACAATATATTTGATACATTATAGTTTTATTTACGGAACTTACATTCTACATGTGTGTTTTAAATCTTACTGAATCATATAATGTATTACATAATGATTCATAAATGTATCTATATAGGTAACATAATTTTATTCATCCTCTATGTCAGTACCAAATTCACTAATATCAGCACTACCAACACTAGTTCGGTTGGTGTCGAAATTTTCTGTTTCTTCTTCTGGCTCCTCTAGATCCATAATTTCAGAAATAGTTACAATTTTCTTTTACTGGTTGTTCTTGTATTGTACGCAAAAGATTTTGAGATTGCAATTTTAAATTGTGAGCAAAGTACACAGTGCGCCTAAAGACTGTGCTGATAATTCTGTATTACAGTCTTTTAAGTTTGAATTTAATCTATTATCATACAAAATAGGAGCTGTATTTCTTTTTCAACAGTTGGTTTACGCCAACGGTTGCAACGAAACGATTCATAATTAATGACAATTTAATGAATCAGTATCACTATACACTGAGAGTTTAACAAGTATATGAATATAAGGAACGCACAATAAGTAATAAAAAAAGAGGCAAAAAACTGTAGATACATTTAAAATTCCTAATTTTTTTAAAAGATCCGTAGGTCTACAGATAAATTCGTAGGGTTGGCAGCACTAGTTCAAATAGCGAGTATCAATCCAAACAAAGGGGAATGGGGATTCCTTCTCGCACAACCAAGCCTCTTCCCCGTTCGTAAAAGAAAACTTCAATGTTGCCAATATTTTTGCAATTTTGTTTTCTACTGAACCAGAAAAGTATAGTAGATTTAAAAATTAAGATAAGTACTTAGTATAAACTATAAAACAGTTATATTAAACGATAAATGCCTTACAAATTTGAGATTTAGTAATTATGAAAAAAAACGTGACCCAGAAAAAAAGTGTTTTTTTTTCACAGTTGTTTTTTTTCAAGTCAGAAAAAAAAATTTTTTTTACAACACTAAACCTGACCCATCACGAAATCTCAAGATCAAAGAGGAAAACAAAAATGATAATTGTTAAATGGTGTAACTGATTAGCAAGCATTGGGTGGAACAGTGTCTTACCACTCCTGGGTATAGCCGCTTGAAGTTCTCAACAATCTCCTGTTTCTTCTTGCGCCGTGAGTCTTCATGCTTGTCAACACGAGCATCCCCTAACTGCTCCACCACACTCTCCAGTTCCTTTTGCAATTCCTGCACACGTTCCTTTGATGTGCCTACATCTGACTGCAGATCCTCCCGCAGTCTTCGTTGATCCTCCAGGGCAGTCTCACTTGTCCTGAAAAATACAACAGGGTGATAACAAAGTTGTAACAATATCACTAAAAAAACAAATAAATTATTAGCACTAAGATCTAATAGTTTTACAGGGCTTGATGCAGACACATGTGAACAAATAAAATATATCAAGACAGTTTATACATCTTGGTCAAACTTTTAAAATGCAATTAACTACATAACTTCAATCATATCTGTTTGCTAAACAAAACTAGTTCATAAAATCGATACTTAAGATGACAAATAGGGAAAATAATATCCTGCCAGTGTTATCAGATTAACAGTTCTAATCTCTCCAAAAAACACTAGAAAAAAATACTAATGTTTTTCTCTTATATAAAAAAAAAAATCACACACTCGTATCATTTCATCATCAAGTCACAAAAGATCAATTGCAGGTAATCAGCATTAATGACTACATTACAATTTTCTGGATTTTACCATCAGTCTGGTAGCGTTTGCATCCAAATGAGGGGAGATTACCAAAGACATTCATTCCCAACACATAAACACAATTCTAAATTGCAATAAAGAATAATTAACGTCTAAAGAAAGTCACCCATATGATGCTTAAAGCTGATTTTAAATAATCCAGAGTTTCTAATTGCCACTACTACTGTATAGTCGATTTATTTAGCATTTGATGCTACATGACATTTACAAAATTCAACAACAATTATCCTGTAATTATGGAACAGCTTTCTTTTAAGATACATATTTATAATTGAATTTTAGGAAACAAAGGTGCTAAAAAACAGATACATTAAATATCTGGATAAGAGTAAAACCAACCCTTACGATAGAGGAAGATTCCTGCAGCACTGAGACACGGTATAACCACGTACGCACAAAGAAAATGAAATTTTCAGGCTTATAGCCCTGCTTCAGCAATCAAATGAGGTGGCTACATGATGGAAGCTAGCAGTCAACTTTATATTCCATCATGCAGCCACCTAATTCTATTGCTGAAGAAGAGCTATAAGCCTTAAAATTTCATGCTCTTTGTGTGTATGTTTTCGCCGTATCTCGGTGCTGCAGGAATCTCCCTCTATGATAAGCAGTGATTTTTCTCCTAATCAAATTTTTGATACATATATAGTTGAGCAGACAAGGTCCACAGCTGGCAGGTGATGAGGTAACTACATCAGGATCACCAACCGTAACCACTATAACATGACATCGAGTTGCTCCAACCAAGCCACTTCCTCCAGTGTAGCCAAATTTAAATTTTCCAGGCTTCCAGGTAAGGCAAGCAGTGGGCAATCCTGTGCAATATGTGACACAGGGTAGTTTTGAGCAGGGATTGCTAATTTGCAATTTCCCCTAGTCCCTATGGTATCAACAATGACCACTCTACTGTCCAGCTCTCTGTACGGCTAAAAGTGTTAGATGTTAGACTGACAGCAATCTTCCAGGCAGTGCAATGTGACTTCAGCTGTGTCTACATTTACATCTACATATATACTCTGCAATTCACAAAATTGTGGGTGGCAGAGGGTGTTCAGCACCAAAGCTAATCTCTTTGCTGTGCATTCCAATCCCTAATGGTATGAGGGAAAAAGAATTCATATAAGAATCAGTCTGGCACCTTATTTCTCTAATTTTATCTTTCCTGTCCTTCCGACTCAAATAGGTTGGTGGAAGAAGTATTTCACTACACTCAAAAGTGAATGTGGGAGTACGCATGTTTACCAATAAGTTTAAACGAAACATGCGTCGTCTATCTACCAGAGACTCCCAACCTAGTCTACTAATCAGTTCTGTGACGCTTTCATAAGGACTGTAGCAAGCGGTCACGAATCGAGCGGCTCTTCTCTGTACTTTCTCTATGCTTTCGATCAACCCCTTACAAAACGGATCCCAAATGGCACAAAAATAGTCCAAATGTGGACGCACAAGAGATTTGTACGCTATCTCCTTTGTTTGTTCATTACAATTTTTTAAGATTCAACCTATGAATCGCAGCCTAGAATTTGCTCTAACTACTAACGAATTAATGTGTATGTCCCATTTCATGTTCCTTTGTACTGTTACTCCCAAATATTTCATAGAATGGACCATATCAATAACTGTATTGTTTAACTCGTATTTCTGAACAATTGGATTCTTTTTGTTAGTTATGCTCATTGTCTTGCACTTTTTACAATTTAGAGTAAGTTGCCACTCAGCGCACCAAGCCAAAATAACATCCAGATCGCGCTGAATTTCTAAGCAATCGGCCAAATTTCTTACTTCCCTATAAATAACCGCATCATCAGCAAACAATGTAAAAAGGCTTTTCACTTTGTCTCCGAGATCGTTTATAAAAATTAACAAAAGAAGTGGTCCAATTACACTTCCTTGAGGTACACCCGATGTAACATCTAGATTAGAAGAACTTTCTCCTTCAACAACAACATACTGCGACTGACCAGTTATAAAATCCTTTATATATTCACAAAGCTGATCCAATATACCGTACGCTCGAAGCTTCGCTAAAAGGCGGTTGTGTGGCACAGAGTCAAAGGCTTTCTGGAAATCTAGAAAAATTGCATCTACTTGTGAACCTGCATCGATAACTTTCATTACGTCATGTGTTTTGTATTCCCTAATATCTCCATGGATGGGAAGTGCCTCATTGTTCAGAATTCTCAACCATAGTTTGATTAGGACCTTTTGCCTTCTGATGTGAGGTGGTGGGATGTTTATGAGTACCTGCAGCCGCTGGACAGGTGTAGGTAGAAGAGTGCCAATTATGATGCGCCTTGTCTGGCAAAGTTACTGGGCTTTGGAGAGCTATTGAGCCACATGTTAGAGCAGTATTCAGTTGTGGAGTAAACCAAGGACGAAGCTGTTGTTCTTAATATATTTGCATCAGCTCCCCATGAAGTTCCAGCCAGCCTGTTCAAAATAAGTCTTTCCAGTAATTTTTAAGTGACACTGAGTAAGGCTATCAGACAGCAACTTTGTGGGAAATTTGGATCTTTCTCTGATTTGAGTAAGGCAATGATTTTTGTTCGCCTGAAAATCTGAGGAAGCCTTCCAGAATGCAGTAAGGAGCTGAAAAATGAGTCAAGCCAACGAGATGTAGCTGGTCCACAGTTTTTCAATATTTCTGGACAAATCCAATTTAATCCTGCAGCTTTTCCATTTCAAAGGGTTTTAAACCATCCTGAACCTCTGTGAATGGACGGGGGTATATAGAGTGAGGTTGTGTTTTGCCCTTTCGATGCTAAGCTCAGGTTTGACCCGTCTAGTGAACTGTTTGTTCTCTTTTTGTTCAAGAAGAAGATACAACTATTGACACTACATTAATAAATTGGTGTGTCCTTGTGGGTATTGATGTAAGATCTAATTAACATGGTCAAGAGATTCCAGCAGTTCTGTTGCCTTCTCAAAAGTGTTATTTTCCTTGAATTTTTTCCTCACTCTATGCTGGAATATAGCTCTTCCCAGACACTTGGTGGGATGGCTCTCTTTGCTGCTGTTTTTATTAGCCCTAAAAATCTTACATAATTCGCTGTGACTGCTTTGATCCATCGAATGTTAACATCAGTGTACTTTGCATAGGCTTCCCAGTCTACTCTCTTGAAGTTCCACAGTGATTTAGGAGTGGATTAGATAACAGTATCTGGATGCTTATTTTATAGATTCAGGGCCAAGCTGACTGTGAGGGAAGCCAACTTGTCTCCTTATGTGACAGAAAGGAGCTGTTAAACCAGAAGATATGAAACAGAAGTCTGGTGAGTAGAATGAAATGTAACTTTGTCTTTAGGGTCATGTATCAATCTAACATCATTAACGTCAGCCCCTTCTATTAGTTTAATCCCATTCTCGTCAGTCTGATTATATCCCCAAAGCCTATGATTAGTGTTGAAATCTCCTGGGATAATGCTATTCTTAGTAGGGACCAAGTCAATAGTTTCTGGCCGAGGTATGGTGGATGACTTGTAGATGTTGGTAACCACAATATTCTGCACCTATATTGTGGAGAAAAGTAAGCTGGATGATACTCTGCTGGAATGACATTGTAGTGGCATATGTCATTCTTACTTTAAGTTGAAATACCATATTTTGTATGATGTTGTGCTGTTACCATTTTATATCCAGTTAGTTTCCCCTAAAACAGTAGAAATTGCTGTCAGCAGACAGAATATGAAGCCTGTTATTTATCTAGAGGGTGAAAAATTGAATCAAGTTCATAATTTTCAGTACCCTGGCAGTAAAGTGACCTCTGACAGTCAATCACAAAACAAAATTACTAATAGGGTACAAAAAGGAGCCCAGTTCTATCATCAAGGTAGGCACCTTCTGTGGGACAAGCATATTCCAATTACAGCCAAAATGTCACTGTAAAATTCATACTTCCTGCTGATTACAACATACAGCTTGGAAGTACGTACCACTACCAGCAGAGACGAAAACAGACTCCAGGCAGCTGAGATAAAGTTCCTGAGATCAATGGCACAGAAAACCAGAAGAGACAAGATCAGAAATGAAGTGATCCGTAAAGAGATTCCAGTCAATAAAACCCTACCAGTCGTGTAGTCAACTCTGAGGCTGTTTTGGCGCTTTCACCTCACAATCCTAACCAGTATCTGCACCGATACGTAACTGTGAATGAAATATGGATACACTATCATATTCCAGAAAGTAAGTAACAGTACAAAGAGTGCATTTTTGGAGGTGAACAGGCTAAAAGGAGGCGAAGATGGTGAAATTGACCAGCAAGGTGATGGCCACAGTTTCCTGGAATACACACCGAATAACCTATATTGATTACTTGGAAAAAGACAAACAATATCTAGAGCTTGCTATGTGTCATTATTGCATATGTTAGGTGAAAAAATCGATAAAAAAACATCATTATTTGGAAAAGAAAAAGATCCTCTTCCATCAGCACAATGCACAGGTGCACGCCTTTACAGTTTTGATGGCCAAGTGGAATTTAAGTTTGAATTATTACAGTATACACAATTTTCACCAGATTTGGCCCCCCGTGACTTTTTCTACTTCCAAACTTAAAAAAATGGCTCAATGGTTCATGCCGAACAAGGTCGTCATCGCCCAAACAACTGCCTATTTTCCAGAATTTACAAAATGCTACTTTTTGGAGGGCATAGAGAAGTTAAAGAGGCATTTGGAAAAGTGTAGAGAGCTAAAAGTAGATTAAGCTAAAAAATAAAATAAAAAATCTACAGAAAACTAATTTTTTGCCATTTTCTGAGGACATATTGAACAACCCTCATAACTTTTACTGTGCTTATTTCGAGTGTTTCTCATGAGGTAACTGAAAATAATTTAGCTGGAAATCAACCCCCATATACCCTTATCTGAAGAGGGCATGGTGACTAAAGATTATATAGTATTAAATCAATCCCAATTAGTCCAGGCAATGATGGGTACTCTGTTAATTTCCTAATAAAATATAGATAATCACTTTTCCATTTTGAAAAATATATAATGAAAGCCTGAAAGATGACTCCGACAGATTGATTTTCAGACCCAAAAGAACCTCTCATCCAAGATTTTCACTGAAGTAAGAACTGGTTTTGAGATAGCTGGTACATATATGTATAGTGTAAATACAATGGTCAACCGAACTTAGCTCGGAACTATTGTGAACTTTTCTTTAAATGTGATGAACAGTTATAGAAGATCATGAAAATAAAACTAATAAAGAATATAACTACTTACTATGCTTTAATAAGGAAATACATTTATAATAATACAAAACATATTAATGTTAACAAACTTTCGCCACAGCTCCACTCTTTTGTGTGAGACACTTGGATGAGTATTGAAGAGGAGAGTGTACTGAGTCATTACCCCATAATTGAAAATAGGGCTTGATGAAATCGCTCATGGGCGCCGGGAGGGGGGTGCAAGGGGGTGTACTTGCACCCCCCTGACATTCCGGGTCGCCGTCTGAGCAGTAGTGGAGCTAAAAAAAAAAAAAGGTCGCCCAGCCCGGAAATTTTTGGGCCGATGGGGGGGGGGGGGGCACCAATGCAGCCCTGGTGCACCCCCCTAGAAGCAATCCTGCCAGTGCCCATGAAATCGCTGCTGCAATATCTTTGTGTACTTTAGACTGCAATAATGATATGTGTTATGTTACAATACTAGAAAATAAACCACGAGCCCTTCATTTATGTTGTAAATGTAAATTAAATGAACACAATTTAAAGACTGATATCAATTTTTGTACTTAGTTAAAATAAGATATTTATATGTACATTAGTATTTAATGTTTTGGATATCAAATTGTAATTACTGTTTTATTCAGTTTTGAGTTCATTGCTCTTGGATTTATAATGTTTTATGGTGATTCTATTTGCATATTTACAAACATGGATTCCCCAAATTCAATCCACATGCTTGCAATGACTGGCCTTGTGATTTGTTTATTGTTACTGTAAAAGCCAGTTTAATTGGAAACTGCTATTGATTGAATTGGAATGACAAATTTGTTGGTATTATTGATATATGTGGTATTAGAACATCCTCTTCTTTGAATGTGGCAATTAAAAACTGTTGCTTCAATTACATTGTTTCATAATATTTTCACTCTTAATCTGCTACAATTGCAAAGACAGGATGGGTAAATGTTTCTAACCCATCACTTACCACAGATGAAGGTAAGATGACCAGACTAACATGGGGAACACATCTTTCCCCCTGCTATATGTCTCACCTCCTACATGAGTTAGGTTACTAAAACAAATATTGTGAAGTGTGTTTGTGTTCATCTGGTCCTCCTGTCTTCACCTATGGTAAGTGACTGATCACTTTCTCTATCCTACCTTAAGAAGAATTATAGGAACACCAACCTTCAGATTTCAGATATATGTTGGCAATCCAGATAAATCAAGCAAATTTAACAATTTAGTTGAATCTTCAACTGCTTTATCTTGATATATAATAGTGCCTCTTAACAACTGAGTTACATATTTTACTGCTTCACCTTGATATATAACAGTATCCATTTGATTTGAAAGTAGCTGTTTCTACTGATAACATATATTGAATGCTGATATTAATTAAATTTACATCCATATTTTTTTTGCAGCTAATGTTGCACATTCACTTCACTATTAATGATTTTGGTAATTTTGTTTGAAATCTGTAAATATCTATTGAACCAATTCTTGTGACTGAGTGATCCTGTAAAAATCGTTTGGTAAATTTGTGCAGACAATTGTTTCTTCAACTGTAATTTTCTCACTTTCAATATCCGATAATTTTAGCACAAAATGTTCTGCATAAGGATTGTTTTGTAATTTAACAAGCATGTTTGTTATCAATGAAAATTTATTAACAAGTCTTCACAAATGTAATGCTTTCAAACATGCATTTAGTCATCAGCTGATGTTTCAATGATTCAGTAGCAAAACTGTGACATATGTAATATATATGTAATTTCACTTTGCATTCTTTCTACTGGTCAGATCGAGGATTTAAATAGCTATAAACCTACTCTGCACAATGTAGACCATTTTTCAAACAAGCTGTGGTTAAATCGATTTGGCAGCTTTTTAGTCTATGTATAGATTTAGTCTTAAGCAACCTATGGCCAAATTTATTTGAGTAACCTTTACCTATCGTAAATAAAAATAAAATTTGAATTGTGGGGCTTATTACTGGTATTAAATTAAATAGTCAGTTCAGGCATAAGTATTTAGTAATCATTTTGTATATTTTATAAAATCTACATACGATAATTAACTTTTCGCTTTATTTACAGCTTTGAAATACACTTGCTGTTTAAAAGTACATGGATTTACTTACAGCACCTTCCCATTTGGTGCAGACAGTTGGTTTGCAAGTGTACAGGGGAGCCAGAAGTTGTTCCACCTTATTGTATGAATACCAGATAAGTGTAAAAATATCTTCCACACCAGATCACATCAACACTTTTTTCTTCCACCAATGACCCCTAAATGTCATCACTTCTCCACACTTATTATTATTTAAATGGAGTGCAGGCACATCCATTAATCATTTACCTTACTTTAATTTTTATAATATGCATGTTTGGGATACTTGTTGATATACCTTGGCAACATTACATGAATAATGTAAATTTTTCATCTGACTAATCTACCATCACATTCATTTCCAAGTTTTACACACGTGTCATCTATGAAATCAAAATATGTAACGACAAATACAACAGAGTGGATTCCACTTGTGCCTGGCACCTACATCCTTTGAACTGTGTGCAAACAAGCTCTGACTAGCTGAGGCAAATCGACGCATAGCAACATGAGCATGTCTATCAACATTCTCACATTTGTGTCGGCACAAGTAAGTTCACTGAGTGTGAATAAAGTTTTAGACAAGCACAACTGAACAGTCAAATTCTCCTTCAACATTCTGCACCACATGAGCTGCCATATTCAGTTTACAATAAACTTGTCTACAAGCAAAAAAAAAACTATAATGTCATGGTTGTTAACTGATTAGCTCTGCCTATGTTGAAGCATTTAAGTTTCTTACCCAATTGTGAAATTCTAGCTCTAAAAGAACTTATAAACTTTTTCCTAGATATGAAAGAAAGTGATAAAATAACAGTAAAAATTAAATTCAAGAATTTATCAATGTTTTTATTGTAAACTGACAATTTTCCAATGCTTAGCTCATGCAGACCTTGATGTGCATAGTAATATGTTTGTCTTTACTTTTTTCTAGTACATAGCATAAATGTTTCAATTAAATTCAACAATTTTATTACATTTACTGGAATGTTAATTTTTCGTATAGTGGTTTAATTAATATTTTTTGTAAATTCTGAGTAAGAAAAGTTATGTAGTAAATCCAATAATAACAGAATCCAAAGGCTGGAGTAATAATCTGTACTGCATTGTGATCTATGATGGGCATCTCATGTATATGTGAAAAAGAATCACAATTACTGCAGTAGTTTTTTGCTACCCTCAGAAAAAAGTAGCTTAATTACAGTTTTTTTTTTAATATAATAGATTTAAACCATCATAAGAATCGCAAGTTAAGTCAATAAGTCAATAAAGAGATGTTCCTCCGGAATTTGAACACATTTTACTTCAGCAGCAAGAGTTGATGATTGTACTTAATTATTGCTAACAGGATACCATCAATAATTAATTTTAATATCTGCCATCTGTTGCCAAGTAGTATAAACTTACTGAATGCCCCTAACCAGTTAATTTTGTAATAAGTAGATAAATATTGCTTATGTCACTTTCTCAGCTAAATTCTAGACCCAAAAAACTACTAATCAGCAATTTTAATCAAAATTTTTAGAATCACTTTCAAGAAAGCCAGTACGTATATATGTGATTTGCGTGTTCAATAGAATAAGATTTCTTTTACTACTATAGTGCAAGATAGCAACAGCTTATATGAAGTATTAGGATTATCAGCTGGTATTTTACTCGACATATTCAGAATTGAATGAGTATAACACAGAAAGTTTTGATATAGAGAATTTAAATCTATCAATAGCATATAAAAATAATTACTTTATGTGTTCAGCCAATTTTTCAATCCGCTTCTGCGCTTCATCTTTTTCATGTCCTTTCTGGCGTAACCTGTTTTCAATCTCAGACTTTTTACGATATTCATTGTCCAAGCGATCCTGGTCCGCTTTCTGTTCTCTGTTGACAGAGTCCAGCTGTTGTAAGTACATCGCCGATCTCTTGCCTGCTTCTTCTTTTAGTCTATGGTATTCTTGAACCTGTTTCAAACATAATTATGGCTAAATATAATGCAATATGACTACTTAGAAATAACACTAAATAATAATAATAACACAATAACTATCTCAGTTGTTAAAAATTAATAATGAACTATTTTAGATTTTTCTTATTGACAGGATTTTAAGATGTTAAATTTTTACACTTACAGCACATTACTGTTTGTTGTGTGCGTAGCTCTTGCAAGATATTAATTTGTGAGAGGGAAAGAACCTCCAAACTGCTACAACAATGACCAGTGCATTTGCATAAGTATCTGAACAGCAACTGGGTGAACACGACTATGTCAAAAGTGTGGCTTTCCAAAACTGTATGTTTTAGTGCCAAATACGTGTATGCATTAATAGTTTTCCCTCTGCTTTGGTTTACTTTTTTTCATATCTAAAGCTTCATAAGCTTAACATATCTGTTATTCTGAACATAATACCGAAATAGGAGACAATGCTCCACTGTTAGTATTGCCATGCATTTCGTTTGTTCTTTCACATGATTAAGGAATCATCTGATATATTGTTGTGTTTATTTTATCTTCTGTTGCTGCATGCATCCTGGCCACAGCTCACTTCTCAGCAAAATGATTCAATCATTCATAACAGTCCATTGCAAACACTACAACGCCATTCATATCCAATTTCTAACAGTTTATCCTTCCACTTTCCCAACATTCTTACATGCAATTTTATCATTGTTAATAAATACAATAAAATCAGGAAGCAATTTGATAAGGTAACACGGAAAGGAGATTTTGGATGAGGCTGTAGGCATGTTAGAAAAGAAATGAAACACACAGTCTTGTATTTTATAAAGCCTTCTTATATTTTAATATCATTTTCAGTTGTATTTTAAGGATTTGAAATGATTCAACTGTCGGCAATAGTACCAAATCGTTTTAAAGTCGTTCGGAATGAACTTTCAGCTTAGTGCTCAATATTTTCGTCTTTCATATTTGAAATAAATAGTAAAACTTCTATGACTCGATTCCATTTATTAACACGTTATCTAATACTTAAAGATCCAAAGATATACAGGTTCTTTGGTAGCAGTAACTTTTACAACTCAAAGCGAATACATGAACTTTTCTCACGCTCATCCGATCTTATTGCTATCTCCTTTCTAAATGTTACCATAGCTACCAATTTCTTTCTCAGAGTAATTATTATTCTTTTCTTTAAGTAATCTTTTATACTACTACAGCAATGATGACAGGTATGCTCACAGTAATCTCGATCACAGACCTTGCTAAGTGCCTCATTTTCCTTCTCACATGGCTCAAAGGTCACACAAAATATTATGTTTTTCTGTGGTCCCAATTTTTATTTTTATCTTTGCTGCTTTTGTAAATGGTGTGTTTAGTTTCTCTATCTTTTCTAAATCAATAAGCTAACTACTATGACCATTCAAATGTAAACCAGATTTTTTTCACAGAGCTTTGTAGGTTGTTCATAAAAATATAAATCAAGTTAACTTATTTTTCTACACATTTTACTTAAACAGTAACACATTTCCTCTAGTGCAGCATTTCTCAAAGTGGGGTATGCGAACCTCTAGGGGTTCGCCATTTGATCGTAGGTGATTCGCGACAAGATTTCTGTAACAGCGGACTGGCTATCTGATGCGCATATCATGCACAATGGTGAATATTGCCCATTGGTGCCCATTTTCGCTATTAGTGGACCTAAAGAAATAAGGTGCAGCTTTTTCTCAAGGGGGTTCGCCAATGCCTGGTACATTTTATAGTGGTACATGCTCTTAAAAGTTTGAGAAACACTGCTTTAGCGAATAGGAAAATTTCTGCTCCCCTCGTAATAGCCACCTGACTAGCCAACTGCACACATATTGTTCAACCGTAGCATCATCTTGAAATCTTTCTCCTCTTTATACCTCCTTCAATGTACCAACAATATGGAAGTCACATGAAGATAAGTTTGCACTGTAAGGTGGGTGATCAAGAGGTTTCCAGTGCTGTGCAGTGAGTTTATCACAAATTAGAACTGTTGTTTGTGACCGTACATTTTCATGCAGAAAGGGAGCATCATGACGCAACTGAAAGCATTGTTTGTTGCAATAAGAAGTTTTGGCATCATCTAGCAGCTAAAAATAGTAGCCTGCATGCATCATCCTATAAGTGTGGAATAATGAAATCATCAATACACATTTTAAGTCCCAAAACAAAGTTGCCAAAACTCTACCGGCTGTTAATAGAGGTTGCCAACAAATGTCTTTCCATACATTCTTTTGTGCCTCATCGAGAAGACGATAATTTTCTGTATCCAAATACGTCTGACATAATGGTATGGACACTTTCAATTCTTACACCCACCTTTGGTGCAATATCGGCAACAGTAATGCGACTAATGTCTTTCAAAAGCCACACATGACTTGAATATTGGCTTCATTGACACTGGTCATTAGAAGTTGTTTATTTTCCACTTTATCACAACCATTTCGAAATTTCTTGACCAAACAGAACACTTGGGTCTTAATTCAGAGTAGCATCACCGAACTGTGCTTGGAGTCTATTCCAAATTTCACTCAATTTCACACCTTTGTTGGTGAAAAAACTGAGCTTGTGCTAATGCCTTTGCATTTTTTTTGTATCTTTCCCTCATTTTCTTTTAATGTAATATAATTTATCATTATTTACTAACCACCAATAATCCAATTTTCATTAAATCAGTCTCGCACTGTTACTTTTTCAATTGCAGAAGAGGGTGTTAGGGCTCTGGACATGGCTATCCTCTCTCCATCACTCCCACCAACAATATCCCACTGAGCCGCACAGCTCAGGCGATTATGTGAGTCAAACAAACCAAATTCCAGTTTATATTTGAATGGCCCTCGTATTGTGCACAAAAAATTCCGCACAGCTCAGGCGATTATGTGAGTCAAACAAACCAAATTCCAGTTTATATTTGAATGGCCCTCGCATTGTGCACAAAAAATTCCGCACAGCTCAGGCGATTATGTGAGTCAAACAAACCAAATTCCAGTTTATATTTGAATGGCCCTCGTATTGTGCAAAAAAATTCCTTCCTTGCCTGTGCTAGATAACATTTGGGAATCATGGCCTATGGTCTGCTGACTATTTCTCTCCAAGTAACAAAACCTATGAACAGCCACAAAGATCACATTTAGAATGTTGTTCTAATGTTTATTTTTGGCCACATTAATTTTATTTTGACTATTCTTGCACTTATGCACAGTATCAGTGACCTATTGATTGTTCACTGCCACAAAGAATTAACTGTCATTCCCATAAATCTTGCATCTTCTTTCCCCATCTTTATGATGCTTCTATGATTTCATTATTGTTGGTGTCATATTTTACTTTTGTATGTGGCACACCTCTTCTATTTCACAGTCACCTCCCTTTAAATTTTGCCTGTGTCCATGTAAGTCATCTCAATGTGTTTGACACCCTCACTTCTATTTACAAATCCTATTTTGTAAATGTCTAGATTTTTTGCTTAAAGATCATCATGAATCACCTTATACTTTCACCTTTCATGTTATCACTGAGCTTGTGCTAATGCCTTTGCATTTTTTTGTATATTTCCCTGGTTTTCTTTTAATGTAATATAATTGATCATTATTTACTAACCATCAATAATCCAATTTTCTTTAAATCAGTCTCGCACCCAGTCCTTTCACTATGCACATGATCCAGCCAAATCAGTTCTGGTTTTCAGCTTTCTATCTCCACTTTCAAACATGTCCCCAACTGAAACATACCTCATCTTTACTGTGTCTATGACTTTTGCTTTGCAAAACTCTCTTATACATCCTATTTCTCCCATCTTGACTGTATATGAATATCTCATTTAATGGTTTAAAAATGCTTCTAATTACCATCTCCGGCTACGCCTGTCAGCCAATGTATTGTTTTACACAATTCCTAGGCCTCATACACCAATCCCCAACAGTATTTTTTTAAAACACAGGCAATACTCCTCTTAAATCATTGCCTTATACACATACTTCCTCCCACCAACCCACAGCTTAGCCCAACATGTGTAACTGATTTTGTTGTAATGTAAAAAGATGTTGGCCAAAGCATACAACCATCTCTGCAAGGCCCTTACTTGATTTCTACATACCCCAGTCTTGCACACATTCTCAATTACCCTTACCCAAACCCTTTATTACCCACTTCATAAGCTTATTTCCCACCGAACAAAAACTGTATGTAATGAATCCTTTTTCCATTCCTCTTGCCTCTCCAAACCCCAATTTTTGAATCACTTTGAGAAGAACGCTTCTTCATCTAATCAGAACAAGGATAAAAGATTTTCTTTTCCATCATATTTTTACATCTGAATTTCAAGTGTGTGCTTTTTCTTTTAAGAATGTGACACTTTTTGAGACAATATACATCATTAAAGGAAATGACAGGACAGGGAAAAACAACCAGTCATTCACCAAAGATAAAGGCAGATGGAACAAGACAAATACACTTTTCAATATTTCAGTGGATAACCTTATTCATGATATAAGCGAGACATATGGGGAGGGGAAAGATGTGTACACATCCAGACCTACCACATGAATGGACCAAAGATGAAACAAGAGGGACAGGTGGGGACTGCAAGTTTGGGAGGGCGGGAGGAAGTTGACAAGTGATAACTGGGGGAAAGTATCCTTCCTTATTTTCTAGTGAAACATAAACAATTTTAGAGGGCAGTTACACTTTCTGTTTGCAGCAATGCACATGTCACTGTAAATAAAAAAAGTAATGATATTAAGGAAAAGGGGAATGGCTTTTACATGAAACAAAAAGAAGATGTGTTTGATATAACTTAATTAACGTTTGCTGCCAAGTAACACTTTAATATGTTCTCAACTTCACACATTCATACAGAGCAGTACTATTTCCCAATTTCTGACGCAGTGATTCTCATGTTATACCTTTTTATCACTACCTGACAGTATCTGGTTAGACAATATAGTAGTACTAACCTCTGACACCTCAGATTATAGTAAACTTGCTCCTAAAATGGAACATAAAAGAGATTTTGAAAAAAAAAATAATCAATAGCAAATAACTTAGTCAACATGGCAAAATCGAAATGTACTTAAGTTTCCAATAAATGTCTCTAATTCAATAAATAAAGAATGCATTAATTTCAGTGTAATCATTTTAATGTTTCCTTGATAGAATTCAAACATCTAAAAATTTGTCATAATACAATTTCCTGTGTGGTATCCTGAACTGACAAGTTAAACAGAGTTTTTATAAACGAATGTTGGTTTCAAAGACACCGGCAAATATTCATTTGTAATGATGAGTACAGTAAAAATATTACTGGAAATAATAAGTGTGAAGACCAACCTGTGCGTCCTCAAGATGCACATCCCTACCCTGGGACTGACTCTCTCCAGCTACCATGTCCTCATATTCTCGCTTCCTAGCCTCTACTTCAGCAAGTTCATCTTCCAATTCACGTATGTCCTGTTCATGTGCAGCATCTGCCTTCTTAGCCTGTGCCAGTGACTTACGGGCAGATTCTAGTTTCTTCTGAATATGAGCAACACGCTCCTTGGCTTTTATAAATGTCGGCCGCTTCTTGTTTATTTCCACTTCCTGAAATGGAAAATGTTAGCTATAATGAGATACCTAATTATATTTGAATCTAAAAACAATGCAGAATGTTTGCTTCCTCTAAAGAAACTTAAGAGTTGTAAATAAAAATGAGAAATTTACTGATTTACAGTGCAAGAAAATGCCCATAAATGATTTAATTTAATATCATTCACCCAATCACCAGGAAGAATAGTAACAGGCAATCAGAAAAATACTCAGTAGTTTAATAGCTATCTATGTTACTTTGCACAATCCTAATAATTTTTCAAACTGCTTGTTCCAAGATTAGATGATGGATGGTGACTGATGGATATTCCTGAGTAATAATTGGTAAATGGTGACAGTGAAACTGCTGTTAAGTATTGAAAATAAGATTGGATAGGGAAAATAACCTGTCACTTACCACAGATAAAGTTAGGAGGGCTAAACGAACAAGAAAAAACAACCACAATTCAAAATATTTTGGTTAATAACCTTAGTTAAGTAGGAGGGGAGGCATATGGCAGGAGAAAAGATGTGTGTGCATATAGATAAGGCACAAGTGTTTGAATTGAGCTTGTGTTTTTTCATGTTTATCTGGCTCTCCTGCCTTTATCTGCAGTAAGTGATTGAGAAATAATATGTACAATGAATTAATCCAAGTTCCCTCAATTAGAAATCTACTCTGAGTAATCAATTACAGATCTTCCAATCATACACTGTTATTTGAGTTAGGTATTTTCTCCTGCCTTGCTCCCTAGCAACCATTGATATTGGAAACTGAAATTCCTTCAACCCTGTTACAACCCTGTATCCTTCATTCATGACTCTTATTCTTTACTCTACCCAAAAAATGCTAATATGATATTTGATGTTTTCCTCCATCGTATAAGAAAATGGTAATCTATACTATTATAAATCTGTAAGCAAGCTGCGTTTGTAGTGAGGCTTGATCTCTAATAACGCAAAAACTACCGCATCAATTTGCATGGTGTTTCCAAATTTTTAAAGCTAATTTTGCTGATCAACATCTGCAGAAGTAGCTAACGACTAATATGTACCATGGGAAGAAGAAAGTCAGTAAAAAACTTCAGAAATGTGAAACTGTAGACCACAGATAATTATACACATTCAGACGGTCACTCCTTTCACAAAGAGACCTGACAAAATTTAGGATTTCCCTTTTTTTTTTTTTTTTTTTTTTTTTTTTATACTTCTGCGATTCATTTTTCTGGACCGCAGTACTTCAAAATAAAAAGAATACGTGAATCAAGTATAATCAGCATTTACTTGAATCGTAACAGGTCTGTTGAATTACGAAAAAGTTGTATTACAAATATTGAAGACGTATTGTCTCTGGTAGACTGTTATACAGTTTGTCTCTGGAACAAAATTGCTACGTGAATTCTGTACAATACAGCCACAATAAGCCAATACTTAATACGAAATTCAGTTTTTTCTCAAAGAGCGATGTCTGAAAAACAGCTATTATAAATTTCAGCAAGTAATAAAACATACTTCTTTCATAATGACTTGTGGGGAATTGCACATATTTGGAAGTACTTTATTCGATTAATATGTCTCGAGGGTTTAACTTGCAAATATAACTAGGCATCCGAAAATTCAGGTACATGCGACTCAAATAATTACATAGAAAATACGGATATATTGAAAGAAACTCAAATAAAAAAAATTTCAGATCCTAATGCTACACCGCGTAAATTATAAAGCTAAAAGAATCGTCCCTTTGGCCTATAACAAAGCATATCAGCTGTCATCACTGTCCAGGTTGCATTTCAATCGATTTACAACTTGCGATAATTTTGCCACTCAGAAATAATTGCTTGAGTTACATGCACATTAGTACATATACTGTACCGTGATCCATTTTGACATTTTTGAATTAATTATATCTGACTGAAATAATGACAATAATGATACGACGGTTTGAAACCAAGATTAACTCCAATTCACGTAAATTTCTATTTTAAAGCAGGAATAATTGATGGTGTATCAACATAAAATAAAAACCAATATCCAAACAGCAAAAAATAAATAAATCAGAAAAAATTGAGATGCTGTGATTATTGGTAATAAATTTTTATTTCAAATATAACTAGGCATCCTAAAATTATATTCTACACCGCGTAAATTTTGAAACTAAACCCGTTATGCCTGATGCTAAACAAAACAAGTCAATTGTCATCTGGTCCAGGCGGTTGTATCGCCAGGTACTTACATGCGATTGAAATAATTCCATAGAAAATACGGCTATATTGAAAGAAACTTAAATTAAAAATGTTTCATATCCTAATGCTACACCGCGTAGATTATAAAGCTGCAGGCATCGTCTCTTAGGCCTATAACAAAGCATCATATCAGCTGTCAGGTTGCATTTCAAGCGATTCACAACTTGCGATAATGTTGCCACTCAGAAATAATTGTTTCAGTTACATGCACGTTACTACATAAACTGTACCATGATCACATCTCGACATTTTTGGATTAATTATATCTGACTGAAATAATGACAGTAATGATACGACGATTTGAAATCAAGAGTAGCTCCAATTCACGTAAATTTCTATTTTAAAGCAGGAATAATTGATGGTGTATCAACATAAAATAAAACCAATATCCAAACAACAAAAAATAAAAAACAACAAAAAATAATTAAATCAGAAAAATTGAGATGCTGTGATTATTGGTAACGAATTTTTATATTTCAGCACACTTCCAAGAGGACTAAGTCGTAGATTACTGCTATATTTACATAAATTTATGGCACCGCGGTTATGTTGCAATCCTCGGTATCCACATTTAAAAATAAACTTTTTTTAGTTAAGTATCATGGAAAGAATATTTTTCATTAAATCCACAGATGCATCCTTAACAAAGCTTATATCTAGCTATATAATCCCAGCCAAAGTTTACACATAAAATCGACAAAAAAAATTACACATAATGATTATAATATCAGCTTTCTTAACGTTACAACTGTTATATATCCATTTAAATTTTCGGTACCACGGTTAACGTGGAATCCTCCATATCAGTATTTAAAAATATTATGTTTTAGCTGAGTTAAATATTGCTTTCAGAAATAATATTCGGCTAAATGTGAGTGAAATAGACCGACAACATCGTCTGCAACGTCAAAGAGAACTAGATGAAATAGCTAAAGCAAATGAAAGTAACCTGCACCGAGAAAAGCGATTGTCCTATAACCGGGTTCTATACGCTAAATCCATAGCTTCTGAAAGCGCAGAGAAGAAAGAACGTCATTTGAACCGTGAAAGCCTTTCTAAACAATAAATGTTTATACTTCGCACAATAATTACAACCACGAATTACTACTGTTAATTTTTCAGGAACCTTTTCTACTATTGAATCAATTGCATCATGTTAAAATATGAATAAAACAACTCTCTGACATCAGTATGAAAACCGAACCTAACGTATTAACCGAAATTAAACGAAACTATTCAGAATACATTAACAGTTCATGCCTTTCCACGTTA